>OX578146.1:83375778-84575778 GCA_951213105.1 Amaurobius ferox | reverse complement strand
TCCTTTAATTCTCCTAATGAAGACCATAATATTTATAATTCCTTCAACAATCATAAAAGTAAATCAAAAAGAACTAAAAGAGCAAGTAAATATAATAAAAAATTGCCATCATTATCTGAACTAAAAAATGCCATCCTTCAGCAACATGCAAATTTTAAAATTACTTTTGATTGGAAACAATGTAAAAACTGGATTTTCGCAATTAAAAAACATCAATTAAATATGGTATATAATCTTTTTCTAAGTACTGCATTTGATAACGTTCATTTTAAACATTTATTCTATGATTTGCTCATTACCAGAAGTAAAAATCTTAATAGTTATTTTTATGTCACAGACTTAAACTTTAATGACGAATCAAAACAAAATACTAAAATAAATGAATATTGTACCTTGAATTTTACTAATTCTGTATTAAATAATCTGAAGATAAATAATTTTTTAAAATCGGTTTCCAATTACTTTCCAGTCAAACATGTAAATCCTAAAATTGCATATAAATATGATAAACCGCTAGGACGTTATATTTTCAACTATAATCAAATTGCCAAATCAGTAGATATTAATCAAAACTATGAGTTGGATAAAGAGTCATATTGCCACTGTCATTTAGAAAAATACAAAGACTTCGTAGATAAACACCATGGGCATGTTATAACGGGAAATCTAAATATTATTAATTATGATGCACTAAGATCACTGATGTTACTGGGTACTAAGTACCGTATACCTACTAAATTTAAACATAAATTAATATGTAAAGGTTTATTTCTTGACTTAAATAAATTTATTTATAAAATCAGCTATAAATATCAAATCCCTGTAGAAGCCTTTAAACCTTGGAGAGTCTTAATAGAGCAATACTTAAATCATTATATATATATAATCAGAAAATTAATAATTCATATAAATTTAATTCAATTAAAAATGATATTAAAGAAATACAAAATGATTTTGTCATTACATATGTCGATAAGGCAAGTGGAAACTACTCAATTATATGTAAATATTATTATAAAAATACCCTTCAGTCACACTTACTTAATAATCATATCTATAATTTACATAAAACTAACCTTAAAATCTTATACAATAGAATATCAGCCAAATATAAGCAAATCCATCTAAAAAATAGTTGTAATAACATTCCATATATTGTTTTAGTACCCAAGTTTCATAAATCCCCTGTTGCTTTTCGAACCATTACCAGTGGGCATAATTCTTACATTACTAATGCTGGAAAATTATTATTAAAGATATTACATGAAGTATCCTCGTCAGATGAAATCTCAAATAATTGTCATACTGTAAAAAACAGTTTTGAAGTAGTTAAGAAATTGAAAACTCTTACTAATATTCGTAGTATTTATACCTTTGATTTCAAAGATTTGTTTAATAATATTAATATAGATGATCTGTATAGAATTATTTTAGGAATTTTTGAAAAATATAATATCAACCTAAAATATTCAAATTTTCTTTTTAAAAAATTACTTAACTTCACTCTTTATGAGAATTATATTCAACATGGTGGTACTATTTTTAAACAACAGGTTGGTATCCCACAAGGGGTGTGTGCCTCATCTTTGTTAGCTAATTTGTATTTATTCTTCTATGAAAAAAACATTAATCCAAGCTTGCATAATATGCACATGTTTAGATATATAGATGACATTTTATGTGTATCCCCAAATAATAATATCCCTATAGTATTAAACTTTTATCCAAATAATTTACAATTAAATGCAAGTAATAATGACACAAATGTTGCAAACTTTTTAGATTTAAATTTAAATTTACAAAATTGTAATATGGTTATAAACTTGTATGATAAAAGACAGGATTTTAAATTTAATACATCAAAAATTCAACATTTTGACTCTTGTCTGCATATATCTGTATTTAGAAATATTATAATAAACCAGGCTCTTAGAATCAATAAAATTTGTGATGAATATTATAAATTAGCGAACTTTATGGAATTATTGAGTACAGCGACTAATAATGCATATCCCCCAATTTTGTTATTAAAATTATCAACTCAGTGTATCAAATTTCCTCGATAACATCCTAGAAAACATTCCCATTTATAGTGACTAACATACAGGAGAGAGAGAGAGAGAGAGAGAGAGAGAGAGTGGGGGGGGGAAAAAAAATTTATATATATATATATATATATATATATATATATGTTTGTATGTTATATATAATTATTTATTAATTATATAAATAAATAAAAATGAAAAATAATAAAAAAAGTCATAAACATTATAAAAATCAAAAAATCGGAAAATAAGATGCATTAACATTAATGTTTTGAATTTTATTTTCGCAAAAAAATGTAACTTTTGTCAGTATTGAAACTACGTTTTGTGCGCCCTTATAATGGTGTATAGTGGCATTCTCGATTATCCAGTTTTCCTATGAATTCTTGTTTAGTAGGAATTTTCATCTTTGATTCATATTCATATTCACTTCTGCATGTTTGGGAAGTTGTATTCTGAATTGCTTGTCCAGTCTTCAGCTTAGACTCACTGGACGGGTTTGGGAGTATTTCCGTGAACGTTCGTACTGCCTCCCTGGTAGAATTTCGACTTGTTCATTCCGGTGCTTCTAGATTAAGTTGTTGAGGTTGATCGTGTATACACGTGGTCGAAGAGGAATGATTCATGCCGCATGGTAATACAATTTTCTTAATGTATCCTTTTTTCATTTTTTGATGCCTGTAGTCTGAGTTTAAGCATTTATAGTAATGTACTATTGCTTAATCTGAAACAGGCATTTGTTTGGGTTAATTAGAGTTAAATATTCAGACCTGAAGAGGAATTTAATTCTGATTAATCATCGAATTTGGGAAGGTTCTGTTCTTTTCTCTTATCGGCATTATGGCCGTGAATTTGCTTCTATGGTGATGTTAATATTACTTGAATTGTATTTTTATTTTTTTATTTTTACATAATTCTTATTATTACATTTCAAATATATATATATATATATATATATATATATATATTTGAAATGTAATAATAAGAATTATGTAAAAATAAAAAAATAAAAATACAATTCAAGTAAAATTAACATCACCATAGAAGCAAATTCACGGCCATAATGCCGATAAGAGAAAAGAACAGAACCTTCCCAAATTCGATGATTAATCAGAATTAAATTCATCTTCACGTCTGAGTATTTAATTCTAATTAACCCAAACAAATGCCTGTTTCAGATTAAGCAATAGTACATTACTATAAATGCTTAAACTCAGACTACAGGCATCAAAAAATGAAAAAATGAAAAAAGGATACATTAAGAAAATTGTATTACCATGCGGCACGAACCCTTCTTCTTCTACCACGTGTATACACGATCAACCTCAACAGCTTAATCTAGAAGCACCGGAATGAACAAGTCGAAATTCTACCAGGGAGGCAGTACGAACGTTCACGGAAATACTCCCAAACCCGTCCAGTGAGTCTAAGCTGGAGACTGGACAAGCAATTCAGAATACAACTTCCCAAACATGCAGAACTAAATATGAATATGAATCAAAGATGAAAATTCCTACTAAAGAAGTAATTCATAGGAAAACTGGATAATCGAGAATGCCACTATACACCATTATAAGGGCGCTCAAAACGTAGTTTCAATACTGACAAAAGTTACATTTTTTTGCGAAAATAAAATTCAAAACATTAATGTTAATGCATCTTATTTTCCGATTTTTTGATTTTTCTAATGTTTCTGACAAAAACTAATTCTTAACTTTAACTTTTTCTAATGTTTTTGTCAAAAAAATTAGAAAAATCAAAAAATCGGAAAATAAGATGCATTAACATTAATGTTTTGAATTTTATTTTCGCAAAAAAATGTAACTTTTGTCAGTATTGAAACTACGTTTTGAGCGCCCTTATAATGGTGTATAGTGGCATTCTCGATTATCCAGTTTTCCTATGAATTACTTGTTTAGTAGGAATTTTCATCTTTGATTCATATTCATATTTAGTTCTGCATGTTTGGGAAGTTGTATTCTGAATTGCTTGTCCAGTCTCCAGCTTAGACTCACTGGATGGGTTTGGGAGTATTTCCGTGAACGTTCGTACTGCCTCCCTGGTAGAATTTCGACTTGTTCATTCCGGTGCTTCTAGATTAAGCTGTTGAGGTTGATCGTGTATACACGTGGTAGAAGAAGAAGGGTTCATGCCGCATGGTAATACAATTTCCCTAATGTATCCTTTTTTCATTTTTTCATTTTTTGATGCCTGTAGTCTGAGTTTAAGCATTTATAGTAATGTACTATTGCTTAATCTGAAACAGGCATTTGTTTGGGTTAATTAGAATTAAATACTCAGACCTGAAGATGAATTTAATTCTGATTATTCATCGAATTTGGGAAGGTTCTGTTCTTTTCTCTTATCGGCATTATGGCCGTGAATTTGCTTCTATGGTGATGTTAATTTTACTTGAATTGTATTTTTATTTTTTTATTTTTACATAATTCTTATTATTACATTTCAAATATTTATCCATATACTTGTCTGCTGCATTATGCGCGTATTGTATATTGGTTTCTTATTTTCTGTCTAGTTGTTTACGAGTTTCTGTGGTAACATTCATTTTTAATTATATATATATATATATATATATATAGATAGATACTATAGCTTACTAAAATATGAAGGATACTATGCAAATATTATTAAATAAAGAATTTAAAGTTATTAAGTAAATGGATTGAAAATGCAAAATACATTTAATTTATTGCGCAAATGCAGCTCATAAATAAAATGATTTCAATAATAATAGAAGTTTGAAAATCCAATGAACGAAAAGTAAGAAGATGTAACACGATAAACCTAACTTTTTAAAACACCCACAGAATAAAATATAATACAGCAAATCATCAATCAAATGGATAAAAAATACAAAACACAAGCTATCAAGTTACAGAAAATCAACCAAATTAAAAGGTATGGAAACAAAAAAAGAAAAACTTAAACTAAATTCAACTATCTAACTGGCTTACAAAACTAAAGTAAAAATCAACTAATCCTCAAGCAAATGGAAAAAAATAAATAAAATAAATATCGAATCAACAAGTCAATGAAAAATATATAATACAAAGGTATGGAATCGAAATAAGTATAACAAACGAAATCAAGCACAAACGCCTTACACGTGGACGAGGCTCTAAGCCTAAATCATGAATTGTTAACCTCTACAAAAATCTAATCATGTCCAAGTTTTTTGTAGAAGCAAACACAAAAATGTATGTTTCTGAAGAAATAGATAGATTAAATCTATAAACTATTTCTACTTGGACGACATACATAAAGAAGGAATAAAAAAGAAAAAATGAATACCTGGAAAAAGCACAGCGTATGTACAATCGATTCAATACAGGGAACACTGATAGAAGAGACCAGTGTTGCCATTCGTAAAGAAAAAATAAATAAAAAACCATTTACTGTTGCCATTCATAAGAATTGAAAAACTGTGAAGCGAAATGTTAAGAAAAAGTATTAATATACAAAAAGAGCTACTAAAAAGAGGGGCAAATAATAGTAATGCTGAAGTGGGAAATGAATGTAAAAAAAAAAAAGAAAAAGAGAGAATGGAGATATCTGGCTAATATAAGATACTATGAATAGAATTATATGATACTATGAAAAGAATTATAAAAATCCAGCTATTTTAAATTTTTTAACAATACTATTTACTAAATAAGATGGTTATTTATATAAATTACTAATAATTTTGAGATTATTGATATGCATAGCATGTAATTTTTTATCAGATAATCTATAAATTCTAAAAAGCTGATTGAGTATAATATTTCTAAACAATTGAATTGAGTTACAGGAATTAAAAGGTAAGACTTTATTAATATTAAAATTATAAAAGTCTTTTTTATCATATAAATTTGTAACAATTCTATTAGAAGGATCAATAAAAAGATTTAAATCCAAAAAATTAACATTTTTACTAATAGTAGCTTCATTAGGAATTAATTCCAAATTGTCTGGATAGTAATCTATATCTATGAGATAATTTTCTGTATGTACTAAGCAAATCAGATCATCAACATATCTGTAAAAAGTGTAATCTATTGAAGTAAAAGACTTTTCATAATGATAAAGGTATAAATTAGCTAGCATACTGCTACTGCAGCCACCCTGTGGAACTCCTGAGACTTGTAAGTATAATTTTTTTCTTTGAAAAATATAATTATTGAAAATAACAAAGTGAAGAAGTTTAGGAAAATTTATAAATTTAATTTGATTTGACAGATGCGCAATACAAGCATTATATAGAGCTAAAATTACATCATATAGATCAGATATCTTAATATTATTAAAAAGATCTTTAAAATCAAAAGTTTGAAATCCTATTATTTTTCTAAGAGATGTTAATTTATTCTTAAATTCTTTACTATTATTTAGAATATGGTAATTACTGCTAGTCTGGCTTAAACTATTATTTATTAGATTTAAAGAATTTAGTAATAATTTACTCGCAGTAGTAGAGTAGGTATTATGGCCACTAGTAACTGTTCTAAATTTAATAGGATTTTTATGAAATTTTGGAATAAGCACTATATAAGGAAATTTAAGATATTTATATTTAATATTTAAATCACTATACATATTGATAATTTTCAATTTAATACTATTGATGGAATGTAAATCAGGTTTAAAAAGACTATTATTTTTTAAATAATCTAACAGAAATTGAATATAAAATTTTTTACAGATAATAGCATAATTATTAGAGGCTTTATCGACATAGGTGATAACAAAGGATCTTTGTAAATCATTAATGGAATGTTTAATATTATCAATATTATATAAAGATCTAGACAATTTAATATCTCTAATAGCATTTTTAATTGATTCTAATATAGTAAATTTCCACATATTAAATGCCTCTAATGGCAGAGCATATTTACAAGCTAATTTATATATATATTTATCAAGATCTAGATTAATGGATTTTAAAACTTTAAAAGAATTATTACAAGAAGGTATCGATTGTACATACGCTGTGCTTTTTCCAGGTATTCATTTTTTCTTTTTTATTCCTTCTTTATGTATGTCGTCCAAGTAGAAATAGTTTATAGATTTAATCTATCTATTTCTTCAGAAACATACATTTTTGTGTTTGCTTCTACAAAAAACTTGGACATGATTAGATTTTTGTAGAGGTTAACAATTCATGATTTAGGCTTAGAGCCTCGTCCACGTGTAAGGCGTTTGTGCTTGATTTCGTTTGTTATACTTATTTCGATTCCATACCTTTGTATTATATATTTTTCATTGACTTGTTGATTCGATATTTATTTTATTTATTTTTTTCCATTTGCTTGAGGATTAGTTGATTTTTACTTTAGTTTTGTAAGCCAGTTAGATAGTTGAATTTAGTTTAAGTTTTTCTTTTTTTGTTTCCATACCTTTTAATTTGGTTGATTTTCTGTAACTTGATAGCTTGTGTTTTGTATTTTTTATCCATTTGATTGATGATTTGCTGTATTATATTTTATTCTGTGGGTGTTTTAAAAAGTTAGATTTATCGTGTTACATCTTCTTACTTTTCGTTCATTGGATTTTCAAACTTCTATTATACATATATATATATATATATATATATATATATATATATATATATATATATATATATATATATATATATATATATATATATATATATATATATATATATATATCTAAACGATTTTTTGAGGTTAAAAGTTACTATCTAAAAACTATTACTAAAGTAAGAAAGGCACAAACGCGTTACTTATGATAAAATAAGCTCAAAAATAGAAAAATAAAAAAATTGAAAATAAAATACAAAAATATTAATGTTTTGAATTTTATTTTCGGTAAAAAATTGTAACTTCAGTCAGTTTGAAACTACGATTAGACCGCCCTTATAATGGTGTATAGTGGCATTATCGTTTATCCATTTCTTCTATGAATCACTTGTTTAGTAATAATTTTCATCTTTGCTTCATGCTCATATTCTGTTTTGCTTATACGGGTAATTGTCCTGTCTCCTGCTCTGACTCACTGGACGGGTCTGGGAGTGTTGCTGTGAACGTTCGTACTGCCACCTAGGTTGTATTTCGTCATGTTCGTCATGTCGTTTCGGTGCTTCTAGATATTTTTTATACTGTTGAGGTTGATCGCATTACACGTGGTGAAAGAAGAAGGGTTCCTGCCACATGGTAATACACATTTTCCTAATGTTTCTTATCTTCATTTTTCATCTTTTGGTGCCTGTAGTCTGAGTTTGGACATTTATAGTAATGCACTATTGTCTAATCGGAAGCAGGCATTTGTTTCGGTTAATTAGAATTAAATACTCAAACCTGAAGATGAATTTAATTCTTTTTAATCTTCGAATTTGGGCCGGTTCTGATCTTTTCTATTATCGGCATTATGGCCGTGGTTTTGCTTCTATGGTGAAGTTAATATTTCACGATTACTTGAATTAATTATTTTTATTATTACTACATTCTAATATATATATATATATATATATATATATATATATATATATATATATATATATATATATATATATATATATATATATATATATATATATATATACATATATGTATATATATATATATATATATATATATACATATATATATATATATATATATATATACATATATATACATATATATATATATATATATACATATATATATATATATATATACAGAGAGAGAGAGAGAGAGAGAGAGAGAGAGAGAGAGATAGTGCAACTTGGATAAAACGGACGTATCTAATTCGAAATCGTCGTTAAGGCGAAGATTTCCCTTGGTCCCTTGAACTTTGTATGAAATCAATGTTAAAAAATCTGAGGATAATTCGAAGTTCAACTTCCTTAATTCGGAGTTTTTTATAAAAACTTTCGAACCATAACAACTTCTCGGCCTTTCATCCTTAAGAAATCATCACAGGAATACCCCCACCTGTTCGACACGTGACAGCTACAACCCCCCTTCCCGCTACCTGTTCAACCGGTTCAAGTGTTCAACCTACAGAGGGTGTTGGTTCAACCAACTTCAGACGTCATTTGAGCTTCCTACTGTCAGTGTGTCTGTAGTTTTGTGAGAGTTTCGCTAATGAGCATTCACGATGTCTTTGAGTAAACCACTCGTTCTATACAATAATTTAACGTTTGCTGAAAAGGTCGCAGTCATTCGAGATGTGGAAAAGGGTGTGAAGAGGAAATGCCAACGAGTATGGGATAGCGCCGGACACTTTGTCTACTTTTTTGAAAAATAAGGACAAATTCTGAGTAACGCTGCTGCTACGCGCGGAAATGAAAAGGATCGCAAAAGAGCTAGACAACCGGACAGTCCTGAATTGGACAAGTGGTTTAAACAAGCAAGGGACAAAAATATTCCTGTGAGTGGCCCCCTTATTCGAGCACAAGCGGAAGAATTTTCTGCCTGTTTCGGAAAAAGTGATTTCAAGGATAGTACTGGTTGGTGAATGGATTTAAGGAAAGAAAAATGGAATCTTCTTTAGGCGTATGTGTGGTGAAAGTGGAAGTGTGAATCAAGAAGCAGCAACTGTTTGGAAAGACGATGTTTTACAAATGATTAAGAGAACACCGGCAAAAGACATTTTCAACGTAGACGAAACTGGGCTGTTTTTCAAATGTGCTCCAGACAAGACATAAGCGTTTAAGGGAGAGCGTTGCAGTGGGGGGAAAGAACAGTAAAGGACGAGTCACTTTATTGGTTGTGGTTAACATGGTTGGCAGTAAAAATCTGCCTTTGCTCCTGATAGGCAAATCTGCTAATCCAAGATGTTTAAAAAATGTCAAATCAAAACCAGTATAGATCAAATAAAAAAGCTTGGATGACTGCAGAAATTTTTAAAGATTGGCTGCTGAAACTTGATGAAACGTAACGACAAAAGAACAGAAAAATTCTCTTGTTTATTGACAATTGCACTGCGCATAACTCTATTCCACATATGGACAATGTGAAGGTTACTTTTCCCCACTACATATGATTTCAGTTGTGCAACCGATGGACCAGGGCATCATAAAAAATCTCAAGCATTTTTACAGATGCCTTTTCGTTCGAAACCTCTTGACAGATCCTTTCAAGGACAAAAACAAAAAAAACAGTAATAAGTGTCCTTGATGCAGCACGATTGTATCACAATGCATGGTCTCAAGTAATGGAAACAACAATAGCAAATTGTTTTCGAAAGGGAGGATTTACCACTAAAACTGACCCAGCTGAGTTCATAGAAGAAAATGTTTCCACCACCGGACGCATAGGGTAACAATATGGGCGTGACATTCCAAGAATACGTCAATTTGGACGAAAATATGGAAGTTTGTGGAGAACTGTCAGATCAAGACATTTTAACAGACGTGTTAAATAAGACGAGTGCAGCGGAGTACGATACCGAGGATGATATACAGGAGAAAGAAGACGATACGTCAATCCCTACATCGTCGGAGCCGCTTTTCATCTAGGCGAATTTCGTCGGTACATTGAAGGACAAACAAACGTTAGTGAAACTGTTTTCCGTTCACTAAACATGCTTGACGATTTTGCTAACCTTAAACGACTGAACTCTACAAAACAATCAGACATTGCCCATTTTTTTCTAAAACTATAATTTTCTGTATTGAATGTAATACGTACATGTATGTAGCTTACGTAAATCTTATTTTGTTTACATACATATAGTTTTTACGTTCTTCATACCATGGTATTTCTCAATAAATATTTACTTATTGACAGAATAACCTTTTCAAATATTCAGTGGACCTGAAAATAAAGTTAAAAGATGTAACTTTTTTAAATCGAAGTATTGAATAATTCGAATTTTTTTGTGGTCCCTTCAGCTTCGAATCATCCAAGTTGCACTGTATATATATATATATATATATATATATATATATATATATATATATATATATATATATATATATATATATATATATATATATAAACGATTTTTTGAGGTTAAAAACTACTATCTAAAAAGTATTACTAAAGTAATAAAGGCACGAACGCGTTACTGCGTTACTTATGATACTTAAAATCAGTAATTTGGATGTGGCTCCATTGCAAAGTTACATTTGCGAGCTTAATTTTAATTAACTTGAACGAATATGATATATATGATTACACTTTGGAATCTTATTTGTCTTTTCAGTTTCTGTTACAACGGAGAAAAAGGTTTTGCTGACGGACTTGGATAGGATAGAAAACATCAATGCACCTGGCAATCAACAGAAATATGGAGATGGTAGAGGCAAGTTAACATTTAAACTATTTTCATCTCTCTTGGACTGTGATGATTACCTTTTACTGTATTTATGTATATATTCTTGCTTCCATGCATCATTCTATTATAAGACAAAAGTCACAGTACTGTATTCCTGATGGCTTTGAAGTTAGTCAACAAAAGTTGGGTCAACAATGATGCAGTGGGTCGCTACTGGACCAAAGTAACCATTTCTACCATAAAACCCTAAAATACTTGCTTTAAAATCTGTGCTTGCTCATTTTCTCATAGACTGCAGTGTACTGACGAGCGGAAATGATGTAAAACTACAATAAACCAGTGGTATGTCCAAGATATTATATCACTTTAAATTTTGCAAATAAAGAGTGAGGCAATAATAATGCATTGGGTCGCTGCTGGTTCAAAATAATTACTTCTAACATAAAACTTTAAAATACTGGCCTTTAAGGCAGTGCCTGCTCATTATCTCCTAATCCGCACTGTACTGACAAACGGGAATAATGGTAAAACTACAGTAAACAAATGGTATATATAAGATATTATATCACTTAAATTTAGTCAACAAAAAGTGGGTCAATTATAATGCACTTAATCGATGCTGGTTTAAAGTAATTACTTCTACCAGAAAGCTCTAACATGCTTGGTTTAAGAGCTGTGCTTACTAGTTATCTCATAGACCGCACCGTACTAACGAGACGCAATGATTTCAGAACTATAGTCAACAAGTGGTATATATAAGGTGTTATATAGTACCTTTAGAATGCATATATGAGAATATGCAATGAAGGTCATTAAAATGCATTACACTTTGATGAAAAAAATCGGAAAACGCCATGGAAGATAAGTCATTAAGATACAAAATGGTTATGAAAATGATTTCCTCAAGTACGCCAAAATGTGAGAACAATGTGTGAACAACAGTATATGAGTGTAATAAATTTAAAAAAAACGAATATACAAGAAATAGTATAATAAACGAAAGATAGGAAGTCCGAATCTCTAAATGTTGTCACTGACGTATTAAAATATCTGTGTTACCAAAATAGCGTGAATGTTAGGCTCATAATTAGGCACATTATATGAGATGTGATAGGATAAGTAGAAATGAGTATTGTAAATAAATATGATTTTAGATGTCAAGTGATTTATATTGCATGTGGTAACTATAAGCTCTTATAAAATATTAACGAAAAATTAATTCGAAAATATGTGTTTTTAAACTATTAGAATATCTGAAATTATTTATTATTCTATTTACTAAATATTCTGCGAAATTATATATGTTAAATATATTCTTAAGGCTACTTTTTGGAATAATGTATTTTTTTTTTATAATCTATATATTATAAATAACTGATTAATAGTAATATTTCAAAACAATTTAATAGTTGCATGAATTAAATGATGATAATCTATTCATATTACAAATAAAGTGTTTTTTATCATTTAAATTAGTGATATTTTTACTAAATGGGTCAGTTTAAACTCCAAACAGATAACGCTATTACCTACAGATGATTCATTTATTAGCTCTAAGTTTTATATGGAACGAAATTCCATTATATACTATTTGTATCTGAAGTAACTAGATAAATCATAAAACTTCCAATACGTCATAGTAATACGTAAAGAAAGCATGAATATAAAAATTGGGTGACTTGCCACCTAATTTTCACTAAAATTTACTTAGTCACCTAATTTGAATGTACCTCCTTTGAGAAAATATTGAAAGTTTTATTCTGACAAGCAGCAGTTTTATTTATTGTGGTAGACAAATCATATCATCATCATACTAATAAATTAAGTAATCAGTAGATATAACTGAATGTTCATTACTTATAAAATTAAATATCAAATATACTACTACTGCATCCACCCTGTGGGATCCCAAAAAGTTGTAAATATAAATTGTTTTCCTGAAAAATATAATAATTGAAAAAAAAACAAAGTGCACAAATTTAGGAAACTTACGTATTTGCATAAGTAACATATTCATTATATGGTGCTAATATTACATAATGGTACATATTCTGCATATTAGTATCATTGAAGAATTCTTTAAAATCCAAAGTTTAAAAAGCATAAATATTATCTATATTTCCTAATTTATGAATTGCTTTTTATAACTAACTAGAATAACATAATAGTTTCTAGATTATTGGAGACTGTTATTAGATTATTTTAAACACTTTAGTTATAATTTACTAGCAGTAATATTATGGTCACTGGTGGCTGTTATAAACTTTATAAAACTTTAATGAAATTGTGATATATTACTGTATATACGTTTAAAATATTTGTACGTTAAATTTAATTAATAATTCTATATTTTATATTTATAAGAATGCGTGGATATAATTTAAATACATTATTGTTTTTTAAATAATCTAACATAAATTGCTCATAATTTCATTACAAATTATGACATAATCATTAGTGACTTTATTTACATAGTAATTAACAACAAATTATTTTTGTCAATTAATAAAGGAATCTTTTAAATTACTAATATTATAATGGGGTTTAAATAATTTGAAATTACTAACTATATTTTTGATAGTTTTAAAGTTACCCACTTCCACATATAGAATCCTTCTAATGGCAGTGCATATGTACATCTTACAGAGCTCTATTGACAGATATATAAAATAGTACATAATATTTTGCCTTTTATGTTTGTTTCTCAGTTAGACCATTATGCAAAACATACAGACTATGTAAAGGTACAGAATTCCGCTCTGATGTCTATGAAACAATTAAATTGTAACATTAATGATTAGCCTATGTTTTCAACCTCTCCAAATGTTTTAGATTATGTATGTTACATTACATATATTTAGACTCCAGGTTTTAATTTTCAAAATTTGTAGAACATATGACAAATTTGGAATTTTGCCATGCTTCATAAAATCATTTTGATATTTTATACTTTCCTTTCCTTTCAGTCGTTCCAGATGCAGAAAGCAGAGCAATAAGAACTAGTTTTTCCAATCCTTTCATTATATTTGTGTACTGTGTACAACAAATATGGACATATGGTCTCCAGAGACCTCGGTAACACAAGCCTCAACAATCTTCTTCTTTTTCTTTGTAATGAGAAGAAGAATACCGGTGACCATGAACTGAATGAGAAAGTACGTGGCGATTATATCAAGTGATTGACTGATTACCTCCATATCTTAGTGATATAATTTTCTTTTTGAATAGCAGCAATATTTTGATCAAGAAGTATGCAAATATCCGGAGAAATAAATAAGCTAGAGATGGGCGAATACTATTCGCGAGTACTCGAATATCTCGCATACTAGAAAGAATCCGGCATTAAAGATCTCGAATATAACGTCACTAGTTGAAATTCGCATACATGGAATACCGATCCATAATTAGCAGCAGATTCCGCAATAAAAAGTCAGGATATTCCAGGAGAAGAAATTGGAAAGTAACTGTAAGAAAGTTAGCTTCCACCAAGTGAAAACTTGACGACTGAAATATAAACATATTGCATTTGCTCTTGAAGGAATTATCTTTGAGGTATTTCATGATGGCGTCAACAGTTTTTCGGAACGATTATTTATTTAATTTGAGACACACAAAAAGAAAGAATACTAGATTATGGATGTATTCGAATGATTTTTTCTTTAATAAGAATCTGCATTATGAGAGAAGCATTTCCAATTATTCAATTGTTGTAATTAGGAGGGCTAAATAAAAAAGCTATTGAAACATAATTAAAGTTTGAATGAAGTTTCATTTCTAAATTACCGTGGTTTTATTAAACTAGTTATCTTCATTTTCTTTAGTAATTCATTTATAATTAATTAATAAATAATACCTCATAAATATAAAAATTACTTATTAACATTCTGAAATAACTATCCGAGGTATTTAAAGTTTTCGAATATTCGAGATTTGGTTAATATTCGAATATTCGAGATTTGTTTAATATTTGAATTCGGGAAAAGTGTTATTTGCCCATCTCTAAATTAAACTGCTCAAAATATTTTAACCTTGGGATTTGACAACATGGGAACAATATTAGTAAATATATGATGATAATAAATAAAATATATCAAATGTTATTTGAATTTATAATTTAAGTAGTACAATCGGATTACCTTGAAAGAAAACTAAGTCTAAAGGATGTGAGAAATAAAAAGTATCATTGCATAAAATAATTATCAATGGATTCATTTCCTATTTTGCTGATATATCTCTTCTGACTATAAGTAATAGTTTGATCAAGAAATATGCTTTATCAAATTGAAAATTATATATTTCAAAATTCCTACATCCTTGGGGATTTGAGAGCAATCAAAGAAATTTAATTATGATATAAAAAACTACTTGAATTGCCCAATTTCTTTGCTAAATTTCACGTGAATGAACTGACTACTTACATATCTCCTACTTTTTGATAGGATGCTATAATTTTTAACGAGTATTTTGATTAAGTTATATGATGTATACCAAATGTAAAAACTATATCGCTTAAATTATTTCCACTCCTCAGGATTTTAAATGTATGAGATGGAAAATAGAAGATGTCGATGATAATGAACTAATGACAGTAAATGCTCTGTTGAATACAAAGGTTTTTCTAAATCCCATGGCTATAAACTGCGTAAGGAAATATTTAGTGACTATACTAAATATGGATCATCTTTAAGTAATATTTTTCTATATAATTTTTCTTTTGACAATCTGCAGTATTTGATCAAGAGACATGCTTCACTAAACAGAAAAAATTTAAATAGCTATGAATATTCCCACTTGTCAGGATTGGAATGAGTGTGAAGAAAATTAAGTTACAAGAATGTGATAATAACAGAGTAATACCAACAATCCCTTGAATTGCCAATATTAATTGCCAAATCCGATGGCCATAAACTGAATGTGAAATTGCCTGGATACAATGCCAAATATGGATCGACAGATTACCTCCATATATTAGTGATATACACTATCTAGACAAAATATTATGAGCACTAATATAATGCTTAATATGACCTTATATTAGGCACATTTGTAAATCAATTCACCGTAAATATTGTTGAAATTTGCCAACGAGAATTCGAGAGGCAAATATCGGGCGACATTTCTCATCAAATAATTTTAAATTCCTGATGTAATACAAAGACAAGCCGAAATTGATCCTTCATTTTAGCTTTATAAATATTGCTTTGCAAACATATTTTTTATGAAACAATAATTTTCAATTCTGTAACAAACTTGATATTCTAAGTTTTCACCTCCTATTCAATTCTACCTATTTTTATTCATGCATCGTTTAGTTCATTTTGTCGTTTTTCGGACGTATTTAGGTTGTAAATTTTATCTATTTCAAAATTATCTACCTTCAAATAAATATAATTGATGTATTTAAATGATTCTTTAGTCATGTTAGAAAATTAATCAGTTTAAATGTATAAGTTCGCTACCAGATATGGATTGCATTCACTAAGATGGATAGCATTCACTAAGTGGAATGAATTTATTATATGGATTGCATTCACTAAGTCGGATTGCATTCAATAAGTCGGATTGCATTCAATAAGTCGGATTGCATTCATTGAGATGTTCTTAGTATTCTGACTAGGCAGTGTACTTTTCTCTTTCAGTAGCAGCAATATTTGTAAGAAGAGATAATCTACCAAAGAGGAAATTATACAGCTATAATTATATCCACTTTTGAGGATTTGAAGTTAAGAGATGAAAACTTGTTAAACGAAGATGATCATAAAGTTACGATATCAGAAGTCCTCGAATCGCCATTTTTAAGAATACTGCGAGAGCGTTACAAACTTGTGCCAAAACTTTTCCAATGCTTCGTACTTTAGGGATATTTATTGATTGCTTACACATTCTGCACTATGCAATTGAAATGTCTGTCAATATTTCTATACAAAATCCAAAGTTCCAGCATATCTAAGAGAATGGTTTTTGCTAGATGATGTATTATTTTGCTTATTTGTACATATTTCAATAATAGGTGCTCAATTTATATTTCATTCAATCAAGGTGTATAAATTTAATAAATGAAACCTTATCGACCAAAATCAGAACTCCTTATTTGTCAAAATATAATTTTGAAAATGTATATTTTGACTATTTGAGAAGGTTTTCAAGAAAATAGTCCCGCTGTTGGAAATGCGATAATTAAGTACAAGGCTTTGTCAAGTACAGCTTTTCAGGCTGATTTCAAAATCAAAACCACATGTATTTACACTAATTGCAATTCAACTTACAAATTTTTAGATATTAGTCAATCTAGAATATTAAAAATGGTAAAAAATAGCTTGAATGTTTTTGGATTAGAAGTGGGGATTACTAGTTTAGATCCCTATTGGTTTAAAATTTGTTTTAAACTATATGATTTTTTTTTGTTTAAATCGTTTTCTTGGTTTAAATAATGTATTTTCGTTTTTAACTTTTCCTTTTCAACCCTGATTGAGAGATTTTTTTTTCAACCTTAATTGATAGAAATAAAATAATTTCCTTGGAATTGGCGCATAGTATAATGACAACATTTCCTATAAGTCAGAAGCCTACAGCTATCTAAATACACTAAAAATTAAAATGGTACAGTTGTTCGTATAATAGCTATATCTCACGTTATTTCAAAATAAAAATACCTACAACTGGACTCTTTTCTTGTAAATCATATTATTATTATATTATTTTGTGTATCTGCTGCTATGCCTAATTAAGTTTCATTAATTATGTTTCATTTCTGAATTATGTTTAATTTCAATTCTTATATCAGACAATTTTATATTTCCTTATAATAAATATTGTTATGCAGTTAAATGTTGAGTATTAAACTTTTTTCTTTTCTTACTCACATGATTAAGCTATATGTATTATATTGAACTATGTAAATTTTCTGGGTTTCTATTCAAAAGGATATTATTACAGATGTGTATATATTTCATAAATTTTATTTTGTATTACATTTATCTGTTGAGACTCATTATATCTTATACCCATAGAAGATATACTTTTAAAATAATAAGTGATGTGACTTCCTACAAAATAAAATATAATATAATTTTTGTCTTTTATTTCAAATCGCTTGATTCACATTGCGATCAGAAATCATCCCCAGTCAAAAGTAGTTTATTTCACTGATAAAAGGAATTATTTTGTGAATAATAAAATGATTCCCAGATAACATTTAAATTCATTTTATGAAATTGTTGATAATTTTACTTTTGTTTGAATAGTAACCAAACTGGATTTATGAAAATTAAGGACATTATATATATATATATATATATATATATATATATATATATATATATATATATATATATATATATATATATATATATGTATATATATATATATATGTATTAATATAAATATATATATAATATATATATATATATATATATAAATAAAGAAATATAATCCCAAAAAGTATGAAAACTCTGGGAGCGTTTTCATGAAGTCAAAGCTAGCTTCTAACCAGGAAATAGGGGTCGCAATCCCCCTTGACCTTTCTGCAACCCTGTAAACACAATCATCCCACCTATATATTTTCTTTTTTCATTTTAAATCTTATATATATATATATTTGCAGTTATGCTGTAACCCTATACTTGAAAATTAATATTTTTAAAAGTTGTTAAATAAATATCTGTTTAATTGAATATCTGTATAAATGTTCGATCTCTACGATTATACTAATAAAAATTACATTTTAAATCCTGTAGGTAAAAGAAGATGTGAGCTGCATTTTTAAATTTAAGGCATTAATCTCCCTTTTTTTGTATCGAGTAAATACTTTGGCAATACTAACAATTTATAATATCGCCAAAGTAAGATCATAATTTATTTTCTCTCTTGAAAAACAAAATCAATCCAAAACTGTGATATAAATGTAAACAACAGGTTTACATTTCCGCCACAAAAACCAGTAGATCTTTTCACTGAAAGTAGGTCCTTTCACTGAGGTTTTTTTTACTGAAATTGAAGATAATTACAGGTTTAAATTTGTAATTAAAAAACTATTATATTTTTTCATTTTGGAAAAGCGAACGGATGTCATTAGATTGATGTGGTTATATAAACACCTCATACACTTATGCAAATGCATTATTCTGAAAGGACATAGATGCCTCATGTACGCTTTACATATATGTATATGAATGTTGCCTGAAGTATTTTAATATTATACATCTATTAAAAATTTGCTATAAATTGACTTTTTCTCTAGCTACACATCCCCAGAAATGCGTTGCATTGCATAACAATTTTCAACATTTTTTTATGGCATTGTATACCAAGTTTCTTTTCTTTGCAACATTGATCACCAAATGCTGTCTGTTAATATTTACTGCCAAATTTAATAGTCTGCAACTATCTTTCTGTTTCTAATATTCTAAACAAAATTCGGTTTGAATGGTCTTGTACTTACAACAAGTGCCACTTATAGTGACTCATAAACACACTTCCAGAGATATACAGAGTTACAAGAAAGACCTTAAGCTCCAGAATAACTTTGTAAGAAGAGATCCAACAGAGTACATGTTAGGTCTGACTATATCAAAGTGACCATTTTCGATAGAATAAAAGTCATTGCATTACCTCTGGGGCAGAATATAGAAAGTTGGGATAACGAACTCAACAACAAAACGAGATAGGTTAAATAAGCCAATTATAAAGTTAAAGAGCATTGCCTAATTAGTTCGAATTGACAGTAAAACTGATACGGAAAACATTTATTTAACACAATTGGGATAGACTATAGACTGTGGATAGACAGTTTCACATAATATAGATAGTAGGACCTGTCCAGCAATGCTTAAATGAACAATATTTATATGCACAGGAATCTAATGCATGTTCAAATTGCCCTCCATTAGCAGCGATCCGTATTTTGCCATTGGGGCAATACAAGCACCTCGGCGTGGTCACTTTCGTCCAGGTACATGCCACTTCCATGGCGCAATGATACGCAGTGTTAAAGTAATAGAGGTACAAGGACTTTCTTAAGATAACTCTGTATATTAAATATTCAGTAGTAATGAATGGACATTTTCAACCTTAAATTAGTTGTTGCTGTTTCCAATCCTCTTGGTGTAGGAAAGCCGACCCCAAGTCCAAAAGACCCTTCCGCAAAAGAGAATCACAGACAAAATCCTGTTCAACCGACAGCTGTCTCAAGGAGACGCCCATACATTCTAGGAGATGAGCAGGAGAAGCAGGGAGGGGACAAGGACAAGATGAAAAATATTTCTCCCTCTCAGTGAATTTCGTACTACGGAGGTGTCCGCTTCTAAGACGTGACATAGCCGTTTGGAGGGATCTTGAACTTTTGCACTTCAGAGAGAGGCCAGAGCTCTTTACGGCGTACCAGTTTAAATTAGTAAATCGGGATGATCTGTTTTTGTAAAGGTTGCATGGGGAGAGAGGGGGGCTGATTTAAATTTAGCATCATGATTAAAACGTTTATACTTAGACTTCATGAAAATGATTATGCATGATTGTACTGATGCCTGAAAACTTATATCTGTGATATATTTCATTAACTGAGGTATGGTTTAACTGAGCTTTCTCATTCGAGAAAGCATATTTAAGTAGCTTGTGGGTTTTTATTGCTTTGTTTTTTATACAATTTTGACAAATTTTTTCCTTTAAAATCTGTAACGTTGATCCGAATAATTTTAGATATAGCATGTTGCTCTTCAGTTTAAAGGCCTTATAAATATCTTTCAATTGATATCAAGTTTGGCAATTTACTCCCTCGCCAAAGGGTGTACCATTGACAAGAAAATTGTATCCCTTTCTGGTAGGTCGAACGGTCTGGGTCTCAACAACAACGAAAATTGTATCGCTGCTATTTTTACTACAATGATTCAAACTCTGAAGTTCAATGATCATTGAGCAGTAAATAACCCACTTTATGCATAATTATGTCAAATTGTGTACTATCTGCCGTGTTAAGGGAATATAAAATTTTGAAATTTCGACTGGAATTTCAAAAATTCTATGTCGTTTTAGATTTTTCGTTTACAAATTCGGATATAAAGTTCAGTGAAAATCCTTTAATATTTATGGCAGCTATATCGTGAATACAAAACTTCACCACAGATAGACGACATGCAGATAGACGAACATAACTCTAAAAATAGCCAAAACGTATCCAGGTGGTTCTGAAATATATACTGACATCAAAATTTTGAAATCAAAAATTTTCGTGAAAATAATTATTTCTCCATACTATATTCTATAGTATGAGGAAGTAAAATCCACGATAGGTGTTTCCATATACATATGTGAAATTCACGTAAAAGTTGTTGAAAATTTTTAGCAACTCATGAGAAAAGGTGTGTTAAAAAAACTGATATTCAAATAAACATTTTTTTAAAAAAATTCTATTGAGTTACATAAAAATTATATCACAGTTAGTCGGATAAGAAATGAGATTACCATACACAATACTAAATGGCATGCATAATGCTTAAAATTTCAAAATTTTATCTTTAACAGTTTCAGATATATGGCCATTTTGTATTAACCTGTGATTTAGGAATCACGTTTTTCTAATTTATGGAGAATTAATCCACCTACATAATTATCTCCATTCTTTTAAGGAAGCGATTACGTTCTCCGTGTTATAAGAATAATTAAACTCTTTAGACTTAAACAAAATTGAGGTAGCCTTCATGAAATATTTTGTTTCATCTAAAGGAAACTGATAATGCTTAGTTAATTTTCTTTTGTGTTAGCTCCTTCCCTGAGCCAGGTGAGGATCAATAACGAGCGTTGCACTGATAGCATCTTGACGAGAAAATAACAGTATTGTATATTTTACTGAGAAGTTTCATTAAATTGCTGGCATCAGTTTAATATTTAAACAATCTTTATCAAAATCAGCTATGGTGAATTTCCGTAAAGAAAAATATTTTTGATGAATTAGATAAAATTGGAAACCTAATATGAATGTAATAATAAATTTCTGGTAGTTAGAAAAATATGTTTTATGTTATATTAAATTTAATATTTGTTTCTATATTTAATAAACGTACTAAATATGATTCAGGCCTCTTTGAAGAGGAAAACAACGAATACAGTTTAATGGAGAGATACGGGTTCGATACCTGGTATTGACGTATTCTTATTTTTAAGTGACATGAACAAAATATATTCTACAATTGGAAAAATAACGAAATCAAAATGTGTTACCCGCCATTGGTAGTTGAGGTAACTCCGGATGTTGTTTTAGAGGAAAATATTAGACATTATTTGACATAGCCAGAAGAATGAACCAGAATGTCCCCAACTAACCGGAAATGGTGTGACAGCCTGAGAAGCCATCTCGTGCAACAGCCGAAGCTCTCTAGTTTTGATGTACGTTAATCTGACGGCTTACTTGTACGTCGACGATATTCTGCAATCGATTGTTTTGCCAATGATGTCAAGCCGCCCAGGTTCCATTTACCAACAAGTCAACGCCCGATCACATACTGCACGACTTCCTCAAATATGTCTTCAGGGATTTAATACTACTCCATGGCCATCCAGAGGTTTCCAGACTTATCACTAATGGAACATTTCTGGGACATACTGGGAAGGCATTTGAAGCCTTTTCAGAATATAACTGAATTAGCTTGTCAATTGTATCATTTGTGGCAGAATCTTCCGCAGAAGGACGTAATCAGCTTAATTGTCGCCATGCTGCCCCGAATATTGGCTTGTATAGCTGCCAGGGGAAGATTTACCACGTACTAAATTGTCATCTTCTTGTTGCCACCACTTCCCAATAAAACTTTTTGCTCCCAAATTCTAATGATTTGCACATCCTCTCAAACGATACATACATTCGCCACTGTAGCTCAATTTCTTATGGGAGCATATATTTTGTTTCGTAACAGGGTGCATATATATATATATATATATATATATATATATCTGTGTGTGTGTGTCTGTGTGTAACATTTACATTAAAAAGTCAGAATAAATTGCCACTTGAACTTTCCTATAGCAGTATGCTGTCACTTTCTGAATAACAGACTTGTATTAAACCATTATTTTTACGTCATAATCTTTACAAAATAATTTTCGTTTGAAAGAATAAAATGGAGATTTTCTACTCCGTTATTTTCGCTACGTCGAACACTGTTTGAAACAAAAAAAGCACTGTGATATCTCTGTGTATTATTTATCGTTTTTGACACACGAAAGATAAACTTTAACACGAAAGTTGCTGTTATTTTAATATGCAAATAAAATTTCAAGATAAAAAGGATATCTGTATTTCGTTAAGACTTACAAGTACTGGTGATTTTCTTTTATTCAAAACGCATTAATGATACAAAATAAGTACTTGGATCTTATAATAATTTAACTATAATGAAATTTGAAAAAATCTACAGAGTTTAATGATTTAATGTAAAAAAAAAATGCTTTTTGACCTCTAACTCCCCGATGAATTTCACTAAAATGTTAATTAAAATTTTTAATAAAATGTCAATAGTTAAATTTTACACCCCTCTGTGTAAAGATGGCCATATTACTGTAAATTGACCTAACTTGCCGTGCTATACAAATTTATTGGGGGTTTTAAATACTTCCGTAACAGCCTTCCATATCGTAAACAATCAGTGCAGACAAAGAACAATAATAGCTCATAAATATTGTATCCATACTCTCTGGGGAGGTTTCGACTTCCGATACTTCACAGATAATATGCTTTCTTCTTTTTCTCCAACCCCCTGAACAAAAGACCATATATTTTTTAGGCTTATGAAACAAGACTTTTGATTTTTTTCGATAAGGTTTAAAGTAATAAACTATCATAAATTCAATACGTCACTGTCAGTAGGAGTGCGACATGTTAGGTTATGAAAAAGATATTGGTGGAAATAAAACGCGAGGCTTATTTTTTTAAAAATATGAGTATTTCCGGAATAGGAAGATTGTTCAACATTGTATATCCTAACATATGATATAATATATATTTTTAAATGCTGAACCGATCTATAGGGGCGTTCTCAATATTATGATTGTTATTGGGGTCAAAAATGATGCCATATAATTGTATTTACGACAAAATGTTCCTTGAAACATACATTTCTCAGGATCTGCTATAGACAGAGCACAGACGATAACAGATAGATTCAGTATCAAATTCCAGAGCAGAATGGAGGATTTCCACTTCCGTTTATTTTTCATTTCCGTTTCAAACTTTATCATTTTACTTACAACATCAATGTCTAAAATTGGGCTTTAAATAGAGCTTAAATGATAAATGAGATATATTCACACATCGCATTTTGAAGGTGAAAGGTGTGGCTCACTAAGTATTTCCACTTCCGATTAAAAAATTTTCCTTGAAGCATCCATTTCTCCGGATTGGCTATAGATAAAGCTTAAATAAATGACGGATATGGTTTCGCATTCAAGTTTGAAAGGAGTTAAAGGGCTCACTAAGTATTTTCACTTCCAACTTTAGAGATGGGACTTCCGCTAAAAAAATTTACATTTTCCTTGAACCATATATTTCTTGGGATCTCCTATAGATATAGATTAGATGATGTCTGATAAGGATTCAACAGAAAATTCCGGAGAACAGTTAATGTGGTGCTTACCAAAAATTTCCACTATCGGCTCTTTTTCTTAACATTTTCAAAATATTTTCTTGAAACCTTAATTTTTCAGCATTGACTGTAGATAGAGCGTAAATTATGATTGTTACGAAATTAACATTTAATTTGCGAGGAGGTAGATAGGGTTTACTAAATATTTCCACTTCAGGATTTTTTACTTTCCGTGCAATACATGGTAATGTATAGGTAAAATATTGGAATCATGCCGAAAATCGCAACTCGAGTTTTCGACGGATCTACACGTTTTGAGATCTCTAGAATACCAAAAAACCATTTTCAGCGTGACGTCTGCCTGTGTGTCTGTGTGTTTGTGTGTCTGTATGTGTATCTGCCTGTGTATCTGTCTGTGTGCCTGTACAGATTTTGTATCCACTTTAATTAAAAACTAATTGACCGAATTTCAAAAAAATTGGTAGGTAAGTTATTTGTGGGCGAATCTGGTGCTGAGATCAGTTTTGGGTATGATTCGGGATAAAAGAACCCGCCTTTTTTCTGCGAAATGGCACACAAAAATTGCCTGTATCTACTCTAGCTAAAAAACTAACGGACCGAATTTTACAAAATTCGGTTGATAAGTCGCTTCTGGGTCACTCTGATTCTGATTTGATTTTGGTACGATTCGGATAAAAATAACCTGCCTTTTTTTGTGAAATGGCCCTCAAAAATCGTCAAAATCTAAAATAAAAACTACGCATGCTTAAATATATCCATTAAATGCTTGTTTTATACGTAATTTTTTAAAAAAAATAATAAGACCGACCCCCATTACACTACAAGTAGCCGTTCTCGAGATATTTTAGTTTTTTCATATTTTCTCTCTTTGAAGATAAGTCCACTTACCAAATGAGAACGAAAATTAAATTAAAAGTGAATTAAATTTAGTTAAAATAAGGAGAACGTTGATATAAGTCTGCAGGGAAAGTCAGGTGCTGCCCACATCAGAATTTTTTAATTCCTGTTAGAAAAATTCTTTGATGCATCTATTTCTCAATATTAGCTATAGATAGAGCTTAGATTGCGATTATTTTGAATACAGCTTAAGAGGAGGTCGATGGGTTTACTAAATATTACCACTTCAGGTTTTATTTCTCAATTCCTGTTCAAAATCCTTTAAACATCTATTTCCCAAGATTTGCTATAGATATAGCTTTTACGATCACTGATATGGATGAATTCAGAATCGAATGCCAGAGGAGATGAGGAAGGGGGTATCACTTAGGATTTCCGTTTCTGGTTTTTTTTTTCAAAAATTTGTATGACTGACGATTTAGGTATGCAAAGAAGAATAAAAATGCTTATTTGTTTCCTTCATATATTTCTTGTCTAGATTATATTAATTGAAGAGAAAATTTATATTCATAGTATCTGGCAACGCTCTAATTTTTAATATTAGCAAGTTGTTGTCCAGTTGTTTTATTTTCTAGTTGATGGCCAAACTTGCTGTTGAATCAGTTCTGTCTCAAAATTTATTTTAATTTTCCATTGTATTTAACTAATCATTATTCACTTGAGATAAGTTATGGTCCTGGAATTAAAAAAAATTCATTAATACGTAAGCATTTTGTTGCGATATTACTACTAGATAAGCTATATATAATTAATTCTATTGTCGAATGCATTATTATTTGCTTAAAAATTCAACCCTGTACTTCACATTATTAAAAACACACCAACCTTCAATTTAGGAAGATTTTCCAAAGCCAATGTACTCTTTATTTATCAAACAACTAAGGTTTCAAATAATTTTAGTTTATTTATTTTTTTACTGTTAATGCAGTTCACAGAATTTATATATCAAAATGCATACCCTACTTATATTCCTGAATTACCCAACCCAACCCAGGTTCGAAAATCCACTCACGAGTTCCAAGTTGTTTGTTTATTTGGTGTTTCGCTAAATTTTACAATTAAAATAATTGAATTAGCAATAAATATGAATTAAACAACTATCTAAATCTTATACAAAATTTAATTTTAACTTAAATATATTGCAAACAAAAGTTATTAGAACATTAATTCAGAAATACAGAAAAAATATCTATTTTGCCAATAGTGTGCAAAAATATGAAAATTTAACAGTAAAGTTTTGCAAGTACCGATTCCCTGCTAATGCTGCTGAAGAAATAGCAGATTGATTACATAATACATGAGAGTTAAGTATTCAAAAACACAGCAGAAATGAAAACAGGAAGAAAAAATTCTTGTAGCAATTAAAATCAATTGCAATATAGCTAAAAGAAAAACTGCAGGATCGTTTTGGGAGCAATTACTTATATGTTGATTTCCACCGGCGATCTCAAGATACTTTACGATTTTATATTGGTAACAGGCTAAGAGTGATTGAAGGTACACTTGAATAACATCAAAATCAAGGACACTCCATCTTGCCCGCCTTGGGATTTCAATGCAAATGTGAAGACCCGTCATCTGTGTGAAAGGCTAAAAGTATTTAACCCTGCTTACTGAGTTCTCTCACCAAATGGACTTCAAATTTAGGTCTGTACTGAAAGGCAAGATGTACACACAGCAGAAATGGAAACAGGAAGAAAAAATCCTGTAGCCAATAAAATCAATTGCAATATAGCTAAAAGAAAAACTGCAGGATCGTTTTGGGAGCAATTACTTATATGTTGAGTTCCACCCGCGACCTCAAGATACTTTACGATTTTATATTGGTAACAGGCTAAGAGTGATTGAAGGTACACCTGAATAA
This sequence comes from Amaurobius ferox, assembly GCA_951213105.1. NCBI lineage: Eukaryota > Metazoa > Arthropoda > Arachnida > Araneae > Amaurobiidae > Amaurobius > Amaurobius ferox. The sequence goes on along the minus strand of OX578146.1, from coordinate 84,548,158 downwards.
CATCAAAATCAAGGACACTCCATCTTGCCCACCTTGGGATTTCAATGCAAATTTGAAGACCCGTCATCTGAAAGGCTAAAAGTATTTAACTCTTATTGCTGAGTCCTCTCAACAAATGGACTTCAAATTTAGGTCTGTACCGAAAGGCAAGATGTACATTTGTAACTTTCTGTTTTCTGGTGTAGTAAAAGAAAAGGATCAACTGAGAAATGAACAATACAAAGTAATACGCCTTCTTAATGATCTTACAGTGTACTTTTACACAAAGAAAAAAATACTATCATTTAACAAGCATCTTATTAGAAAGATATTACGACTTGAATGTTTATTCCAAACTATGAGCAGTGTAAATATTTGCAAACCCATTGAAAGAATAAAATGGCTGTCTGTGTAATTTGTTTTCTCTGGGTAAACCACTTCCAATGAGTTGTTTAATACTAACGGTAGACGTAAGAGGTTAATTAAAGATCTATTAGCACTATATTAAATCTTTTGAACTAGATAATTTATATAAAAAGCCCTGAGTATACAGTCCTAAGATTAATAAGGCAAGTGCTAAGATTAATAAGACAAGGCGTGTTTGTAGGAAACGTGCATGTACGATTGTACGATTTAAAAATTTCATTAAAATTTACTTGCTTTTCGTGTGCATATTTCAAGATAATTATTACTTTCCTTACATACATAATGTATAAAGAAAGTATTGTAGCGGGGTCGCAAATTCGAATTCGAGTTTTCGACGGGAGAGAAAGTTTCAAGCTTCTCTGATCACGAATCGAACATTTTTAATGTGATGTCTGTGTGTGTGTGTGTGTGTGTCAGTGAGTCTGTGGAAATGATATCTCACGAACAAACGGAACGATTCAAATGAAATTTGGTACAAAAATCCCAATCCGTGAATACTGGAAGCCTACTGTTTTAAAGCACAATCGAATGTTAACCCCCCCCCCCTTAAATTTTCCGAGTGACATTTTGATAAAATCGTCCAAAATTCAAAACCTTTAATAAAGTTACACAAATAGACATTTTTATGTAATTTTTATCTTAGAAAACGATTGACATAACAATACGAACCCGAATGAACGGTAACATTTGCATAAAATATTTATTAGATGATTACCTTCTATATTTAGCTGTGTTCGCTAGAAAGAATATTTTTAAGCTTACGCTTTACGAACTGATACAGGTAGTAATTGTTTTCATTTTGAATCTCGTGGCAGTAAATGTTTACGCTTATTTATAAAAGCAAGATTATAATATATTATTTATCAAAATATATTTACCACTCAAACTTTTCCGTAAGGTATACACAGCTTACATGTTTGAATAGAAACTGTACTCCGCATTCTCTCTGATTTAATACAGGGATTAATTGAATTCCGTCCTTAAGTTTAACGAAAAGCTTAGTCAACGGCTACGCAATCACACGCATAAATTACAAAATACACGCAAACACATAATCTTCCTAAACAAGCACATAATCACATCCTGGACCGCTGAGCTGGTACTTAGCTTTGGTCCCGGAGCTGGATACATCGAATGCTGCGCTCAAAGACGACTACTATTCCTTACTCTAAATACGCCTTTTGCCCTTTGAGAGGGCGTATAATTTCTTTGTTTCGTCTTAAATAAGGTATTTTGATAGACACTAAATAAGCTCTTTTGAAACGCCCTAAATAATCTATTTTCATACACTTTGAATAAACTCTTTTCATAAACTCAAAATAAGTTCTTTTGATACACCTTAAATAAGTATTTTTGGTATGCCTTAAATAAGCATCTATCTCTATTGATACGTCAAAAATAAGTTCCTTTGATTCGCCCCAAATATACCTTTCAACATCTGTGTGGGTATAATACGCTTTAAAAATACATTTTTTATACATCTCTGATTGGCTACATAAACTACATAAGCTCCATCGTTGAAAATCACCAGTGCGTTTTCCAAATGAAAATTCTTGCGAACACTGATAATATTTTCGATTCTAGTATCAATCTACGTCGCATCGAAATACAATCTCTTGACCCCGCTTCATGGTACGATCAAGGACGGAGTGAACTTATTTTATCACTCGTCCCTTGCGCAGCGTTGAATAACCGCTGTACGTGCGATAAGGTTTGAATACGTTCCTATACGTTCAATTGAAGAATTAAAAAAGTTTAAATTACTTATAAAATCGAAAAAAATATATATTTGTTAGAATTCCGTGATATATAGGATTCTGATATATCTTAGAAAAATTTCAGAGTTGCGATGATCTTAGTTTTTCGGATGCGACGATATACATATCAGATCGAGTAAAACAAAATGCAAATTTCGATGTATTTAAAAAAATAAATACTTCTTTGTGTCAGATGTCTTCCTGCAAAATTTGAAAGATTTTGGTTCATATCGTTCGGTGCCGCAAGAGCGTTAAAAATACTTCTTTGTATCAGATGTCTTCATGCAAAATTTGAAAGATTTTTGTTCATATCGTTTGGTGCCGCAAGAGCGTTAAAAATAATTCTTTGTATCAGATGTCTTCATGCAAAATTTGAAAGATTTTGGTTCATATCGTTCGGTGCCGCAAGAGCATTAAAAATACTTCTTTGTATCAGATGTCTTCATGCAAAATTTGAAAGATTTTGGTTCATATCGTTCGGTGCCGCAAGAGTGTTAAAAATTGAAAGAGAATGTGAAAAAAATGCCATTTTTAACACATTCCGACATAGTTGAAAAGTGTTTATGATTTTGTTCATTCAGTCTGTCTAAAATATATAAAAATAATAGTTATAAAATATATAAAAAATAATTTCAGTAATTCCTACTCAGTATCCCCCTAATATTATTTCTCACTATCCAGGCCGTCCAATGTACCCGGAAGTATATGGTAACTGTTTGAACGGCGAAACAGTGACACCCAATTTAGAACGGAACCCAATGAGTGCGGCAACCACAGGGGGCAGTACACTTTCCGACATATTTGAAAAGTGTTTATGGCTTTGTTCATTCTATCTGCCTGTTTGTCTGTCCGTCGGCACGATAACTGTCGTTAAAACAACTTTATCAATATTAAATTTTTGTATGTTGTTGAAACGGTCTGTGGGACATATTGGAATGTAAATGAATAATATCACCCAATTAGTTTGGGATTGAACCCGGGTTGAAAAAGTGAAATACATTGAACTCTGCTGTATCTAATTTTTCAAACTTTTTTTAAGCAAAGTTAAAATTCACAAATTGCTTCGAATATGTTAGAAAACATGCAAAGTATATCATAAAATATATAAAAAAAATTCAGCAAAATATTATGTTTGGTAGTTTTTAAAAAAAATTAAAATAATATTTACACCCATATTATATGCGTTGCTCTAAGTCCTCTGGACGAGCCGGACGGCCTGGGGCTTTCACCCATATTATATGGGTGTAATAAAATAATAATTACACCCATATTATAATACTTGCACTCATATTATATGCCTTTCCTGCCGTCCAATTAGTTGCTCATGTCCTCAGGATGAGTCGGACGGTCTGGGTCTTCAACCCATATTATATGAAGAGATCACGTGAACCACTTCAAAATAAAATGTGGCATCCATCTTTTTTTTTCAGCGTAAAAATCGTGATTTTTAAAGTTCTTTTAAATTTATATTTAGGATTGCATCCGTAATAAAACCGCTTTTTTTTGCATATTTTCTGTGCATCTGTGTTCTGTGACAACGCAAATACAGTATTTTTGAGTTTAAATGATCATCAAACTTTGATTATTTCTACAACGAAGCCTAATTTTAATGGATGCAGAATGTAAACCGATGATTGTAAGATGAGTTGTATAAGAAATGCTGAAATTTTTTCACGCAAAATTATTTAGCTGTGGAATCCAGAATAAAAGTGATATGAATGATTTTACATGGAAAGTCAGATGATTTATATTTCGATGACGTCATTTGAATGAAGTTCATTTTATTCGATAAAGTTTTAAATTTTCAAATATATTAAATTATTGCATTTCCGTGATAAATTAAAAAAATCTGATGTGGCCAACACATGACTTTCCTTATATAATGCAATGAATTTACTACTTTTACAGTAAAAAAAAAGGTTTTTCTTATAGTAGATACTAATATTCTTTCCAAGATATTGAATTTTCGACAATTTCATTAATTAAGCGTCATTTTAATCCATTTGGCGAGATTTTCGTTAATTTGGCAACATTTCAAAAAGTCGCCAAGTTGGCGACATTCCGCCAATTTTGTCGCCAAAATCTCGCCAAGCGTTATGGACGAAGAAATAAGTTATTCTTACAGCAGATAAATGATTATTGGCGTTCAAATACAAAAGTATTACTCGAAGTATCTTTTTTCATGAATGAAACGAACTAGATCCACGAGAATGTCACCCAATTTATCGCATGATATTATATATGAAAAGTGAATATGTTTCTCAATAGGATTTTTTTTCTATTTTATATGACTTTTTGATTTTTTTTTTTAAATGTGCAATATCTCGAGAACGGTTCATGTTAGCGTTCTAAAATTTATGTCAATCGTTTTCTAATGAAAAATTACATAAGAAATGTCTACATGCGTAACTTTATTAGTGGTTTTGTTTTTTTTACGATTTTTTGACGATTTTCTCAAAATTTCATTCGAAAATTTAGGGGCGTTCTGAACATTCGATTGCGTATAAAAACAATAGGCTTCCAGTGTTAACGGATTGTGATTTTTGTACCAAATTTGGTTCGAATCGGTCCATTCGTTCGTCAGTTATCGTCTCCACAGTCCCACTGACACACACACACACACACACACACAGACATCACTTCAAAAATGTTTGATTCGTGATCAGGGATGCTTGAAACGTGCTCTTCCGTCGAAAACTCGAATTCGAATTTTCGACCCCGTCACAATACTTTCCTTATACATTATGTATATAAGGAAAGTAAAAATGCTATTCTTATAGTAGATACTAATATTCTTTCCAAGATATTGAATTTTCTTCAATCAGACGTCATTTTCATTGATTTAGCGTCATTTTTAACACTTTACAACAAAGTTGAAAAGTGTTTATTAACACTTTACAACAAAGTTGAAAAGTGTTTATGACTTTGTTCAATCTGTCTGTCTGTCTGTCTGTCTGTCTGTCTGTCCGTTAGCACGATAACTGCCGTAAAAATGGCTTAATCAAAATGAAATTTTAGTATGTTGTTCAGACGGTCTATAGGACCTATGGGAATATAAATGAATAATATCACCCAATTAGTTTTGGATTGAACCCGGGTTGAAAAAATGGAATACATTGAACCCTATGGGACCTAATTTTTCAAGCATTTTTTAAGCGGATTTAAAATTCACAAATTGCTTCGAAAATTTTAGGCAGTTATCAAATTGTTCCATAAAATATATAAAACAAAAATCAGCGAAATATATTCAGTAGTTTTTTAAATAAAAATTAAAATAATAATAACACCTTTTATATGAAGCGATCACGTGTCCATGATATGAAACGATCACATGACCCACTTCAAAATGATATATGGCATCCATCTTGTGTCAAAATCGTGATTTTTAAAGTTCTTTTTAATTCATATTGAGTGTTGTATCCGTCCTAAAACTACTTTATTTCTGCCTAAATTCTGTGCATCTACATACTGAAACAACGCAATGACAATATATTTCAGTTTAAATGCTCATCTAAATATGATTATTTCTACTATTAAGCCTATTTTTCACCTATGTAAAATGTAAACAGCAAAATATGTAGAATGAGTTGTATTAGAATCGCTATAATTCTTTAACACAAAATCATTTAGTCCATGGAGTCTGCTTAGCTGATATGAATGAAGTATTCATTGATTGTAGAAAGAGAAGGACGATATTTTTCGATGAAGTTTTAAGCATAGAGTAAACTTATTTGTAGCTCCATGGTCTTAATTTTTAAATAAAATAAATTATTATAGTATTCTGATGAATGACATGAATGGGGGAATTATTTATGAATGAAATATTGCTTTTATAGAGAGTGCCAGGCTTGTTATTTTTTTATGACGTCATTTGAATCAATTTCAGTTGTTTTCGATGAAGTTTTTAAATATAATAAATTATCGCAGTATTATGATAATTCTAAAATTATTACCGAGGAATGTATCAAATTTTAGAGATGTTTAAACCAGGCAATTTATACTTTAATGCCGTCATTTGAATGAAGTTAATTTTTTTCGATGAGGGTTTAAGGTTTCAAATATAATAAATTAATGTAGTATTGTGATAAGTTTTAAAATATTACCGAGGAATGTATTGCATTTTCGACATGTTTAAATAAAATTGCATTGAAGTTGGAAAGTGTTTCATAATAAATGCTTTAAGCATGATTGATCTTTCTTGTTATCAATTTGGCGAGATTTTTGTTATTTTGGCAACAATTAAAAATGTTGCCCAGTTGGCGACATTTCGCCAAATTCGTCGCCTAAATCTCGCCAAGCGTTATGGACGGAGAAATAAGTTACTCTTACAGTAGATAAATGACTATTGGCGTTCAAATACAAAAGTATTACTCAAAGTATCTTTTTTCATGAATGGAACGAGCTAGATCCACTAGAATGATGTCAGCAAATTTATCGCATGGTATTACATCTGAAAAGTGAACATGTTTCTCAATTGGAAATATTTTTCTTTATTTTATATAACTTTTTAATAATTTTTTTTGAAAATGTGCAATATCTCGAGAACGGTTCACGTTAGCGTTCTAAAATTTATGTCAATCGTTTCCTAATGAAAATTTACATAAGAAATGTCTATTTCTGTAACTTTATTAGCGGTTTTGATTTTTTGATGAATTTTTTCAAATTTTCACTCGAAAATTCAGGGGGGTTCTGAACATTTGATTGCGTATAAAAACAATAGGCTTCCAGTGTTTACGGATTGTGATTTTTGTACCAAATTTCGTTCTAATCGGTCCATTCTTTCGTCAGTTATCGTCTCCACAGACTTACTGACACACACACACACACACACACACACAGACATCACTTCCAAAATGTTTGATTCGTGATCAGGGATGCTTGAAACGTGCTCTCCCGTCGAAAACTCGAATTTGAATTTTCGACCCCGTCACAATACTTTCTTTATACATTATGTATATAAGGAAAGTAATATATCAGAGCTGAATATATCGCATTTTAGAGATGTTTAAATAACATTGAATATCGGTTGGAAATTGTTTCACAATCAATGTTTTTATGCATGATTGATCTATCTGTCTTGTTAGTAGTTTGCAATTTTACATACTTAACTACTTTACATACTTTCCTATCAATATTACATACTTAAATCCAGTGCTCTACAAACTTGATTATCTAAGCCGAGAACTCTCGCATTCTGCTTCTAATATTAACTACAAGATATTGTGTCTAGATATTTTTTACTTGGTATACTAGGCATAAATATTTTTTTAGTTTGCGTGTACTGCACCACATATCCTCTACTGAAATTCATTGTCCAATGATAACCCTACAAATCATATTCAATTTTTTAAATTTTGAATATACAGTGTAAAAGAATGTTTTATAGCTTCGTTTTATTGTTGAACGTAGACGGATAAAAATCACGTGTATAGAACTTGCGTGTACAGCACCCAATTTCGATCAGAAAATCAAGGGAGTGGTAAGCACATGCTTGGTACAATTTGTTCCCTAATCCATTCCCTCTCCGCTGGACTGCTGGACATACGGATTTAATGTGCTCCTATTTTGAGTAGACACGAATATAGTTTTGGACGGCTTGTGTATGATTCTCCCTATATTATTTTTCCTACCTAGGCCGTCCTACGTACCCAAAATTGTAAGGTAACTGTTAGGACCGCCGGGATAGTGACGCCCAATTTAGAACGGAACACAATGAGTTTGGCAACCATAGAGGCCGTACCATTCGTCGCCTAACTCATCACTTCTCTGTTGAATTTTTTATCCTACAGATTTTATGAGCTTATACTACGCGTAGACACGAATGTAGATTTGGCCAGCCTCAAGGACCGAACCAGGGTTTCTAGTATGTTTTCCTCGGAAGATTGTTTTTCTTTATCCAGACTGTGCAACTTATCCGAAGGTTTAAGGTATCTGTTTGGACGGCCAGAACTGTGGCACACAACTTTCACCGGAACCCAATGAATTTGGCAACCACAGGGACCGTACAACATAAGTTGAACTTTTGAACCTGCAGATTTAACGAGCTCATATTCCTCTTATACATGGAGATATTTTCGGGTGGAGGGGATGCAACCCGATTCCACCGCGGGCAACACCATCTCCTTAACCATCTATCTCGGCCCAAGAGTTTGATATTTTGAGTTAAGTAGTATTAAAGACATATTTTGGGCTGTAACCTGAGTATTTAATGGTAAACTCATATTCATTTTTACATCACTCATTAGCCAATAAATCTGCCAACTTTATTTTCAGATTGGCGTATTCTAGAAAGTTTAGGTATTTGACACCTATATGTTTGTCCTTTTTGGCAGAAGACATAAACATATTGCATTAGAATATTAAACCGTATAAATGCTGCAAATATTAAAATTTTCGAATTAAAATTATGTTTTAAAGATGATAAGAAAAAAATCTAACATACTTATTTATATTATAAATAAGATTAAAATTCAATATATTTAGTATTTCAGCACTAAACGATCAGCATATTCCAATGTTAGCGTATTCATTATTCCTAGTATATACATTATGCTTTCATTAGGAATATGAACAATATTTTTGAAATTTATACTGTTTTAAAATAGCGAATTGCGCAAAATACATCATTTCTCATAGGACTCATAGGTGACATCTTCTCCAGGAAGTAGTTTCCCCGCCGGTCTGTTTAGTTCGCCGTACTTTCGCTCATGTTAGTGAACCTTTCAACAAACTTTGATTTTTATATGCTACATGACCTACATATGTAGAGGTCATGTTTCTTTAAAATTCGAAAACTGAAGAATAAAGAAATCATACAGTTTCACAGTAAGTATATATATACAAAGTTTTATGTTATCATATTTCTGAAGTATATTCTCAGAAATGCATTTGCGATATTATTTCTTAAAAGAAAAATCGAACAAAAGCTGAGTGATAACAATACTAACCTGAATGAATGGTTACAATGGCAAATAAAAAATTATATCATCTATATTTAGCTGTGTTCGCTAGAAACAATATTTTTAAGATAACCCTTTATGAACTAGTCTAGGTAGTATTTTTATTTTGAATGTAGTGGCATTAAATTTTTATGCTTATCTATAAAAACAAGATTATAATAAATTATTTATCATAATATATTTAAAACTCGAATTTTTTCTTAAAGTATACTCAGTTTACATGTTTGAATAGAAACTGTACTCGGCGTTTTCAGGGATTTAATACAGAAATTAATTAAATTCCTTCATTAAATTTGACGAAAAGCTTAGTCAACCGCTGCGCAAGAACACTCTTAAATTACAAAACACACGTGAACACTTACTCCCTCTAAATAAGCACATAATCACATCCTAGACCGCTGCTCGGATACGTAATACGCCTTGGTCACGGAGCTGGATACGTCGAATGCTACGCACTAACACGACGACTACGTTGTGTCCTAAATACGCTTTTTGCCATTTGCGAGGGAGTATAAGCTCTTTGATACGTCTTAAATAAGGTATTTTGATACACACTAAATAAATTCTTTTGACACGCCCTAAACAATCTATTTTCACACACCCTGAATAAGCGTTTTTTATACGCTCTAAATAAGTTCTTTTGATACACCTTAAATAATTATTTTTGTATATGCCATAAATAAGAAGCTCTTGTGATACGTCAAAAATACGCTCCTTTGATTCGCCCCAAATACGCCTTTCAACATCTGTGTGAGTATAATACGCTTTAAAAATACACTTTTGATACACCACTCGATTGACTACATAATATATATAAGCTCTTTCGATGCAAATCAACAGTATGTTTTATAAATGAAAACTCTTACGAACACTGATGATATTTTCGATTCTAGTATCAGTCTACGTCGCATCGAAATACAAACTCTTTAACCCCGGCTCAGTACGATAAGGTTGAATGCATTCCCATTCGTTCAATTAATGAATTAAAAACGTTCAAATTACATAATCGAATTACATAATCGTTATAAAATCGGAAAAACATTTTTTTGTTTGAATTCTAATATACATAGTCCTAACCTAATTTTAGAATTGTGCTGATCGTAGTTTATCGGATGCGACGATATATATATCAGATTACGTAAAAAATTCGAATTTTTGCAATAAATGTAAAGTTTTATATTTAAAAAAATAAATAATTCTTTATATCAGATCTCTTCATGCAAAATTTGAATGATTTTGGTTCATATCCTTAAGTGCCGCAAAAGCGTTGAAAATTGAAGGAGAATGTAAAAAAAATGTCATTTTTAACACTTTTCGACATAGTTGAAAAGTGTTAATGACTTTGTTCATTCTGTCCGTCTGTCTGTCTGTCCGTTCGCATGATAACTGCCGTAAAAACGACTTTATCAAAATGAAATTTTAGTATGTTGTTGAGACACTCTGTGGGACATAAGGGAATGTAAATGAATAATATCAACAAATTATGTAGTTTTGGATTAAACCACCAGGTTTGAAAGCATGAAATACATTGAACCCTATGGGACCTCATTTTCCAAGCATTTTTTAAACGAAGTTGAAATTCACTAATCGCTTCAAAAGTTTTAGGAGATATTCAAACTATCCTACAAAATAAAAAAAAATGAATACAATATATTTGGTATTTTTTTAATACAAATTAAAATAATAATCATACCCATTTAATATGAAGAGATCATGTGACCCACTTCAAAATAAAATATGGCATCCATATTTTTTCCCAGAGTAAAAATCGTGATTTCTAAAGTTACTTCAAATTTATATTTAGTGTTGCGTCCGTTCTAAAACTGATTTATTTCTGCGTATTTTCTGTGCATCTATATTCTATTCAAACGCAATTACAATATTGTTTAGTTTAAATGATCATCAAACTTTGATTATTTTTATAACGAAGCCTAATGTTAATAGATGCAGAATGTAAATACGTGATTTTACAATGAGTTGCATAAGAATTGCTGAATTTTTTTTCACGCAAATTTTTCTAACTCTGAAGTCTGGAATAAAGGTGTATATGAATATTCACTGATTTGCATATAGAGCATGCGATTTATATTTCGATGACGTCATTTGAATAAAGCTCATTTTTTTCAATGAGATTTTAAGTTTTCAAATCTAATAATTTATTGTAGCACTGTGATAATTTAAAATGTATCAGAACTGAATGTATCGCATTTTAAAAATGCTTAAATAAATATGTGTTGTGACACGTCACAACACATTATTATTTTATTATTCAAAATTGACATTTTTTTATAATTCATTAAATATTTTGTATTATTTTGAATTTAATTATTTTATTTTAGTTTTAATTTATTATTCAAAATTATCTTATTCAAAATTACTTTTGCTTTTTATATTCATTAATAGGCCAATTGTCTCATTTTCTAAATTAAATTATAAACACGCTGCTATTCATCCATGTTTTCATTCGTACGGTGAACGCCCCTTTTTACTACGGCTGGATAGCAGTATCCCTTTCCGACAATTGGTAGGGTTTTCGTTTATGGAGGAATAGAGATTTGGATCATTTGGTTCGAGTCTAACCTCTTCTGTTATCTCGTTTTGCGAAATTGTGAGCAGAAGATAGGCGGGAAGATTTTTGTTGACTCGCTTCTCTTGAAAATTTAAGGTGTGTGAACGTTTTATTGGATAAAAGGGGTCCCTTCGGGGACACCCCTTTGACATTTTTTTATAATGAATTCGTTTTTTTAGTACTTAAATGATCCTATACATTTTACCTATCACAACTATGTGGTAATTAAAATCTTTTCTGCCATCTCTTTCATCCAGTTTTATAGATTGTCAGTGCATTAAATTTGTTAAAACAAGAGGAATTAATGCTCAAGATAGTGCCTGTGTCTGATTTCTCTTTTACTTTAAAATTGCATGTCTGGTGAATAAAGTTACACTGTTTCTAAAATAGTGAGTGTTTTTGCATCAAGATTATAAGATTTTTCTTGTTGGTTATTGTGCCTCTGAGCATGCATAAGTGATGGTAAAGCTGGTTAATAAAAAATTGCTACTAAGTGATGTTGGCAAAATCTAAATCTTCCATGTTGATTACGAATATTTTATTTACAGATGGCTGCAGGGTTGCTTCGCTGTGTGTGATATTTTGTTATACAAATAAAAAAATCAATTTTAATTACGAGTACAGAGAATATGAAATAGTTCAATAAATGATGGAAAATTGTGATATTCTAGTAAATGCAATTTATGCAATTCATTAAATGGTCCATTACCTTTGTTAATGAATATATGAGATGAAGATTTTTGTTGATTGTGATTGTTTTTCAGCAGCTTAAATAGTTAAATATGAATCCTCAACTATTAAATTTATCAAATATAAACTCAATAAAGAATTTTTTGTTCAATATTCATTTTGTATTTTTTTTAGAGAGATTGGCTTTTACCACACATATTAAGGGACATTCAATTTATTCTGTACTTAATGACCAAGAACATTTTTTTTGACTTAATTCATTTTATTAATTCTTTATTCTTTGAATTTTAGATCAAGATCCAGGTAAGGATTTAGTAAAAATTGATATTACATGTACTTGAAGCATCTTATGTATATTGCAATTATAATTCAGTAATTTTAAGGCGCTCACATGCAAAAATGGTTTATATTAAATTTTTTAAAAAGAATTACGCAACGCATTGTATTTTTATTCTAAATTCTTTTTCACTGTACGGTCCCATTCCATTGAAGTAATTAACTATTAATTAATTAATTTCTCTTCGTTAATTGCATGTGAGTGTCCGACCCAACTAGGAGTTGAATAGGGGTAGTAAATTAAATTCATATCATTTTATTAATTTCCCTTTACAGCCCTTCTCACAACAATATGCATTTCAGTTGGAAAGTGTTTCATAATCAGTGCTTTATGCAAGACTGATCTTTCTTGTTTTAAATTAATCCAGTATTTTGAAATTTCGTTTTGAACTTTCGCGTTTTTTAAAAAATGCTCTATCTTGCGTACAATTTTTGCAAAGTTACGAAATGTTTCAAAGTATTGGGTTTTTGAAGTTTTTGCAACGTTCCGAAGTTTATGATATTTTTAATTTATTGTGATATTGCACATTCTTATTATTCAGAACTTTGACTATAGCGTTCACGAAAAGCCTAAAATGTAAATAGGTTTTTCATAGTCTTTGAGGTCCCAAACATTTTCAATGTATCGACTTTTAGAAACTTTTTTAAAATAACAAAAATACATTGAGTATCTTGTTTTTCGAATTTCTTACATGTCTCTCAAAAGTCTTGTCAACACTGGTGAAAAAGGGCCAAAAAATCACGTTTTTGAAATTTTTGAAATTTAAAATCAAATTTAATTTAAGAATTTTTTAATCTTTTAAAATAAATGCATCTGTGGTGCTGGATAAAAAAAGAGAACGTTGAGTTAACCTTTAAGAAACACACGCACACACACACACACACATATATATATATATATATATATATATATATATATATATATATATATATATATATATTCGTTCAGTGGTTAGGGCTGTAGGTCAATCAACACGGAGACGAAAACAAGAAGAAAAACGAAGTCGAACGAAAATCGTAAAAGACCGTTTTAATTATTTGTAATCGGGTATAGCTGCATCCATTGTGAGGGTGGAACAGATGAAAAAATCAAAATAAGAATTGAAAAAGCTCAGAATTGTTTTAGAAAACTAAAGTATGGAAAGCTACTAACCTTAATTTAAAAACCAAAATAAATATTTTTAATTCCTTAGCGAAGAGCATTTTATTGTATGGAGCCGAAACAAGGAAATTAACAAAGGGCCAATGCAACGAGTTGAATGCCTGGTAGAGAAAATGTCTGAGGAAATTTTTGGGAGTATTTTGACTTTCTGTTATTAATAATACCGAACTCTACAAGAGTATCGGACAAAAAGCAATACAGATGGAAATAAAAAAACGTAGATGGAAATAGACTGGACATGTTTTAAGAATGTCATAGCATAACATCCCTGCTGAGGCTCTTACTTGGGCACCCGAGGGATAAAGATCTCGGGGTCGACCTAAACTAACTTGGAGGAGACCAATGAAACAAGAGAGAAATCTAATGGGATGGGCGAGCTGGTCAGAAGCAAGGACTGCGGCACGGGATCGACCAGGTTGGCGACGGAAGATGAAAGCCTTATATGCCACTAGGTACGATGAACGATGATGATGACTGCACCTATTCTAATATTTATTTTTGTTTATTCCATCTTTATGGGCATATCACGAGGGAGAAAAATTCAATTTTTATCTATCTTGCGGCTGAGCTGCAGACCCCTAAAAATCGTAGTTTTTCATTTCATAATATCCACTTCCCAGCTACCTATTCGGATAGGATGACTTGCATAGCCTGAATGCTGCCACTTTCCTAAAATAAATGTCCTTTATTTTGAATATTTAACCATTTTGTTGAAGAGATCTTGTGAGGTCAATGTTTGCCCTCCCAGAGGCTAGGGTAAATATTGGCAAGCCCGTTGAAAGAACAGAATTGCTGTGTAAATATCATATTATCTGGACGGCAGCACTTCCCGAGAGTCATTTAAGACTCAGGAAAAACCCAAATGGTTAATTAAAGATCTGTTATTATTATATTGCGTCTTTTGACCTAAGATTTCTAAAAAGTCATAGTACATGAAATTTTTTGATGCACTTCAGTACGTAATATATACGTAAATTGAAAGTTGTCGAATGACTAATGTTAATTGATTTCTAAATGAGAGTTTTTATTTAATAAGTATAAACAGAAAAAATCGTCAAAATCTAAAATAAAAATCTACGTATGCTGAAATATATCAATTAAATGCTTGCTTTATACGTAATTTTTAAAGATGAAAAGAAATAAGACCAATCTCATCACTCTAGGACTAGCCGTTCTCGAGATATTTTAGTTTTTCGCATTTTGGCTCCGCCACTTTTGAAAATAACTCCAGTTACCAATTGAGAATTGAAATTGAATTTAAAATGTGAATTTAGTGTAATTTTAAATAATTATGGATGTTATTTTATGCAGTTAAACTCAATATAATGAATTATTGAAGAAATAAAGTGAACGTAAATATGAGTCTACAAGGAAAGTGAGTTGCTGCCCACATCAGATTTTTTTTTATATGAGGTCTAATTTTTCCTTTTCATTAACACCCCGACAGTCCCTGGTCCGACAAATTCGAAACGTGGCCAGGGTTACTCGCGGTGTAGGGTAAAATAACAATACTAAAGTAGAAAAAAATTCCTTCGAAATCTGCGGATTTATATATGGAACAGACATACAAACAAACAAATATACATTAAATTATTTACATATGGAAGTTGTTTGAAAATATTCATATGATAATATATTTGACAAAATTATCAAATATCTAACCGTATTGCTTAACCATGCTATTGCACATTTTAACCAAATTTAGAACTAAATTTTAAAAATAAAAGTTTTATACTTTCAAATTATCCCATAACGAAAGTTTATTGACGTAAACTTTAGACTTTTACCTCTTTTATTTGAAAACTTATCCATTTGCATTGGAAA
The DNA here is from genome assembly GCA_951213105.1 of Amaurobius ferox. NCBI lineage: Eukaryota > Metazoa > Arthropoda > Arachnida > Araneae > Amaurobiidae > Amaurobius > Amaurobius ferox. Next base: position 84,532,456 of record OX578146.1, on the reverse strand, counting down.
GGCTTTACGATACAGTGATTTTTTTCGACCAAGCCATTGCAAATATTTACAAACCCTATAAAAGAGTTAAATGACTGGGGATGTAACAAATTATCTGTACAGCACCGCTTCTAAAGATTCTTTTAGGATGATTGCAGACACAATAGGTTAGTTCAAGGTAATTTAATACTATATCAAATATTTCCATCTGCAATTTTTCAAATTAAATAGTCTTGATTTGTTTGAAAAGTTAGTCGAATAAATTTATAGGCAGTCACAGTCTTACTGCTTCTAATAAGCAATTTTCTTTGGAATTAAAAATATCTTGCCCATATAAACATGATTATGTCAAAGTAGTATATAGTTCTATCAAAACTGGAAACACTAACAGTTTAAGAAAATTATATATGTTTTATTTTGCGTAACAATGTCTGATTACCTACAAGTAGTTTTGAAACTTAGCGTTAAAAGTTGGCGCCTCAATCAAAAGTTGGATTAGTTACACTGTGCTTCATGGCCAATATTATAATGGCAAAGTGTCAACCATCTAGATCATCACAGGCTTTCTAAAGGGTCTAAATAAACTTTTAATACACCAATTTTATCCATCCTCTGGGAGAGAGGGATAAAATAACCGGTTTCGTTACATTCAGCTCCGTGAATCTATGTGTAAAAATAATTAGCCTTAACGGCCATTGGAGGATTTTGGATTATCTGGAATCTTTCAGAAACACCCATTTTTTCCTTGCCCAGGGGAAGACATAAATAACCGGCTCTGTTAGATTCTGTCTTGTATTTAAAATTATAATTGTCATGGGTGCCAATACGGAAGGGCTAGAAGACACTTGCTCCCCAATGGACATTTAAGGTCACAAAAATATGCATCAACCTAGTTGATATTGTACGTCTTATCCTTGAATCTTCGCCCCCACCCTGAAAAGATCTATGACGCCCATGATAAATACATATACAGGCCTAAACTTTTACATATAATGGCCTGAACGTATATATAAAGGCCTAGCCTTCTTAGACACCGGGGAGCTTCCAGAGTGTCTTTTCGAAATCCCAACATTTATCCGCCCCGGGAGGGTTTATTGAAAACCAGCTCAGTTAGGCTTTGCTCCGTTGCAGAAATTCAGCCAACTTGGTCAGAAAGGAGCTTCTATGTCTCTAAAATGCATGTTAGACAATTAACATATAGATAATTTATATGTCATAAGAATATTTTGTATAATTTGTTATCGTCTACTGAAGTTTTTTTATTTCTAAATGATGCCCTTAGAAAAATACAATAATTGACATTAGAAAACAGCCTATAAAAAATGCAAAAAGGAGCACATGATACATATCATTGCACCAATAGTCTCTGCAATTAACATTGTCTTTAACTGCATATACATCATGCAAATCAATATAAATAAATATAACCAGAACGTTTGTATTTAATGTCTTGATGTGTCTGGGTCCGTTACTTTATTTATTTACACTCATGTTAAGTTTCAGATTAGAGTACCTAGTATAACATATCACTTTAATTTGTTTAGACGCTATTGAAAATAACTTTTGCGCCAGGGGGAAATCTGTGAGACTAGAAATGACAATTTGCTACGGTGCTTCTTTGTAACAAACCGCCGATACGTAACAAAAGTTGTGACTGGGTGGCGACAATGATGGCACAAAATTCAAGTAATACTAATAGGACATAAATCCAATAATTCAGTTTACATAACCTCAGGCACGGAGACAGATCCGCAATGCCTAGACTATGACAGTGAACACGTCACAAGGGCGAAGGACCTCCATTAAGATAATGAATGTAGGACAAAAGAAATATTACGACGGACCAATTATATCAAGGCAGACTGGATTAAAGCAATGTACGGCTTGCTTAACTAAACATATACAGATCAATTGGAGTGAGACGAACGAAGCATACCCAAATAAATACCAGGCAAGTTGATTCCCAAGTTGTGGTTGTAACGATTCAGTAAAACGCTTTAGGAATATGTGTTTATTGTCACCACGAATAAGAATTATATTGACGCGGACGCGCAATATTCCCTTTAGCGGCTGCTCCTGTGTCGACTGTCTCGAAAGCCAGGCGAAGAAAACGTAGCTCATGACGCCAGCATGACGTGAGGATGACGTGTGTCCAGCATTTCCAGGATATCCCAGTTAGAAGAAGGGTTATCAGATTTGACGATTTATCGCTAATTTGGCGACATTTGGCGACTTCCGGAATGTTCCACAAACTTCTCGATAGAATGATTATTCTTTGAGATATAGAGATTTCCAGAAGTTTCTATAGAGCGATTATGAAAAGTACTCATCCCTCCATTGAAATGGAGTTGACGAATTGACGTAACAATAGATACATTGGAATGTGATTTTTGTCAATGTTTTGAGAATAGTTGCGGCTGTTTTGTAAAATTATTTTTTCATCAGTATTTTGGGAATAATATAACTTATTCTGTGAAATTAGTGGATCATTTAAGTGCTGTTTGATTTATATTGTCCCTGTTTTCTTTGTGCTTGTGAATAAACGATGGTTATCCAGAAACTTGGACTCGTTTTTGTATTGTGCGTGTTCACTCACGATTTCTGAGGATACGTTTTTTAACTAGGTATTGTTTTTACTACCAAATATAAGTACTAATTATTTCTAGCATGATAAAATAGAATCTCTTTTATGCTGCTGTATATGTAGCATTCCACCCACTGAGTTACTGGGGCAATTACATGTTGTTTTGCATTTGATTGGAACTTTTCTGCAAGTTTCATCTATATTCGAATAAATAAGAGTAAATATTGTAATTTAAATTTACTTTAGAATACCATTTACATATAAAATAATATTTCATTCGAATTTATAAACATTCTTCTAGTTTTATTCCTTAATTGGAATTTTCCGATTTTTTTTGTGAGTAAATCTGATTTACTAATTACTATATCCCAAATTCTGTGACTTATTATGTAAGACATTCTGCCAAACATGTTTTACATAAAATACTGTGCAATCACGTACATGCAGCTAAATTTGCCACAAAGATAAGTTTTGCGGTTTTATTTCTCATATAAATAAAACTAAATTCACTAAGTAAATACTAGGGATAAGATGTATTTTATTATGCAAGCTAAGATAAAATATGCTCTCTAAATTAGATAAAGAAGTATGCGTAATATAATTATATAAGGGCTCCAAGTATAAAGAGATTAATTTTTATAGTGAAACCTTAATACAAAGGGGCGGATTTTTGACAGGTAAAAACAATGTTACAGCAAATATAAAAATTAGTTTTGACAATGCATTTGTTAAGATATTTTTTTGTATTTAAAGTGATCTTTGTCTAAAGCGAATTTATCAGTTAAAATTCAGTTTATACAAAGTGTATATTGAGTTCTACAGGGGTTGGACAAAATAATTCGAACACGAAAAAATTATCTCGACTTCACTATTCATAAGGGGTAGGGTTCCCCTTCATATATAAATCTCGAATAACACGAATGTCAATATCTTACAACTCTTCAATCAATATGCAGGCTAACTCCTTGACAGATGCAGGTGACGGAAATTTGCTCTTAATCTTCCTTTCAAGTATACCCCACACAAGCTCAATGCATTTAAATCTGGGTGGCCAGGTTAGATGTTACGTCACTATCATGTTCCTCGAACCAAGACTGGACGCATGCAACAGTGTGGATGGGAGCATTGGCATCCTTTAAAATTGAATCACCCTGCGTGAACAAAGACTGGACCATAGAATGAAGTTCATCCTTTAGAATCTGCACATACTTATTAGCTGTAACTTTACCTTCTAGAATATATATTGGTCCCAATGATTCCCATAATATGACTCCCCAAATCATACAGGATCCTACGCCATGCTTGACAGTGGGCTTCTGGCAGTCAACGGCATATGCTTCACGTGATGATCGCCAGACTTACACATGATGGAAGCATTATGGAACTTGACTCATCAGAGAATACCACACGTTTTCATGCTTCCGATGTCTCTGTCCCGTAAGCATTGCACCGCTGAATTCGGTTTTGGGCATTTTGTAGTGATACGAAAGGTCTGAGTATTGCAGCCCTCCTATGAACATTGTCTTTATGTAGTGCACGGCGAACGGATTTCCACAGCTTTCAAAACGTGTTCCCTTCACTTAATTCTGCAGCAATTTGTGTTATTGTTGTTTTGAGTTTCGGTTTCACAATTCGATGGAGTATTCTTCTATCCCTGGCATCTAGCTTTAGATTTCGACCACAACTACTTCTGTTTGCACCTATTTTGCCAGTCCTCAATGATTCAAGGATTTCCAATTAAGGAGTTCCCAGGCAGCCGTCAGGCTGCTTTATACCCAATCTACAGGGCGGTTGGGAAATAGTGAAAAATGATGCTCTACAGAAGGGAAATTTAAAAAAACGGACAATGCTCTTCGATCCCGATTGTGACGAATCGCAATCAAGATCTGTCGCGTCGCAGAATTTGGAAAAAGATGTAAAATTCCTCGAGAAGAAAAGGAGAAGTTTAAAGTGGGAGGGATCTATCTGTGTCCCGTGGAGCACTGGCCTTAAATCGATGAATAGCTACGTTTCTTAAAAACGTTGGGATGGTGTGTTCAACGGGTTCTGCCAAATTCAGAGATTCATTTCTGTATTGAAAGTCCATTAAGACCTCCAAATATAGAATCTGAATCTTGTCTAAACCGCAAGTAACTTCTTTCATTTGAGGGAGGATTATGGTAAAACATCCCTGGATCCGTTTAGGGCTGTAATGGCTTTCCAAAGATGGTAGCAATCCAACAATAGATTGGTTAATTCATTAATTACAACAATTTTTGCGGGTTTGGGATTTTGAGTTTTATTAGGAGGGGGGGGGGGATGTCGGGAAAATCTTCAGGGTTGTTATGACAAAGTTTTTTGTCATAGGATTGATTTTTTGCCACAAATTTAGAGTTAAATATAGTATGAGTGTTTAAAAATGAGTGTTTAAAAATTTTATGAGTGTTTAAAAAATTTGATGAGTGTTCAAAAAATTAAAATTAGTAGAGGGTCTGTGTTTCGGTTTAGGAAATTTAGGGCAACTTCTATAGCTGGCGGGATGAGCACCACCACAGTTGGCACAAGTAGAAGGGGTAGATATTATTTTTAGACATTCTATAGTTTTATAGGTGCCTGCGCATTTAGGGGTAGATAACATGAACAGACCGAGTGATGAAAAGTTTGACACGAAACACAGTGACTAGGTAGGGCTCTCAATTTTAATTTCGATTCCTAACATTTCTTTAATTTGGTAAATTGCAACTTTTTCTGGGGTTTTGGGCATTGTACGTAAAAAAAGGGAATTAAAATTTTGTTATTAAGGGGACCTTTATATAGTTGAGTTATGCTATTGATATTAAATTTATTGTTTACCAATTCCTTCTTAATATCGATCTATGTCCATAGGGACAGGTAGGGCTCTGGTTACCCATTTTCAACGATTTATCCTCATTTCATTTAAAATACAGGTGCGGTAGTGGATCTTATTGCTTTTTAATTTTGTTTGAATATCCATATATTCCTCTCTGGAATTTACCTGTATTTTGACTAACGTTCCTATCAGGGTACCCTGGAGGGAGGGGACAATATTTTGAAGTATAACTATGCCAATTGGCAGCAGGAATGATAAAAAAGGGGGGTGGCGGTTTTTCTTTCTTAGGTGCAGAGTCAATATTCTGCTCATCAGGTGCAGGGACTTCCGGTTCAAGCACTTGCTTGATCGTGCTAATGGGGGTGGGGGGGGGATCAATTATATTTTTAAGGGCAGTGTGCCTTTTCTGCATAGTCTGAAATCTTTCATTATCAACAAGGGTGTGTTTTTTTAAATTAAATGTTACACTTGGTTTAGTAGCAGCCACTCGTGCAGAAGTGCAATTCAGCTGGCTGACAAGAGGAGTCGGAATTGCAGGAAAAGGAATACTCCAGTGAGAAGAACACACGGGGGCTCGCCATCATCTGGAGCAGTAGTGGTATCCATATTCGATTTTAATCCAAGTTCCAGAAATTTTGCCGGTCTTTTAGTACTTAGAGGTTACCGTAGATCTCGATAATCCCATGAACTGAGCAATTCGAGCCACAGATGCGCCAAATAAGAGAGTATTAATATTGGAATACCCATTTTTGTCAATATTATTTACCAATATTAGCCAAAATTTATCAATTATACCCGACATTTCATTGGAAGTTTTCCAGTTCAACGTCATTATTGATCCAAAATTAAATGCAAGTAATTAGCAACTACTGGAATATTAATATTTAGCATATATAAGCAGTCAGTTACCATCTACTATGAAGATCTTTATAGTACAATAATTTCCTAACAAAAATAATAAGTTTCTTAAAGAAGTTTTTTTAAAAATAATATTTAATATCATTCAGAATGCATTTTACGCGCTGGATAAATGAGTTTTTTTTCGAGTATGTGCGTTTCAATACTAATAAATAGTTTTCCCATCTATAGATGAAAGAATTTTATGTTATATTACTCTTCAATACAAATGAGAAAGTCTCTCCCAGAAGTTTTTTGAAAATATTCTTTTAATATGCCTCAGCAGAGTTTCCCAATTAAAGAAATGCTTTTAGTTAAGATTCCACATACTTTGCATGCCGTATATCTGTCGAAAGCAAAGTGCTTTTGATACTGTCTATGATATTTTATATCTTATTCAGTCATTAATTTTTTTTGTAAGACTGTAATTAATAAAAAAGAAAAAATACGAAAATATTTGTTCTCATTCGCGTAAACATTGTTTTAAAAGAGACATTAAACATTTGGAATAAATTTTAAGGAAGAAGATGATTATAATAACATATAATTTGAAAAATTGATTTTTTTATATTTTAAGATATTCTTTTCAAGCAAATCAATTCTCTCGCAGTATTTAGCAAGAAAGATCAATCATGCATAAAGCATTAATTATGAAACGATTTCCAACTGCAATGCAATTTTATTTCAACATCTCTAAAATGCGATACATTCAGCGGTAATATTTTGAAAATTATCACAATACTACAATAATTTATTATAATTGAAAACTTAAAAAAATTCGAAAAAAAAAAAGAAATTTATTCAAATGCCGCCATTGGAATATAAATCGCCTGGCTCTGTGTAAAAACCAGTAAATACTTCATTCCGACACTTTTCTCCATTACATTCAATCATCACAATACTACAATAATTTATTTTACTTAAAAACTTAAAACCATGGAGGTAAAAGTATTTTAACTCTATGTTTAAAACTTCATCGAAAAGTCTGCTATAAAATCGTCTGCGTCTCTATCTAAAATCAATGAATGTTTCATTCATATCAGCTATATTGCAGACTCTAGAGCTAAATAATTGTGCATTAAAGAAATCAGCAATTCTTATCCAACTCATCTTACAGCTTGATGCATTTACATTCTCCATATGTGAAAATCAAGCTTCGTTGTAGAACTAATCGAAGTTTGGTAATCATTTAAACTCAAATATATACTAATTGCATTGTTTCAGAATATAAATACACAGAAATTAAGTAAAAATAAAACGGTTTTAAGACGGATTCAATACTAAATATAAATGAAAAAGAACTTTAAAAATCACGATTTTGACATAAGATGGATGCCATATTTTATTTTCAAGTGGTTCACGTGATCTCTTCATATGGTATGGGTTGTTGTTGTTGAGACCCAGACCGTCCGACCTACCAGAAAGGTGTAAGGTAACTGTATGGACGGCCGGGAAGTGCCACCCAATTTAGACCGGAACCCAGTGGGGGAGGCATCCACAGGGACCGTACCCTCCTTCCCCTACCACCAACCTCTCGGAAGGACCATATGGTATGGGTGTAATTATAATGTTTATTTTTTTTTTAAAAACTATGGGTATATTTTGCTGAAATTATTTTTATATTTTTATGAGATAATTTGAATATTTCCACAAACTTTCGAATTATTTGTGAAATTTAAATTCGCTTAAAAAATGTTTGAAAAATTAGATCCCATAGGGTGCAATGTATTTTTTTTCAACCCCGGTTCAATCCAAAACTAATTGGATGATATTATTCATTTATGTTCCCATAAGTCCCACAGACCGTCTAAACAACATTCTAAAATTTCATTCTGATAAAGTCATTTTTACGGCAGTTATCGAGCGAACGGACAAATAGACAGAATGATCAAAGTCATAAACACTTTTCAACTATGTTGTAAAGTGTTAGAAATTGACGTATTTTTATATGCCATTAAAATTTTGCCTGAATTTGTGTGGATATACTTTTATCAAACTTCTTACTATATACTGAATACATTTTTTGGCAACATGATTTGTAATTTTTATCAAAATATTTAATAATCAAAAAATGACTTCTTCGCATGAAAAAATCAAAAAACAAATTTCCAGTTATCCTACATAGTTATTTCTGAATTAAATTTTACTTTTTAACTTTCCCTGCAATGCATGTTAATGTAAACGGAAGTATTGGAATCATGTCGAAAATCGCAACTTGAGTTTTCGGCGGATCTACACGTTTTGGGACCTATAGAACAAGAAAATCTATTTTTAGCGTGGCGTCTCTGTGTGTGCAATATATGTATCCACTCTAACTCAAAAACTAATTAACCAAATTTTATAAAATTTTATAAGTCGCTTGTGGATGACACTGGTGCTTATTAAATTTTGGTACAATTTGGGATAAACTGACCTTTTTTATGGGAAATGGCCCTCAAACTTGTATGTAACAACTGTAGTTGAAAAATTAATTGTCCAAATTCACAAAATTTGGTATATAAGTTACTTGTCAATTTCCCTAGTGCTGATTATATTTTGCTGCGATTCGGATAAAAAGAAATCTGCCTGTTTTTGAGAAATGATCTGCAAACTGAAATGATCTGCAAAAATCTTCACAATCTAAAATAAAATGTTAGATATGCTCAAATGTATGAATTAAATGATTGTTAAATACGTAATTATGGACGATGAAAAGAAGAAGATCAACCCCATTACTCTAGAACTAGCCATTATCAAGATACTTTATTTTTTTCATAATTTGTATTTCTGCTAGGCCGCCTTTGAAATGTCCAGTTATAAAATTAAAACGAAATTTGAATTAAAAGTACAAATTCAGTGTAATTTTAAATAATTATGCATGTTACTTTGAGAAATTAAACTCAATTTAAGAAATAAAGAGAAAATTAATTTGGGTCCGTAAGTCACGTACTGCCCACATCTGATGTTTGTTACTGTTACAATGGATTTTACGTGTCTGAATTAGAACAGTTTTGGAGGAAAGTTTTATTATAATTATTAATATATTTTAATAATAATTCGATAGCTGAATGTTACATACATCAATTGAAATTCTTATATTGAGCTAAGGTATAAACGGCGAATTTTCAGTATCGAATCAAATCCTATTGCTGGATTCAAACATTTCTTTGGAACCCCAAATAAGTTAATAAGTCCTTACTTTATTCCAACCTATCTTTAAAGTGAAGTCAATAGTAGGAGGAACAGAATCACTCATTCAGTTGATTAATGAGATTAACGGAAGGGATTAAAGGAATTATGATTCTTTTTCAATTTAAATTCTTCAGTCTGTATTGAAGTACACAACAAGAGAATTCTTTAGTGAGGACACGTGTGTTAATTTTGCCAAGAGTTTCTGAATGTGACACGATGTAGGAAAAATTTCTGTGTTCTTCGCAAAACTCTATTCTTTAATTCTCATATGCAGTATTGAGAAAGTATTGTTTTCACGAAAATTTTTGATATCGCGATTTTGATACCAATATATGTTTTAAGACCTCCTAAACGCGTTTTTGACTACTTTTGGAGTGATGCCCGTCCTTCTGCCTGTCTGTCTGATGTTTGTGATTGATTTCTTGTATAAACGATAGCTACTACAAACATTTTTGGATTGTCATGAAACTTTATTTCCGGCTTTGCTATCGAAAAATGAATTCCAGAAAACATGGCAGCATAGAACAAAATTTGACATAATCATGCATAAAAGGGATTATTTAGGGCTGGATTATCACGAGGCTTAGTTTCCATCATTGTTGTCATAAATAGTCGCGATTGAATTTTGTGTTTGTGACGTTATTGCTCCCCCCCCCTCGGAGGAAGGGAGGATTATCTCACTCGAGTACATTGTCAAGTAAGGTATCTATAGAAATCATTTGTCAAGCACTCTAAAATGGCGTGTAATACGCTATAATTATAATCATTTGGATCAAAGATACCGATTTTTCAAAATTTTATTTAAAATTGGATTATGTTATGAGAAATTGAGTCGACCCACAGCTAATTTAAAATTGCATTCAAGAAAGAAAATTTATCAAAACGGTAATATTTAATTGGAAAACAAATTATTTTACGCTCTTTGATCTTTGTAAATAACCTAAACGCAAAGAACTTTCTTTTACAGTGTATAATTATTCTACAGATTATTTTTCTTTTCACTGTCTTTGATTAAAACAGAATATAGAACTTTATTTCGCGTCAATTTTGTCAAACAATAGTTATTTACCAAGTTATGCCTTTATCTTGTCAAGTAATCTTTGGAAAGTTATTGAATCTGGCACCCCTCGAAAGACAAATATTTCAAAATATTTATATTTCTTGTGGTTTGTTTTGTTGCTATAATGATTATACCAAAATGTTTTGAGTTCGGAAGTACATATATTACTAATTCATGAATATAAATATTTTATTCTACAGCTCAGCCTTATATACACATATTAATAAACTCATTTTTTTTATTCTGTTTAGCGATATATATGGATTGTGATTTCAAGGCTTTGTGACACTGTATTAGATAAATTAAATAGTATTTTTATATATTTTAACAGACGACTTTCAAAAAGACTGAAAAAAGTAGTATGCATATATTTTGTTGAACTGCTAGAAACAATTTGCATAATTTTTTTAATTTCTATATTTTAGTTAGCAGCGACATAAAAAAATACATTTTATAATGTTACGCATTCCACAGTTTTTTCTATAAAATAATCTGCTTTTCTACGAAGTATAAAATCTATATCATCAAAAAGTCAGATTAAACCATTTGTTTAGTATATTTGAACTTGTGATTAAATATAAGCCTTTTAAATGCAAGATTTTTAATATTTTATATCTCTTTATTAAAATGTAAATATATTTTGCTGAACGTTTACAAGAAAATTTTAATGTTATTTACCTTAGGTTAGTTGTTTTAAACCTAATTTGTTTAAACAAAGGTTTAAACAGAGGTTTAAAGCAGGAATTTTGGTTTAAATCAGGTTTTTTGTTTCAAACAGCTTTTGGTCTTTAAACAAAGATTTTTTTGTTTCAAACCGATGTGATTTAAACCAGACAATACTGACATTTTAAAAAACTTTAATATATTAAATACATTTATTTTATTGGTACAACCAAATGAACTATTCATTTTACCATTTGTTAATCTCATCAATTTTGGAAGTACATATTTTGTGTTTTCATGAGTCCCAATGCTTAATTCTGAAGAAATTTGAAAATACGTCAAAGAGAGAAAGCTACTTACCATTTTTAACACTTTACAACAAAGTTGAAAAGTGTTTATGACTTTGTTCGTTCTTTCTCTCTGTCTGTCTGTCTGTCTGTCCGTTAGCACGATAACTGCCGTAAAAATGACTTAATCAAAATGAAATTTTAGTATGTTGTTCAGACGGTCTGTAGGACCTATGGGAATATAAATGAATAATATCAACCAATTAGTTTTGGATTGAACCCGGGTTAAAGAAATGAAATACATTGAGCCCTATGGAACCTAATTTTTCAAACATTTTTTAAGCGGATTTAAAATTTAGGTAATATTCAAACTGTTCCATAAAATATATAAAACTCAGCAAAATATATTCAGTAGTTTTTTAAATAAAAATTAAAATAATAATCACACCTCATATATGAATCGATCACGTGATCATGATATGAAAAGATCACATGACCAACTTCAAAATGATATATGGCATCCATCTTGTCTCAAAATCGTGATTTTTAAGTTCTTTTTAATTCATATTGAGTGTTATATCCGTCCTAAAACCACTTTATTTTTGCTTAAATTCTGTGCATCTACACACTGAAACAACGCAATTACAACATATTTAAGTTTAAATGATCATCCAAATTTGATTATATCTGCACTGAAGCCTATTTTTCACTTATGTAAAATGTAAACAGCAAAATATGTCGAATGATTTGTATTAGAATTGCTGTATTTCTTTAACACAAAATTATTTAGCTCATGGAGTCTGCACAGCTGATATGAATGAAAAATTCATTGATTTTACAAAGAGAAGGACGATTTTTTCGATGAAGTTTTAAGCATAGAGTTTAATTACTTATAGCTCCATGGTCTTAATTTTTAAATAAAATAAATTATTATGGTAATGTGATGAATGAAATGAATGGGAAAATGTTATGAATGAAATGCTGTTTTTATAGAGAGATCCAGGCGTATTGTTTTTTCTATGACGTCATTTGAATGAATTTCAGTTGTTTTCGATGAAGTTTTCAAATATAATAAATTATCGTAGTAGTATGATAGTTTTAAAAATATTACCGAGGAATGTATCGCATTTCAGAGATGTTTAAACTAGGCAATTTATATTTCAATGCCATTATTTGAATGAAGTTCATTTTTTTCGATGACAGTTTAAGTTTTCAAATATAAAAAATTAATGTAGTATTGTGATAAGTTTTAAAATATTACCGAGGAATGTATTGCATTTTAGACATGTTTAAATAAAATTGCATTGAAGGTGGAAAGTGTTTAATAATCAATGCTTTAAGCATGATTGATCTTTCTTGTTTTCTTTATCTCCGTCGGGCAGTTCCTATGTATCTCATATTTAAAGTTTCTATAATTCTTAAACAGCAGCCTTTTACAGACTTTTAAAATAACGAAAGTTTTCAGTCTGCTGCTTGTTAAAATATTCAGATTTTGGGCACATTTAAAGTCTGTTTGTACTCTGGAAATGGGGTTATTTTTTTCAAATTCGAACGTTGTATGCTACAAATACACTAAAATTAAATAAAATCGAAACCGCATAAGTGAATACCATAAAAAAATCCAATGTTAGTAGCACGTGCTTTTCCCTACAATGAATTTACTTCTTATACAGCGAATTAATTACAACATTATCGACTCAAAATTTTTGACTTGGGCTTGTTCATTAATATTGGAAACATTTTTGATGGAAACATTTGACACTTTTCTTTATGGAAACATTTGACACTTTTCTTGATGAAAACATTTGACACTTTTTTGATGAAAACATTTGACACCTTTCTTGATGAAAACATTTGACACTTTTCTTGATGAGAATCTAACTTGCACATTTCACTTGGCCATTAGAAAAATTAGTAGCGTACACTAAGCAAAATAGCAAACTATCTAATCATCTTGGAGCATTAAATGTACTTATAAATATATAAAGCAGTGATACAATTTAGTTGGCGTTATATTATGGTCACATAAATTGAAATTTGGCATTTTTAGAAATTTATCAATTAAAACAGAAGAATTTTATTCGTATTCACTTGCAAAATTATCATCAAAATGCAAAATGGCATTTAATTAATGTTCCGTGAAATAAATGACTGTTGGCAAATTCTTGGGTATCAAAACTGGTCTAAAATATCTTCTCTGATAAATGAGATGCAAAACGTCGACGAGAATTATGTTAACGCATTTATCGCAATATATTGCAAATGTAAAGTGGATTTATTTGACAGTACTTGCAATGTTTTTTCTATTTTATATAATTTTTTGAAAAATTTACTTAAAAAATGTACATAATTTCGAGAACTGTTCATGCTAGCGCTATAAGTTTTATATCCTTCATTTTCTGATAAAAAATTACATATAAAATAATTATTTGATTAACCTAATTTTTTAATATTTTTTTCAAAAATTCATTCGAAAAGTTGGGTGCATTTTATACATTTGATTGAGCTTCGAAATCAATATGGCTTTAGTGCTCAAGGATTGTAATAATCATACCAAATGAAGTTCGAAATTCTTCATTTGTACTTGAGATACTTTTTCCACACTTTCATGGATATATATACTAACATGCGAACACAATAACATATACATAAGCATACACACTGACATATTTGCACACGAACATACATACGCACAAACATGCACACTGACGCACACACACACATACATACAGACATAACTTCAAAAACGTTCGATTCTAGTTCAGATATGATTGAAACGTGCACTTCGTCAACAACTCGAATTCGAATTTTCAACTCCCTTACAATACCTCACATTGCTTAGTATGTAGGGAAACTGTGTTTCAGAACTTTCTGATCAGACATATATGGTTGCAAAATTTTACATTTCTTATTATATGAAAATGAAAATTCAATATTAACTAGACTGCTAGAACGTATTTGCTTACGACATTTCTATAGCAATATATTCCTAATAATTATCCCATTAGTTCTACCTTTGTACTAATTATAATTAATTATTTCGCTCAAAATAGTGGTAAATATACACTCCAGTAATCGAACATTTCTGTCTGCCGTAACGCCCTAAGTGTTAATAAACTACAAATTACCTCGAAACTTTTGTTCGATAATTAACCTATATTACAATTCAATATTTGGAAGCCTCCACTGCAAGTAATAGCAGAAAACGTGAATATGATTCTTGACCAAGCATTTCGGTCTGCCATAACGCCCCATGTTTAAAATGTTATCAAACTACAAATTGCGAGAAAATATTTGTCAGATATTTAGCCTGTATTACAATTCAATATTAGGAACTAGAATGTATGCCTGTCATATGACGAAATTAAAAATTTGCAAATAAGTGCCTAACATGCAGCTTGATTTTGCCTAGCATTTAGTGTGATTTTTATCAATTTGGTGACATTTTTATCAATTTAGCGATATTTTCATTGGCCGGCATTACGGACGGACGGAGAAATGGGTTATTCATATAGTCGTTTGTTATGTTATTTCCAAACTATTGAATTTTCAATTAGTCATCATTTTCATTCACTTAGCATCAATTTTATCAATTTGGCAACATTTTCGTCAAATACGCAGCATTTAAAAAGACTGGCCGAGTTTGTGATATGCCACAAAAATTCGTCGCCAGAATTTTGCAAAGCGTTACAGACGGAGAAATAGGTCATTCTTACAGTAGATTCCCATATTAAATAGATATTAAATTTTCATCAATTAGTCGTTATATTTACCAATTTGGTTGCTCTTTATCCATTTGGATACATTTTTACTTTCCCTGCAATACATGGTAATGTATAGGGAAAGTATTGGAATCATCGAAAATCGCAACTCGAGTTTTCGACGGATCTACACGTTTCAAGACCTCTAGAATACGAAAAAACCATTTTTAGCGTGACGTCTGTGTGTGTGTCTGTCTGTCTGTGTGTCTGTGTGTCTGTGTGTCTGTCTGTGTGTCTGTCTGTGCAGATTTTGTATCCACTCTAACTAAAAAACTAATGGACCGAATTTCACAAAATTTTGTAGGTAAGTCACTTGTGGGCGGGGCTGGTGCTGATTAGTTTTGGGTACGATTCGGAATAAAAGAACCCGCCTTTTTTGTGAAATGGCCCGCAAAAGCTTGTATCCACTGTAGCTGCAAAACTAATGGACCGAATTTCACAAAATTCGGTAGATGAGTCTGGTATAGGTCACCCTGGTGCTGATTAGATTTTGGTACGATTCAGAAAAAAATAACCTGCCTTTTTTTGCAAAATGGCCCGCAAAAATTGCCAAAATCTAAAATAAAAAACTGGGTATACTAAAATATATCCATTAAATACTGATTTAATACGTAATTTTTAACGACGAAAAGAATAAGACCAACTCCATTACACTAGGACTAGCCGCTCTCGAGATATTTTAGTTTTTCGTACTTTCCCTACGCCACCTTTGAAAATAAGTCCGGTTATCGAATGAGAACGAAATTGAATTAAAAGTGAAATAAATTTAATTAAAATAAAGAGAACATGGATATAAGTCTGCAGGGAAAGTCATGTGCTGCCCACATCAGATTTTTATCAATTTGGTTACATTTTCGTCAAATTGGCAACATTTAAAAATCTCACCAAGTTGACGATATTCCGTCAATTTCGACACCAAAATTTCGCTAAGCGTCATGGGCAGAGAAATAGGGTATTCTTACAGTAGATAAACGACTAATAGAGGATTATAAAAATGCTAATGGTCTGGGTTAGCATCTAAATTGAAATGTTTATCCGTGATTGAAACACGTTTGGCATTACAGTGCAACTTGGATGAAACGAACGTCTCTAATTCGAAATCGTCGTTAATTCGAAGATTTCTCTTGGTCCCTTGAACTTTGTAATAAATCAATGTTAGAAAATCGTGGATAATTCGAAGTTCAACTCCCTTAATTCAAAGTTTTTTATAAAAACTTTCGAACCATTACAACTTTTCGGCCTTTCATCGTTAAGAAATCATCTCTGGAATACCCCCACCTGTTTGACATGTGACAGCTGAACCCCCCCCCCCCATCCCGCTACCTGTTTGACCGGTTCCAGCATTCAACCTACAGAGGGTGTTGGTTCAACCGGCTTCAGACGTCATTTGAGCTTCCTACTGTCAGTGTGTATGTAGTGTTGTGAGAGTTTCGCTAATGAGCATTCACGATGCCTTTGAAAAAACCACGCGTTCTACTCAAGAATTTAACGTTTGCTGAAAAGGTCGCCGTCATTCGCGATGTGGAAAACGGTGTGAGGAGGAAATGCCAAATCGCCAACGAGTACGGGATAGCGCCGAACACTTTGTCTACTTTATTGAAAAATAAGGATAAAATTCTGAGTAACGCAAATTCTTTCAAGGAAAAAAACAAAAAAACAGTAAGTGTCTTTGACGCAGCACGATTGTGTCATAATGCATGGTCTCAAGTAACGGAAACAACAATAGCAAGTTGTTTTCGAAAGACAGGATTTACCAATAAAACTGACCCAGCTGAGCTCATAGAAGAATGTAGTGTGTTTGTAGTGTTGTCCGGTTTGTCCCCCCACCGGACGCATGGGGAAACAATATGGGCGTGGCATTGGAAGAATACGTCAATTTGAACGAAAACGTGGACGTTTGTGGAGAACTGTCAGATCCAGACATTTTATCAGAAGTGTTAAATAAGACGAGTGCAGCGGAGTACGATATCGAGGATGATATATAGGAGGAAGAAGAAGAGACGCCAATCCCTACATCGTCGGAGGCGCCTTTTCATCTAGGCGAATTTCGTCGGTACATTGAAGGACAAAGTTTTCCGTTCTCTAAACATGCTTAATGATTTTGCTAACCTTAAACGACTGAACTCTACAAAACAATCAGACACTGCACAATTTTTTCTAGAACTACAATTTTCTGTATTGAATGTATTACGTACATGTATGTAGCTCAGGTAAATCTCTCTCTCTCTCTTATTTTGTTTACTACATATCGTGTTTAAGTCCTTCATACCATGATATTTCTCAATAAATATTTACTAATTGACCGAATAATCTAGTTAAAAGATGTAACTTTTTTATATCGAAGAATATATCGGAAAATTGGAATTTTTTTAGTGGTCCCTTCAGCCTCGAATTATCCAAGTTGCACTGTATTTAGTTTCAGCGTTACCCAAAGATAGATAGATAAACAGACGGGTAAATCAAGTTTTTTTATATTATTAATACACTCCCACAGCAGACTACCTGAATACAGTTTGTCGCCAAGTATGGCAATTTTGACTGATATAAGACTTTTTACTTTCCTTACATACATAATGTATAAGGAAAGTATTGTGACGGGGTCGAAAATTCAAATTCGAGTTTTCGACGGGAGAGCACGTGTCAAACATTCCTGATCACGAATCGAACATTTTTGAGGTGATGTCTGTGTATGTGCGTGTGTGCGTGAAACTATGTGTGTGTGTATGTGCCAGTGAGTCTGTGGAGACGATAACTGACGAAGGAATGGGCCGATTCGAACGAAATTTGGTACAAAAATCACAATCCGTAAACACTGGAAGCCTATTGTTTTTATACGCAATCGATTGTTCAGAACCTTCCTAAATTTTCGACTGAAATTTTGAAAAAATCATCAAAAAATCAAAACCACTAATAAAGTTACCCAAATAGACATTTCTTATGTAATTTTTCATTGGAAAACGATTGGCACAAATTTTAGAATGCTAACGTGAACCGTTCTCGAGATATTGCACATTTAAAAAAATATCAAAAATTCATATAAAATAAAAAAAAAATATTTCCTATTGAGAAACATGTTCAATTTTCATATGTAATACCATGCGATAAATTGGGTGACATCATTCTCGCGGATCTAGCTCGTCTGAAAACAGATATTTTGAGTAATACTTTTGTATTTGATCGCCAATAGTCATTTATCTGCTGTAAGAATAACTTATTTCTTCGTCCATAACGCTTGGCGAGATTTTGGCGACGATTTTGGCGGAATGTCGCCAACTTGGCGACTTTTTGAAATGCTGCCAAATTAACGAAAATCTCGCCAAATGGATAAAAATGACGCTAAAGCAATGAAAATGACGACTAATTGTCGAAAATTCAATATCTTGGAAAGAATATAAGTATCTACTATAAGAAAAACCTATTTTTTTACGGTAAAAGTAGTAAATTCATTACATTATATAAGGAAAGTCATGTGTTGCCCACATCAGATTTTTTGTTTAATGCACCCGTTCATGAATAAGATGGCATATACTGATTAATTGTGATTGACTACTCCAAGTTACTTGAATATACAATAAATTAATAGTTAGAACTTTCACTGCATTTACAATGTAATACAGTTCACAGATTAATTATATATCTTTGAGAACTCTTAAATATGGTGATCACTTAATTTAGAAGGTTTTGTCGAAACATATTTGTGTGATAGAAAATTATGATTATATGTCTAAATTCAGTGTGAGTAAAGGTGACCCGACACACCAAAATTCGTGAGCCAACGGCCCTACCGTGCTGAAAACACCGGTTCTCGTTTGATCACAGAAGTCAAGCAGCATCGGGCGCTGTTAGTACTTCTGTGGGTGACCACCTGGGAGCATGGCGTGCTGATGGCGCATTTCGGACGCGGTAGCCTGCTGGTTTGCGCGCTGGATTTGCACGCTGCCACAACTGCCGCCGTGTTCATGAGGAGTACGATCAAGTTAAATATGTGATTCCGTAAGTCCTTTCGAAAGGTTGGTGGTAGGGGAAGGAGGGTACGGTCCCTGCGGATGCCTCCCCCACTGGGTTCCGAACTAAATTGGGTGGCACTTCCCGGCCGTCCAAACTGTTACCTTACACCTTTCTGCTAGGTCGGACGGTCTGGGTCTCAACACCAATAATCGAGAACAGCTCCTTTCATCCGATCCAGACCGTACGATCTACAGAAAGTATGAAGTATCTGTTTAGATGGCCAGGCAGTGTCACCCAATTTAGACTGAATCCCCTGGTTGTGACATACACAAGGACCTACAGCCTCCTTCTTTGCCACCAACTTCTCGGAAGAATTTCTTTCAACCCAGACCATTCGACCAACCGGAAGATGTAAAGTATCATATGTATGTTTGAACGGCCGGGAGACGTCCTCAGGATGCAATCCCCTTGCTTTATCGGCTGAGCTATCCCGCCCCTCGGAAAAACGTCATCATTGCTGCAGTAGCACACCCCAGATACTCGGCTACGGCCTGATCGAGAATTAAAAAAAATAATAAAAAAAATAAGCAAACTTATAACTTTTGAACCATTGATGCTGGGCACATACTTATTCAAAAAAGAAAAAAAATAACAGATTTATAACTTTTGAACCGTTGATGCTAGATTCTGGTATACCAGAACAAAATATTGTGTGAGCTGTATAAAATTTTAATTTTCGTCAAAATGAAAACTTTTACGTTTACTTTTTGTATTAAAAAATAGTTTAAATTTATTGGTTTAAATTATGTACTTTATGCTTGTCAAAATGATTCTATCATGCACTTCCTTTGCCAATATGTTTTCTATTTTTATTTTATCATACTAATATCTACAGAGAAGTATAATATATAATAGATAGTATAGAAAGTATTGCTTTCACGAAAATTTCGAATTCGAGATTTTGATGTCAATATATGTGTTAGGACCTCCTGAACACGTTTTGACTATTTTTGGAGAGGTGGTCGTCTGTCTGTCTGTATGTCTGTGGTCGTATTTTTGTGCACATGGTAGCTACCGTAAATATTAACGAATTTCCACGAAACTTTATATCCGGCTTTGTTGTAAAAATATTTTACTAGATAGATTTTTTAAATATTGGAGCAAAAAGTTCGAAGTTTATTCGAGATATTATATTTTTTTAACATTTCAGCATGGGACAACATTTCACATAATAATTCACAAGAGGGTTTATTTATATCTCAGTAATCCCATGACTTAATAGTTTCAATCATTGTTGTAAAAAAAAACCGTGATACAATTTTGTGTTCGTGACTTTATTGATTATTAATTTTATTATTTATATTTTATTTATTGATATATTATTGATATTTTATTGATATATTATTGATATATTATTGATATTATTGATTTTATTCATATATTGATATATTATTGATATTTTATTATTATTGATTATTAATTTCTCCCCCCCCCTCCGGGGGAGGGGGAAAATTACCCTCCTTGGGTACATTGTCAAGTACGGTATCAATTGAAAGATTATTTCAAGCCTTTTACAGTGAAGGGAAACATGTTATAATTCTGAATTCTGATCATTTGTATAAACAATGCAGATTTTTCAAATTTTAACTTGCAAAAAAAAAAAACGAAAAAATTTGGAAAAAAAAATCATAAGCTACATAAAATTTACTTTAAGGACCCATTTCTCCATCCATCCGTCCCTGTAACGTTTGGCGACAAATTTGGCGGGATATCGCCACCTTGGCGACATTTTAAAGACTGCGAAATTGATGAAAATATCGCCAAATTGATAAGAGTGTTACCAGATTTATAAAATGTGTCTTCAAATTGATAACAATGACTTTAAATCATTAAATTAAATGTATTTCGTTATGAGATAGTACTGTAATGATGTTTCTGTATCGTTTGTCTGTCAATCCAACGATCCCACTTGGTTACGAATTTGACGATATTTTTAATCTCCCAAAATCAAGCAAAATATCGCAAATAAATGCAAATGTCTCTAAATTGATAAAATTACCCTAACTTGATAAAAATGGCTCATTATTGATGAAAATCCAATATGTTGCAAAATCAAGTTCAATTTATTTGATAACCGCTTTTGCTTTATGGAAATTATTAGTTTAATATTTTAATTACTTATTTCATAACGATCGGCAAAATGTTTGGCTGGATATCGCTAACTGGGAGAGCTTCATTAAGTGTCGCTACATTGACATAAATATCGCCAAAACAATGACAATATCGCGAAATTCATAAACATGGCGCTAAATAATTACGTATGTTAAGAGATAGAATTGTAATAATGTATCGCTAGCGTTTGTCTATCGGTATAACCGTATCTGAAAGATCCTTTGTTCCAAATGATCCCAAATATAGCATGTTACCTGGTACGGTTGTAAAAAAATCTGATGTGGGCAACACATGACTTCCCTTATATAATACAGTGAATTTAATACTTTTACAGTAAAAAAAATAGGTTTTTCTTATAGTGGATTCTTATATTCTTTCCAAGATATTGAATTTTCATTCGTCATTTTCATTGATTTAGCGTCATTTTTATCCATTTGGCGAAATTTTCGTTAATTTAGCAACATTTAAAAATGTCGCCAAGTTGGCGAAATTCCGCCAAATTCGACGCCAAAATCTCGCTAAGCGGTATGGACGGAGAAATAAGTTATTCTTACAACAGATAAATGACTATTGGCGTTTAAATACAAAAGTATTACTCAAAGTATATTTTCTCATGAATGGAACGAGCTAGATCCATAACAATGATGTCACCAAATTTATCGCATAATATTACATATGAAAAGTGAGCATGTTTCTCAACAGTTAATGTTTTTTTTTTAATTTATGGGATTTTTTGATAAATTTATTTGAAAAATGTGCAATATCTCGAGAACGGTTCATGTTAGCGTTCTAAAGTTTACGTCAATCGTTTTCTAAGGAAAAATTACATAAAAAATGTCTATTTGCGTAACTTTTTTAAAGATTTTGATTTTTTGATGATTTTTTTTTAATTTCTCTCGAAAATTAAGGGGGGTTCTGAACATTCGTTTGTGTTTAAAAGTAATAGACTTCCAGTATTGACGGACTGTGATTTTTGTACCAAATTTCATTCGAATCGACCCATTCGTTCGTGAGATATCGTCTCCACATACTCACTGACACACACACACACATACACACACACGCATACACACACACACATACACACACAGACATACTTTCACACACACACACACACACACACACACAGACATCACTTCAAAAATGTTCGATTCGTGATCAGGGAAGCTAGAAACGTGCTCTCCCGTCAAAAACTCCAATTCGACTTTTCGACCCCGTCACAATATTTTCCTTATTTATTATGTATATGAGAAAAGTATTATGAAAAAAAAATCACAAAATGAATTCTGGTATGAGAAAGTCGAGTTGAGCCACACTGCAGTTAATTTTCTTAAGTTAGCACTTTATTTTCATAAATTCTGTGTCACAAATTGGCCATTGGCCATTCTAAAATTGCAAATAACCTTTCTACACTAACCGGAAATCAAATGGCCATTCGAGGCTTTACCGTTGAGCTACTGGGACAAAACTATGACCTTTATCTTCTAAGTAAACTCTGCACAATATTGATTTCAATTGATAAATTACTCTCTGGAATATATAGTGAAAACTTTACGAACTTTCACTACTTTGAATTGTTAGTGTAAATTACAAATTCTGTCATGTATTACTTTCCTTATATACATAATGTATAAGGAAAGTATTGTGACCCGAGTTTTCGACCCCGTCACAATACTTTCCCGTCTCAATACTCTCCCGTCGAAAACTCGAATTCGAGTTTTCGACGGGAGAGCACGTTTCAAGCATCCCTGATCACGAATCAAACATTTTTGAAGTGATGTGTATGTGTGTGTGTGTGTGTGTGAAAGTATGTGTGTGTGTGTGTGTGTGTGTGTGTGTGTGTGTGTGTGTGTCAGTGGGACTGTGGAGACGATAACTGACGAACGAATGGACCGATTCGAACAGAATTTGGTACAAAAATCACAATCCGTATCACAAAAAATCACAAGCCTATTGTTTTTATACGTAACCGAATGTTCAGAACCACCCCTAAATTTTCGAATAAAATTTTGAAAAAATCGTCAAAAAATCAAAACCACTAATAAAGTTATGCAATTAGACATTTGTTATGTAATTTTTCATTAGAAAACGATTGACATAAATTTTAGAACGCTAACATGAACCGTTCTCGAGATATTGCACATTTAAAAAAATATATTTCCTATTGAGAAATATATTCATTTTTCATATGTAATACCATGCGATAAATTGGGTGACATCATTCTCGTGGATCTAGCTCGTTCCATTCATGAAAAATGATACTTTGAGTAATACTTTTGTATTTGAACGCCAATAGTCATTTATCTGCTGTAAGAACAACTTATTTCTTCGTCCATAACTCTTGGCGAGATTTTGGCGATGAATTTGGCGGAATATCGCCAACTTGGCGACTTTTTGAAATGTTGCCAAATTAACGAAAATCTCGCCAAATGGATAAAAATGACACTAAATCAATGAAAATGACGACTAATTGTCGAAAATTCAATATCTTGGAAAGAATATTAGTATCTACTATATGGAAAACCTATTTTTTTACTGTAAAAGTAGTAAATTCATTACATTATATAAGAAAAGTCATGTGTTGCCCACATCAGATTTTTTTAGCTAGTGAATGCCTCTATATCTGTTAACTTAGATACTGGTTATAATGTAGGAGTCTTCGACAAGGTGAATATTAGAGTTATTTTATATATACTTTCTCATACTATGTAATATAATATAGAGAAAGCATTGTTTTCACAAAGATTTTCGAATTCGAGATTTTGATGCTAATATATGTTTTAGGACCTCCTGAATACGTTTTCACTATTTTTGGAGTGATGTCCATCTGTCTGCGGTCAGTTTCTTGTGTACACAATAGACACCACAAATATTATCGGATTTTCATGAAACTTTATATCCGGTTTTGTTATAAAAAATCTAGAACTAGACAGACTTTTTTGTCAAAAAATTCAAGTGAAAACTTTTACTCTCCTTATATACATAATGTATAAGGAAGGTATTGTGACGGGGCCGAAAATTCGAATTTGTGTTTTCGACGGAAGAGCACATTTCAAGAATCCCTAATCACGAATCGAAAATTTCTGAGGTGATGACTGTGTGTGTATGTATCAGTGAAACTCTGGAGACGATATCTCACGAACGAATGGAGCGATTCGAATGAAATTTGGTACAAAAATCACAATCCGTGAATACTGGAAGTATGTTGTGTTTAAACATAATCGAATGATTAGAACCTCCCTAAATTTTTGAGTGAAATTTTGAAAAAATCATCAAAAAATCAAAACCATTAATAAATTTACGCAAATAGACATTTCTTACGTAATTTTTCCTTAGAAAACGCTTGACACAAACTGTAGGACGCTAGCATCAGCCGTTTTCGAGATATTGTACATTTTAAAAATAAATTTATCAAAAAAAATAAAATAAATAAATATTAACTTTTAAGAAACATGTTCACTTTCATATGTAATATCATGCGATAAATTTGGTGATATCATTCTCGTGGATCTAACTCGTTGCATTCACGAGAAAAGATACTTTGAGTAATACATTTGTATTTGAACGCCAATAGTCATTTATCTGCTGTAAGAATAACTTATTTCTCCTTCTATAACGCTTGGCGAGATTTTGGTGACGAATTCGGCAGATTGTCGCCAACTTGGAAACTTTTTTAAATGTTGCTAAATTAACGAAAATCTCGCCAAATGGATAAAAATGACGCTACATCAATGAAAATGACGACTAATTGAAGAAAATTCAATATCATGGAAAGAATATAAGTATATACTATAAGAATAACATTTTTTTAACTGTAAAAGTAGTAAATTTATTGCATTATATAAGGAAAGTCATGTGCTGCCCACATCAGATTTTATTTTTTTAACATGGCAGAATAGGGCAAAGTTTAACATAAGCATACATTAAAGGGGTTATTTATAGCTCAATTGTCACAAAAGTTATAGTTTGAATAATTGGTGTGCAAAATAGTGTATTCGTGGCGTCATTAGTCCCCTCAGGTGGAGCAAGTAACACCCCCCCTTCCGGAGGGTATATAGTCAAGTAGGGTATCAATTGAACGAATTTTTCAAACCCTTTAGAGTGATGGGTAATACACAGTTGTAATCATTTGAACCAATTATACCGATTTTTCAAAATTTTACTTGTAAAATTGGAAAAAAAAAATACACCGAGCTACTTTTTTAATGGATTTTGGTATGAGAAAATAGTAGAGTTGAGTCAGTTAATTTTATGTGGCTTTAATGGTGTCACACAATGAGGCAACTTTATTAGGGGTACTCTGCTTTTTCAAGGAGGTAAGAAGAGATACCTCACTTCATGTTAGAGGTCACTTCGAAGATAAGAGCTTGCAATGTCGTCAATGTAGCCCAACGGTAGAGCGTCGGTTGCTCAAGTCTAAGATCTAGGGTCAATTCCCTGTTGGGTCAGCAAGGTTCTTTACAATGGTGCCAATAGAAATCAGCTCTGTAGGTTAGTGCACAGATATCGGTGGTCTGAAGACCCCAGACCGTGAGACTCACATTTTGGGTTTAGAGTAGCTAGCTGCACAGCCGGGAAAGGATACCTCCTGCACTTAGGAGGCAGCCAAGGTCTACCATCCCGCCAAACGAACATCTATTTGGGTCTAAAAATATAACAATTGATGTAAAATGTTGTGGTCAAACGGACAGTTTTACATTATATTTGAACTTGACAGGTACGTCCATTTTTCAAAAATGGAAAAAGGGTTATTGCGAATATAGATAAAAAGATCATTGAAAAATAAAACTTAGAGTGAGGTATATTAACTTAATAATAAATGGATTAAAATTAAAGAAAATATTAAAATTTTAAAAGTAAAATTTAGAAATATATAAAAAAGGAAAATATATGGAAAAGGAAAGATATTTAGGCACATGGAAAACAAAAACAGATATTTCAGAAATGTAGAATCAAATTCAGAAAATAAAATTTATTATTTTTTTATTTATTTTAAAAAACCGGAAATATGGAGTGAACACAATAAGTCCATATAAGTGAATAAGAATGAAATAAAGGGATTCATTGATTAAAATTAATTGCGAGCAGAATCTACTCATAAGCTTAGGTCACTTTATTAGAAATTTCCATGGCAACAAGAATACATTTTTTAATTTTATCTACTGTGGAGGAATTTGAACAAACTTTCGAGAATCAAATTGGTTTATTAGAGGGAGAGGGTTTGCAAAAATGAAAATTTTAAGAAAAAGGGCAATCGAAAATGTAATGGTCAACGTCACCGAATTTATTGCACATGCAGTTAGAGGTGGATTTAATTTTTAAAAAGTATAGGTAATCAAGAAAGGGTTATAACCAGTAAGAAAATAAACTAGATATTTATTAAAAATTTGTAAATTAGGATTCACGATAAGGATGTAAGACGGGAGATGTCGGAGGTCTGAAGACCTCAGACCGTGCGACTCACATATTGGGTTTAGAGTAGCTATCTGCACGGCCGGGAAAGGATACCTCCTGCATTCAGGAGGCATACAAGGTCTACCATCCCACCAAACGAACTTTTATTTAGGTCTAAAAATATTACAATTTATAATAAATATTGGGATTAAACAGACAGTTTTACATTATATTTGAACTTGACAAGTACGTCCATTTTACAAAAATGGGAAAATGGTTATTGCGAATATAGATAAAATGATCATTGAAAACTAATATTTAGAGTGAGGTTTAATAACATAATAAAATATAGATTAAAATGAAAGAAAATGATAAAATTTTAAAAGTAAAATTTAGAAAATATATAAAAAGAAAATATATGAAAAGGAAAAAAAAAATTGCCGTATGAAAACAAAAATAGAAATTTAGAATAAAATTTAGAAAAGAAAAATAAGAAAAAATACAAATAAAAAGTGTCAAAAGAAAAAGAAAGATCCAAAAAAATAAGAACAGTTAACATAGTTTTTTTTTTTTTTTTTTTTTTTTTTAAAGAAATAAAAATAGAGGGAACACAATAAGTTCGTATAAGTTAATAAGAATGAAATAAAGGGATTCATTGATCAAAATTAAATGAGAGCAGAATCTACTCATAAACTTAGGTCACTTTATTAGAAATTTCCATGGAAACAAGAATACAGTTTTTAATTTTATCTACTGAAGAGGGATTTGAACGAACTTTGGAGAACCAAATTGGTTTATTAGAGGGGGAAGGTTTGCAGAGATGAATTTTTTTAGAAAAAGGACAATCGAAAATGTAATGGTCAATGTCACCGAATTTATTGCAAATACAGATGTCGGAGGTCTGAAAGTGAACCTAGTGAGACTAGTACGGATTCAATGGACTCTGGAAGATTGAGCGCCTATTTCAAATTGAGAGAATAACGACCACGCATGATACTAACCTGAGTTAAATAATAGTAGCAGGTGGCAAACCTGAGGTAAAAATAGCAAGAGGTGTCAATCAGATTGTCAGTCTCCCACCAATCTGACACTAGAGGGTGGAGAATGCAGAGTCCACTTCGACGACAGTAGCTTGCAATTTCATCCCAGTAGCTCGAAGGTAGAGCGTCGACTGGGCTGTTCGGAGATCTAGGGTTCGTTTCCTTGTTAGGGCAGCGAGGTTCGGAGATAGGAAGAAAAAGTCAATTGCAACGTGACATTGAGTCGCAAAATTAGTACTAAATATTTTCGCCCCACCCCAAATGTTGGAAAGGAACCTTGAAAACTAGTGTACCCTCCTTCAAAAATATTATTGAACATTTAGACAATGCGGTAAAATGAAATTGAATTTATTATACTCAAAATATGAAATATTCAACTTCAGTTCAAAAATAACCAATTAGAGAATTATTTCGCAAGAGTCTGAGTTCCATTTTTATTTATTGCTCATACACTAATGTCTAACTTAATGTCACTTTAGGTGTCATGTCGTCTGGCCTATTCTCTACCACGTGCTCGTACTATCATCTTATTTGTTCAAATTTATGATCGGTTTTGGGTCTCTCTTTTGTCTCACAGTATGAAGTAGTATGATATAGAAGGACTATTGGAGTATCCCACTGAAGATAAAAATAGTTTTACAGCATGATATTACTCTTTTAAATCACCAAATACATCACAAGTGTATATAATCGTATCACACAGATGTGTTTGCTTGGTAAAATCCTAAAGTTAAAAAAATCTGATGTGGGCAGCACATGCCTTTCCATATGGGCCCACATTCATATTCTCTTCCTTTCTTGTAGAATTCATTATTAAATAATAATAATGAGTTTAATAGCACCAAATAACTCTGATAATTATTTGAAAGGACACCAAATTTGCAGTTTATTTCAATTTTCGTTTTCACTTGGCGACTGGGCGTATATTTAAAGGACGTATATTTTAGGATAAAGTGCAATATCTGGAGAACGGTTAGTCTTGGAATTTTTATACATTTGAGCACATGCAGATTTTTATTTTAAATTCTGCCAATTTTTGCAGACATTTCACAAAAAAAGGCAGGTTGACTATGTTTGAATCGTATCAAAATCTAATCAGAACCAAATTATCCCACATATGATTTTTCTACTAAATTTTGGGAAATTTGGTAAATTAGATTTTCAGTTGATACATACTTTTTTGTGGGCCATTTCGCAGGAAATTGCAGGTTGTATTTTTCAAAGTCGTACATAAATCTGATCAGCATCAGAGCAACTCACATTTAGCTTATCTACCAAATTTCGTGAAATTTGGTCTATTAGTTTTTCATCTAGAGTAAATACACACAATCCACAGGCAGACACACAGACGTCACACTAAAATATTTTTTTCGATTCCAAAGAACTCGAAACGTGTAGATCGGTCGAAAACTCGAATTTCGATTTTCGACACTATTCTAGTACTTTCTCAAAACCATCTATTGCAAGGAAGACATAAAAAAAATATCCCGGAAGATTTATAACTCGGAATTTAATCAGAATCCCTAGAATATAATAAAGACTTTGCTTCCGCCGTGACCAAATTCGGTTCCTTTCAATTCTGTTGTTGAATGCTAAAATAAATTGTTGAGACAAGAAAATTAAAGAATACCAGTTGCCGAATTTTCTCAATGGGTTAGCAAATATCGGAAGGAATGTTTACAAGAAAGAAAGTTTTCGCTTCGTTTGTCTTGCCTCCAGTAGAATTTATTAGAGAATTAAATGTTCTTCCTCGAATTGGTTGTATAGAAACTACCAAAGTGATCTTGTAAGCTAGATATATTTACTTTTTCTGTAGTATGTATTACATGTTTAAAGAAAGTTTCTATGATGCGGTCAAATCTAAACTCAAGAATTTAAATGCTGTTTTTTGTTTTAGAATCTCTAAATACGAATTAAACATTGTTTAAAAGTGTTCTGCGTGTCAATTTTCCTGTGAGTGTAACGTCATTGCAAAAAGTATGATGTCGGCAACACCTGACTTTCACTACAGACTCAAATTCATTTTTTCTTTTTTTCTGTCATAATTCATTAAATTGACTTTAATTGCAAAAGTAACATGAATAATTATCTAAATTGCATTGAATTTGGAGTTTTAAATCAATTTTCGTATTTCCGTTTTAATTTAGTTTCTGGGCGTAATTTTAAAGGTTATGTAATAAAAATGCGACAAAATTAAAATATCTCGAGAACGGTTAGTCCTAGGAGTTATGGGGTTGGTCTCATCTTTTTCGTCGTCCGAACAGGTATTTAATTGATACATTAGAGCAAACGAGTCTTTTATTTTAGATTTTGGTGAGTTTTTAGGGCCATTTCGTAGAAAAAAAATCGAATCGTATAAAAATCTAATCAGCACCAGGGTATTTCACAAGTAACTTATCTGCAAAATTTTATAGAATTTGGTCAATTACTTTTTCAGGTAGAGTGGATGCATGTATTGCACAGAGAGACACACATACACACACAAACACACTTACATGCACATAGACAGACACACACATACATACACACAGACACACACACGCGCACACAGACAAACGCTCGCGTGCACACACACACACGCACACACACTCACACACACATACTTCACGCTAAACATAGTTTGTTCGAGTTCTTTTGCTAAACATATTTTCCTTAAGTGCTTGAAACATGCAAGTTTCGTAAAAAACTCAAGTTACGATTTTCCACGCGATTCCAATACTTACCCTATACATAACCTTGTATTGTATGGAAGTTACAAAAAAAAATGAGAAAAGAGAATGAAATTTGGTACGATTATGCCAATCAGTATGGCATAATTGGCCGAGGATTGCTTTTTTTTTTTTTTTTTTTTGGGGGGGGGGGGGGACCTACGAAAAGGCAAATGTCTTAAACTTTGGAATATTTTTTTCAAAATTTAAATAGTTAATATATAATTATGTTAAAATGTTACAGGAAGAGCAATGGAATATACAGGGTTACTAAGAGAGTTCTCATGTATCCCTTAAAACTTTATAAGGAATAGCCCATGAGTCTATATGTTAAATCTAATTATAATAAAGTGAATATGCCCGGTCGATTTGATTGCAGCGCCCCGTGCGTAGCCGTAAAATAGAATACAAACTCGGCAACAAAGCGAGATAGACGAAAAAAGTCAATCTCAAAGTTGTAGAGCATTCCCAAATTAGTAGGAATTAAAAAGTGACTTTTGCATAATCAAGAATGAACTGGTTCAGTGCGTGAAATGCTACGCAAATCAAAATAAATTTTCAAGCGTGTATTTCGGAAATCATTTTGATCTCCTTCTTCAGTGCATTGACGGATTTCGTTCTTCCGTGTTCCAGATTTGTTGCTCTGAAGAAGGAAATTAGCAATAACTTCCGAATGGTTATTATATCAAAATTAATTCCGCAACGCACGTGTAATGCCAGAAATGTAAAGTATTAAATATTGGAAGGATTAAAATGATAGAACCAGGATTGCGGGCGGATTATCCCCACGCTAAGCAGGTGGGCGATAGTATACAGGTGGCCCCATATCTTACATACCACGCCCCATGTTTACATACCACGCTAAGCCGTTTGGCGGCAACCGAGACGGCGACCCCATGTCTACGGATTAGCCCTCAGCTCTACATTCCAGCACATAGACCGCCGACCGAAAAAGGGATATAAGTGAGAGTTGCTCAAAGTTGGAGGCGAATTGGTCAAGGCAGGCTGTTGGAGTGGACTAAAAAAGAGTAAGCGGCTGTAGCAGTGTTAAGAGTTGTGTGTGCGTCTCTGATATAGGAATTCGAAGGAGAGCTCATGTTCATCTGGTATTGCAAGTGTAAAGTGTGACAAAGCATCGTTGTTACCCAAGTTATATGAAAGAAGATCAGCTACCGTACAATTAACTATATGAGGATAACCTCTCTGTCTCTGAACCTTGCGCCGTGGACCAGTTCATTATTACTAAGAATGGGCATCAAAAAAAGAACGAAACGCATATACAAAAGCAATAAATACCAGTCATACATAATCGTAACTAGATACGCGGACACGCCCCAATACAGTTAAACGTCACCGAACGTCATTGTAGTGGCTCTAGCGTAGTAGTTAAAATTTAGATAACGAACTCGACAACAAAGAGGGATAAACAAAAAAAAATGCCAATTAACAGTGCATTATCTATTATCTAAGAATCGACTATAATAATATTACATATGACTATAATTTGACAATATAGGGTTTTTGGCAAATTGCTGCCACATTCATTAATGCTAATAAACGCTTACTGCACAAGGAATCTAATGTAAAACTATTGCTTACTGCACATGGAATCTAGTGCAAAACTATTACTAACTGCACACGGAATCCAATGTGAAAATATTACTTACTGCACATGGAATTTAATGTAAAACTATTACTTACTGCACATGGAATTTAATGTAAAACTATTACATATTGCACATGGAATCTAATATAAAACTTAGTTAAAATGCCCCCAGTTCAGCAGTAATGCGCATTTAAATTTGAGAAACCATACTACCGAGTACTTTAACAAGTATTGTAGGTGTCACCGCGTTAAAGGTCCTAATGTTAAGACTCTCCGACAGTATTTATTGTATTCCATAAACGTTGGTCGTACATTCCTGGTGTCGATTCCTATTAATTTGACTCGAGAGTTGGTTTTTTATCTAATATTTTATACAGACACATTCATACATAATTTTTACTATTTCATACTATGTAATATAGTATAGCGAAATTATTGTTTTCACTAAAATTTTCGCATTCGAGATTTTGATTACAATATATGTTTTAAGACCTCCTGAACACGTCTAGAATATTCTTGGAGTGATATCCGTCTATATGTCTGTGGTCGATTCCTTGTGTATATGATAGCAGCCACAAATACTAATAAATTTTCCAGAAAATTTATGTCCCGGTCTGTTATCAAAACATCTAGAAGTAGATATTTTTTACTTTCCTTATATACATAATGTATAAGGAAAGTATTGTAACGGGGTCGAGAATTCGACATCGAGTTTTCGACGGGAGAGCACGTTTCAAGCATACCTGATCACGAATCAAACATTTTTGAAGTGACGTCTCTGTGTGTGTGAAAGTATGTGTGTATGTGTGTCAGTGAGCCTGTGGAGACGATGACTGACTAACGAATGGACCGATTCAAACGCAATTTGGTACAAAAATCACAATCCGTAAACACTGGAAGCCTGTTGTTTTTATACGCAATCGAATGTTCAGAAGCCTCTTAAATTTTCGAGTGAAATTTTGAAAAAATCGCCAAAAAATCAAAACCGCTGATAAATTTACGGAAATAGACATTTCTGATGTAAATTTTCATTAGAAAAAGATTGACATAAATTTTAGAACACTAAGATGAACCGTTCTCGAGATATTGCACATTTTTCAAAAAAGTTATCAAAAAGTCATATAAAATAAAAAAAAAATATTTCCCATTGGGAAACATGTTCACTTTTCATATGTAATACCATGCGATAAATTTGGTGACATCATTCTCGTGGATCTAGCTCGTTCTATTCATGAAAAAAGATACTTTGAGTAATACTTTTGTATTTGAATGCCAATAGTCATTTATCTGCTGTAAGAATAACATATTTCTTCGTCTATAATGCTTAGTGAGATTGTGGCGAGGATTTTGGTGGAATGTCGCCAACTTGGCGACTTTTTAAATGTTGCTAAATTAACGAAAAACTGGCCTAATGGATAAAAATGACACTAAATTAATTAAAATGACGACTCCTTGACAAAAATTCAATATCTTGGAAAGAATATAAATAACTAATATGAAAATAATATATTTTTTTTCACTGTAAAAGTAGTAAATTCATTGCATTATATAAGGAAAGTCATGTGCTGCCCACATCAGATGTTTTTTTTTTAAATTCGAGCGAAAATTATATATTTTTTAACTTGGAAGCATAGGACAAAATTTGACATAATCATGCATAAAATGACTCAATGATCACGATAATTTATAGTTGCAATCATTGTTGTGAAGAGCAGCCGCGAAACAATATTTTTGTTAGTGACGTCATTAGCCCCTCGGAGGCAAGTTATACGCCCCCAGGTGGGGTGCATTTTCCTGTATTGTATCAATCGAAATATTTTTACAAGATCTTTAGAGTAAAGGGTAGCACGCTATAATCGCAATCATTTGGACCCAAGATATCGATTTTTCAAAAAATGAATTGAGAAAAAAAAATCTGATGTGGGCAGCACTTGACTTTCCTTATATAAATCAATGAATTTACTACTTTTACAGTAATAAAAATGTTCTTCTTATAGTAGATATTTATATTCTTTCCAAGATATTGAATTTTCGTCAATGAGTCATCATTTTCATTGATTTAGCGTCATTTTTATCTATTTGGCGAGTTTTTCGTTAATTTAGCAACATTTTAAAAAATCGCCAAGTTGGCGACATTCTACCAAATTCGGCGACAAAATCACGCCAAGCGGTATGGAAAGAAAAATAAGTTATTATGACAGCAGAAAAATGACTATTGGCGTTCAAGTACAAAATTATTACTCAAAGTATATTTTTTCATGAATGGAACGAGCTAAATCCCCGAGAATGATGTCATAAAATTTATGGCATGATATTACATACGAAAAGTGAGCATTGTTCTTTTTTTATTTTATATGATTTTTTGATAATTTTTTTGAAAAATGTGCAATATCTCGAGAACAGTTCATGTTAGCGTTCTAAAATTAATGTCAATCATTTTCTAATGAAAAATTACATAAGAAATGTCTATTTGCGTAACTTTATTAGAGGTTTTGATTTTTTGACGATTTTTTCAAAATTTCAAAATTTAGGGGGGTTCCGAACATTCGATTGCTTATAAAAACAGTAGGCTTCCAGTGTTTACAGATTGTAATTTTTGTACCAAATTTCGTTCGAATCGTTCCATTCGTCAGTTATCGTCTCCACAGACTCATTGACACACGTCAATGAGTCTGATAACCACACACATACTTTCTCTCTCTCACACACACACACACAGACATCACTTTAAATATGTTCGATTCGTGATCAGGGATGCTTGAAACGTACTCTCCCTTCGAAATCTCGACTTCGAATTTTCGACCCCGTCACAATACTTTCCTTATACTTTATTGTATATAAGGAAAGTAAAAATAAAAAATAAAAAAAAATTACTAAAAATGTATTCCGTTATGAGAAAGTTGAGTTGAGTCACACACCAGTTAATGATATATAACACTTGCACATATAAATTCATACATAATTCTTATATATAGCATTCACATTCTCCAATTGAGCTGGTTTAAATATTACAGCTACTTTTGAAGTATATTAGGAAGCGATTCTTTTTCATTCCGGCCAAAATACTTCAAATAATCTTTGAGAATATTTTATCAAAGCATTGAAAAGAAGCGTCTTTCTAATTATAAAACTTCCTAAAATATTCTGCATTTGAAAAATTACAAATAAATATCTTATCCCAGAAGTTTCAGAGAAAATAATTAAATATAAATTCATTAACTGCGAAAATACGCTGTAAATAAGGTTTTAAGAGAAATAAAATTTTATGAAATCAATTGCAGATTTACCTTTCATGGTACGTCATTTAAATCCATGTATATTCTAAAATACTTTTAAATTAGAGTGAAATGTAAAAAATTTAAAATATGTTTACAATTAGGAATATATTTGACTGACTCCCCATGACTCACTATTGCAGAAGCTGGCATATGTGCTGACGGTTCTATTTCAAACCTAACTCAAATGAACACAACACCAACCAACCAACCAATTTTGAATATACACGCAGATGTCAAATTGCTATATCCACACTTTTCGTAATTTTACAACTTTAGTCCATATAACATAAAATACAGTGAATAATTAATTATAGCTGCTTCTGCCTTGATCACTGACAAATATGATTTGAAATTTGACGAAATGTTTCCCTTCTGTTGTGAACAAGACTGCCATAGACGTCCATACACCTTGTATTAGAATCGTGTGTTAGAGTCTGGAGATATTTTCGACCCAAAACGTTGGACCTACCTGAAGGTGTAAGGTATTTGTTTGGACTGCTGAAAATGTCACACAATTTAGATCGCAACCCAGTGGGGTTTGCATCCACAGGGATCGTAAATTCCTTCCCCTACTCGGAAGATCTTACGTACCCACACATTTAATGTGCCCGTACTTCGCGTGAATACGGGAACAGTTTTGGCAGAGCCGGGAATCGAACTCGGGTCGTCGGAGTCTGCGCTCTAACGACTAGGCTGTCCCACTCCTGGAGATAAATTCTGCAAATGATAACAAATGCTTTCGAGCAATTAACAAGTGGAATTATTTTGCTGTTGCTAGTATCACTGTTTCGGGCGTCCACAATTAGGGCAGTACTTTTAACGCGAAATAAAAGGCAAAATTCGCCGGTCATGCCCGGGTAAATCGCGAAAATTTCGCGACCGAGGATTTACATTAACATTTCTAAATAGAATGTCTACCACTTATTAAACAGCAATGAAAATAACTGCTTTGCAAATAAATCAATAAGAACTATATTACAAAGGTTTATATTTACATTTGTAAACCATTCAGATTAAGGCAATGTTTTCAATGCTTTAACACGAAAGCAAGCTTTTAACTTTAGCGTTTTGATACATTGTATTATACAGTCAGTTAAAAGAAAACACCGCTTATTATTCCGCCTCCTAGGGTCGTACACACAAAACAAAAGTATCTTTAAACTCGGAATAATGTCTACTATAAAAATGCGCATCTAATTTAAATAATGAGTTGTCTTAATATTTAGCTGATCATTATGTCCGAAAATTCAAATGGCAGCACCCATTTTTTTTATTAAATATATTTTTCTCATGAAGTTGGGTGTAATTCTCGCATTTTATTTGAATCAACCACAAATTTCTTTTCAATTTCAACTTACACTAATTTCATTAGAACTTTCATAATGTTTCCTTGAGTATTGGCTCTTATTTTTATAGCACGCAAATGCATATCGCATTCATACATAACATCACATTAATACGTGTTTATTTCGTTTTTATTTCGTTCTTGGCACAATTTGTTTTAACTCATTAAACAAAAGACAAAATTAATACAAGGTAGTATAAAAAAAAGTACTGTGGTGATATATCTCATCCTGATTGGAGGAAAGGGGAACTATTTTACCGTGGCATAGAGGCACATCCCTAACACACGTAACATCCACGTCACATTGTGACTAAGAGACGTCACATTGCGTTTCGGCAATGTCACATTGATATCACAGCGAAGTCGCATTGTCCGTTTTCAGGGTACTTTTGTGACGTCACACGGTGAACCGTTTTTGACGTCACATTTTCGCGTCTCTAAAGTGTGAATTTGTGACCTTGCTGCGACGTCAAATTACGTTTCTGTAATATCACAATTACGTTCCAGCGAAGTCACATTATCCGTTTTCAGGTACGAGAGATGTAAAAAGAAAGCAGCAGGTCGACAATGCAGGATTTTCCTAGACAATGCGCGTCAGTGAACTGTAGTCGTTCGCGTTCGTCGGTGCAATGTTTCTGTCGGCGATTTCTCCAAACGCTGGCAGAATTTTTTATTCGCACGTTGTTCTTCAAACGCCATTTCCATTTTCGACCAACGCGAACGACTACAGTTAACTGGCACGTATTGTCTGGAAAAACATCTGCTTCTTCCTTTTCACATTTCGTGTCACATGTGCCTCTACACCACGGTAAAATAGTTCGCCTCTCTTCCAATCAGTGTTGGAGATATTAACACAGTCTCCGAACTTTTTGATCTTACCTTGTATATACAAAGAAGCTCAATATCATTTAATTTTATACAACTTACTGCAGTCGCTAATATACACATGAAAAATATATACGTTAAAGAATATAAATACTTCCAGACCCCAGACTTATCATCAATGGAACACGTCTGGGACATTCTGGGACGGAAATTGCAGCGTTCTCAAAATACCATTGAATTAGATGACCAGTTGCAACATTTGTTGCCGAATCTTCTGCAGGGCGACATAAGCAACTTATTATACTATGTGCCACACCGAATATCGGCTTATACAACTGTCAGGGGAGGATTTACCACTTACTAAAATTTCATCTTCTTTTTACTACTATTTCTCAATCAAAAGCTGTTTCCTTTGCTCCCAAATTCTAATCATTTGCATATCTCCTCTAAAGATACGTACACACTGTAGCTTAATTTCTTATGCGTACATATATTTCTTCCAACAGAGTGTATTATGATAATTGTACTGTGATACAGGATCTTAAAAGGTGTTTACAGGATTAATAAATGCAAAGCGACAAGATGGCCCCCAAACATTAGACAAAAAGGTGCCAAAATTCATAATATGGGCGAACAATAATTTATGATCACTGGAAATAAATGATGACAACACGGCACATGAGGTTCGCGGACTCAGTCGACTCCGCGGGCTGTATAAGAAATTATCCAATAGAAGACCGGACCAGGCTCCTTCCAGATGCCTGTGATGCAATGGGCAGGTCTAAGCTTATCTGCCTGCAGCCATGGGCAGAGGGAGGATCGCAGATAACGCCATGCAACGGGTTGCAGGATGAATTCATTCAACACTATACTTTATGGGTATAAAGTCGGTAGTGTGAGTAAAAGCCTGTACAAGTACGTTATGAAGAGGAGTTAGATTCTGTACGTTATGGAGAAGCGATACGTTTCTGAATGATGATTCAAAGAAAAAACACCTTATAAATAAACGCAAATAATATGCATACAAGAACCACCAGGTAACCTATTTATTAGCTTATCTAAGGAATTAGCATAGATCTGACTCTAAGTCAAGTAAAAAAATACCCTGAATCACACATACAGTATTCTAGCAGAATACTCTGTAATTAGTAGTAGTAATTGATAATAAGTTCGAAGTCGAGTAATATTTATGGATTTAGTCATGAGAATATTTTAACTTAAGTAATACTTATAATAAAATTTAAATTTGAGTAACATTTTTCTCTTCATTGCGCTTGTCTAAACAATGCATTGGATGAAATAAAGCAATTTACTTACAGTTAACACCGGACAATACAAAATTGTGGGCTATCACAACAGCAAGTACAATTTGAATTTACGGCACAGCTGCAACAAAAAGCAGTAATAATAATTTACAGTACATTCATTTGAACCTCTCTATTTTTCCCAGAAACATCAACTTCACAAATTCATAGACATACGTACACCAAGTTTATGGGTGGCCATTATTAAATGCGAAATTAAAATACCAATGTCATCACATTACTCACCTTTTTCTTTAGGTTATGTCTGTAAGCAAAATAATTAAATGGGAATTTCCTAGAAATTTCTTTCTTTCAGTATTGCATTCTGGAACCAAATCCTGAACTACAGTACTAAACAGCAATTGAAAATCACTAAATTAATAAAAGAGGGTATTTCCTGTTTTATTTTGAAATAAAAGTTATTTTATTTTGAAGTAGGATTGCTTTCAGATTATTTTTAACTTCACTGTTTTAATTTAATGATATTTTACAAATATATTGAACAATTAATTTATTTATTTAAAAAAATGACTAGAATGAAAGGCTAATTAATGTATTTAACAAAATACTTTTTTTATGTTCAATGATTTTGTTATTTGTCAGATTATATTGGGTTACAATAAATTTGTTGTCTACAGGTTTAAAATATGCAGTTTATTAATTAATGTTAAATGTAACACAAGTACTTTAAATAGATGAAGTCCTTCAAGCTCCTGTGAATAAATAAATTATTTACAGCGCATTGAATTATTCTATACGCATATATCGGCCACAGTGATAGTTTCCTATAATTAATAAAATTAATGTTATGAAGTAAATTTAATTTAAAATCATTTATAGCATGTAGACTTATATTTGTATTGCCTCCATATTGTTATGTATGAAACACAACTAAACCGAGGTTCATATACGTACATAAGTGTGGCGTATAAAAATAATTT
Organism: Amaurobius ferox; assembly: GCA_951213105.1. Taxonomy (NCBI): domain Eukaryota; kingdom Metazoa; phylum Arthropoda; class Arachnida; order Araneae; family Amaurobiidae; genus Amaurobius; species Amaurobius ferox. The sequence continues at coordinate 84,492,663 of OX578146.1, read as the reverse complement.
ATTAAATAATTAATTATTGAGTGGACGCTAATCATAAATTTTTGTATACTGTCGAAGTGATAACCCACCATAGTTAATTGTGCCGACCGGTGTTCCTGAAAATCAATTTGATTAATAGACATGAAATATAAATTAACTTACATAAGTGATGAGTAAATTATAGGCAAATTAAAGTTTAGGCAAATTAAAGCAAATTAAAGGTAAATTAAAGCAAATTCAAGGCAAATTAAAGCAAATTAAAGATTGGCAAATTAGAGCTTATTAAAACATTATTATTATTATTCCACTAAATTTGCTCAATAGTAACTTTATTATTAAATATTATTTTAAAAATTCACTAGTTATTACTTTCCTTCTATACATAATGTATAAGGAAAGTATTGTGAAGGGGTCGAAAATTCGAATTCGAGTTTTCGACGGGAGAGCACGTTTCAAGCATCCCTGATCACGAATCAAACATTTTTGAAGTGATGTCTGTGTGTGTGTGTGTGTGTGTGTGAAAGTATGTGTGTGTGTGTGTGTGTCAGTGAGTCTGTGGAGACGATAACTGACGAACGAATGGACCGATTCGAACCAAATTCGGTACAAAAATCACAATCCGTAAACACTGGAAGCCTATTGTTTTTATACGCAATCAAATGTTCAGAATCCTCCTAAATTTTCGAGTGAAATTTTGAAAAAATCGTCAAAAAATCAAAACCACTAATAAAGTTACGCAAATAGACATTTCTTATGTAATTTTTCATTAGAAAACGATTGGCATAAATTTTAGAACGCTAACATGAACCGTTCTCGAGATATTGTACATTTTTCAAAAAAATTATGAAAAAGTCACATAAAAAAAAAAATTCCAATTGAGAAACATGTTCACTTTTCATATGTAATACCATGCGATAAATTGAGTGACATCATTCTTGTAGATCTAGCTTGTTCCATTCATGAAAAAATATACTTTGAATAATACTCATGTATTTAAACGCCAATAGTCATTTATCTGCTGTAAGAATAACTTTTTTCTTAGTGCGTAACGCTTGGCGAGATTTTGGCGACGAATTTGGCGGAATATCGCCAACTTGGCGACTTTTTTAAAATGTTGCCAAATTAATGAAAATCTCGCCAAATGGATAAAAATGATGCTAAAAAAATGAAAATGACGACTAATTGTCGAAAATTCAATATCTTGGAAAGAATATTAGTATCTACTATTAGAAAAACCTATTTTTTTACTGTAAAAGTAGTAAACTCATTACATTATATAAGGAAAGTCATGTGTTGCCCACATCAGATTTTTTTCATAATGGTTACAGGTAATTATTTTACCTGTAGCTGGTTCTTTTGTGATACAGTGGGCGAATATTATTGATTTAGTAAACTAGCTACTGACTAAAGGTCAGCCAGAAAAATACTTCCTCAAATATTTATGTAAATTGCTACCTGATTCATCTTTGATGCATCTCATTGGGCCTGGACTCTTTGTCCAGTCATACTGGATTTTCAATTGACACTCTGCACACAACATTGTTTTAGGATCATTTGCTCTCACAGATTAACGACACGGCATTTTAAACACCAGGAGCAAACATCAACCTGTTAAAGTTATAAAGCATACAGCGTAATGCACGTCATCGCGGCACTCTTTCCACATTAAATTATTGGAATATTTTCAAAATTGATCGCAGAAATATTTATCTACAACAACACGTATTTCCTAATTATGTAATTGCAATATAATAATCCTTTTCACAAACTGTTGTACGGTGTACTATGTGTTTTTCCACAGGCTTTGGCGAATTGTTCTACATTGGTTCCATTCCTGTGTGTGGAGCTTATGTTAAGCTTCATTGGAGCATCTCCTCTTGCTTTGAAGTCTTGTTTAAGTCATGAAGCGCACGTGTTACGAGGTCATATTTTATTAGCTTGGGCAGAAAATTACTGTCCCCCAATAAAAAAAAAAAAACTGACGTCTCATGTCTGGAGCTTGCTGCCAGCCTGTTACTTTTTTGCATCTATAGACAAGATCTTTGCATCTGCAGTAAATTGGTAGACCACAACGTGAAATGAATCGGAAAGAAAATGTAAAAGTACACAATCGTTTCGAAAGCACGATATTGGTTTTTTTTCTTCAGTGCGTCCAGACTAAGAGCTTTACGCCAAATGGACGTACCACGTGTTGCATATTGCTCAAGTATAGCAGTGGTAGTGACACCTAACGAGAAAAAGTGTACGGAATTGGGTAAGAACAGAATAAATGGGAAGATAAAACACGAACGACAAGCCCCCCTCCCCTTCTAAAATATAATACGAGGAAATGAAAATAAGATAAAGCGAAAAATAAGTTATACATAGAAAAAATACGTACAGCTAAAAATATAGTTATGCTTAATTATATCATTAATGAAATATATCACAAGAATTATAAAATGCAACGCAAATAAAGTTTAAATAAAAGGACATACGTTTAGGAAATCTCTGGATTTAACTGCACACGGAATCCAATGTGAAAATATTACTTACTGCACATGGAATTTAATGTAAAACTATTACTTACTGCACATGGAATTTAATGTAAAACTATTACATATTGCACATGGAATCTAATATAAAACTTAGTTAAAATGCCCCCAGTTCAGCAGTAATGCGCATTTAAATTTGAGAAACCATACTACCGAGTACTTTAACAAGTATTGTAGGTGTCACCGCGTTAAAGGTCCTAATGTTAAGACTCTCCGACAGTATTTATTGTATTCCATAAACGTTGGTCGTACATTCCTGGTGTCGATTCCTATTAATTTGACTCGAGAGTTGGTTTTTTATCTAATATTTTATACAGACACATTCATACATAATTTTTACTATTTCATACTATGTAATATAGTATAGCGAAATTATTGTTTTCACTAAAATTTTCGCATTCGAGATTTTGATTACAATATATGTTTTAAGACCTCCTGAACACGTCTAGAATATTCTTGGAGTGATATCCGTCTATATGTCTGTGGTCGATTCCTTGTGTATATGATAGCAGCCACAAATACTAATAAATTTTCCAGAAAATTTATGTCCCGGTCTGTTATCAAAACATCTAGAAGTAGATATTTTTTACTTTCCTTATATACATAATGTATAAGGAAAGTATTGTAACGGGGTCGAGAATTCGACATCGAGTTTTCGACGGGAGAGCACGTTTCAAGCATACCTGATCACGAATCAAACATTTTTGAAGTGACGTCTCTGTGTGTGTGAAAGTATGTGTGTATGTGTGTCAGTGAGCCTGTGGAGACGATGACTGACTAACGAATGGACCGATTCAAACGCAATTTGGTACAAAAATCACAATCCGTAAACACTGGAAGCCTGTTGTTTTTATACGCAATCGAATGTTCAGAAGCCTCTTAAATTTTCGAGTGAAATTTTGAAAAAATCGCCAAAAAATCAAAACCGCTGATAAATTTACGGAAATAGACATTTCTGATGTAAATTTTCATTAGAAAAAGATTGACATAAATTTTAGAACACTAAGATGAACCGTTCTCGAGATATTGCACATTTTTCAAAAAAGTTATCAAAAAGTCATATAAAATAAAAAAAAAATATTTCCCATTGGGAAACATGTTCACTTTTCATATGTAATACCATGCGATAAATTTGGTGACATCATTCTCGTGGATCTAGCTCGTTCTATTCATGAAAAAAGATACTTTGAGTAATACTTTTGTATTTGAATGCCAATAGTCATTTATCTGCTGTAAGAATAACATATTTCTTCGTCTATAATGCTTAGTGAGATTGTGGCGAGGATTTTGGTGGAATGTCGCCAACTTGGCGACTTTTTAAATGTTGCTAAATTAACGAAAAACTGGCCTAATGGATAAAAATGACACTAAATTAATTAAAATGACGACTCCTTGACAAAAATTCAATATCTTGGAAAGAATATAAATAACTAATATGAAAATAATATATTTTTTTTCACTGTAAAAGTAGTAAATTCATTGCATTATATAAGGAAAGTCATGTGCTGCCCACATCAGATGTTTTTTTTTTAAATTCGAGCGAAAATTATATATTTTTTAACTTGGAAGCATAGGACAAAATTTGACATAATCATGCATAAAATGACTCAATGATCACGATAATTTATAGTTGCAATCATTGTTGTGAAGAGCAGCCGCGAAACAATATTTTTGTTAGTGACGTCATTAGCCCCTCGGAGGCAAGTTATACGCCCCCAGGTGGGGTGCATTTTCCTGTATTGTATCAATCGAAATATTTTTACAAGATCTTTAGAGTAAAGGGTAGCACGCTATAATCGCAATCATTTGGACCCAAGATATCGATTTTTCAAAAAATGAATTGAGAAAAAAAAATCTGATGTGGGCAGCACTTGACTTTCCTTATATAAATCAATGAATTTACTACTTTTACAGTAATAAAAATGTTCTTCTTATAGTAGATATTTATATTCTTTCCAAGATATTGAATTTTCGTCAATGAGTCATCATTTTCATTGATTTAGCGTCATTTTTATCTATTTGGCGAGTTTTTCGTTAATTTAGCAACATTTTAAAAAATCGCCAAGTTGGCGACATTCTACCAAATTCGGCGACAAAATCACGCCAAGCGGTATGGAAAGAAAAATAAGTTATTATGACAGCAGAAAAATGACTATTGGCGTTCAAGTACAAAATTATTACTCAAAGTATATTTTTTCATGAATGGAACGAGCTAAATCCCCGAGAATGATGTCATAAAATTTATGGCATGATATTACATACGAAAAGTGAGCATTGTTCTTTTTTTATTTTATATGATTTTTTGATAATTTTTTTGAAAAATGTGCAATATCTCGAGAACAGTTCATGTTAGCGTTCTAAAATTAATGTCAATCATTTTCTAATGAAAAATTACATAAGAAATGTCTATTTGCGTAACTTTATTAGAGGTTTTGATTTTTTGACGATTTTTTCAAAATTTCAAAATTTAGGGGGGTTCCGAACATTCGATTGCTTATAAAAACAGTAGGCTTCCAGTGTTTACAGATTGTAATTTTTGTACCAAATTTCGTTCGAATCGTTCCATTCGTCAGTTATCGTCTCCACAGACTCATTGACACACGTCAATGAGTCTGATAACCACACACATACTTTCTCTCTCTCACACACACACACACAGACATCACTTTAAATATGTTCGATTCGTGATCAGGGATGCTTGAAACGTACTCTCCCTTCGAAATCTCGACTTCGAATTTTCGACCCCGTCACAATACTTTCCTTATACTTTATTGTATATAAGGAAAGTAAAAATAAAAAATAAAAAAAAATTACTAAAAATGTATTCCGTTATGAGAAAGTTGAGTTGAGTCACACACCAGTTAATGATATATAACACTTGCACATATAAATTCATACATAATTCTTATATATAGCATTCACATTCTCCAATTGAGCTGGTTTAAATATTACAGCTACTTTTGAAGTATATTAGGAAGCGATTCTTTTTCATTCCGGCCAAAATACTTCAAATAATCTTTGAGAATATTTTATCAAAGCATTGAAAAGAAGCGTCTTTCTAATTATAAAACTTCCTAAAATATTCTGCATTTGAAAAATTACAAATAAATATCTTATCCCAGAAGTTTCAGAGAAAATAATTAAATATAAATTCATTAACTGCGAAAATACGCTGTAAATAAGGTTTTAAGAGAAATAAAATTTTATGAAATCAATTGCAGATTTACCTTTCATGGTACGTCATTTAAATCCATGTATATTCTAAAATACTTTTAAATTAGAGTGAAATGTAAAAAATTTAAAATATGTTTACAATTAGGAATATATTTGACTGACTCCCCATGACTCACTATTGCAGAAGCTGGCATATGTGCTGACGGTTCTATTTCAAACCTAACTCAAATGAACACAACACCAACCAACCAACCAATTTTGAATATACACGCAGATGTCAAATTGCTATATCCACACTTTTCGTAATTTTACAACTTTAGTCCATATAACATAAAATACAGTGAATAATTAATTATAGCTGCTTCTGCCTTGATCACTGACAAATATGATTTGAAATTTGACGAAATGTTTCCCTTCTGTTGTGAACAAGACTGCCATAGACGTCCATACACCTTGTATTAGAATCGTGTGTTAGAGTCTGGAGATATTTTCGACCCAAAACGTTGGACCTACCTGAAGGTGTAAGGTATTTGTTTGGACTGCTGAAAATGTCACACAATTTAGATCGCAACCCAGTGGGGTTTGCATCCACAGGGATCGTAAATTCCTTCCCCTACTCGGAAGATCTTACGTACCCACACATTTAATGTGCCCGTACTTCGCGTGAATACGGGAACAGTTTTGGCAGAGCCGGGAATCGAACTCGGGTCGTCGGAGTCTGCGCTCTAACGACTAGGCTGTCCCACTCCTGGAGATAAATTCTGCAAATGATAACAAATGCTTTCGAGCAATTAACAAGTGGAATTATTTTGCTGTTGCTAGTATCACTGTTTCGGGCGTCCACAATTAGGGCAGTACTTTTAACGCGAAATAAAAGGCAAAATTCGCCGGTCATGCCCGGGTAAATCGCGAAAATTTCGCGACCGAGGATTTACATTAACATTTCTAAATAGAATGTCTACCACTTATTAAACAGCAATGAAAATAACTGCTTTGCAAATAAATCAATAAGAACTATATTACAAAGGTTTATATTTACATTTGTAAACCATTCAGATTAAGGCAATGTTTTCAATGCTTTAACACGAAAGCAAGCTTTTAACTTTAGCGTTTTGATACATTGTATTATACAGTCAGTTAAAAGAAAACACCGCTTATTATTCCGCCTCCTAGGGTCGTACACACAAAACAAAAGTATCTTTAAACTCGGAATAATGTCTACTATAAAAATGCGCATCTAATTTAAATAATGAGTTGTCTTAATATTTAGCTGATCATTATGTCCGAAAATTCAAATGGCAGCACCCATTTTTTTTATTAAATATATTTTTCTCATGAAGTTGGGTGTAATTCTCGCATTTTATTTGAATCAACCACAAATTTCTTTTCAATTTCAACTTACACTAATTTCATTAGAACTTTCATAATGTTTCCTTGAGTATTGGCTCTTATTTTTATAGCACGCAAATGCATATCGCATTCATACATAACATCACATTAATACGTGTTTATTTCGTTTTTATTTCGTTCTTGGCACAATTTGTTTTAACTCATTAAACAAAAGACAAAATTAATACAAGGTAGTATAAAAAAAAGTACTGTGGTGATATATCTCATCCTGATTGGAGGAAAGGGGAACTATTTTACCGTGGCATAGAGGCACATCCCTAACACACGTAACATCCACGTCACATTGTGACTAAGAGACGTCACATTGCGTTTCGGCAATGTCACATTGATATCACAGCGAAGTCGCATTGTCCGTTTTCAGGGTACTTTTGTGACGTCACACGGTGAACCGTTTTTGACGTCACATTTTCGCGTCTCTAAAGTGTGAATTTGTGACCTTGCTGCGACGTCAAATTACGTTTCTGTAATATCACAATTACGTTCCAGCGAAGTCACATTATCCGTTTTCAGGTACGAGAGATGTAAAAAGAAAGCAGCAGGTCGACAATGCAGGATTTTCCTAGACAATGCGCGTCAGTGAACTGTAGTCGTTCGCGTTCGTCGGTGCAATGTTTCTGTCGGCGATTTCTCCAAACGCTGGCAGAATTTTTTATTCGCACGTTGTTCTTCAAACGCCATTTCCATTTTCGACCAACGCGAACGACTACAGTTAACTGGCACGTATTGTCTGGAAAAACATCTGCTTCTTCCTTTTCACATTTCGTGTCACATGTGCCTCTACACCACGGTAAAATAGTTCGCCTCTCTTCCAATCAGTGTTGGAGATATTAACACAGTCTCCGAACTTTTTGATCTTACCTTGTATATACAAAGAAGCTCAATATCATTTAATTTTATACAACTTACTGCAGTCGCTAATATACACATGAAAAATATATACGTTAAAGAATATAAATACTTCCAGACCCCAGACTTATCATCAATGGAACACGTCTGGGACATTCTGGGACGGAAATTGCAGCGTTCTCAAAATACCATTGAATTAGATGACCAGTTGCAACATTTGTTGCCGAATCTTCTGCAGGGCGACATAAGCAACTTATTATACTATGTGCCACACCGAATATCGGCTTATACAACTGTCAGGGGAGGATTTACCACTTACTAAAATTTCATCTTCTTTTTACTACTATTTCTCAATCAAAAGCTGTTTCCTTTGCTCCCAAATTCTAATCATTTGCATATCTCCTCTAAAGATACGTACACACTGTAGCTTAATTTCTTATGCGTACATATATTTCTTCCAACAGAGTGTATTATGATAATTGTACTGTGATACAGGATCTTAAAAGGTGTTTACAGGATTAATAAATGCAAAGCGACAAGATGGCCCCCAAACATTAGACAAAAAGGTGCCAAAATTCATAATATGGGCGAACAATAATTTATGATCACTGGAAATAAATGATGACAACACGGCACATGAGGTTCGCGGACTCAGTCGACTCCGCGGGCTGTATAAGAAATTATCCAATAGAAGACCGGACCAGGCTCCTTCCAGATGCCTGTGATGCAATGGGCAGGTCTAAGCTTATCTGCCTGCAGCCATGGGCAGAGGGAGGATCGCAGATAACGCCATGCAACGGGTTGCAGGATGAATTCATTCAACACTATACTTTATGGGTATAAAGTCGGTAGTGTGAGTAAAAGCCTGTACAAGTACGTTATGAAGAGGAGTTAGATTCTGTACGTTATGGAGAAGCGATACGTTTCTGAATGATGATTCAAAGAAAAAACACCTTATAAATAAACGCAAATAATATGCATACAAGAACCACCAGGTAACCTATTTATTAGCTTATCTAAGGAATTAGCATAGATCTGACTCTAAGTCAAGTAAAAAAATACCCTGAATCACACATACAGTATTCTAGCAGAATACTCTGTAATTAGTAGTAGTAATTGATAATAAGTTCGAAGTCGAGTAATATTTATGGATTTAGTCATGAGAATATTTTAACTTAAGTAATACTTATAATAAAATTTAAATTTGAGTAACATTTTTCTCTTCATTGCGCTTGTCTAAACAATGCATTGGATGAAATAAAGCAATTTACTTACAGTTAACACCGGACAATACAAAATTGTGGGCTATCACAACAGCAAGTACAATTTGAATTTACGGCACAGCTGCAACAAAAAGCAGTAATAATAATTTACAGTACATTCATTTGAACCTCTCTATTTTTCCCAGAAACATCAACTTCACAAATTCATAGACATACGTACACCAAGTTTATGGGTGGCCATTATTAAATGCGAAATTAAAATACCAATGTCATCACATTACTCACCTTTTTCTTTAGGTTATGTCTGTAAGCAAAATAATTAAATGGGAATTTCCTAGAAATTTCTTTCTTTCAGTATTGCATTCTGGAACCAAATCCTGAACTACAGTACTAAACAGCAATTGAAAATCACTAAATTAATAAAAGAGGGTATTTCCTGTTTTATTTTGAAATAAAAGTTATTTTATTTTGAAGTAGGATTGCTTTCAGATTATTTTTAACTTCACTGTTTTAATTTAATGATATTTTACAAATATATTGAACAATTAATTTATTTATTTAAAAAAATGACTAGAATGAAAGGCTAATTAATGTATTTAACAAAATACTTTTTTTATGTTCAATGATTTTGTTATTTGTCAGATTATATTGGGTTACAATAAATTTGTTGTCTACAGGTTTAAAATATGCAGTTTATTAATTAATGTTAAATGTAACACAAGTACTTTAAATAGATGAAGTCCTTCAAGCTCCTGTGAATAAATAAATTATTTACAGCGCATTGAATTATTCTATACGCATATATCGGCCACAGTGATAGTTTCCTATAATTAATAAAATTAATGTTATGAAGTAAATTTAATTTAAAATCATTTATAGCATGTAGACTTATATTTGTATTGCCTCCATATTGTTATGTATGAAACACAACTAAACCGAGGTTCATATACGTACATAAGTGTGGCGTATAAAAATAATTTATTAAATAATTAATTATTGAGTGGACGCTAATCATAAATTTTTGTATACTGTCGAAGTGATAACCCACCATAGTTAATTGTGCCGACCGGTGTTCCTGAAAATCAATTTGATTAATAGACATGAAATATAAATTAACTTACATAAGTGATGAGTAAATTATAGGCAAATTAAAGTTTAGGCAAATTAAAGCAAATTAAAGGTAAATTAAAGCAAATTCAAGGCAAATTAAAGCAAATTAAAGATTGGCAAATTAGAGCTTATTAAAACATTATTATTATTATTCCACTAAATTTGCTCAATAGTAACTTTATTATTAAATATTATTTTAAAAATTCACTAGTTATTACTTTCCTTCTATACATAATGTATAAGGAAAGTATTGTGAAGGGGTCGAAAATTCGAATTCGAGTTTTCGACGGGAGAGCACGTTTCAAGCATCCCTGATCACGAATCAAACATTTTTGAAGTGATGTCTGTGTGTGTGTGTGTGTGTGTGTGAAAGTATGTGTGTGTGTGTGTGTGTCAGTGAGTCTGTGGAGACGATAACTGACGAACGAATGGACCGATTCGAACCAAATTCGGTACAAAAATCACAATCCGTAAACACTGGAAGCCTATTGTTTTTATACGCAATCAAATGTTCAGAATCCTCCTAAATTTTCGAGTGAAATTTTGAAAAAATCGTCAAAAAATCAAAACCACTAATAAAGTTACGCAAATAGACATTTCTTATGTAATTTTTCATTAGAAAACGATTGGCATAAATTTTAGAACGCTAACATGAACCGTTCTCGAGATATTGTACATTTTTCAAAAAAATTATGAAAAAGTCACATAAAAAAAAAAATTCCTATTGAGAAACATGTTCACTTTTCATATGTAATACCATGCGATAAATTGAGTGACATCATTCTTGTAGATCTAGCTTGTTCCATTCATGAAAAAATATACTTTGAATAATACTCATGTATTTAAACGCCAATAGTCATTTATCTGCTGTAAGAATAACTTTTTTCTTAGTGCGTAACGCTTGGCGAGATTTTGGCGACGAATTTGGCGGAATATCGCCAACTTGGCGACTTTTTTAAAATGTTGCCAAATTAATGAAAATCTCGCCAAATGGATAAAAATGATGCTAAAAAAATGAAAATGACGACTAATTGTCGAAAATTCAATATCTTGGAAAGAATATTAGTATCTACTATTAGAAAAACCTATTTTTTTACTGTAAAAGTAGTAAACTCATTACATTATATAAGGAAAGTCATGTGTTGCCCACATCAGATTTTTTTCATAATGGTTACAGGTAATTATTTTACCTGTAGCTGGTTCTTTTGTGATACAGTGGGCGAATATTATTGATTTAGTAAACTAGCTACTGACTAAAGGTCAGCCAGAAAAATACTTCCTCAAATATTTATGTAAATTGCTACCTGATTCATCTTTGATGCATCTCATTGGGCCTGGACTCTTTGTCCAGTCATACTGGATTTTCAATTGACACTCTGCACACAACATTGTTTTAGGATCATTTGCTCTCACAGATTAACGACACGGCATTTTAAACACCAGGAGCAAACATCAACCTGTTAAAGTTATAAAGCATACAGCGTAATGCACGTCATCGCGGCACTCTTTCCACATTAAATTATTGGAATATTTTCAAAATTGATCGCAGAAATATTTATCTACAACAACACGTATTTCCTAATTATGTAATTGCAATATAATAATCCTTTTCACAAACTGTTGTACGGTGTACTATGTGTTTTTCCACAGGCTTTGGCGAATTGTTCTACATTGGTTCCATTCCTGTGTGTGGAGCTTATGTTAAGCTTCATTGGAGCATCTCCTCTTGCTTTGAAGTCTTGTTTAAGTCATGAAGCGCACGTGTTACGAGGTCATATTTTATTAGCTTGGGCAGAAAATTACTGTCCCCCAATAAAAAAAAAAAACTGACGTCTCATGTCTGGAGCTTGCTGCCAGCCTGTTACTTTTTTGCATCTATAGACAAGATCTTTGCATCTGCAGTAAATTGGTAGACCACAACGTGAAATGAATCGGAAAGAAAATGTAAAAGTACACAATCGTTTCGAAAGCACGATATTGGTTTTTTTTCTTCAGTGCGTCCAGACTAAGAGCTTTACGCCAAATGGACGTACCACGTGTTGCATATTGCTCAAGTATAGCAGTGGTAGTGACACCTAACGAGAAAAAGTGTACGGAATTGGGTAAGAACAGAATAAATGGGAAGATAAAACACGAACGACAAGCCCCCCTCCCCTTCTAAAATATAATACGAGGAAATGAAAATAAGATAAAGCGAAAAATAAGTTATACATAGAAAAAATACGTACAGCTAAAAATATAGTTATGCTTAATTATATCATTAATGAAATATATCACAAGAATTATAAAATGCAACGCAAATAAAGTTTAAATAAAAGGACATACGTTTAGGAAATCTCTGGATTTCCTACTTCCAGTGTAAACAAAACTAAACCATAATGCCCAAATTAGCATTTCACTACGTTGACCAAATAGAAAATGACTAAACGACAGAACCCGATGTAGTGATATTGTAGCACCTTCTAGTGTTACAAAAGCGATATAAAATGAGAATGAAAATGAAGAAAATATGATTTGAGAAGCAAGCAAGAAAAAAAGAAGTAATATCCAGTGTACATGAACTCAACGCGAAGAGCATAAAAGAACGAAAGAGAGAAACAAAATTTATATATGATAATTCCATACCTCGAATAAATATGATGACATTGGCAAATTAATAACCATATTACTAGAATTTTATTGATATGAAAATTTCAAAGAAATCCAGATCGAAAATCGATGAGCACTTTTGAGTAACGGATGCATTACAAAAAAACTCTGATGTGGGCAACACATGACTTTCCTTATATAATGTAATGAATTTACTACTTTCACAGTAAAAAAATAGGTTTTTCTTGTAGTAGATACTAATATTCTTTCCAAGATATTGAATTTTCGACAATTAGTCGTCATTTTCATTGATTTAGCGTCATTTTTATCCATTTGGCGAGATTTTCGTTAATTTGGCAACATTTTAAAAAGTCGCCAAGTTGGCGACATTCCGCCGATTTTGTCGCTAAAATCTCGCCAAGCGTTATGGACAAAGAAATAAGTTATATATATATATATATAACATATTAGATATTGAATTTTCGACATATATTATATAACTATTATTATATATTTATATATTATATAACTTATTAGATATTGAATTTTCCACAATTAGTCGTCATTTTCATTGATTTAGCGTCATTTTTATCCATTTGGCGAGATTTTCGTTAATTTGGCAACATTTCAAAAAGTCGCCAAGTTGGCGACATTCCGCCAATTTCGTCGCCAAAATCTCGCCAAGCGTTATGAACGACGAAATAAGTTATTCTTACAGCAGATAAATGACTATTGGCGTTCAAATACAAAAGTATTATTCAAAGTATATTTTTTCATGAATGGAACGAGCTAGATCCACGAGAATGATGTCACTCAATTTATCGCATGGTATTACATATGAAAAGTGAACATGTTTCTCAATAGGAATTTTTTTTTATGTGACTTTTTCATAATTTTTTTGAAAAATGCACAATATCTCGAGAACGGTTCATGTTAGCGTTCTAAAATTTATGCCAATCGTTTTCTAATGAAAAATTACATAAGAAATGTCTATTTGCGTTCTACATTTTTCAAAAAAATTATGAAAAAGTCACATAAAAAAAATCTGATGTGGGCAACACATGACTTTCCTTATATAATGTACTGAATTTACTACTTTTACAGTAAAAAAAATTGGTTTTTCTTATAGTAGATATTTATATTCTTTCCAAGATATTGAATTTTCGAGTATTAGTCGTCATTTCCATTGATTTAGCGTCATTTTCATCCATTTGGAGAGATTTTCGTTAATTTGGCAACATTTCAAAAAAGTCGCCAAGTTGGCGACATTCCGCCAAATTCGTCGCCAAAATATCGCCAAGAATTATGGACGAAGAAATAAGTTATTCTTACAACAGACAAATGACTATTGGCGTTCAAATACAAACGTATTACTCAAAGTATCTTTTTTCATGAATGGAACGAGCTAGATCCACGAGATTGATGTCACCCAATTTATCGTATGGTATTACATATGAAAAGTGAACCTGTTTCTCAATAGGAAATATTTTTTTTTATTTTATGACTTTTTGAAATTTTTTTTAAAAATGTGTAATATCTCGAGAACGGTTCATGTTAGCGTTCTAAAATTTACGCCAATCGTTTTCTAATGAAACATTACATAAGAAATGTCTATTTGAGTAACTTTATTAGTGGTTTTGATTTTTTAACGATTTTTTCAAAATTTCATTTGAAAATTTAGGGGGGTTCTGAACATTCGATTGCGTATAAAAACAATAGGCTTCCAGTGTTTACTGATTGTGATTTTTGTACCAAATTTGGTTCGAATCGGTCCGTTCGTTCGTCAGTTATCGTCTCCACAGACTCACTGACACACACACACACACACACATACTTTCACACACACACACACACACACACACAGACATCACTTCAAAAATGTTTGATTCGTGATCAGGGATGCTTGAAACGTGCTCTCCCGTCGAAAACTCGAATTCGAATTTTCGACCCCGTCACAATACTTTCCTTATACATTATGTATATAAGAAAAGTAAAAAAATTCCTATTGAGAAACATGTTCACTTTTCATATGTAATACCATGCGATAAATTGAGTGATATCATTCTCGCGGATCTAGCTTGTTCCATTCATGAAAAAATATACTTTGAATAATACTTTTGTATTTAAACGCCAATAGTCATTTATCTGCTGTAAGAATAACTTTTTTCTTCGTTCATAACGCTTGGCGAGATTTTGGCGACGAAATTGGCGGAATGTCGCCAACTTGGCGACTTTTTGAAATGTTGCCAAATTAACGAAAATCTCGCCAAATGGATAAAAATGACGCTAAATCAATGAAAATGACGACTAATTGTGGAAAATTCAATATCTAATAAGTTATATAATATATAAATATATAATAATAGTTATATAATATATGTCGAAATTTCAATATCTAATAAGTTATATATATATATATATATATATATATATAACTTATTTCTTTGTCCATAACGCTTGGCGAGATTTTGGCGACAAAATTGGCGGAATGTCGCCAACTTGGCGACTTTTTGAAATGCTGCCAAATTAACGAAAATCTCGCCAAATGGATAAAAATGGCGCTAAATCAATGAAAATGACGACTAATTGTCGAAAAGTCAATATCTTGGAAAGGATATTAGTATCTACTAGAAGAAAAACCTATTTATTTTACTGTAAAAGTAATAAATTCTTTTCATTATATAAGGAAAGTCATGTGTTGCCCACATCAGATTTTTTTAATTGTAGAGAAGAATATAACTTCGAAGTCAAACTTATTTTAATTCTACCAATAGAAAGTATATGCATTTTATATTGTGATCTTGTTTAATATTGCTTATGTGCAAAGTCACGTTCTGTACTTAATGTTAAGTGTAGATGGAACAGTAATTTCTTTTTCTATCATGTTCTCTCATATTCTATAATGCTTTCAATTTGATCGTCTGCTGTTTACATTTTATTTACGTAGTATAATACATTGTCATCTATTATATTTTTTTACAATTGCAATTTATTCGATGCAAAATCACGTTCTCTATTAAATTTTAAATAATTGCACCGTCTTTGCTAAGGAATATTAGGGCGTCTGAACCTTTGCCGGGGCCCTCTAGGCAAAAGTATATTTTTGGTCCTTCCGTCATAAAACATTAAAAATAAATACGGTACATTAAGAACGGAGAATGGGCTCTCATAGCTTCGCGGGCCCCCAGGATTTGTTTATTTTGCTGAACGTTCCTGAGAAAGCCATAGGAATGTTTAATTTCGTATTTTTCTACAAATATCACCCATAGTGTAAAACTATTATAGCCCACAATTAACGAAATTATTGTCTATTCAATCTTTTTTAAACATCCTTAGAAATTTTACAAATATCATAATCTTTGCTACGGTTTGGTATTATGATGTATTTATTAAAATAATACATGGTGTGTTTGCGCATTAAAGATGTAGAGATAAATTTGTATTTAAATATATAAACTTGAATATTTTATATTTAATTACAAAGATTTATATACGTTGTTATAAAGAAAACCAATAATAATATCCCAGAAATTAAATTTTTAAATGTTTGTATTTGCTAGTGAAAAGTTAATGAAAAATAAAACAGAAATTTTGGAGTCTTAAATGAAAAGAAATATATTTCATAAAATATTATTTATTTCAAAATATCTTCATAAGTATCCTACATTTTCAAAGCATGTAAAAAATTATTATTAATCTTTAAAACATCTTTAAGATTATTATTAGTTTCTTAAAATAAAACAAGAAAGATCAATCATGCATAAAGCATTGATTATGAAACACTTTCAAACAGCAATACAATTTTATTTAAACATATTTATAATGCAATATATTCAACGGTGATATTATTAACACTTTACAACATAGTTGAAAAGTGTTTATGACTTTGTTCATTCATTCTGCCTGTTTGTCTGTCTGTCCGTTTGCACTATAATTGCCTTACAAATGACTTCATCAAACTGAAATTTTAGTATGTTGTTGAAACAGTCTGTGCGATACATGGAAAATTAAATTAATAATATCACCTAATTAGTTTTGGATTGAACACGGGTGGAAAAAAATGAAGTACATTAAAAACTATGGGACCCAATTCTTCAAACATTTTTTAAGCAAAGTTAACATTCACAAATCTATATCCTGCGCCAAAGCAATTACAATATTTTTGAGTTTATATCAAACTTTGTCATCAAACTTTGATTATTTCTACAACGAAACCTTATTTTAATGAATGCCGAATGTAAACAAGTGATTGTAAATTGAGTTGTATAAGAATTGCTGAATTATTTTCACTCACAATTTTTGAAGTCTGGAGTCTGGAATAAAAATATATGAATGAAATGTTCACTGCTTTTACATAGACAGCCAGACGATTTATATTTCGATGATGTCATTAGAATAAAGTTAAGTTCTTGGATGAGTTTTAAGTTTTCAAGTAAAATAAATTATTGTAGTTCTGTGATAATTAAAATAAGATCACCGCTAAATGTATCGCAATTTAGAGGGCAAATATGAAATTCAGTTGGTATGATTTGGTGTGCATTTAAGTTGGAAAGTGTTTCATAACCAATGCTTTATGTATGGTTGATCTTTCTTGCTTAAATTATCACAGTACTACAATAATCAATTTTACTTAAAAACATGGAGGTAAAAGTGCTTTCTAACTCCATGCTTAAAACTTCATTAAAAACGGTAATAAAATAAAATCGTCTGTTTCTCTATGTAAAGTTAATGAACATTTTATTCATATCACCTGTATTCTAAACTCCAGAAGTAAATAATTTTACGTTAAAAAATTCAGCAATTCTAATACAACTCATAGTACAGCTTGATTTGTTTAGATTCTGCATACATTAAAATTAGGATTTGTTGTAGAAATAATCAAAGTTTGATGATCATTTAAATTCAAATATTGTAATTGCGTAAGAGCAGAATTTAGATGCACCGAAAATTCGTAAAATAAAGCAGTTTTAGGACGGATACAGCATTATATATAAATTTAAGAAAACTTTAAAATTCCTGATTTTGGCATTTGGAAAAAAGATGGATGCATATTTTTTTTAAGTGTATCACGTGCTCTCTTCATATAATATGGGTGTAATTATTATTTTAATTTTTATTTAAAAAACGACCGAAGCTATTTTGTTAATACAATTTTCAAAGCAATTTGCAATTTCTTTCTTTGCTTAAAAAATGTTTGAAGAATTAGGTCCCGTAGGGTTCAATGTATTTTACCTTTTCAACCTGGGTTCAATCCAAAATTAATTTCGTAAAATTATTCATTTACATTCCCGTATTGCCCTGGAGAGACAGACAGAATGCCCAAAGTCATAAACACTTTCAGCTAAGTTAGAAAGTGTTAATAAGACAAATTACAGCTTTTATTAACCTTAAAATTTCGTAGTGTGTGATGTGATGACGCTAATAAAAAATTCATTACCACGTTATAACTGTAAGTCTTAATTATTTCATCATTGTAATCAATAAACCTTATAACACATACTTCTCATTTAGGTTGGTACAGTTTCGAGACGTGGACCCCTGGTTTTGTTTGCATAGAAGTCTTCCATATATGACCACTCCCAATCATTAATTTGACTCAATGTTACCATTTTCTTGAGATGCTCAGTCCATTCTGATTTGGCTTCGCAAAGCATTCTCATCTGGACGTCTCAAAGTATTCTCATATTAGCTTCTCAAAGCATTCTCATCTCGGATTCTCAAAGTATTCTCATATCAGCTTTTCAAAGTATTCTCATCTTCGCTTCTCAAAGTATCCTCGTATTAGCTTCTCAAGGAATTCCCATCTTGGCTTCTCAAAACAATCCCTCTTGGATTCTTAAATCATTCTCACCTTGGTCTTTCAAAGCATTCTTAAGTTAACTTCTCAAAGCATTTTCATTATGGCTTCTGGAAGCATTATCATTATAAGTTCTCAAAGCATTCTCAACTTGGCTTCTTAAAACATTCACATATTGGCTTATCAAAGTGTTCTCTTGAATTTTCAAAGCACTCGCGTCTTGGCTTCTCAATGCATCCTTATTAGGCTATTCAAATCATTCTCATATCAGCTTCTCAAAGCATTCTCATCTTAGCTTCTCAAAGTATTCTCATATAAGCTTCTCAAAGTATTATCATCTTGGCTTCTCAGAGTATTCTCATATTAGCTTCTCAAAGCATTCTCATTTTGGCTTCTCAAAACATTCCATCTTGGCTTCTTAAATCACTCTCATCTTGGGTTAAATCATTCTCATCTTGGCCTTTCAAAGCATTCTCATGTTAACTTCTCGAAACATTTTCATCTTGGCTTCTGAAAGCATTATCATCATGACTTCTCAAAGTATTCTCAACATGGATTCTTAAAACATTCACATACTGGCTTATCAAAGTGTTCTCCCCATGAATTTTCAAAGCACTCAAGTCTTGGCTTCTCAATGCATACTTATTAAGCTATTCAAATCATTCTCAAATTAGCATCTCAAAGCTTTCGCTGCTTGGCTTCTCAAAGCATTCTCGCTTGGCTTTTCATCTTTTCCCATACTGTGCCTTTTTCTAGCCTGGAGATAGCTTTTCACCTTTACTATTTCTTCCACAGTTTGATGGCTAAAGTGTATTGGACGGGTCGCCTTTGTATTCTCTAGTTTTCTAACCTATCGTTGCATCAAGTCGAAGTTGTATCATTTTTGTGGCATACAGAGTTACTTCTTTCATTGTTTGTGGTGTACATTTGTATACTTTTCTAATGTCTATCTTGATTCCAAAAAGTTTAACACTTTGTTACACTGTCGTGTTTTATTAATTAAAACTCATCTAATTACTTGCATTTTTATGATCCTTTCTTTAACGCATTGATCCATTTCCAAGCTTAATTTTCATAATATCAGTTGTTAAAATTATTCCAAAGAATATAAAAATATCAGTTTTTGCATCGTCTAATATAGACACAATTTCCATAACTATAAATGTAGTATTATATTCCAAGAATTCTATTTATTTCTTCAAATAAACCGGATAGTGAACGATATCGACTTCAAATATTTCTTGCCTTTAAATTTATGTTACAATCTCAGTCAAAGATCTTTCATCAGTATTATTAAAAAATAACTTGAAATTTTCAATTCAAAGAAAAACGGAATTCCTGTTTTACTTTTTTTAAAACTAAAAAGCACTTTCATTAATTGTAAAGTAACAAAGCCTTTAGATATTTTCGAGCGTATCTTTGACATTTCGCTAAGCTCTTACAAGTATATTCAATGAATTAGTTATTTATAGAAAGAGAAAATAAAGCAGTGTCAGAGGCTAATTAGTGTTTTTGAAAGATAATTATTTCTGGCATATTATTTGTCTTGGCGGAGCTGCATAAAAATGCCTTTGGAAGAAGTAAGATTTGAGACTCTATTTAATTATGTAGAATTGAAATCTTTAAAAAATATTGAGAATTAATTGTTGGTGTATGTATGTTATAACACTTTATATACTTATATCTTTATATACGGTGTTTGGAAGAATCCTTTGACGACCTTTATTTCCTCCATATTTAGTCGTAGATGCATACTTGTATTTATAAAAATGTTTTAACTGAGCTAACAATTTATCATATAACGGTTTTAAATCGAAAAATGTATTTCCTAAAATATACGAAATCTTCAGTTTTAGTACAAATTAAAATTTTATAAAAATTAAAATTTTCTTCATATGTTTAAAATTAATAAATTCGACATTTTACTTTCCCTGCAATACATGATAATGTATAGGGAAAGTATTGGAATCATGCCGAAAATCGCAACTAGAGTTTTCGACGGAGCTACGTGTTTCGAGGCCTCTAGAATACGAAAAGACTATTTTTAGCGTGACGTCTGTGTGTATGTCATTATGTCTGACTGTATGTCTGTGTGCCTGTCTGTCTGTCTGTGCAGATTTTGTATCCACTTTAACTAAAAAACTAATTGACCGAATTTCATAAAATTTGGTAGGTAAGTCACTTGTGGGCAAATATGGTGCTGATTAGTTTTGGGTATGATTCGGGATAAAAGAATCTGTCTTTTTTGCGAAATGGCCCACAAAAATTGCCTGTATTCACTCTAGCTAAAAAACTAATGGACCGAATTTCACAAAATTCAGTAGATAAGTCCCTTGTGGGTTACCCTAGCGCTGATTAGATTTTGGTATGATTCGGAAAAAAATAACCTGCCCTTTTTAACAAATTGGCCAGCAAAAATCGTCAAAATCCAAAATAAAAAACTACGTATGCTCAAATATATCCATTAAATGTTTGTTTTATACGTAATTTTTAACGAAAAAAAAAATAAAACCAACTGCATTACACTAGGACCAGCCGTTCTCGAGATATTTGAGTTTCTTTCATATTTTCTCTACTCCACCTTTGAAAATAAGTTCAGTTACTTAATGAGAAAGAAAATTTAATTAAAAGTGAATTAAATTTAATTAAAATAAAGAGCATGTGGATATAAATAAGTCTACAGGGAAAGTCATATAATGCCCACATCAGATTTTTTACAAGCAAACTTGACCGAGATATATTAGTTCAAAGTTTCAGCACTCTTTTCCGAAGAATTTAGAGATTGTACACAAATTGAATTAATAGCCATGCCAATTTGTCAGCAAATACCTCATATTATGCATAACTATTGTCCCTCTTCTAAGCACATTATAGGTGTTAAAGAAGTTTCTAGCAGGGGAATGGCATTAGAACATGTAGGAGAAACCCCAACTGCTGCTCAGTTTTTCGGGCGGAACTCATAGCCATTGAGGAGGCCTTGAGTTATTGTGTCAAAGAGAGAGTCAATACAGGCTTCTGGTCTTCTGAGCGATAGCCGTAGTTCTATTCAACACCTGGCTGAGTGGTGGAGACATGGTGACGGAACGACAATGAATGTTGCTCAGCATTTGGGTTACTTGTGTGCCCAAAATAGGATATTTTTTCAATGGGTACCTTCTCATGTAGACATTTACGGTAATGAGGTTGCGGATGATCTGGCCAAGGAGGGAAGCCTTAGGAGTTCTATTGACGGTGGCTGTCTTTCTTCCTCGGAACTTGCCACTCGTGTCAAACTTGAAATCAACTCCACTTGGAGAAAGGCCCCCGTGCATGAGTGGCATGTTTTAGCCGTCCTGGTGCTGCTTTGACTGGGGCGGGCAGTAGCGGTGAACAGACGGCTCTGGCTAGACTCCGTCGCGGCCATTTTCGTGCTCTACGGCATGTGTTGGGTTCCAAGGTATATCCTCTTTGCCCGAAGTGCAATTTGCCCCAGGCCTCTCCTGCCCATACCTTGACATGTATTGGATGCCAGAGGAGCCAGCTATACGCCGGTTCTGGAGTAATTCTTCATCTTCTGAAGACTCACGGATTCATGGACTTGATCTCATGTGGCTGTCGGTCAAGTGGGATAAGAAACAACAAAGAAGTTTCTGGGACGCCTTGATAAATCTTATTAAGTTATTGCATTAAATAAAATATTAAAAAAAAATCCAACATTTTCATTATATATTATAAAAATATATATAATAGAAATAAATATATAATATTTATTTTTGCTTTATACTGTCCCTCAACGCTAGCCCGAAGTGATGGATTCACAGATGTGTGTTGAGTGATTTAAGTCATTAAAATCCAATATTTCATACCTCGTCAAATGTTGTTCTTAATAAAATCGAACTGATTTCATGTATACATGTTAATGCATGAAGAAAATTTTAGTGATTGGAAAATTTTGGATTGATGAACCGTATAAAAGGTTAATTTCGTATGTTCTTGGAAAATTTATTTTTCAATTTAGAACTGATATACGATACAGTGTTGCCTAATTTTGTAATTGGAAGTATATATCTACGACTAGCGGTTGTAGAAATAAATATCGTTAAAGGACTTTCACGGACACATTTCTATATCTCCCACATAAATATAGAATTTTAAAAAAATGCTTAATTTTTGAGTAAGCATGCAATTCCAAACTTTATGCTAAATTAACGTTCCAAAATTTAAAAGCAGCATTATAACTTACATACTATATTAAATAACAGCTTGAAATGCATCAATATATAATATACACAAATTCGTGAATATGTATATAAAATACTTAAATTAATATACGTGAATCATTTTTCCCTAACATAAAAAGAAACCGGTTGATATAAATTTAAAATACCGTAAAAGTTTACATTGTTAAACCTATTATAAATATATATTAAATCAATTTAATCAAACCGTCGCATTATTTTCCTAAATGCGCAATCTCGAATAAAACTCATTTAAGGAAGTTACGAGTTTAAAACGATGAAAGTAAAATACTTTGTGCAATTACACATATTGTTGCAGTCTGGTAGGTCGGACGGTCTGGGTCTCAACAACAACAACATATTGTTGCAGGTTTATTGTGAGATCTCTTTATTGCATTAGAATTCGAAGCATTCTTTGAAGATGTATATAACAAATAAAATCAAATTCTTGCACCTTTATATGTATTAGACACATTATTTAATTAATTTCTTTGTCATAATAATTTTCATTCTAATTGTCCTTTTCTGTGATTGCTATTAACTCTTTCAAAATGATATAGACACTTATCTTGTAGTTAGTATATCAAATGGACAGTACTGCTTTGTTGAAAAATGTAATTGGAAAATATTTGGATACAATTAAAAATTTTTATACGTTGACGGACACTTATTTCGGTGTAAGAATTGCAGGTAAGTTTCCGATTATTAGTGAAAGTGTGATGATGTTATACTCAACTCATGTCAATGGCTTTAAAATTCGATCAGCGAAGTTGACTACTATACAATAAAAAGGGCAAGTGTTGATGCAATAGCATCGCCACCAGTCAACGTTTTTTTCTCAATAAATAGAGCATATGAGAATGTACATTTGATCACCTATTAATCAATCTTGTCGGGATCAACATTGAAGGTAGTTCAGACAAATAAATGTTTAAGTAAACTGGCAATTTTAAAAACGATTTTAAGAATTTAAGAAGAAATACCCATGTACTAAAACCCCTAGCAATTTAACAATTCCAGTTTACCCTTTGTTAAAAATGGAAGCCCTCGTTCGCTCTTTGTCTGCAAGAAATTCAGTTTCTTTAAAACTTCTTTTTACTGACCTCGTAATTGTTAATTGTTAGAGGTTTTAGGGCATATTCAATGACATGCCCTAAAACATTCTTAAAAATCACATGATTCAATGACACATTCTTAAAAATCGCATGAGAAATATTGCTCTAAAATAAAAAGTATTCTACTCTATGAAAACGCCAAGTCCTTCGCTTCATAAAACATATCCTGGGTTAAAAATGGAAGCATTGTTCTCACTTTACTTGCAACAGGTCCATTTTCACTAAATCCTCTTCTTACCAAACTCGTAATTGTTGAATTGTTAGAGGTACTGGGGCATGGGTATTCTTCATAAAACTATCTCATGACACTCTTTTAAAAATGGAGAGGGAAATATTGCTCTAAAATAAATAATTCGCTCTAGAAAAATGCCAAGTTCATCGATTCATTAAACACAAGTCTGAAATCATCGTAGCTTGCATTAAAGACGTGTTAGTTTATTTGTGTCAGAAACTGATAAAAATATTCTATTTCAATTTCGCGGTACACTATGCGATTTCAAAATTTTATGCATGCGTCTTTTCAATTATTCTGTATTAATTACGAGCCACTCTCGCAATTTACATTTAGTACTGATAGCCTCAAAGTATGAATATTTTATTGCCACTGTAAACATTAGCTTTAAATGAACTTTACCACTGAAAGAAAATTCGTCTTTAACTTAAATTATAATGATTTTTTCAACTAATGAGCTTCCTGTAAATGTCAAAGCGGTTATCTGCATTTGTAAAAAAAAGAATATATATGTATTTTTTCTCTGCAGAGGAAATTTTTAACTAAATGATCAAAGGAAAATAATATCTTTGAACTAAGGGAACTTCATAAATAATTCTCTTTATATTGAATTTTAACTTTATAATTACTTAGCGACATAAATAGAATAGTAATACTACTACATTCCGCATGCAAGGAACCCAAAGTAATTCCATAACTTGGATGTGCGGTTATTTATGTAATGTTCTTGTATTCCTTATATATATCCTTATATATTTCCTTGAAACCTTATAACCTTACATATATCCTTGTATATATATATATATATATATCCTTGTATATATATATATATATATATATATATATCCTTGTATATATATATATATATATATCCTTGTATATATATATATATATATATCCTTGTATATATATATATATATATATCCTTGTATATATATATATATATATAAAACTGTCACTTTTCTTTTCTTTGTGCTCTGTTTAAAAATTTATAAATACACAATTTCGATCGATTGCTTTTAAATTAATAATAATTTTTCACTTTATTTCTGGTGGCCTCGTCCATGTTTCGAGTTTTCGTACCCAGGGGCTGCGAAAATATCAGAACAAAATAGAAAATGTTCAGCAGAAATAGCATTGAGTAGGCAATTTTTCGAAAACTTATTTGAAGATTTTATCGTGGTATCTAGTATATTAAGAGAGGTTGATTATGTAGTTACCAGAATAGGCCCGATTATATGCAATTGAACTGTTTGGTAAAATACAAAGGTGCATATAAAATGCATAGAAGCACAAAATTCGATCTTAAAATGAAAATATTAAGTATTTCATTTTCCTTTTAACATGTATTCTCCCTTTTAATTTGCATCTTTCAAATGTTAAGTCCTTTTTCATTTAAACATGCATTCTCCCATTTAACTTGAAGCTTTAAAATGTTCTATCTAATTTGCTAAAATGCTAATTTTCTGTTCAATTAACTAATTTGTACTGTCCGAGAACACCAGTTGTATATTAAAAGAACATATTTCACATAAAAATGCTTTTATACTGTAGAATATTAAGTATGCAAGCTGATATTTTATATGAAAAATTAAAAAAAAATCCTTCCTTTATGGAGATTTTTGCTCACTGATCATGTGATCGATTGTACCATGCTAAGGAGCGAGAGTGATGGCGAAATTATGATCCACAGGTGGTGATGCATGTTAAGTGTTTTTCTTGATTTTATGCATCTATCTGATATGGGGCAAAAATCGATTTACTAAATTTCTGAGAGCTTAACATTTTATTACAGATTGAGGAGGGGGAGCTGAATTCGAAGTTACAATACTCTTACTAAAAAATTCTAAAATTCTTGCTTTAAGGAGTTTTGTGCTCATTGATCATCTTATTCTCTGCACCATGCTATCGAATGACAATGACTGCGAAATTATGGTAGACATGTGATGATGGATGATTAATTGAGTTCTTGGTCATCCATCCTCACTTTCTTTTATATATCGTCCTGTTATAGAGCAGAAGTCGAATCACTGTATTCCTGAGCACTTAGAATTTTATTGACCATGGACGGGATAACAATGCCCCTCATCACCCCTCATCGTCCTGTTATAGAGCAGAAGTCGAATCACTGTATTTCTGAGCACTTAGAATTTTATTGACCATGGACGGGATAACAATGCCCCTCATCACCTCTGAATTCAAAGTTACAATACTTCTACCAGAAACATTTTAATATCCTTGATTTTGAGAGTTTTGTAATCACTGATTAATCACCGCATCGCCTGCACCTTACTGACATCTGACGATGACCTCGAAACCATGATAATTGAGTGGAAATGGATCATAAGTAGAGCATTTTTTCGATCTTATGCAGCGCTTTGCTATAGGCATAAGTTGTCGTTTTTGAGATCCAGACCGTCCGATCAACCAGAAAGGTGTAAGGTAACTGTTTGGACGGCCGGAAAGAGCCACACAATTTAGACCGGAACCCAGTGGGGAAGGCATCCACAGGGACAGTACCCTCCTTCCCCTACCACCAACCTCTCGGAAGGACTTACTCGGACCCATATGTTTAACGTGATCGTACCCCGGTGGAACACGGCGGCAGTTTTGGCAGCGGAGGGATTCGAATCCGGGCCTACCGAGTGCAATTCCCGCGCGCTAACCGCTGGACTACCGCGCCCGCTATAGGCATAAGTGTAAGATTTATCAGTGTATAACTGATTGTGCTGTCACTATAGTGGTTCACAAACTTGCAGCACATAGCACGGCTGAATTCGTTTGTTCTTAGTACTTCTCGCAGCTATTTACAGCACTGCAAAAATTAAACATCTATCCACTAATAATGGAGTTCAACAAAAGCTGTACTGGTCGACATATGTTTGTTTTTGTGCTAGAAGACTGATTCTGTATATTTCTAATTGAATAGGTCATTTTATAAGTGTCATGAGTTACGCATTTGCGATTTCCACTTTTTACAATTTTCTGATGTTTCTCCGCTTTCTCTCATCGTTCAGCATAAAAAAAAATGTACGTTCAGTTGGAACAGCTGCTAAAGTAAAATAACAAAAATAACTAAAATAACTTTGTTGAAAGGAGCAAACACCATATTTTGTGTTGTATGATGATTTTAGGAAAGTTGTTTAAATTTATAAAAACACAACAAACCACTTTTCATTTGTTTGTAGAGACGATTGAAAATCCCATTCAGTTTATAAACATCATCAATTTTGAACAAAGTTATGATTCATGATTGAATGTATCCGACCTTGGAGCAGCAATTTTCTTTATAACCGACTACTGCAAGGTTGACTGTGTGTATATAGAAAGGACTCAAAAAGCAAGCAGCACGTTTCATGTAATAACTAATAATCAAATTTTTTTAAATTTTAAGGATTGGTTGCATCTGCATTATTATAAAACTCTGCACTGTTTGTAATATCCATGATTTAAGTGGGTATCAAGAGAGAAGAAAATATCTTCAACCATTTCTCTATTTTCGAAAGAAACATACCGCTAATCAGAACCGTGCTCTGTGATCTGCTCTAACTTTAAAGATGCAACCAATTATTCCTTCTATCCATGGAAGAATTTTCAACAAACTTCCATTAAACTCTAATAAGATGGAATATATCATAATATTACACTTTCATACCATAGAAGTACATGACATTTTATAGCTTTAGCATTTATTAGAAAGGCCTACTTCCACAAAGTAAAGTAGGGATTAAATAAATTCTTACACAATAATATTTATATTATATTTTTGTCAGTTTAATACCCAATAAAATTACACTCTGTTGACAAAATATATATGCACCCATAAAAAATTGAGCTATGGCCGTGAAACTCAGCATGTATGTATCGTTTGAGGAGATATGCAAATGATTAGAATTTGGTAGAAAAATAAAGGTTTTTATTAAGAAATGGTGGCAACAAGAAGTCTGTATTTTAATAAGTGATAAATCCTCCTCTGACAGCTATATAAGTGGACATTCAATGCATAAAGTCAACAATTTTTATGTTGCAGATCAAGATTATTCTAAAATGACCGATGCAATTATATCTATAATAGCATTCTAAAATAGCGACATGTCTGCCAATAAAGAAACTAAAATAATTTTTAAATAAATAAATTAAAGACGAAATTATTTGCTGTAATTTAACCCCGGCTAATCTGGATTCATAGAGGTGAAATCACTGTCTGCGCACTGCGTACTTAATCATTTAAAGTTTTGCTAATTCCGCTTCTTTTTAGCAATTACGTTATTGTAGTTATGTTGAGTTCCTGTAATATGTTGATTAAAAGCTTCTTCAATTCATAATGAATCTATTTTTTCTTATCGGTTATTTGTCATATGCCCAGTTAGACTGTGAGTTGGCGTGTAAAACTTTAATATGCTTGTGCAATGTCATATATCCCTGTTGAAGGGTATTTTACGTAATAAAATCACTCAAGCAAATCAGTGTATTTTACCTTGCGCTGTAATAAAATTTTTACATTAAAAGGTGTTTTAATTTAGCATAACGACTCTCTGTTTTACCAGTAATACATTTCATTTCTCACTTAGAATGGTTGATAAAAATGTTAAATCATTCACACGCATTGCTATAATTTAATATAATTTAAAATCATCTTAACTGTACAAACTTATTTTTACTGTAATCATTTTTCTCAAGATATACGACGAGTTCTGGTGAATCAATATTTCTAGAAACTGAATGTTTCAATACTGCAGGCAAAAGAACTAAAATCGCTAAGTAATAAATATTTAAATTTCATTAGCTTACGTCGGAAAAATAAATATGCAATGGATGTCTTAATGAAAATCAGATGTTTCAGAGAATATTTCAATTAAATGTAAACGAGAAAATTTTCACTTATTAATATTTGATGTTTCGAATGAAATAACTTTTGACAGCGTAACGGAAATATAAACACTTCACTAGAATTGCAGTAAATATGGAGAAATGTGAAAATTACTATTTTAAATTAAATATAGAATTTGTTTGGTTTATTTAGATAATATATATGTATAGATATATGAGAAATATGCTATAGTATGATACGTAAAACGATATTTACTGTGATTTGTATTAATTTTTAAATCATGCTTACTTTTTTCTAATTTTTAATTAGTAATGAAATTTATATTTGGTATGCACGATTTTTCTCTAATTAGCTTTTATACATAATTTTTATATTAAAATTTTTATTATAATTTCTATATTATAATTTATATTATATTTTATACTATACTTATAATATTATAATTTCTTTTTTCACGCAAGTTTACTGATGCTTTTTATGTAAGAAGTGATAATATTCCCAATTCAGAGGCTTATGAAGAAATATTTCGTATACGAGATTAGACCAAACATAATACAAATATGTGTCAAAACATGCCGTGCAGAGTATGATCTATGGTCCATAGATCCTGTTATCTGCAATAATAGATATTTATTTGATTTTTGTGTCCCTCATTTATGTCGACTCAATGAATATGAGGTAGGAATTTTATGAGATAAATACTTTAAAACTTCACCACCAGGAGAAATTTTGCAATGGAAGTGACAAAACTCATCGAACAAAGTTGAATAAAGTAGAAAGAAACAATATATATATAAATGCCATTAATATGCAAAAATAATGCCATAAATGCCATTATTTTTCAATAAATGTTATTGTTTTATTAATTTTATTTTTCTTGTTGCTATTTTTGTTCTGGAACATATTTTCAAGCACACAACTATTATCAATATGGAAATGATTGATCTTTCCCTTTATGTAAATGTAATATAAAATGTCCCTAGTAAGTCTATAAATTAAGTTAAAGAATTACACACCCGATACTTTGTTGTTGTTGTTGTTGAAACCCAGACCGTCCGACCTACCAGAAAGGTGAAAGGTAACTGTTTGGACGGTCGTGAAGTGCCACCCAATTCAGACCGGAACCCAATGGGGGAGGCATCCACAGGGACCGTACCCTCCTTCCCCTACCACCAACCTCTCGGAAGGACTTTCGGACCCACATGTTTAACGTGATCGTACTCCGCATGAACACGGCGGCAGTATTGGCAGTGGCTGGAATCGAACCCGGGCCTACCGAGTGCAACTCCGCGCCCCCGATACTTTGTTGTGTAAAAATTTAAATCATAACTTCGCATATTAATTAAATTAAACGTGCCTTAAATTACCGATTAAAAGAACATACAATTTGTGCCAAAAATCGTCCATCGCTAATCACAGCTGTATGACAAGTCACCAGTTTAATTTTTCTTCTACTTTTATTATTCAAAACTATTGCTCAGCAGTATTCTATTTGGATATATTTCCATATTAATAAAAATTCCAGTCATATGATTGATGATTTATCAATGGCACACTATTTGACATAAATGACATGTTCTTTTTCTTTTAGTGATTTTCTACTTTTTTGTTATTTTACTACCCTTTCGTCAAATTAGCTGGTTCTACTATATTGCGCTTTGTCGTTTAGCTAGTTGTTGTTTATTCTGCGCAGTCTTATGCTTTCTAGGACATTTAGTTCCAGGCTCATAGAACTGAAAAATTTAATCTTAATCCAATGATTTCTGAAATTTATGTATAATTACTTATATTTGTTTTCTCTGGATTTTAAAATGCGTTCTAGTTCTTCTGTTTCACCACTTAGGGGTGAATTGAAACTTGTTAAAAGTTATTTCAAAATAATATTATACTGAAGAGATCGCTTCTACATATTTTAAAGTGTATTCTAAGGTAAAATTCCTTCAGGATATACAAAAGTTTCTTATTTTAGTTAATATAAAATAATACAACATATTTTTACAGCTTTTTATATGCAATCTAACAGACCTTTTTTATATATAGTTTGACATGCAATTTAAATAATTGTTTTGCCCGATATATATTTTAATATTGTTCTTAAAAAGTTCAAATGCTTTCCTTCTTTAGTTGCCTTTGATTTATCACAAATGCTTCGTTATGTACATCACAGTATCAGAAAAGCAACGTATCTTAAGAACACATCATATAGAATTATTTTAATGAGATATGTTCAGATCCGGTTTGTATATAATTTAACTTGTAACTTAAATAATTGCTTTGCCTACTATACATTTTAACATTTATGAAATGTTAAAATACTTTTCCTCTTTAATTTTTCCTGGACTTATCAGAAATGCTCCATAATGTAAATCGCCCATCAGGAAATCAGCATATCTTACGAACACAGCATATAGAATTGTTTCTAATTCGATATGTTCAGGACCTTTTATATATTTAATTTAACTTTCAATTTAATATAATTGTTTTGCCTGATATACATTTTAACATTATTTTTAAAAATTAAAATGCTTTTCATTTTAAATTTTTCTTGGACGCACGAATTGCTTCGCAATGTAGATCGTCATATCAGAAAATTAACATATCTTAAGAACGCATCATATAAATATTGTTTTCAATAAGATATGTTTAGAGCGGGGGGGGAGACATATATCCTTACAACATCAGATATAAAATTATTCTAAAAATCCATCATGTTAAATGCAAAATTCCATTTTTAATAACTAAAAACAAAAAATAAATAAAAAATACGTTCAAAGAATTAATAGAAATATCGTAAAATCAACCATGAATTTGAATAACATCTTTATATTTAAATATTCGAGTACATATGCCTTTCATATCTTTCACCTAATTTTGTTATTATTCACATACTAAGATATAATATTCTTAAATACTTATTATTTTCATCACCTTTTCTCGTGTATATATCGGAAAGACTTGGGAGACAATAAATATTTATGCATTTAATCTTTAGAGAGCAAATTTTCTTCATCTTTGAGATTAAAACCGTCGTATAAAATCAAAAACATATTGGATTTGAAGGAGATAATAAAAATTCTGAAAGGCTAATAGAAAGCCCATCTGATATATGCCATGTTTCAGTATGTTATAGGAGTATAACGAACGAGTATAACCAAAAGTAAGCTTAAAAATAAGCTTAATAACTTTTTTATACGTTAAGAAAGTATTCTATGAATAACTTACCATATACTGATATTATTCTATTTATATGTATAGGGAAACGAAAATACTATGGAAACCTTCAGTATCTTAATTAAGCGCAGATTGACAAATAATAAAACTGTTTATCAATACTAATGGCGGCTATACGTCAAATCCTCAACTTATATAACAGAATGACAAATCAATAGCTCACAAAAGTCATTTTATTAAAAACATCCTTCCATACCATTACATACCATTTTTTTTTAATTTAAAGGATCAAATTAATTTTGTAGATTTGGTTAATAATTTTTACCCCTCCATTAATTTTACTGTTGAGTCCGACTGTTCCTTGCCGTTTTTAGACGTTCTTATTTATAATAATTCTTCTGTTTTTCAGTCTTCTGTTTTTCGCAAACCCACTTTCACTAACACTTGCATCCCTGCTAATTCTTTTCACCCTATCACCTCTAAAAAAGTCTCCTTTAATGCATACTTTAATCGCGCATTTAATGTTTGTTCTACTATATCGTCTTTAAATAGTGAAATTTATTTTATCTTTAAACTAGGTGAGGATACCGGTTACTCTTTTAAGTTTGCTTATAAAATCTTTTCGAATATTCGCCGTGATTCTATTCAACCCAATTCTAAAATTATTCCCATGAATGGTCGTTTGCCTTTTAAAGCCAGTTTTCCATACCATCAGAATATATTTCGTCCTCTTATTAAATTTTGTACCGAGTTTAATTTTAGATCCCACGCACTCGACTGTTACCACTTTATTTAATCGTATTCGTACTGATAAATTCAGGAATAAAGATAACTTTAAAAGTCATGCAGGGGTATGTCTTGTACCCCTTCTTTCCCCAGATAACGTTTATAAGTTTTATATAAGTAGCACTAAACGTACAGTTGGTATTCGATTGGCAGAACATGCTAGAGACGTTAAAAATGATAGGCAATCGACTGCTCTTGCCCAATTAGTGATTAATGATAATTTTCAACCCCTTTTTGAAAAATATTTTCTTTTGATCAGCTGTAATAATATCCAATCTATTTTACTCCAGTCTATTCTTTTATGCTGAAATATTTCCCCAATGACGGACCTGACTGTATTGATGTTTTTAAACTAGAATATTTACTTTATTACTGTGGACAAAAAGTTAAAGTTATATAAACTCAACTCTATATTCCAAATATAAATCAAATACAAATGCTAAAGCCATTTGTCTCCTATTCTGGTTTCAAGTACTTCATTTCGCCGAAGCTGAAAAATTATGCGCCTTTTTGACGCTATTTTAAGCATTCTGCTTCGACAATAGTTGGTTACCTAAAGTTCCCAGCTAAAAGTCCTCATACTTTGTTCCAGAAATCAACTGACTATTTTATTCAGCATTTTTGGGGACATTTATAATAATGCATTATCATTATTACACATTTTCCGTCAGCTCTTTGTATCTATAAAGCTACTAGATTAATATTTTCCGAAAGCTTTACATGTTTTGTATATGTTTTAAGCAATTTCTAAAGTACAGGACATACTTTATTCCCTAAAACTTATATAGTACTTGCATTCATTTTAAGACTTGTAACGTGCATTTTTATTCACCAGAAATCGAATTTAAGACAATTATTACAATATTTATTAAATTGAGACGTGGAAGGTAGATTTGATTGATAGATATTGAATTTTAGCAATATATATAATCATTTGTTTATTAGTTTACGTATCAGAAAACATATTAAATTTTATAAATTTTTCAACTTTTTTTTATAAATACAATTAAATGAACATTAACTGAAAATGAGGACGCTTTTAATAATTTTAGAACATAAAACATTTATTGACACCTACTATATTAAACACCAAAAAATACAATATAAAGTATTTTACATGGATACAATTTCTGCCTATCAGCTAACATTGATTACCTCCTTCTATAAAAACAGCATGATTCGGGGCACAATAAACTTTACGTGTCTTACACAAAAATGTCACTTTCTAGTAGCGACATGAAATATGCATTTTGTGTTGGCAAGGAGAGAGAAACTAAAAAGAAGATGATATTGAATTGGTTTACTATGAATGTTGATTGCAGTGGCGTGGCACCGGGCTCAGGTAGTCTCACACGGGGATAGTCAGATTCCTCTGGACATCATCCGACTGCGACTCCCATTAGGACCATTTCACTTTGCTCTCACAAAGCCTTCTCCTCCCTTCTTTAAACTTCTTTTTCTACCTCTTCGAAATTATTCTGAAAATTAACACATGCATATTCTTTTTTTGACTGGCTTTTGGGCTCAAAAACAACGCCCAGGACGCTTACTATTGGACAAAATGACCTTTCAAATTATCAACAACATTTTAGCATTTAATAACCTCTGATCCCACAGTACTCTAATTCAAAGGACTTGATATCCCTTTTGGACACCGAACGCCTTTGAGTATAAGACTTTTCGACACCGAACGCCTCTAACTATAAGACCTTTCGGAAACAAAACGCCTCCGACTACCAGACTTTTCGGACACTGAGCGCCTGTGACTATCAGACTTTTTGGATACCGAGCGCCTCTGACTACCAAACCTTTCGATACTGAACGCCTCTAACTATCAGACCTTTCGGAAACAGGAAGCCTCTGACTATCAGCCCTTTTGGACCTCGAACGCCTCTGACTATCAGACCTTACGGACACCGAACGCCTCTGACTATCAGACCTTTCGACACAGAAAGCCTCTGACTTTAAGACCTTTGGAAACAGAACTCCTCTGACTATCAGACCTTTCGGACACCGAACGCGTCTGATTACCAGACCTTTCGATACTGAACGCCTCTGACTATCAGACCTTTCGGGAACAGAACGCCTCTGACTATCAGGCTTTTTGGACACCGAACGCATCTGACTATCAGACATTACGGACACCGAAATCCTCTGACTATCAGACCCTTCGTAACTGAACTTCTCTGATTATCAGACCTTTCGGAAACAGAACACCTCTGACTATCAAACCTTTCGGACACCGAACGCCTCTGTCTCTCAGAATTTTTGGACGCAGAACGCCTCTGACTATTAGACCTTTTGTGAGGTGAGGTGAATTTTACACATATAAATACAAAAATAAAGCACATAAATACACTACTGTTACTCACCAAATAGTTCCACCCAGCTCAACCGCGTTATGTATAGTGGGGTCCGATTGGACCTAGTACATTACATTTGCTAAAATAAATAATCACTCCCTTCTTTTGTGGCCATAGAACAATTTATTTACAGAAAACATGAAATCTTAATGAACACAATATAACAATATACACAATTATAAATTCCCAATTTACCTAAGCTTGACCTCGGAGTGCACAGTTAATTTTGCATTAATTTGTATATTTTTTTATTATCCAAACTGGTATTCAATTACTTTTTTTAAGGAAAACAAAATATAATTTCATTTGGGCAAATATCCCATTTAGCATAAAGTTGCCGTTAACACTGTAGATCACCTCAAATATGTTTGGACATTACATATAAAACATTTTAAAATCAATATATAAATTTCATACCTTCATTACATACGAATGACTCTCAATGAGTGCTGGTAGCTATCCCTCTGCACATTGGAACGGGTGGCAAGATTAATTGAAGGTTGGTTCATTATTGGCCGGTTCAATGAAAATCACTGTCATTCTGGGCAGCTCGATTGAGGATAAGCTGGTGACTAAAATCTCTACCTCCTAACGTAGGCTTACGCCCAGAGGCTTCTAACAACAAGCGTACAGGCGCTACCATAAGATAGGAGTAATTACGTCTCCGTAAAGATCATCTGCCACGGACCTCACTGCATCCATTCGACGAGACCCAGTTGACTTTCGTCTGCTGCTTAGGAGCCAGGGATAGATTCCCTACAAGACTCCGTCCACGTACCTTCGTAGTGAAAGATTAAGCTGAAAGGTTGAAACCGTTCTAAATAGCTGTGACCAAGCACTGCCTCAGCTGTAGCAAAAAGAAAACTCTTTCTGGAAAATATGCGCTACCCTAGAGTATGTTACTCCTGGTTAGGTAAATGCGCCGGTTCAGTGAAACCTGCATACACTGCCGTCCAACAAGTGCCGTCAAGTGCCGCCTAACTTCGTTGCACGGATGCGTTCCTCACGCAAGTGCTCAAAGGAACCCAGGAGAACTTTCTCCATGAAAATCAGATTGTGTCTTTACTTTTTTAAAATTTTCTAAAACTTCCCGAATTTTTTTAAGAAAAGGGGAACGACAAAAATAGGGAGGAAGTCACCCAATTCCCATTCGCTGTCTCCCAAGCGCAATAAAAAAAGGCGGTCCAAAAATGCTTCACACCATTGGTTTTCGAAGCGACGCTCATTTTTATGCGCTCCACTAAAACACAAGAACCAGAGGGCTTTCTACAAACCGGGTGGTCCAAAGAGCGGATCCCGACGCGAGCCACACCTGACACGGTTATAAATTTTCAGAGATTTGTAACTCAAATTTGACATTTTGCTGCAATTAAATCTCTGAATATTTACAATACATTTCAGTGGCATACAACCCAACGGTGCCAATCCCAATTTCGTCTGTGCAGAGGTCTACCTATATACATAATACAAACATCATTGTATATATTTCAATTATATTACATTTCCCTTTTCCTCCCAGGGTTACGTATAAAAATGTGTGACTACACTATCACATATTCACCCCCATGAACAGAGAAAGAAGTCAAGCTAGGTTTACAAAATATTTTACAGTACTTTGCATTATCATTATTTGTTTACAGATTAATTCCATCACTTCTACAGTTACCATGTTCGACATCTGTCATCTCTCAACAGTTCAATTTCTTGGTTTATCTTACATTTCGAATTATATACATTTACACACAATAAGTACCATTTGATTTAACACTTGTATAAAATCAACATTTTACATTCTGCACATTGTAACTTAAGCGCCATACAATCCAAAACAAAACAACTGAAAGTCCAGGCGTTTCACCCCACTATGTTTATCTCCACATATGGCTGAAACCATGGCGACAGAACGCCTCTGACTATTAGATCTTTTGTATATCAAACACCTCTGATTATCAGACATTTCGGACGCCGAACGCCTCTGACTATCAGACCTTTCGGACATCGAACGCCTCTGACTATCAGGCCGAGAAGAAATCCAAAGCTGCTTTGGCGTAGCAGGTGACCTGATGGGGCGCAGGGAAATCATTGCCTTGCCGTGTCAGGAACCGCCATCTGTAAATTCTGATCCAAACTTAAAATATTGGAAATATGGGGAAAACCATACGACATGTGGTATGAGATATAAGAATTTGGAGCAAATTAGGACAATAGAGGAGCGGCGAGTATTTTGTCGTTGTTGTTGTTCCTAACCCCCGTGGTGAAGGAAAGCCTTACACCACGTCCAATAGACCCTTGGTCCCATGGCGAAGGGTACTATGCAGCTTCACTTTATTGAGGCTCCCCAAGGGCAGAAGACTGACTAGACCTCGACATCATAACATCCATGCCCGCTGGCGGGATTCGAACCCAGAACCCGGCAATCGAGCGATCAGACGGAAACGTATGCCTCTGACCGCTCGACCACCGCATAGGCATATTTTGTCATTATGCTACAAATAGGAAAATAATAGGAACATTTAACAAATGTACAAGTTCTCAATAATTTCATATATCAAGTAATTCCATATGTCGGGTTCATATAGTCCAATGGCATTTGTTCAAATATTAAAATTTTATATATGGTGAAACCTATCTAATGCGCATCTTCTGTTTAAAAACAAATCAGAAAGAATGTTTGGTTGGAAACATAAATATTTTACACATTTAATCTTTTAGAGGCAAAATTCCTTCCCCTTGGAGATTGATAAATTCTGAGCGGAAGATCGGAAAGAAAGGTATCTGATACGAAGAAACAAAAATTGTGAAAAATGAATTAGAAATATGTTATGATATATGGCATATTCTGTCATATTTCTGTCCTGATATTTTACCAAATATTACATAAAATGCGTGTTTTCATACATGCAACGTGTAAAGTATGACATATTGATATCGATAAATGTTCATGCAATGATAAAGAAAATAATCATGTATGATTATATTTTATTCATCACTGCAAAAAAAGATGTATAATTTATACATAATACTGAGAAAGATTTATATAATATACAAATATGTTTTAGGTTATTAATATGTAAATTAAGATAATTTGTATCAGATAATCTAAAAATTCTGAAATATAATATATATATATATATATATATATATATATATATATATATATATATATATATATACAAATAAATAAATCTATCAACCACATCGAAATCAACCAAATTCATTCTCTTTAGTATTATATATATATATATATATATATATATATATATATATATATATATATATAATATCCAAAAGGAAGAAGAAATTACGTTGCTAAAAATGTAACAATGTAAAAAGTATTTCATAAAATTGCGCTGTGTAGCTGCAAACTTTAAAAAAACACAATATTGCAAAGAAAGAAGAGGCCTTAATATTGCCAAAAAAGTTGGCGGAAAAGCGATTGTGAAGAGTTCACAATCGCTGTTAGAAAGTTAGGTTTTTCGAGTTACAACTTCTCACTTTTCTTCATTGGACTTTCAAACTTTCATTATTATTATTACATATATATATATATATATATATATATATATATATATATATATATATATATATATATATATATATATATATATATATATATATATATATATAATGCAACATTGGTCTAGTCATATATTGCTCGTCATGGTTGTACTATAGTGGTGTATTTTAAGTTATTTATATTTCCTTTATTTTTTTCCAATCTTTGTGCTTGTCGTCCATATAGCACAAGTTTATAGATAAAGTCTATCTTGTGTTTCATAAAAAAGCATTTTTGTGTTCATTTCGAGGGGATATATGGACTTTAAATAGAATGTTTTCGAAATGCACTATTTTTAAGCCTAGAGATCTTCCACGTCCAAACTTTTTTGCTTGATTTTTTTGTTTTCCTATTTTCATTTCTCACCTTTGAAATTTGTTATCTTTGTCATGCATTACGTTTTATAATTTCCCCTTTATGGTTGAATTACCTTTATTTCATTGTATTTTGTAGGCAAATTTTAAGATAGTGTATTATGAGTGACTACTTACATTCTACCATTGGATTTACAATTTTATATATATATATATATTATAAATTTACTACATCTTAATAACAATTGGATTGGCATTTAAATAATACTTTCGGATGAGTATATATTGTGTGTGAATTTTTTATTTATTTGTGGATAATATATAAAACATTTTTACTTGAATAGTATTTTATTTAGAATAAACAAGCGTAACAGAAAGTAAAATTTACTGAAAATTATGTCTGCAAAAATATTTGTAATGATGAAATATATGTATATATGTTACTGATGCAAATGGAAATTAAATAAATCGCAATAAGAAAATAAATATAACATTTGTACTATTCTGAAAAATATGCATTTTGAGAGGAAACACACATTAACTTCAATAAATCCCTATAGCACAGCATAGTTAATTAATCCTTGAATCAAAAAACTCACTCCTATTTTCCCTTTCAAACTATGACACAGTAAATGTGATATCAACAAGTGTAGATCAAAATGCATTAACTGCCTATATTATTGCAAATTAAAGGTGAAAAGGGAAATTATGTGATATTTGTAACGCAAAACTTGGCAATGTAGAACCACTAAAAGGTGTGTACTATTGAACAAGCACATGTGTACTATTGAGCATATGAAAAATTACCAAAATGCACTAATTGCACTCTGATAGTACTGCTAGTTAAAAATGAAAGCAAAAGTTACTCAAACCTTTGTAATAGAAAAGTGTTAAAAGATTTGCACACGTGTACAGTTTCAATTAATCAAGATCAGTTTTCAATTCAATTAATCAAGATCAATTCAATTAATTCATTCAATTCAATTAATCAAGATCAATTACAGTTTTAATTAAGATCATATTCAATTCAGCTATGCAAAATGTGGTCATTCATAACTTATTCGAACTGCTTTTGAAAGGAAAATGTCGGTGAATTCAAAGAAATATTAATCACCGAAGAAAACTGGCTATTTCCGAAGAAGTTTTGAAGAAATTAAAATCTATTTTGGTCTTCACGAATGTCAAGACATACAATTAGAAAACATTATGCTCAATAATTAACTTACACTGAGCATATTTTTTCTTCTGAATCAGATAGTAATTCAAGAATGTCTTCTAGATCCTAAAGTGTTCCTCCACTTCTGGCACATTCCTCACCCTAATGTAGAATATGCCCGTATGCTCATATATATTATTATTATTTTTTTTAATTACACGCTATCATTGCAGAGTCCATTTCGACGATAAGAGTTTGCAATTTTGTCCCCGAAAACTCAGCTGTAGCGCGTAGGTTGGCCAGTTCGGACCAACAGCAAGGCGTTTTACAATAGTGCCAGGACAAATCAACCCTGTAGGTTAGTGCAAAGATGTTGGAGGTCTGATGACCCCAGACCGTGCGACTCACATAGTGGGTTTAGAGTGGCTAGCTGCACGGCCGGGAAAGGATACCTCCTGCACTCAGGAGGCATCCAAGGTCTACCATCCCGCCAAATGAACATTTATTTAGATCTAAAAAGATAACATTTGATGAAAATGATTGTGCTTAAACAGACAGTTTTACACCATATTTGAACTTTTCAAGTACGTTCATTTTTCAAAAGTGGGAAAAGGGTTATTGCAAATATAGATAAAAATATCATTAAAAAATAAAATTTAGAATGAAGTATTAACATAACGAGAAATAGATTAAAATTAAAGAAAATAATAAAATTTTAAAAGTAAAATTTAGAAAATATATGAAAAGAAAATATATGAAAAGGAAAATTAAATTAGGCACATGAAAAACAAAAACAGAAATTTAGAATAAAAATTAGACAAGAAAAATTAGAAAAAAATACAAGTAAAAAGGGTCAAAAGAAAAAGAAAGGACCTAGAAAATAAGAACAGTTAACATAGGTTTTTTTAAAGCAGAAAATATGGAGGGAACACAATAAGTTCATATAAGTTAATAAGAATGAAATAAACGGATTCATTGACCGAAATTAATTGAGATCAGAATCTACTCATAAGCTTAGGTCACTTTATTAGAAATTTCCATGGCAACATGAATACAGTTTTTAATTTTATCTACTAAAGAGGGATTTAAACGGACTTTGGAGAACCAGATTGGTTTATTAGCAATGGGGAGGGTTTGCAGAGATGAAAAATTTTAAAAAAAGGACAATCGAAAATGTAATGGTCAACGTCATCGAATTTATTGCAAATACAGTTAGAGGTGGATTTAATTTTGAAAAAGTATAGGTAATCATGAAAGTGGACATAACCATAATGTTGGAGGTCTGAAAGTGACCCTAGTACGACTAGTACAGATTTAATGGACTCCAAAAATTTGAGCGCCGATTTCAAATTATGAAGATAACGACTAACCTGGTTAAAAATAGTAGTAGGAGGAGGCTAACCTGAAGTAAAAGTAGCAGGAGGTGGTCAGTCAGATGGTCAGTTGCCTGCCAATCTGACATTAGAAGGTGGAGAATGCAGAGTCCACTTCGACGATAATTCCTTGCAATTTCGCCCCAGTACCGCAACGATAAAGCATTGGCTGGCCAGTATGGAGATCCAGGGTTCGAATCTCAGTTGGGACAGCAAGGTCCTGTACATCGTAAGTGGACCATATTCCGATTATTAGTAAAACAAATGGTTCTTCAGCATAAAATTTGAATAAAGTTTTGAATATTATTTTCAGTGCTTTTCTTGTATGCACATTTCCCCGATGAAGCCTATAAATGCATGTGTTCTTTTTCCTCTTTAACTGCGCTTTGAATTATTATATATTTTAAGTAGTATGTATTAGCATTAGCTGTATCATCGTTATTTTAATAACAAGCAATATTATACGATTAGCACTAAAAAAAGAAATCTTGGCAGAATGATAGATAATATGCTATAATGAAAACAATATACAACTATTTCGCGAACGTATAAATAGAATTTAATATATTTTACTTGATATTCATGAGAGTAATAACTGCTAATCCTGATTTCTTTTAAGCACAAGTACAAGTTCCAGTGTTTGATTAAACCCATAAATACTTTATGTATATAATCTTTAGGTTGAAAATCTGCTTTGTTTCAAAGTCAGATAAAACCCTTGCGCAAGATTGCAAAAATATTTGAAGCGATGTAATAAAAATTCTGAAAGGCAAATTAGAAAGATCTTTCGATAGTTGCCTTATTTCGATTTGTTATTTTTAAGACATTTTGCCAGGCATCAACATGTAACTTTTGCCGTTATAATGTCGAAGAGTACGGCATGCATAAAGAATTATTTATCTATATCAATCTGGTTGCATGCGTGGAAAATGTATGTAACTAGGCATGTTTATAGTAACAGGATGTAACGAAAATTAAATGGTGTCCTAATAAAATATATGAGTCATGAAAACGGAATGAGGTCTAATAATAATACTCAAACCAATTCAGATGTTGTTGTAGCATTTATTATTAATATCTGAACACTGAATAAAACTACAAATGTTTATTGTGATTGCTAAAACGTGTGATTGCTAAATTTGGCAATCGGGGACCCGGAGGGGCGGGAAGGGGACACGTGAAAACCGATTTTTAGAATTTTAAATATTTTTTTTTGTTATTTAAAGTTTTATGCGATTTCGATCGTTTTTTGCTCATTTTTCTCCACGATCTAGACGTCGTAGAAAAAAACAAATCACACGACCGGAAAGAGCAGACAATTGCGAGTAAAAATATATCAATTTCAATTTCTAATATTTTTTAAAGATTTTAAAACAAAAGTCATTTTCGATTCAAAAAAATAACTTTGGTTTTTAAATTCTCGCATCGTAAAACGTACTCATAATTTCGACTAATAATTTACATTTTCAGAAGGTTCAAACATCAGGGATTCTTACAAGCCCAATCTGATCAAGAAATAATTAAAATTGGCCGCAAAATTAGAATTTTAAAGAAGGCATAATTTTAAATTTCTCGGCGGGCCAAAGAAGTTCCCATTTCCGAGCTCCTATTTCCCCCAAGCGTCCGTTTCAATGGCGACGGTCTGTGCCTATGTGGAGGGGACGTCACGATTCTGAATATGCATAGCGATGGATGATACAATTAAAAACCAAATGTTTGCTTTTCGTTTCAATAGAGATCGCGCTTCCGGTTTTTAATGAATTAAGAGCTTAGCATTGTAGAAATTATTATATTTATATTTTAAATGATGGAACGATATGGATTTTTTAAATGGCCATTTTAATTTATAGATATTTTAAATGGATATTTTAATTTATGAATATTTTAAATGGATATTTTAATTTTATGGATATTTTAAATGATGGAACGATGGAACCAGGATGATGGAATTAAGAGCTTAGCATATGGTTATTATAAAATTTAAATTAGTGCGCAGGAAGTTAGCGCGCGGGAATTGTACTCGGCGTACTGTATAGCAAAGCGATATAGTCTATATATTAAAATATTTTAATATTTTATATTCACGAATTAGACGTCAGTTTCACTAATTCAGTGTCATTTACTGCAATTTTGACAATATTTTCGTCAATCTGGGGCGAAATATCGCCAAGTTGGTGATACTTTGCTAAATTAATAACCAAGTTCGCCAAATTCATCGCCCAGTGTTACAGACAAACGGAGAGAAGAACGTATCTTATGCACTTGAAGATATGCCAGTCAAATGAAGGAGATCAGATTTTGCGAAATATTACTTCCCATTTGTCATCACTTTTATCAATTGGCAATATTTTTGTCACTTTGTCAACATTTAAAATAGTTGCTAAGTTGGCGACATCCCGCTAAATTTCTCGCCAAACGGTACGAATCGACGGAAGGACGAAGAAATAGGTGATTATTATAGTCTACTTTTATGTTCCTTCCAAAATATTGAACTTTCATCGATTAGTCGTCATTTCATTGATTCAGCTTCAGTTTCATCAATTTGGTGAATTTTTATCAATTGGGTAACATTTTCGTCAATTTTGCGATAATTAAAATGGCAGTAAGTTAGGGTTATTCTGACAAATTCGTCACCAAAATTTTGCCAAACGTTACGTACGAAAAATTGGTTAGTTTTCTAGTAAATTCGTATATTATTTCCAAGATATTGATTTTCTTCAGTCGTCGTCA
The DNA here is from genome assembly GCA_951213105.1 of Amaurobius ferox. NCBI lineage: Eukaryota > Metazoa > Arthropoda > Arachnida > Araneae > Amaurobiidae > Amaurobius > Amaurobius ferox. The sequence goes on along the minus strand of OX578146.1, from coordinate 84,448,157 downwards.
TTTTTATTATTTTAGCGCCATTTTTATAAATTTGGGGACATTTTCGTTATTTTGGCAAGATTTAAAAATTCGCCAAGTTGGCCACATTCCGCCAAATTCGTCGCTAAAATCGCGCCAATAATTATGGGCGGAGAAATAAGTTATTCTTACATATAGCAAATAAATGAATATTTACGTCCAAATACTTATATTACCCAAAGTATATTTTCTCAAGAATGGAATGTGTTAAATCTACGAGAATGACGTTACCAAGCTCATTATATTACATATGAAAAGTGAACATATTTCATAATAGTTAATTTTTATTTTATTTTATGTTACTTTTTGATAAATTTATTTGAAAAATGTGCAATGTTTCTAGAACGGTTCATGCTAGGGTTCAACAGTTTACGTCAATCGTTTTCTAATGATAAATTAAATGAAAAATGATTATTTGCTTAACTTTGTTAAAGATTTTGATTTTTTTGATGATTTTTTTCAAAATTTCACAAGAAAATTCAGTGGGGTTCTGAATATTCGTTTGCGTTTAAAACAATAGGCTTCCAGTATTCCCGTATTGTAATTTTTGGATCAAATTTCGTTCGAATCACTCCATTCGTTCATGAGATCCCGTTTCCACAGGCTCACTGACACACACACACATACACACAGATACAGACATCACCTCAAAAGAAGTTTGATTCGTGTTCAGCGTTGCTTGAAACGTGCTCTCCCATAGAAAACTCGAATTCGAATTTTCGATCCAGTCACAGGACTTTCCGTGTACATTATAGTATGTATATAAGGAGTATGTATATAAGTAAAATGTCTCAAGTTTTCAGTTTTTAATTAATGCATTCACAATCATAACTGGGTTTCGAAAAGTTTGGTTAATCACCTTGTTTTGTTGACATTTTCCATCATAGTTGAAAAATATATATGACTTCGGTCATTATGTCTGTCTGTTCGTTCGTACAATAACTGCTGTAAAAATGACTTTATCGAAATGAAATTTTATTATGCTGTTCAGACGTTCTTTAGGGTGTTTGAGAATGAAAATGAATAATATCAGCCAATTGGTTTTGGATATAACCAGGGTTTAAAAAATGAAATACATTGAACCCTATGGGACCTAATCTTTCAAACATTTTTAAGGGTAGTTAAAATTTCCAAATTTCCATGATATATGAAGATATCACACAACTCATTGCAAAATAAAATATATGCCTTCCTTTCCGCTGTTACAGTAAATATTTCAAAGATCGTTTAAATTTGTATTTAGTGTTGCATTCGTCATAGAACCGCTTTATTTTTGCGTATTATCTGTGTATCTAATTTTAGTGCCAACGCAATTACAATATTTTTGATTTAAAATGATCACTGAACTTTGTTTATTCTTACAACGAAGCCTAATTTTAACGCTGTAGTAATGCATGCTGAATGTAAAAAAAAATCAAGCTATTATAAGGTGAGTTGTAAAAGAATTGCTCAATTGTTTTCATGCAAAATGATTTACCTCTGGAATCTGGAATATAAGTGATATGTATGAAATATTCATTGATTTTACATTGAGAGGCAGACGATTTATATTTCGATTACATCATTTGAATGAAATCCATTTTGGGTAACTACCATTCCTCGATGTAGTTTTAAGTTTTCAAGTATAATAAATTACTGTCGTACTTGGATAATTAAAATAACATCAGCACTGAATGTATCACATTTTAGAGATGTTTAAATAAAATTGCACTTCAGTTGGAAAGTGTTTCACGATTGATTGATATGCATGATTGATCTTTCTCGTTTATGACATTTTGCACTCTTGAAATTAACATATATTTCTATTACACATCTGAAGAAATACCATAAATATATGTGAATTTAAAGTCTGATTCTTAATATTTTGTCTTGTTTTCTTATTTTGTTGATTATTTTATCTCGCTTTTTTCTTTTTTTCTATCAGAAAATGCTAATTAACGTACGGATGAATCTTAAAATACGACCACACTGATACCATTTCTAATTTTAAATTATACTAGAATTAGAATGCAGAAGCCTAATTATCTAAGTAAACATTTTTCTCCGCATTTCACAATATTTTGAAATACAAATTAAATGAAGATGCACTTTATGTAAAGTAATTGCACGCTGTTAAAGGTCCATATTCAAATTCATTTTTATTTAAATATTTACTTCATGTCTTCCAATTTAAATATTTTACTCGAGAAAATGCAAACAAAATCACGATTGCATTTTCTTTCTAAATTTTAAAGAGAGAATAAGCTTCTCTTAAGGCATGTTTCCAGGATTTCTCTGATCTCTTTGAAGTTTCATTTTAACTTGAATAAATTATTAATCAACAATTGCAAGCAACTGGCGAAACGAACCGGAACTGCATTACATAATAATAAGTTATGAACCCCGTCATATAGAAATTCATATATTTAATTTGTGTTTAAATATTGTCCTTAATAACACTTTACAACACAGTCGAAAAGTGTCTATGACTTTGTTCATTCTGTCTGTCTGCCCGTTATCACGATAATTTTCGTAAAAATGACTTTATCAAAATGAAATTTTAGTATGTTTTTGAGACGGTCTGTGGAACATATGGGAATGTATAAATGAATAATATTACCCAATTAGTTTTGGATTGAACCCGGATTGGAAAAATGAAATACATTGAACTCTATGGTACCTAATTTTTCAAACATTTTTTAAACGAATATGAAATTCACAGATTGCTTGGAAAATTTCAGGAAATTTTAGGAATTATTCCATAAAATATATAAAAATAATTAAAATTATAATTACACCTATATAATATGAAGCGATCACGTGACCTACTTCAAAATATATATGGCATCCATCTTGTGTCAAAAGTTCTTTTCAATTTATATTTAGTGTTGCATCCTTCCTAAAACCGCTTTATTTTTTTTCTGTGCATCTGTATACTGCAACAACGCAATTGCAATATTTTTGAGTTTAAATGATCATAAAACTTTGAATATTTCAACAACGAAGCCTAATTTTCACGTATGGAGAATGTGTGTGTAGAAGACCCAGACCGTCCGACTCATCCAAAGGACACGAGCAACCATTTGGACGGCCGGGGAGAATGTGTGTGTGTACTAGTTCCTCCGTGGTGAAGGGGCGTCTACGCACCACGCCCACAAGACCCCTCAGGATGTCCCATGGCGGAGGGGGAGGAGATTTGCAGCTTCACTTTTATAGAGGCCCCCGAAGGATGGAAGTCTGACTTGGCCTCGACATGACAACATCCATGCCCGCTGGTGGGATTCGAACCCCCAACCCCGCAATCCAGAGATCAGTCGGAAACGCATGTCCCTGACCGCTCGACCACCGGATCGGCGTGGAGAATGTAAACACATTAAGCTGTAAGATGAGTTTTATAAGAATTGCTGAATTTCTTTAACGCAAAATTATCACGCAAAATAGAATATTGTAGTATTGTGATAATTTAAAATATATCGCAGCTGAAGGAAAGGAGTGGTAAAAAGTTTATGAGTGAAATATTCACTGCTTTTAAATAGAGATCCAGGCGAATTATATTTAGATGACATCATTTGAATAAAGTTCATTTGTTTTAAATGATATTTTCAAACATAATGAATTATTGTAGTATTGTGATAATTTAAAAAATACCACAGCTTAATGTATCGCATTTTAGAGGTGTTTAAATAAAATTGCATTGCAGTTGTAAAGGGATTCATAACCAATGCTTTATGCATAATTGATATTTATTACTTTTAATTTTGGGTATAGGTTTTTGGTGGAACAAATTTTGCAGAACCTTTTACCAATTTTTACTTTCTCATACTCTATAATATTGAAAAAGTATTGTTTTCAGGGAAATTTTCGAATTTGAGATTATCAAAATCTTGTATATATGTTGCCAATATATGTTCTGTGTCCTCCTGAACACGTTTTGACTATGTTTGGAATGATGTCAGTCTACTTGCATGTATGTGATCGATTTTTTGTGCGCACGATATCAGTCACAAATAATGGGCGAATTTTCACGAAACTTTATATCCGGCTTTGTTATCAAAAATTTTAGAACTAGATCAAATTTGTTTTTAAATTTATTCGAAAATTTATATTTTTTTAACCTATCAGCATAGGACACAATTTAACATAATCATGCATAAAAGGATTTATTTATGGTTCAATGATCACGAAACTTAATAGTTCCTATCATTGATTTAAAAAAGACCACGATGCAATTTTCATGTTCGTGATGTCATCAGCCTCCTTTTGGGGACAAGATTCTCCCGAGGGTATATTGTCAAGTATGGCATCAATCAAAAGATATTTTCAAGCCCTTTAAAGTGAAGGCATATTTTAGATGTAATAATGTAGACCCACAATGCGTATTTTTCAAAATTTTCTTATAAAATTTGATTCTGGTATGAGAGTTGAGTTAAACCATATGCTTCAGTTAGTTTTTTATAGCATCTATTACTCAGGATTTACTGCTAGTACTTAATTAGATAGAGATTAAATGATGATTTATATGGATTCAGTTTCAAATTTTGATGAAGGTTCACTAAAGGTTGGTGCTTTCTATTTTTTTATCCATTTCCGGTTCAAAAATTTTTGTAATGTAAAATTTTATATTTCAATAATGTAAAAGTTGAAAAAAAATTGATTCTGGTATGAGACTGTCGAGTTGAACCACATCCAGTTAATTTTTTTTAGCATTCAGTTAATTTTTCGTAAACCATTTCCGGTTCAAAAATTTTCAATTTCCTTGAAACACGTATTTTCTTCTGCATTGGATACAGATAGAACTTGGATGTTGACTTATGTAGATTCTAGATCCTGTTGTGGTGGAAGCTGGCTTATAAAGAATGTCCACTTTCGATTCAAAGCATTTCCTTGGAACATCTGTTTCTCAGGTTTAGCTATAGAAAATAGCTATAGAAATTATAGAAACTTCTGAAGGTCTACTAATAATGATAGGAATTGATAAGGAATGATATGAATTAGCTATAGAAACTTCTGAATGTTAGGAATGATATGAATTAGCTATAGAAACTTTTGAATTTTATACAGATAGAACGTGGGTGATAACTTATGTAGATTACATATCCTGTTTTGGTGGAAGCTGGTTCACAAAGAATGTCCACTTCTGATTCAGAACATTTCTTTGAAACATCTGTTTCTCAGGTTTAGCTATAGAAAATAGCTATAGAAACCATAGAAACTTCTGAAGGTCTACAATGAATGATAGGAATTGATAGGAATGATATGAATTATCTATAGAAACTTCTGAATGATAGGAATGATACGAATTAGATATAGAAACTGCTGAATTGGATACAGATAGATCTTGGATGATAACTTTAGCTATAGAAACTTCTGAACGATAGGAATGCTACAAATTAGGTATAGAAACTTTTGAATTGGATACAGATAGAGCTTGGGTGATGATTATGTTATGTCATAGCAGTCACAAGTAACAGACGAATTTTCACGAAACTTTATATCCTGCTATGTTATTAAAAATTTTAGAACTAGATCAAATTTGTTTTTAAATATAAACGAAAACTTGAAATTTATTCGAAAATTTATGTTTTTTTAACCTGTCAGCGTAGGAAAAAATTTAACATAATCATGCATAAAAGAGTTTATGCATGGTTCAATGATCACGAAACTTAATAGTTCCTATCATTGATTTGTAAAAAGACACGATACAATGTTTTTATGTTCGTGATGTCATTAGCCTGCTATTGGGGACATTCTCCCGGAGGGTATATTGTCAAGTATGGCATCAACCAAAAAATATTTTCAAGCCCTTTAAAGTGAAGGCATATTTTAGATGTAATAATGTAGACCCACAATGCGTATTTTTCAAAAATTTCTTATAAAATTTGATTCTGGTATGAGAGTTGAGTTGAACCATATGCTCCAGTAAGTTTTTTATAGCATCTATTACTCAGGATTTACTGTAGATAGAAATTTAATGATGATTTATATGGATTCAGTTTCAAATTTTGATGAAGGTTCACTAAAGGTTGGCGCTTTCTATTTTTTTATCCATTTCCGGTTCAAACATTTTTGTAATGTAAAATTTTATATTTCAATAATGTAAAAGTTGAAAAACATTGATTCTGGCATGAGAATGTCGAGTTGAACCACATACAGTTAATTTTTTTAGCATTCAGTTAATTTTTCGTAAACCATTTCCTGTTCAAAAATTTTCAATTTCCTTGAAACACGTATTTTCTTCTGTATTGGATACAGATTGAACTTGGATGTTAACTTATATAGATTCTAGATCCTGTTGTGGTGGAGGCTGGCTTATAAAGAATGTCCATTTTCTATTCAAAGCATTTCCTTGAAACATCTGTTTCTCAGGTTTAGCTATAGAAAATAGCTATAGAAATTATAGAAACTTCTGAAGGTCTACTAATAATGATAGGAATTGATAAGGAATGATATGAATTAGCTATAGAAACTTCTGAATTGGATACAGATAGAACTTGGATGACAACTTATGTTGATTACACATCATGTTTTGGTGAAGGCTGACTCCTAAGGAATGTCCACTTCCGATTCAAAACATTTCTTTGGAACATGTACTTCCCAGGTTTAACTATGGAGAAATAACTGTAGAAACTATAGAAACTTTTGAAGGTCTACTATGAATGATAGGAATTGAAAGGGATGATATGAATTAGCTATAGAAACTTCTGAATGATAGGAATGATATGAATTAGCTATAGAAACTTCTGAACTGGATACAGATAGAACTTGGGTGATAATTATTGTAGATTACTCATCCTGTTTCGGTGGAGGCTGTCTCATAAAGAATGTCCACTTCCGATTCAAAACAATTCTTTGAAACATATATTTCCCAGGTTTACCTATGCAGAAATAGCTATAGAAACTATAGAAACTTCTGAAGGTCAACAATGAATGATAGGAATTGATAGGAATGATATAAGTTAGCTATAGAAATTTCTGAATGATAGGAATGATACGAATTAGATATAGAAACTGATGCATTGGATACAAATAGATCTTGGATGATAACTTTAGCTATAGAAACTTTTGAATGATAGGAATGCTACAAATTAGGTATAGAAACTTTTGAATTGGATACAGATAGAGCTTGGGTGATGACTTATATAGATTAAACATCCTATTTTGTTGGAGGCTGGCTCATAAAGAATGTCCACTTCCGATTCAAAACATTTCTTTCAAACAACTATTTCACAGATTTAGATATAGAGCTTAGAAAGGAACTGATATGGATTAAACATCAAATTCGAGAGTGGGTTGGAAAGTTCACTAAGGATTCCCGCTCGCTTTCGGTTCTTTTTACAGTTCCAGTTCAAAAATGTTTATTTTCATTTAGATATATATTTCTTAAATTCGGCTACAGGTAGAGCTTACAAGAAAACTGCTATGGATTCAGCCTTAAGTTCCATAGAGGGTAGGAGTATTTTCTAATTATTGAAACTTCTGGTTATTTTTCTATTTTTTTAAAATAGTTAGATGATGATTTATAAGAATTCAGTGACGTATTTTGATGGTTTAACTAACGATTTCCGGTTCTGGATTTAGAGATGATACTTCCCTGTAATAATTGTAGTAATAAGTAATTGGAATAAAAAGTGTATTTTCCTTGCAACATATATTCTCTAAAGAATGGTAATAGGTAGAGCGTAGATAATGACCGGTATAGATTCTGTTTCGAATTTTGGAAGAAGTAGGGGGCGTACTAAGGACTTTCATTTCCGGTTTTGAAGATGTCACTTCCGGTTTTTCCGAATAAATGTACAAAAGTGTATAACAATTTTTAATTGTTTTCCGGAAATGAAGCATACAAACCACTTGGTACCACATAAAATCTCATTCATATACATTATTACTTTCCTTATATATATAATGTATAAGGAAATTATTGTGACGGGGTCGAAAATTCGAATTCGAGTTTTCGACGGGAGAGCACGTTTCAAGCATCCCTGATCACGAATCAAACATTTTTGAAGTGATGTCTGTGTGTGTGTATGTGTGTGTGTTTGTGTGTGTGTGTGTGTGTGTGTGTGTGTGTGTGTGTGTGAAAGTATGTGTGTGTGTCAGTGAGTCTGTGGAGACGATAACTGACGAATGGACAGATTCGAACCAAATTTGGTACAAAAATTACAATCCGTAAACACTGGAAGCCTATTGTTTTTATACGTAATCGAATGTTCAGAACCCTCCTAAATTTTCGAATGAAATTTTGAAAAAATCGTCAAAAAATCAAAACCGCTAATAAAGTTACGCAAATAGACATCTCTTATGTAATTTTTCATTAGAAAACGATTGGCATAAATTTTAGAACGCTAACATGAACCGTTCTCAAGATATTGTACATTTTTCAAAAAAATTATGAAAAAGTCACATAAAAAAAAAATTCCTATTGAGAAACATGTTCACTTTTCATATGTAATACCATGCGATAAATTGAGTGACATCATTCTCGTGGATCTAGCTCGTTCCATTCATGAAAAAATATACTTTGAATAATCCTTTTGTATTTGAACGCCAATAGTCATTTATCAGCTGTAAGAATAACTTTTTTCTTAGTGCATAACGCTTGGCGAGATTTTGGGGACGAATTTGGCGAAATGTCGCCAACTTGGCGACTTTTTTGAAATGTTGCCAAATTAAAGAAAATTTCGCCAAATGGATAAAAATGATGCTAAATCAATGAAAATGACGACTAATTGTCGAAAATTCAATATCTTGGAAAGAATATTAGTATCTACTATAAGAAAAACCTAATTTTTTACTGTAAAAGTAGTAAATTCATTACATTATATAAGGAAAGTCATGTGTTGCCCACATCAGAATTTTTTTTTTGTTTTCATTGTTTCTTCTTCGAAATACAAATAAAATGATGTCAGAACAGAATTTTGGTAACTGCATATGATAAGTCTTAAAATTAAGTCTTATACATGCGTCTTAAAATTATACTACTACATAAAATATATATCTAAATATGTTTATAGAGGTAAATATATATAAAATTGTGTATAAATAAATATTTTGTTACGTATTCACAATTACAAAGACAGATTAAATGCGGCATTCTTGCACTTGAATCAATAATACGATTTTACCTTTCCATATTCAAACATTTTTCTTCTTTATTATTATACTTTGGTTCTTACAACCTGAATATTTTACTAAGTAATATGCAAATTATATTCTGGTTTATCTTAGGAAAAATGATTTCTATTCGTAGATACATGAATTATCCCTAAATCACCTCTTCCTAATTTCCTATGATTACCTGCCTGTATTTCTTAATTAAACCCTGATAAAATATTAATCAAGGTTTGAAAGTACATCTACCAGAATTTAAATACTTACTTATGTTTGATGAAAATCCTAAAGATAAACGTCAGGGTCGTATTCCTATTATTTTCGATGCTTCGATAAAGATGTTATTTTTTGTATCAATTATTTATAGATATTTGTAAATACGAAAGACTTAATTAGTTATTTATATAGCTAATGTAGAAATGCAAGTTTTAGTACCTTCATTTTTATTTTCGTTTTCATTTGCTGGCTTTTCTTGCAAAATTGTTATATATTAAATATATAAAGTTTTAAAAACGCTATTTAAATATATAGAGATTTAAAATTTATATTCTGTAAATATCTGAAATGCAACAATTCTCGATACTTTATGTCACATATATGTTTTCTAAACAGAAATTACGCAGCATTATTACTTTAATTTTTTTAGGGTAACTAAATTACTAATTGAACTGCAAAACTATTTAATCACATAGGCACAATTTCTATAGTGTAGAGAAACTAGATCGGGACAATCCTGACACATCCCTCGCTAAACAAGTCTGCACTTGATCTCTGAGCCAAAATATATATATTTTAATCATTTATTTTCTGTATTCACATCTACACAATATACCCAGTATAACACTCAAATAATCCGCTTAAATGTGGGTATCCCACAATCTGGTATTTATATTCAATGGTTTTAAGGTCCTGGTGATGTACTTGAATTTTCTCTCCATTGAAATCGCTAAGAGATTTTGAAAAGCGATTTAAGTAATGGACATTGATACTCATACTGCGGTCAAGCTTATTAAAATTGGAGAGCATATCTCTACAAATTCAGAGTCGTTGTATGCCATATATGTAGTAAAAAAGTTGTCAACAACTAGAACAAAAGAAAACCAGGCACATGACTCAATCTTGCCCATTGAACATATAAATTTGTGAATTGTTTTACAAGCTGTCATACAAGCAGCTGCTTTACAAGCTGCTGGGAACTATAACACATTTTTGCTTTGGGTTATTTAAAGATCAGTGCAGGGAATTTACTTGCAGCCAAAGCACAAACCTCCTTTGCTTGCTTTACCTGCCTTTGCCTTCACAAATTGCTTTATCAGATCTAGAGCTTTCTAATAGCGATGTGATGATTTTGCCCCTGTCAACCAAAAGTTCATTGATTAAATTTTGTTCTACAACCATTGAATCTTTTCTCAAAGGCCACATATTTCTATCTAACGACCATGTTTAGTTCAGTTTTCTATTTTGGCTATGTCATATCTCTAAAACTACCGCCGGTACGGTCAAAAGTAGTCTAACTTCGTAGGCAGCAGATCTAAATTAAAAATTATTGGGATGTGTTATAGAAGATCATAATTAGCTCAGTTCCATATTTGTCAGTCATTGTCATATCCTTTTCGCTGTCGTTACAAATTATCAGAGACGAAATATCGTTAATTGCACTAACGGCATAAGAAGAAAAAATAATGCTTGCAATTTTGAAAATCTCTATGGTGACCAATAAAGTTAGGTACAAAATACTGTTGTATAAACTTTTAGAAGTCGGAGGGACTACAGGGGGACTGAAAGTTCATAAAAAGTGCATACTCACATAAAATGTTTTTGATATTGGTCTATCAGTTCCATACTATGTTCAACGTGTTTCATTGCAGAGTTTGACAATAAATAGGTTTAAACCATGAAGCACAGAAAGTTTTCTTTCGAGTCCTCTTAATAGCTATTTGGAGCTTATAAGCTTTAATCGCTTTTGTTTGGTCATTAATATCTATATTGTTCATTCCAGTATTTCATATTGTATGACTGTCTTATTTGTGCTATTTGATGCACTACTTAATGCCGGAGATTCTGTTAAGTTCTTACGCATCTGTTTTAGTTTTCATTGTGAGTGCAAAATTCCAAAATTTAGATAATGCAGTAAACCTCTTAAAAATTTAAATTAATCTGAAAATAAAAGTAAAAATTTCAATAAAACTAAACCTAAAAATGTTGTAAATATCAACCGGTTGCATAGTTAAAAAGCATCTTACTTTGTCAAGATAAGTTAGGCTTATGAGACAGAAAACTAGTACAAAGTAAGGCAACATTAACGTATGTTAAAAATAGTTCTATCACTCTGGAAGATAATTGTTGCCAGAACAAAATTCGAAAATAAAATCAAAACCTAGGAGGATTTAAAACAAAGAACTGAAAATAAATGTGAACTTACTCTCTGATGATGAATATTAGAGGGGCAACTGGTATCAGAATATACAGGAATGACACCATAACTTTTTAAAACATGCGGAAAATTTATTGTACAAATATAAAACTTGCGAATAAAAATAAGAAATAATACAACAGATTTTAGAAGATAGTTGAGCTACTTTCAATTAAAGCGTAAACTACTGTACACTTCAAAAGTAGAAATATAACAGAAGTGGAGGAAAATAATCGGTTTTAGAAAACTACAGAAACATTTTCATCAATTTGAAATTCAAACAAAGTTATAAAGTATTTAGTCGGATGTAAGCAACGAGATACGAAGTTTGTAAACATTCTATGTATATAGACTATTCGTTTATATCATTCTTGAAATACTTTATTATTTCCGCCTTACATATTCCACTTCCTCTTTCCAATTTGAATATTTTACAACGTACAATGATATTCAATTTAAGAAAAATATTTTATTCTCAGACAAATGAAGTATCCTTTAATCCAGTATTCCCAGATTCGGTGATTACTTTGAAGTTTCATTTGAACCATGATAAAATATTAATAAACATTTGAAAGTAACTTGTAAAACCAACCGGAACTTTAATACAAAAGAATATTTTATGAAACTCATTGTTGAGGAGTTCCAATTTTTTAGTTGTCTTTCAACATTTTCCTTTCAAATTTAATTTTTTGGCACAGATTATTTCCGGAGATTTTTCTGAATATAAACGGCGTATTGATTTTTTGACATAGTTCATTAGTTGAACAAAAATTATAATTGAATTTGCTAGATGCTTGTGTTTAAATATTCTTCGTTGTTTATAGATTTATTTTGGACTATGCATAAAATAAAATATAAATTACAAAGTACCAATGCAATTGTACAATAACCATTTAATTTTGATCTTTCAACAAATTTTCAATAAATTATGTTAATTCAATATTTAAAATTTTTAGCCAATCCAGCCTAATATTAAAAATCTGATGTGGGCAGCACATGACTTTCTCTGCATACTTATATTCACGATCTATTTATTTAAATTAAATTTAATTAATTTTTAATTCAATTTTCGTTCTCATTTGACAACTGGACTTATTTTCAAAAATGGTGTAGGAAAAATGCGAAAAACTAAAATATCTCGAGAACGGCTAGACGTAGTGTAATGGGGTTGGTCTTATTCTTTTCTTCGTTAAAAATTACGTATTAAACAAGCATTTAATGGCTATATTTGAGAATACGTAGTTCTTAAGTTTAGGTTTTGATGATTTTTGAGGAGCCATTTTGCAAAAAAAGGCAGATTATCTTTTTTTCGAATTATACCAAAATCTAATCAGCACCAGGGTGGGCTACAAGCGATTTATCTACCAAATTTTGTGAAATTCGGTCTATTAGTTTTTCAGTTAGAGTGGATACAAGCTTTTGCGGGCCATTTCGTAAAAAAAGGCGGGTTCTTTTAACCCGAGTCATACCCAAAACTAATCAGTACCAGATTCGTGCACAAGTGACTTACCTACCAAATTTTATGAAATTCGGTCAATTAGTTTTTTAGTTAGAGTGGATACAAAATCTGCACAGAGAGACAGACAGACAGACACACAGACACACAGACACACAGACACACACACAGACGTCACGCTAAAAATAGTTTTTTCGTATTCTAGATGTCTCGAAACGTGTAGATCCGTCGAAAACTCGAGTTGCGATTTTCGACATGATTCCAATACTTTCCCTATACATTACCATGTATTGCAGGGAAAGTAAAAATGTTCTGCCTACTTAGTAGACAGCAAAGTTTTGAGGTTAGACTGATGTTTGTTTTGGAGTGTGGAGTAGAAGCCTATCAACAACATTGATTATTTTGTTCTTTACATTGTCTCACTACTGCGTACAACATTATCTGGTGACCGTAAAGTTTACATAAGATAAAAGGGTGCTTCGTGATCAAAATATCTTCTCTATTCAATCCTCAACAAGAACGTGGTTGAAACATCGTGGTTGAAACATCTCTAAAATGTGATATATTACTCGGTAATAATTTTAGAATTATCATAATACCACGATAATTTATTATATTTAAAAACTTCATCGAAAACAACTGAAATTCATTCAAATGACGTCATAGAAAAAATAACACGCCTGGCTCTCTCTAAAAAAGCAGCATTTCATTCATAAATAATTTTCCATTCATGATATTCATCACAATACTATAATAATTTATTTTATTTAAATATTAAGACCATGGAGCTACAAGTAATTTAACCCTATGCTTAGAACTTCATCCCAAAAATCGTCCTTCTCTCGGTAAAGTCAATGAATATTTCTTTCATATCAGCTATGCAGACTCCATGAGCTAAATTCTTTTGCGTTAAAAAAATACAGCAATTCCTATACAACTCATCCTACATATTTTGCTGTTTACATTTTACATAAGTGAAAAATAGGTTTCGTTGTAGAAATAATCAAATTTGGATGAGCATTTAAACTCATATATATTGTGATTGCGCTGTTTTAGTATGTAGATGCACAGAATTTAAACCAAAATAAAGTGGTTTTAAGACGGATACAACACTCAATATGAAATAAAAAGAACTTTAAAAATCACGATTTTGAGACAAGATGGATGCCATATATCATTTTGAAGTGGATCACGTGATACTTTCATATCATGGTCACGTGATCGTTTCATATAAGAGGTGTTATAATTATTTTAATTTTTATTTAAAAAACTACTGAATATATTTCGCTGAAATTTTTTTATATATTTTATGGAACAATTTGAATATTACCTAAAAATTTCGAAGCAATTTGTGAATTTTAAATCCGCTTAAAAAATGTTTTAAAAATTAGGTCCCATAGGGCTCAATGTATTTCATTTTTTCAACCCGCGTTCAATCCAAAACTAATTGGGTGATATTATTCATTTATATTCCCATAGGTCCTACAGACCGTCTGAACAACATACTAAGATTTCATTTTGATTAAGTCATTTTTACGGCAGTTATCGTGCTAACGGACAGACAGACAGACAGACAGAATGAACAAAGTCATAAACACTTTTCATCTTTGTTGTAAAGTGTTAAAAATGTAATATGAAAAATACAAAAAAATGTAGAAAAATAAATAAATAATTTACGATTGTGTTATAAATTAGACAATGAAGAGAATAATAGGATGACAATATAATGTATTCTAACAGGGGCATGTCTTGAAATGATGATGTGCAAATACCCATTGCAAGTGCCAGCCATCTGTTGTCAGCTTATTAATCCGTAATACGACGGAATTTGTTAGTCTAAATAGATGTGTCAAAATTGTAGCACATAAGCTACACATGCTACATAGGCTGAAATTTCATGCCACTTAGGTAAAGGCTATAACATATTCACAAGCACATAATATAAGCTATATAAATCCTGAGGTGATGTTGCTTGTAATGGGGACGCGATCATATAACACATTTTCAAATTTAAAATACCAAATTCCCTCTTGAGTAGGTATATTTATTTGAAAAACAAATTTTCTGTATGCACCGATTTACAATTAAATATTCTTTAACGATGTAGTTAATAAATATTTATCTTTTTTTATAGGGCACACAATTAATTGTTAGTGGAAATAAAATTTGCCATCTAGGTTTTTACCAAAAATATATTTTGAAGTATATATTTGAAGCTCAGGATTACTGTAGATACAGCTCACACAATGGCTGATATAATTCGGAATTAAATTTTGAGAGAGTTGGTAGGATACACTAAGAATTACCACTTCTGATATTTTTTTTTTCCATTCCCTGTTCGACACATTTAATTCTCGTGAAATATTTATTTTTCAAGATTGGCTATAAATAGAACTTAGATGGCAACTGATGTGAATTTTGTATCAAATTCGGAGGAAATAAGGTGGTTCCATGAGTATTTATACATCCGATTCTTTTTCCTCTTGCACTTCGGAAATTTCTCTTGAAACATCTGTTTCTCATGATCGGCTATAAATAGAGCTAAAATTACGATTGATATGGATTCTGGATTTAATTCTGTAGAAGGTAGGATAACTTACTAAAGAATTCCTCTTCGATTCTGGAGATATAAATTTCGAATCAAAAGTTTGCATTTTCCTTGCAGCATTTATTTTATAGGATTGGCTATAGAAAGAGCTTAGATGGTAGCATATGTGAAATAAATATGAAATTTCAAAGTGTGTGGGGGTTTATTAAGGATTTAATTAAGGATTCCGCTGTTTTCCCCTTTCATTGAAATAATTTCTTTAAAATGTCTATTTCCCAGGATTGGCTCTAGATGGAGCCTAGATGATAAATAATGAGTATTCAGCTTCAAATTCTACAGGAGATATGGGGTTTACAAAGGACTTTCACTTTTTACTTTCCCTGCAATACATGGTAATGTATAGGGAAAGTATTGGAATCATACCGAAAATCACAATTGGAGTTTTCGACGGATCTACACGTTTCGAGACCTCTAGAATACGAAAAAACCATTTTTAGCGTGACGTCTGTGTGTGTGTCTGTCTGTCTGTCTGTGTGTCTGTGTGTCTGTCTGTCTGTCTGTCTGTCTGTCTGTGCAGATTTTGTATCCACTCTAATTAAAAAACTAATGGTCCGAATTTCACAAAATTTTGTAGGTAAGTCACTTGTGGGCGGGGCTAATGCTGATTACTTTTGGGTACGATTCGGAATAAAAGAACCCGCCTTTTTTGTGAAATGGCCCGCAAAAGCTTGTATCCACTCTAACTGAAAAACTAATGGACCGAATTTCACAAAATTTGGTGGATAAGTCGCTTGTAGGCCACCCTGGTGCTGATTAGATTTTAGTACGATTCGGAAAAAAATAACCTGCCTTTTTTTGCAAAATGGCCCGCAAAAATCGTCAAAATCTAAACTAAAGAACTAGGTATACTCAAATATATCCATTAAATGCTCGTTTAATACGTAATTTTTAACGACGAAAATAATACGACCAACCCCATTACACTAAGACTAGCCGTTCTCGAGATATTTTAGTTTTTCGTATTTTCTCTACACCACCTTTGAAAACAAGTCCGGTTACCGAATGAGAACGGAAATTGAATTAAAAGTGAAATGAATTTAGTTAAAATAAAGAGAACGTGGATACAAGTCTGCAGGGAAAGTCATGTGCTGCCCACATCAGATTTTTACTTTCCCTGCAATACATGGTAATGTATAGGGAAAGTATTGGAATCATGCCGAAAATCACAACTCGAGTTTTCGACGGATCTACACGTTTCGAGACCTCTAGAATACGAAAAAACTATTTTTAGCGTGACGTCTGTGTGTGTGTCTGTCAGTGTGTCTGTGTGTCTGTCTGTGTGTCTGTGTGTCTGTCTGTGTGTCTGTCTGTCTGTCTGTGCAGATATTGTATCCACTCTAGCTAAAAAACTAATGGTCCGAATTTCACAAAATTTGGTAGGTAAGTCACTTGTGGGCGGGGCTGGTGCTGATTAATTTTGGGTACGATTCGGAATAAAAGAAACCGCTTTTTTTTGCGAAATGGCCCACAAAAGCTTGTATCCACTCTAACTGAAAAACTGATGGACCGAATTTCACAAAATTCGGTAGATGGGTTACGTATAGGTCATCCTGGTGCTGATTAGATTTTGGTACGATTCAGAAAAAATAACCTGCCTTAATTTGCAAAATGGCCAGCAAAAATTGCCAAAATCTAAAATAAAAAACTGGGTATACTCAAATATATCCATTAAATGCTGATTTAATACGTAATTTTTAACGATGAAAAGAATAAGACCAACCCCATTACACTAGGACTAGCCGTTCTCGAGATATTTTAGTTTTTCGTAGTTTCCCTACGCCACCTTTGAAAATAAGTCCGGTTATCAAATGAGAACGAAAATTGATTTAAAAGTGAAATAATTTTAATTAAAATAAAGAGAACGTTAATATAAGTCTGCAGGGAAAGTCATGTGCTGCCCACATCAGATTTTTACTTTCCCTGCAATACATGGCAATGTATAGGGAAAGTATTGGAATCATGACGAAAATCGCAACTCGAGTTTTCGACGGATCTACACGTTTGGAGACCTCTAGAATACGAAAAAACCATTTTTAGCGTGACGTCTGTGTGTGTGTCTGTGTGTCTGTCTGTGTGTCTGTCTGTCTGTCTGTGCAGATTTTGTATCCACTGTAATTAAAAAACTAATTGACCGAATTTCAAAATATTTGGTAGGTAAGTCACTTGTGGGCGAGTCTGGTGCTGATTAGTTTTCGGTATGATTCGGGATAAAAGAACCCGCCTTTTTTTGCGAAATGGCCCGCAAAAGTTTGTATCCACTCTAACTGAAAAACTAATGGACCGAATTTCACAAAATTCAGTAGATGAGTCACTTGTGGGTCACCCTGGTGCTGATTAGATTTTGATATGATTCGAAAAAAAATAACCCGCCTTTTTTTGCTAAATGGCCCGTAAAAATCGTCAAAATCTACACTAAAGAACTACGTATGCTCAAATATATCCATTATATGCTTGTTTAATACGTAATTTTTAACGAAGAAAAGAATAAGACCAACCCCATTGCACTAGGACTAGCCGTTCTCGAGATATTTTAGTTTTTCTCTACGCCACCTTTGAAAATAAGTCCGGTTACTGAATGAGAAAGAAAATTGAATTAAAAGTGAAATAAATTTAATTAAAATAAAGTGAACGTGGATATAAGTCTGCAGGGAAAGTCATGTGCTGCCCACATCAGATTTTTACTTTCCCTGCAATACATGGTAATGTATAGGGAAAGTATTGGAATCATGTCGAAAATCGCAACTCGAGTTTTCTACGGATCTACACGTTTCGAGACCTCTAAAATACGAAAAAACTATTTTTAGCGTGACGTCTGTGTGTGTGTCTGTGTGTCTGTCTGTCTGTCTGTCTGTCTCTCTGTCTGTGCAGATTTTGTATCCACTCTAATTAAAAAACTAATTGACCGAATTTCATAAAATTTGGTAGATAAGTCACTTGTGCACGAATCTGGCGCTGATTAGTTTGGGATATGACTCGGGTTAAAAGAACCCGCCATTTTTGCGAAATGGCCCGCAAAATCTTGTATCCACTCTAACTGAAAAACTAATGGACCGAATTTCACAAAATTTGGTAGATAAGTCGTTTGTAGGCCACACTAGTGCTGATTAGATTTTGGTAAAATTCGGAAAAAAATAACCTGCCTTTTTTTGCAAAATGGCCCGCAAAAATCATCAAAATCTAAACTTAAGAACTACGTATGCTCAAATATAGCCATTAAATACTCATTTAATACGTCATTTTTAGCGAAAAAAAGAATAAGACCAACCCCATTACACTAGGACAAGCCGTTCTCGAGATATTTTAGATTTTCGCATTTTTCCTACACCGTTTTTGAAAATAACTCCAGTTATCAAATGAGAACAAAATTTGAATTAAAAGTGAATTAAATTTAATTGAAATATAGAGAACGTATATATAAGTCTGCAGGGAAAGTCATGTGCTGCCCACATCAGATTTTTTTTCCAATTACAGTCCAAATTTTTTTTATTTCTGTCAAAAATATATTACTTAGAATGGTTATAGGTAGAGCTCAGATAATTACTGATGTGGATTTAGCAGCAAGTTTCTGGGGGCTTGGGGATACACTAATGATTTCAGCATTTTTTCTTCTTTCTGATCAAAAATGCTTTAAACATCTATTATTTCATAATCGGCTATATATTGAGTTTAGATGTTGATTAATATGGATTCAGCATCAAATGTTTGTGGGATATGAGATCTCACTAAGTATTTCCTCTTCCAGTTCCAGAGGTGCCAGTACCGATTAAAATATTTACTTTTTCTTGCAACATCTGCTTCTCAGGATTGACTGTAGATGAAGATTAGACGATGATTTATATGGATTCAGCATCAAATATCGGGGGTGTTAGAGGATTAACTAAGGACTTTATCTTCTTGGTCTGGAGATATCACTCGTTTTTCAACAAAATTCACATACATGTACGGAATAAGTGTGCATAAAAGTATAAAAATTCTTAATTGTTCCGCCCAAACGGAAGACAAAACACCACTGGCTACCTTATAAAGGCTACTTTTGTGATATATTGATAGTAAAAAGTGTTACAGGTTCTAAAGTAGCATAAGCGACAGAGTGGCACCAGCTTTAGACATGAAGACTCTGATTTTTATTGTGGGGTGGGCATTCATTTATGACTAAGAAAATTAATGATTCCCTCATGGCATGTGGATTTCGTCAAATCAAGGAAGTCCGTGGGGCTGTAGGAGGTTCTCCAATGGAGCTCGACCTAAACTCTGCCCAGAAAACTGAAGCCAATGAGCAAACGGATCAGGCTGAACCAATGGTACAGGGGGAACTCACAGAATACTTCCGTGCAACAGAATTGAAAAGTTCAGCTGTGTAGATGATGTGACAATGTGAACTCACTATTTCATCATTGACTGCTTTATCGTTGACAACAAATTGAAAGGTTATCACATCAGCAGTGTGCCATTTTAATTTCACGGCCAAGCTCTAAACTTACTTTTATATGCCACAACTTCACAATTTTTTTTTTATTTAAAGTTTCTTGTTAGTTAATGTTGGGAGGACTACAACGCCTTTGTTTAAGTTCAGCATAACGCTGATCTGCAGCTCTGGTATAAACTGTGATTCTTACACATTTGCTATCCTTTAAAGTAAACATTAAGTAATGAATGTATTTTTCATATACTTAGCAGCTTCTAATAATTCTTTATAAAGTTTTATATTATCCTTTATTAAAAAATCTGATGTGAGCAACACATAACTTTCCTTATATAATGCAATGGAGTTGCTAGTTTTACAATAAAAAAAAATTTGATGTGGACAACACATGACTTTCCTTATATAATGCAAGGAATCTACTACTTTTACAATAAAAAAATATGTTTTTCTTATAGTAGCTATTTATATTCTTTCCAAGAAATTGAATTTTCGTCAATTAGTCGTCATTTTTACTGATTTGGTGTCATTTTTATCCATTTGGCAAGATTTCCGTTAATTTGGCAACATTTTAAAAAGGTTCCAAGTTGGCGACATTTCGCAAAATTTGGCGCCAAAATCTCGCCAAGCGTTACTAACGGAGAAATAAGTTATTCTTATAGCAGATAAAAAACTATTGGCTTTCAAATACAAAAGTATTACTCAAAGTATCTTTTCTCCTGAATGGAACGAGCTAGATCCACTAGAATGATGTGTCCCAATTTATCGCATAATATTACATATGAAAAGTGAACATGTTTCTCAACAGTTAATATATTTTCTATAATTTATAGGATTTTTTGATAAATTTATTTTAAAAATGTACAATATTCCAAGAACTGTTCAAGCTAGCGTTCTAAAGTTCATGTCAATCGCTTTCTAAGGAAAAATTACATTAGAAATGTCTATTTGCGTAACTTTATTAAAGGTTTAGATTTTTTGATGATTTTTTCAAAATTTCACTCGACAATTTAGGGGGGGGGGTCTGAACATTCGATTACGTTTAAAAATAATCGGCTTCCAGTATTCACGGATTGTGATTTTTGTACCAAATTTCGTTCGAATCGGTCCATTTGTTCGTCAGTTATCGTCTCCACAGACTCAATGACACACACACACACACACACACACACACACACACACACACACAGACATCACCTCAAAAATGTTTGATTCGTGATCAGGGATGCTTGAAACATGCTCTCCGGTCGAAAACTCGAATTCGAATGTTCGAACCCGTCAAAATACTTTTATTATACATTATATTTATGAGGAAAGTAAAAATATGTCTAAATAGAAACGTTTTTAAAAATAATTCTTCTAGTAACATTTAGTCACTAGTTAAACTAAATATAATAACAGTTCAAATGCAGAAATATTATGCGTCTAATCTTGTATATTAAGACTAAAATTAATGTAATCATTTTAATTTATTTCACCTAAATCAGATATATTATTTCTTAGAATGCAAATAACATCTTAGTAATAGCAGATAAGCTTCTTTAATAGCTTTCTGAAATGAAGCATCTTTTAAGTCACGTATACATCATTTCTATCATTACCTACTTTGAAGTCTCATTTGAACCCTGATAAAATGTTAATCAACATTTGAAAGCAACTGTTGAAACGAACCGGAACTTTAATAGAAAGAACATTTTATGAAACTCATGAGGAGCTTTGGAGTTTTATTTTTTCACAATTTCCCTTTATTTGGTGAAAATTATGTTTCCGGGTTTTTTTTCACAAAGTAAATTGCATATTGATTTTTTTTCACATAGTTCGTTATGAAAAGAGCTGTACTCAAATTTCTGAAATCATTGTTTTAAAGAGTCTCTTTTTTTATTTAGTGACTTTGTATAAAATTTGAGATCTATAACAATAACGAAAAATGTGTGTTTATTCGATTATGTCGTCTGTAGTTGAAAATCTAAAATGTGTATGTCCATGAAATTTCGTACACATCTACTTCAGAAAGGCGCACCTTTGCGATATTATTTTTAAAATTCCAATTAAATAATTTTTGTGAGCTTTAGCACAGTTTTAACACACATTGGTTACTTAGTTCGGCCGTCCAAAAAGTTGTTCAAGTCCTCGGGCGAGTTGGACGATCTGGGTCTTCAACACATTGGTTACTTAGAGACAGAAAATATTATCACAGAGTTAGAGTTTGCAACTTAACACTACCGAAATGACTGGAAAATTATCTTTTGAAAAAATATTATACGGAAACCACACGATTAATAATAGAATTTTAATTAATCTTAAAATGTATATAACTTTGGTGTAATAAAGACAAACCACTTACGTACGCGGGATTTTCTCCCAGTGTTTCCATCTTAACACCATCGGCGTAGCGGTTTTTTAATTATATGCGGGAGTACTGTTAAAGCGTTCTTTGGTTTTCGATAATTCGCTGCGGGTTCCAGTGTGATTGGGATCAAAGGTCTGCATCTTTTACCCCTGGCAAGGTCGACTACACTTTTAGAACGTTCTGCATTGCACTGGATTTAATATGCAAATGTCTGTTAAAAATTACAACAAAATTCACAGCGAATACCCAAAAACCAAAGTACGTTTTGCAACACGCTCATTTATAATGAAAATGAAATAAAATGTGTTGCGTGAATGTACATTCAACCACGACATGACCGCTCATCTTAAATCCCGAGCAGTCGCAGGTGCAGCATCTAGTTTTATTAATATATGTAGTAGATCATTATTACCATTTTCCTCAACGTTATTACTATTGTAGATTATTACTTCCTCAACATTATTACTATTGTAGAAAAATTACTATTTTCTAAAAAAATTAAACATGTTCCGAAATATGCCTGTCTGTGTATGTGTATCTAAGTGTAAGCTTGTATATACGTATATATGTGTATGCACATTTGAGTGCATGTGTAAATATGTATGTATGTGTGAGAATTTTGAACACGGTAAAGAAGGAATGATTGCACATACCACTATGGAATGTTTAACAGATTGTCTTAACTCGTACGTAGAAAAATATAAATATAGGTTTCATATTGACAAACTTTTCAAACTTTTTTCCTATTTTGATGAGAATAACATCTATACTTGGAACATTTGTGACGAAATGGGAGTGTTACGAAATATGTAAACATTTTGGATGTTTATATCTCCGTATTTAATAAATAAAAATGTAATCAATTTTACTCGTTTTGGCGGAAATATGGTACATATTATGAATATATAAAACTAATTTCAATATTTTAATACTTTGAAATTTTTCAAATAATTATAAAAGGTATCTGTCCAAGAGAGTTTTTTTTCTAAATTTTGCTGACTTCACTCGAAATACCATTGTGACGATAAAAGATAGATATAAATAGTAAGCGACAAAAACGTGCATTTAAAAATGCTTTTTCTAGGTCTACAATTTGTTTTTAAAAATATCTTAAAGTGGCGAGTAAATGTCTTGTCCGGTTGAAAAGATTGAAAATATTCGTTTTTTCAATCGTTATAAGTTTTTAATGCTTATATCACAAAACCTCAAAGTGCAAGTTAAATATGAACAATAAGCAAGGATATATAGGTATATAAATTTCCTACAAATGTATATAATGGGATTTTATATCGAGATCTTTGTCTTCGAAGTATAGTAGTTATAATTTCGATGTTTTAGTTTTTTTTAATTTAGTTTTCTTTTCAACAGGTGGTAATATTGCAATATTTAAAATGTCACGAGTATTGCAGCGTAATGGGTTTACAATGGGTTTACAATGCAATTTAATGGGTTTACAATAGCTTTACAATGCAGTTTAATGGGTTTACTCCTTGGAGACGTTTGTGCACAGGTACAATTTATTGTATTTTGTTTTACAAAAAGTAAAGATTAAAATTAGAACGTGAGAATTCTAAAGTTGTTTAATAATTTATGAGGATTGTAGAGAATAGATGGAAATATTAAAGTACGTATTTATGTGCCGTTTGGCAAGTTTTAGATTACCATGGATATAAATTATCTACGGAAATATTGTTAAGTTTAATTTATATATAGCCAAGCAAGTTAATAAAGTACATTGATATTTTGACGAAATCTACGGTCAAAGTATCCAGATGAATTCGTGGAGAATACTAAAAAGTACTTACTAGATATAAACAGTTAACAAGTAATTTATAGCGCTTTTAAAGCCTAGAAGCGAAATGAGTTTGAAAAATTGAATAACGTTACTGGATTTTTATTTTACAAAATATTATTCCCTCAACACGGTTTCAGCTAAATCGTACTAAAGCTACTGCCGATTTTTTTTAAACTTTTCTTCTAAAATTGTTTAAGGTAATTCGACGTTTAAACTATGTTGAAATGACTACATTTCTGCAAAAGAAACTCATTTAAAATATAAAAACATTATTCATAATTTCAACCAAGTGCAATACTATTTCAAATGAATAAATATTATTTTTCTAATATTTTATGTTAAGACTAAAATCAATTTTATTTTTACTTTCCTTATATACATAATGTATAAGGAAAGTATTGCGACGCGGTCGAAAATTCGAATTCGAGTTTTCGACGGGAGAGCACGTTTCAAGCATCCCAGATCTCGAATCAAACACTTTTAAAGTGATGTATGTGTGTGTGTGTGTCAGTGAGCCTATGGAGACGATAACTGACGAACGAATGGAGCGATTCGAACGAAATTTGGTACAAAATTCACAATCCGTAAACACTGGAAGCCTATTGTTTTTATACGCTATCGAATGTTCAGAACCTGACTAAATTTTCGAATAAAATTTTGAAAAAATCGCCAAAGAATCAAAACCGCTAATAAAGTTACGCAAATAGACATTTTTTATGTAATTTTTTATTAGAAAACGATTGGCATAAATTTTAGAACGCTAACACAAACCGTTCTCGAGATATTGCACATTTTTTTAAAAAAAATTATCAAAAAGTCAAATAAAATAAAAAAAAAATTCCTATTGAAAAACATGTTCACTTTTCAAATGTAATACCATACGATAAATTGGGTGCCATCATTCTCGTGGAACTAGCTCGTTCCATTCATGAAAAAAGATATTTTGAGTAATACTTTTGTATTTGAACGCCAATAGTTATTTGTCTGCTGTAAGAATAACTTATTTCTTCATCCATAACGCTTGGCGAGATTTTGGCGACGAATTTGGCGGAATGTAGCCAACTTGGTGACTTTTTGAAATGTTGCCAAATTAACGAAAATCTCGCCAAATGGATAAAAATGACGCTAAATCAATGTAAATGACGATTAATTGTCGAAAATTCAATATCTTGGAAAGAATATTAGTATATACTATAAGAAAAACCTATTTTTTTACTGTAAAAGTAGTAAATTCATTACATTATATAAGGAAAGTCATGTGTTGCCCACATCAGATTTTTTTAGTTTATGTCATCTAAATGGGATATTTTATTTCGTT
The DNA here is from genome assembly GCA_951213105.1 of Amaurobius ferox. Lineage (NCBI taxonomy): Eukaryota > Metazoa > Arthropoda > Arachnida > Araneae > Amaurobiidae > Amaurobius > Amaurobius ferox. Next base: position 84,422,692 of record OX578146.1, on the reverse strand, counting down.
GAATGCATAATACCCTAGCAATATTAGAAAATTTTCTTTCTGACCTTTAAGAAATGATCTTTTAAATCACGTATGCAGCATTACTATGATTACGTAATTTAAAGTCTTATTGGAGTCTTAATACAATAGTAATCAACATTTGAAAGCAACTGGTGAAATAAACCGGAACTTTCATAGAAATAACATTTTATGAAACTCATTGTTAAGGAGCGGTTTCATGCGGTTTTAATTTCCAGTATTTGTAGTAGATTATGTTTCTGATTTGTAATGTAATAGATATATCGATTTTTTCACTATATCGAATTAAAAGATATATCGAATTTTTGTTCATTAACATAAGAATCACATTTAAATTTTGCAGATCATTGTTTTGAAATTTCTTCTTCATTCTTTTCAATGACTTTGTATTTTGTTATAAAATTTTACAATTTACTAATATATGTAGTAGATGATTACTACTACATGATACTATTGTACTGAAACATTACTGTGTGTTTGAAAATTTTGATGGAATATACGTTTTCAACAACATCTGGCATAAACTACTTACCTGGTATGTAAGCTTAATCGCAAAAACGGCAACATCAAACATTATAAATAAATTTATTTATATAAAATACTGATAGTTATTAATTTAAATGGATAGGTTGAATACCAAGTTTTTCATGGAATATTGATGATTGTAGAGAATGACTCTCCATGAAGAAAGAGTTTGGTGATTTAGATCGTAAATTCAGAATTTTGTCAAATTATACATATATAACGTCGAAGTTAAATTCAATTAATCAATTTCACTATAATATTTCACTATAATACTCAAAATTTGCACATAAAAACATATTTTCGTTTTAGTTAAATTGTAATAGATAACCTTTTTATTTATATTTGAAAAATGATTTATAAGAAGCAAAGGAAAAAAAATCTGATGTAGGCAGCAAATGAAATTTCTCTACAGACATAAATTCATTTTCTCTTTATTTCTTTAATGCGTCATTAAATTGAGTTTCATTGCACACAATAACAATCATAATTATTTGAATTTACACTGAATTTGTACTTTTAATTCAATTTTCGTTATCCGTTGATGACTGAGCGTACTTTTAAAGACGGCGCAGCAAAAATGCGATAGAACTAAAATATCTTGATAACAGCAAGTTCTAAAATAAAAAGGTTGGTTTTATTCATTTTATCATAAAAACGTACGTATAAAACAAGCATTTAATTGATACATTTGAGCATAGTTAGTATTTTATTTCAGATTTTGACGATTTTTGCTGGTCATTTCGCAAAAGTGGGCAGATTCTTTTTCCGGAACCATACCAAAAATCTTATCAGTACCAGGGTAACCCAAAAATTCCATATCTACAAAATTTTGGGAAATTTGATCTATTAGTTTTTTAGCTAGAGTGGATACAGACAATTTTTGCAGGTCATTTCTCAAACCAACGCAGGTTCTTTTATTCCGAAGCGTACCAAAATATAATCAGCACTAGGGTAATCCACAAGCAATTTACCTTCAAAATTTTATGTACTTTAGTTTTTGATCAATCAATTTTTGATTTATAATTATGTTTTAAGTTTTTGTCAATTAGTTTTTGATTTACAGCGGATATATTGTACAAACAGACACACACATACACATACAGACCCACAGACAGACATCCCTCTAAAATAGTTTTTCTTATTCCAGAGGTACCAAAACTCTTGTGAATTTTGGCACAATACCAATATATTCCCTATGCATTATCATGCATTGTAGGGAAGGTAAAAATGGAATATATAATACATTTCCATGTATGTGTTATACATTTCCATGTATGTGTTATACATTTCCATGTATAATACATTTCCATGTATAATACATTTCCATGTATGTGTTATACATTTCCATGTATGTGTTATACATTTCCGTGTATGTGTTATACATTTCCATGTATAATACATTTCTATGTATGTGTTATACATTTCCATGTATAATACATTTCTATGTATGTGTTATACATTTCCATGTATAATACATTTCCATGTCCTCGTCCATTCTACTATGCTTTGCACAGCTGTATGTACACCTAGTTCTTTTAGAATAAAAAAAAATCTGATGTGGGCAGCACATGACTTACCATGCAGACTCATATACACATTCTCTTTATTTTAATTAAATTGAATTCACTATGAATTCAATTTTCGTTCTCATTTGATAACTGGACTCATTTTCAAAGGTGGCGTAGAGAAAAAACGAAATAACGAAAATATCTCGAGAACGGCTAGTCCTAGTGTAATGGGGTTGGTCTTATTCTTTTTTTTCGTTAAAAATTACGTATAAAACAAGCATTATTGGATATATTTCAGCATACGAAGTTTTTATTTTAGATTTTGTCGATTTTTGCCGGCCATTTTGAAAAAAAAGGCAGGTTATTTTTTTCCGAATCGTACCGAAATCTAGTCAGCATCAGGGTGACCCACAAGCAACTTATCTACCAAATTTTGTGAAATTCAGTCCATTAGACTTTTTGCTAGAGTGGATACAAGCTTTTGCGGGCCATTTCGCCAAAAAAGGCTGGTTCTTTTATCCCAAATCGTACCCAAAACTAATCAGCACCAAATTCGCTCACAAGCGACTTACCTACAAAATTTTATGAAATTCGGTAAATTAGTGTTTTAGTTATAGTGGATACAAAATCTGCACAGACAGACAGACAGACACACAGACAGACAAACAGACAGACACACACACACACACACACACACAGACGTCACGCTAAAAATAGTTTTTCTTGTATTCTAGAGGGCTCGAAACGTGTAGATCCGTCAAAAACTCGAATTGAGGTTTTCCACATTATTCCAATACTTTCCCTATATATTACCATGTATTGCAAGGAAAATCATAAAAAAACGTCCCCCATATTTCTAGGATAAAACATTTACGAGATAGTACAGTTGTTTCTACAATTTTAGAAACATGGTTTCTTTTGAAATCCGGCCATTAGAGAAATTAAAAAAATCTGATGTGTACAGCGCATGACTTTCCCTACAGACGCAAATTCATTTTCTTTTTATTTTCTTCAGTAACTCGCTACATTGAGTTTAATTGCGCAAAATAATACTGAATTTGCAATTCTAGTTCAATTTTTGTTTTCATTTGATTACTGGACATTTTTTCAAATAAAAAATGTGTCACAGAAATGTAAAAATACTAAAATATCTCGAGAATTGTTAGACCTAGATTAATGGGGTTGGTCTTTTTCAATTCCCCGCCAAAAATTACGTGAAAGACAAGCATTGAATTTAAATAATACATTTCACCATACGTAGTCTTTGATTTTAGATTTTTGCGATGTTTGCGGGCCTTCATAAAAAAAAGACAAGTTCTACTTTTCCAAATCGTATCAAAACCTAATAAGCACCAGTGTATCCCACAAGTGACTCATCTACCAAATTTTCTGAAATTTGGTCAATTACTTTTTTAGCTAGAGTGGATACATGGGATTTTTGCGGGCCATTTCGCAAAAAAAGCGGGTTCTTTTATCCCGAATTGTACTAAAATCTAATCAGCATCAGGGTCATATACAAGTGACTTATATATAAAACTTTATGAAATTTGTTCTATGAGTTTTCGAGTTAGGGTCGATACATACATTTCACAGACAGACACGCCCACAGAAGTCACGCTAAAATAGTTATTTCGTGTTCTAGAGTTTCCAAAACGTGTAGATCCGTCGAAATCACAACTTGTGATTTTCGACATGATTCTAATACGTTCCCTGTACTTAACCCTGTATTGCAGGGAAAATAAAAAATCTGATGTGGGCAGCACATGCTTTTCCCTGCAGACTTATATTCACGTTCTCTTTATTTTACTTAAATTTAATTCACTTTTAATTTAATTTTCGTTCTCATTTGGTAACTGGACATATTTTCAAAGGTGCCGAGAAAATACGAAAAAACTAAAATATCTCGACAACGGCTAGTCCTAGTGTATTGGGGTTAATCATATTCTTGTCATCGTTAAAAATCACGTATAAAACAAGCATTTAATGGATATATTTGAACATACGTAGTTTTTTAGTTTAGATTTCGACGACTTTTGCGGGCCATTTCACAAAAAAAGGCAAGTTATTTTTTTTCTAATCATACCAAAATCCAATCTGCACCAGGGTGACCCACAAGCGACTTATCAACCAATTTTTGTGAAATTTGGTCCATTAGTTTTTCAGTTACAGTTGATACAGGCAATTTGGCGGGCCATTTCGCAAACAACGGCGGGTTCTTCTATCCCGAATTGTACCCAAAACTAATCAGCACCAGAGTCGCCCACGAATGACTTACATACCAAATTTTATGAAATTCGATCAATCAGTTTTTTTAGTTAGTATGGATCTGCACAGACAGACAGACACACAGACACACACACAAACATCACTCTAAAAATGGTTTTATCGTATTCTAGAGGTGTCAAAACGTGTAAACTCGAAATGCGATTTTCGGTGTGACTCCAATACTTCCCCTATACATTACGATGTTTTGCAGGGAAAGTAAAAATCTGATGTGGGCAGCACATGACTTTCCCTGCAGACTTATATCCACGTTCTCTTTATTTAAATAAAATTTATTTCACTTTTATTCCATTTTCGTTCTCATTCGGTAACCGAGTTATTTTCAAAAGTGGCGTAGAGAAAGTACGAAAAACTAAAATATCTCGAGAACGGCTAGTTCTAGTGCAATGGTTTTGGTCTTATTCTTTTCGTCCTTAAAAATTACGTATTAAACGGGCATTTAATGGATATATCTGAGTATATCTAGTTCTCTAGTTTAGATTTTGACGATTTTTGCGGGCCATTTTGCAAAAAAAGTCAGGTTATTTTTTTCCGAATCGTACCAAAATCTAATCAGCACCAGAGTAACCCAAAAGTGACTTATCCAATGATTTTTGTGAAATTTGGTCCATTAGTTTTTCAGTTACAGTTGATACAGGCAATTTGGCGGGCCATTTCGCAAACAACGGCGGGTTCTTCTATCCCGAATCGTACCCAAAACTAATCAGCACCAGACTCGCTCACAAGTAACTTACCTACCAAATTTTGTGAAATTCGGTCCATTAGTTTTTTAGTTAGAGTGGATACAAAATCTGCACAGACAGACAGACTGACACACAGACAGACACACAGACACACACACAGACGTCACGCTAAAAATGGTTTTCTCGTATTCTAGAGGTCTCGAAACGTGTAGATCCGTCGAAAATTCGAGTTGCGATTTTCGGCATGATTCCAATACTTTCCCTATACATTACGATGTATTGCAGGGAAAGTAAAAATATAATATTTTAATAGTTCACTGTTTTCTAAAATAAGTATATCCATTCTGAGTAACATTTTCTATCATAAAACTTAAATCAATGTATAAAAAAAAGAAAATTTAATTTCAGTCAGTAGTAAAAATCGCGTGCTTTCATCTTTTAACATTTTATAACAAAACTATGTATATGATATCATAAATCTCAGTTTCTTATGGGCTGCACAAATGTAAAGATTAAATATAATGCAATGTCCCAAACACTTTCAAGAGCATCTTTCTGATTCTTTTTATCCTGCTGTGAAAGGTGTTGGCGACATGGAAGAGGAGGAGTTATAAAAACATCATTAAGGATGGACATAATTCTAAACAACAAAGATGCCGTGAAACAGATATCAAGACACCTCGAGTAATAATAGATAATGCCAGGACAACGAGTTGAATGAAAGGTACGAGTATAACTGATAATAAAAAGCATTGTGATTTATTACTTCCCTATATAATATAAAGATATTATTTTGTAACGAGATTGAAAATTCGCGTTTTTAATGGATTTGCTTATATGAAACATTCCTGAAATAAAATAGAAAAGTTTAAACTGGTATCTGATCATGTATGTTTTTGTATGTATTGTACATTTACGTGCATATATGCGTGTATGCGTTGTGAATACGCTAGCTCTTAAAATAATACTGCAATTTGGACGGAATTTGGTACGACTGTACTTGAGTACTTGAATCGACGAGTATAATTGCACTGTGTAGTTTGAGCATGATAGAACATTTGAATTGGTCGTAACTGCTAAAATAAAAGATCTGATGTGGGCAGTACCTGACTTTCTCTGCAGACTTATATCCACGTTCTCTTAATTTTAATTAAATTTATTTCACTTTAAATTCAATTTTCGTTCTCATTTGGTAACTGGATTTATTTTCAAAGTTGGAGCAGAGAAAATACGAAAACGCTAAAATATCTCAGGAATGGTTAGTCCTAGTGTAAGTGGGTTGGTCTTATTCTTTTCTTCGTTAAAGATTATGTATAAAACAAGCATTTAATGGATATATTTCAGGATACAAAGTTTTTATTTTAGATTTTGACGATTTTTACGGGTCATTTTGCAAAAAACGGCTGGTTATTTATTTCCGAATCGTACCAAAATCTAATCAGCACCAGGATGACCTATGAGTGACTTATCTACCGAATTTTGTGAAATGCGGTCCATTAGTTTTTAAGCTAGAGTAGATAGAGGCTATTTTTAAGGGCCATTTTGCAAAACAAAGGCGAGTTCTTTTATCCCGAATCGTACCCAAAATTAATCAGCACCAGATTCGCCTATAAGTGACTTACCTACCAAATTTTATGAAATTCGGTCAATTAGTTTTTTGTTAGAGTGGGTACAATATCTGCACAGACAGACAGACACACAGACAGACAGGCAGACACACACAGAGACAGACACACACACAGACGTCCAGCTAAAAGTAGTTTTCTCGTATTCTAGAGGTCTCGAAACTTGTAGATTCGTCGAAAACTTTACTTGCAATTTTCGGTGTGATTCCAATACTTTCCCTATACATTACAATATATATTGCAGGGAAAGTAGAAATCTGATGTGGGCTGCACATGACTTTCCCTGCAGACTTATATCGACGTTCTCTTTATTTTAATTAAATTTAATTCACTTTTAATTCAATTTTCGTTCTCATTTGATAACTGGATTTATTTTTAAAGGTGGCGTAGAGAAAATATGAAGAAACTAAAATATCTCGAGAACGACTAGGCCTACTGTAATGGGGTTGGTCTTATTCTTTTCTTCGTTAAAAAATTACGTATTAAACAAGCATTTAATGGATATGTTTGAGCATACGTAGCTTCTTAGTTCAGATTTTGACAATTTTTGCGGGCCATTTTGCCAAAAAAGGCAGGTTATTTTTTTACCGAATCGTACCAAAATCTAATCAGCTCCAGGGTGACCCACAGGTGACTTATCTACCAAATTTTGTAAAATTCGGTTCATTAGTTTTACAGCTAGAGTGGATACAAGCTTTTACGGGACATTTCGCAAAAAAATGCGGGTTCTTTTATTCCGAATCGTATCCAAAACTAATCAGTTCCAGACTCGCTCACAAGTGACTTATCCACCAAATTTTGTAAAATTCGGTCAATTAGTTTTTTAGTTAGAGTGGATACAAAATCTGCACACACAGACACACAGACAGACACACAGACACACACACACAGATGTCACGCTAAAAATAGATTTTTCGTATTCTAGAGGTCTTGAAATGTGTAGATCCGTCGAAAACTCGAGTTGCGATTTTCGACACGATTCCAATACTTCCCCTATACATTACCATGTATTGCAGGGAAAGTAAAAATCTGATGTGGGCAACATATGACTTTCCCTGCAGACTTATATCCACGTTTTCTTTATTTTAATTAAATTTATTTCACTTTTAATTCAATTTTCGTTCTCATTCGGTAACCGGACTTATTTTCAAAGGTGGCGTAGAGAAAATACGAAAAACTAAAATATCTCGAGAACGGCTGGTCCTAGTGTAATGGGGTTGGTCTTATTCTTTTCTTCGTTAAAAATTACGTATTAAACAAGCATTTAATGGATATATTTGAGCTAAGTAGTACTTTAGTATAGATTTTGACGATTTTTGAAAGACATTTTGCAAAAAAAGGCGGGTTATTTTTTTTGCGAATTGTACCAAAATCTAATCAGCACCAGGGTGACCCACAAGTGACTCATCTACTGAATTTTGTGAAATTCGGTCCATTAATTTTTTCAGTTAGAGTGGATACAATCTTTTGCGGGCCATTTCGCAAAAAAGGGCGGGTTCTTTTATCCGGAATCGCACCCAAATCTAATCACCACCAGATTCGCCCACAAGTGACATACCTACCAAATTTTTTGAATTTCGGTCAATTAGTTTTTTAGTTACAGTGGATACCAAATCTGCACAGACAGACACACAGACAGACAGACACACAGACCCACACACAGACGTCACGCTAAAAATGGTTTTTTCGTATTCTAGAGGTCTTGAAACGTGTAGATCCGTCGAAAACTCGAGTTGCGATTTTCGACATGATTACAAGACTTTCCTTATACATTACCATGTATTGCAGGGAAAGTAAAAATCTGATGTGGGCAGCACATGACTTTCTCTGCAGACTTATATCTACGTTCTCTTTATTTTAATTAAATTTATTTCACTTTTGATTCAATTTTCGTTCTCTTTCGGTAACCGAAATTACTTTCAAAGTTGGTGTAGAGAAAATACGAAAAACCAAAATATATCGAGTACGGCTAGTCCTAGTGTAATGGGTTTGGTCTTATTCTTTTCATCGATGAAAATTACGTATTAAACGTGCATTTAATGGATATATTTGAGTATACCTAGTTCTTTAGTTTAGAATTTGACGATTTTTGAGGGCCTTTTTGCAAAAAAGTGCAGGTTATTTTTTTCCGAATCGTACCAAAATCTAATCAGCACCAATGTGATCCATAAATGACTCATGTACCGAATTTTGTGAAATTTGGTCCATTAGTTTTTTAATTAGAGTGGATACGAGCTTTTGCGGGCCATTTCGCAAAAAAAGGCGGGTTCTTTTATCCCAAATCGTACCCAAAACTAATCAACACCAGACCCGCTCACAAGTGACTTACCTACCAAATTTTGGGAAATTCGGTCCATTAGTTTTTTAGTTAGAGTGGATACGAAATCTGCACAGACAGACAGACAGACACACAGACAGACAGACACACAGACAGACACACAGACTCACAGGCACACACACAGACGTCACGCTAAAAATAATTTTATCGTATTCTAGAGGTGTCATAACGTGTAGATCCGTCGAAAACTCGATTTGCGATTTTCGGCATGATTCCAATACTTTCCCTATACATTACCATGTATTGCAGGGAAAGTAAAAATCTGATGTGGGCAGTACATGACTTTCTCTGCAGACTTATATCCACGTTCTCTTTATTTTAATTAAATTTATTTCACTTTTAATTCAATTTTCGTTCTCATTCGGTAACCGGACTTATTTTCAAAGGTGGCGTAGAAAAAATACGAAAAACTAAAATATCTCGAGAACCGCTAGTCCTTGTGCAATGGAGTTGGTCTTATTCTTTTCGTCGTTGAAAAATACTTATTAAACGAGCATTCATTGGATTAATTTGAGTATGCCTAGTTCTTTAATTTAGATTTTGACGATTTTTGCGGGCCATTCTGCAAAAAAAGGCAGGTTATTTTTTTCCGAATCGTACCAAAATCTAATCAGCCCCAGAGTAACCCAGAAATGACTCATCTACCGAATTTTGTGAAATTCGGTCCATTAGTTTTTCAGTTAGAGTGGATACAAGCTTTTGCGGGCCATTTTGCAAAAATAGGCGAGTTCTTTTATCCCGAATCTTACTCAAAACTAATCAGCACCAGACTCGCCTACAAGTGACTTACCTACCAAAATTTGTGAAATTAAGTCCATTAGTTTTTTAGTCACAGTGGATACAAAATCTGCACACACTGACAGACACACAGACACACAGACACACACACAGACGTCACGCTAAAAATGGTTTTTTCGTATTCCAGAGGTCTCGAAACGTGTAGATCCGTCGAAAACTCGAGTTGCGATTTTCGGCATGATTCCAATACTTTCCCTATACATTACCATGTATTGCAGGGAAAGTTAAAATTAGCCATATCTACTAATACATTAAATAATAAAAATCAATATTTGTGCCCATACGCGGGCGTAAATCTTAATTGTTCAATAGCATCACTAAAGTAATAAATTTAGAGGTCGAGACCAAGGATTCTATTTGAAAACATTTAAAGAATGAAACATTGCTCAACATTAAAACATTAAAAACATTTAATGATTGAAAACATGTCATTTAAAAACTCACATTTAAGACCAAAGAAGCCATTTTGAAACATTTAAGATCAAGGATGCCATTTCAAAACTTTTGGATGCCATTTAAAAAAAATTCTCATTAAACTAATGACCGAGCTAGTGAGCTATTAATCACAATCAATAAAAATATATTATTGCACATAATAATACATGCTGTTGGTTTAAGGCAAAAAAATCGTTATAATTTTAATCAATGATGTTTTCCAATGTTTTTTAAATTTACATTTTATAAAAAATATAGTGCTACTTTAGAATAATACCATACAAAAACTTGCGTCTGTGTATTAAAAATCCTAATTAGGATGATGAACTTGTTAAAGCATGTTTTAAAGGATGGATAATTTGAATATATTCATTTAAAGCCATTTACATTTATTCCGAATGTATAAAAAGTCGAAGAATTATGAAAGAAAAGGTATAACGAGAACTCGCTGCATTTTGTTTAATGAATGCGCTTTTCTTTGTAAATGAAAAAATTATACTTTATTTTTAATTAGCATTTTACCGTTATCAATTTAATTGCTGATTTAGAAGAATATCGCGAAAGAATATTCTCAGAGAAGTACAAAGTACTACTCGGATTATCACGTCATGCAGTTGAATACTATGCAAGGAGGTTGTATTTATTTTAAAAGTTATTGTAAATATTATATTTTGGAGTTATTAGATTTAGTTTAAATTATTTTAATGTTTACGAATTTATTTTCTCTACGATACATTATGTCTCACAGGAACGCCACTTTATGGTAAAAGAAATATTTGTCAAGTGTAAGGAACCAAACCACTTTTCAAACAGTTATAAAACCTTAAAATGGTTTGAGCAAATTCCCTGCAGGACCAAAGATGTACTTTCAGGTCTAAGATACCATGCTGTAGGATACTTACCCTGATTTGAAGAAGAAGACGAAAATAGACTTTCTAGTCCGACAATTTAATTCAGAATTTGTGTTGCAGAATGTTCGATGGTTGCTCGTAAATTGGGATGGCACAAAATCTGCTCAACACAATACTCCCTGGTCGGAGCGCGCCAAAATTGTGAAAATATGCCGAGGGCGACATTTTATTGTGAGGCATTTTTATTGTAAAGCTGTCGAGAACTTGCGAGCCAAGATTGTGATAATATAGCGAGGGCGACCTTTCCTTGTGAGGCATTGTTTATTGTGAAGCTGTCGAGAACTTTCGAGCCAAGATTGTGAAATTATGGCGAGGGCGACTTTTTATTTTGAGGCATTTTTATTGCGAAGCTGTCGAGAACTTGCTAGTCAAGATTGTGAAAATATGTATGGCGAGGGCGACCTTTTATATTCTGAGGCATTTTTATTGTGAAGTTGTCGAGAACTTGCGAGCCAAGATTGGGAAAATATAGTGAGGGAGGCCTTTTATTGAGAGGAATTTATATATCGTGAAGCTGTCGAGAACTTGCGTGCCAAGAGTGTGAAAATATGGCGAGGGCGACCCTTTATTATGAGGTATTTTTTATTGTGAAGCTGTCGAGAACTTGCAAACCAAGATTGTAATAATATGACGAGAGCTACCTTTAATTGTGAGGCATGTTTTATTGCGAAGCTGTCGAGAACTTGCGAGCCAAGATTGTGAATATATGGCGAAGGCGACCTTTTGTTGTAAGGCATTTGTTTTGTTGTAAGGTTGTCGAGAACTTGCGACATCGCTTATCGATTGCATAATTCAAAAGTGCATATATGGTGCTACCGTCAGGTAAATGGCTGAGAAGTTGTAACGGTTGTGAAAGTTGTCTGATCTTTTGTCGTCGGTGATCATCACTTATGAGACCAGCTCACGGCCGGGAGAGAGAGAACCCACCCTTTACGGAGTGGTAGTCCGACACTAAATGGTGAGACGAAAATGGATCTTTTACTCTAACAATTTAATTCGATATATGAATGGTTGCTGGTTGATCCCAAGTTGTAATGCCTCAAGAGATAGTTACCACCTGTGCAACTGCTAAAATGATTGTTTAATACATATTCTGAGCTACGGAATCGATTTTGAGATTTGCATCAACTGAAGTACGAAAAAGTAAGTGGTTAGTTGAATGCAATGAAATATATAATTTTTGTGTAGCCTCATAGATGAAAATTTACAATTTCTTCCAAAAATTAATATAAATTAAAATACGTTTAAATCTCAACCCAACCATTCATAGTCTCAAGACACAAAAATTCTCCTGAAGGGTATTATTTTAGGAACTATTGTGATAAATCTATATAAATAAAATTTCAAATCTAACTGTGGGTATGTATGTGTGTTTGCCTCATCACCACAGGGGAACGATTGTACCGAATTACATGAAATTCTGTGGGTAGCCTTGAAATAGCCCCATATAAAATTTAGTCTATGTTTTGAATTTCCGGAACCAGAGGTTGTCTGAGATAGCAATAAAAAACGAACGTGCCATAAAGATAATATTATGTAAGCAATATTTAATGTAAACAATATATGTATATAAATAATGAATTTGTGAATATATTATACATAGTTTTAGGAAGGTCAAATGATATTCAAAAATGCTTTGAATACAGTGTTCTTCGTTTTCATTGAATATTTCATTTGAAAAGTTTTGAAAGAATGTGGCATATTTTAATTAGCTTTTACCTTTTCACTCTTTGTTAAAACAAAATTTACAATTTTTTACTATGGAAGAATTTAAATATTGGTGATATCAGTGTGAAATTGGAGGTATTGTAATGTCATTGTTTTTGCCTAAAATGTTTTTAACATCTATTTCTCAAAATCTACTATACATAGAGCTAAAATGACGGCTGATAAAATCTTATACTTAAATTCCGGAGGAGGTAGGGGACTCACTAGCAAATTCAACTTCTGGTACTTTTCTATTTCCTGTTCGTGAATTTTTCTTTGCCTTGAAACATGCATTTATCAAGATTGGTTTTAAATTGATCTCAGATGTTAATTGATATAGACTCAGCATCAAATTCCGGAGGAGTTTTACGAAAAATATTTACTTCTGGTTCTTTTTCTATTTCGGTCCAGGTCGGTGGTTCTATGTCGGTCCCCTTGAAGGTATTTTTCTCAGGATCGTCTATAGATAGACCTCAGATGTTGATTGATATTGATTCGGCATCAAATTCTAGAAGTAGTAGGATTACTTAATAAGTATTTCAACTTCCCGTTCGGGAGATTTCACTTCTGTTTAAAAATCCAATTTCCGTGCAACAGCTACTTTTCAGGATCTATTCTTAGATGGCGTTAGGAAATTGAAAAAGCTTAGGCGACACGAACTACGGATACAGCAACAACTTTCCGAGGAGAGTAGAAAGTTTACAAATGGTTTATATCCATATTCTTTTAAATTTCTGGTACTCTGTCTCATTTTTTCCGCACTTTGAAAATAACTTTGGAAATAAAATAATTTCTGCCGTAGAATAGCATTCCTACTAGACAGAAAATCCATCATATCTGAAATGATCGTCTGCTGTTATTTCATTTTATTTCTATTTCCATTTTTACATTTCTGGTATTTGTCTCATTTTTACCGCACTTAACAGTCATATTTTCTGCACCTTGTATATATTTCTCGTTTTATTTGTTTTTCGTCACACTAGGTGACGCTACTAATCTTTTAACGATATCCCTTAGGGACTCTATTACAAAGCAGAGCTCCTTTTATAGTTTCTGCTAGCATGGATTTTTTTAAGCTGTTATTTGCTTTTAGCGCTTAAGAAGGAAATTCAACATATCTTAAATGGTCGTCTGTTGCTATTTTATTTGCGCAGCAGTAAAAGCAGTAATGTATTTTTCTGTTGTGAGTGCGCGCAATTACTACTTACGTATACACACGAATTAAATGATATGCACATTACCAGCTGTTACATCCCCAAACTGTCATTTTATCTCGTATTGACGTTGAAGCTGAATTTTCAAGTAGTTAAGGTGCTTCAGACATAATGAACTTCGTTTCTTGAAAAATTAATATTTGATAGTTTCGAAAAGTATTTGGAGAAATGTTTGCGGCTGCAGAGTGGCTTATGGTTCATAGTGTGATAGTAATTATTTAATAGAAATATACTTTAATTTACAAACACCGAATTTGAAATTGATCTAAATTTTTAATAAATGGAATGTGCCAGTTCCATTGGATGATGCGATTTATTCTTATGTTTATTTCATGGAGTTAGAGAGACGGAGATAAAACTCCTATGATTAAAAAGCTTGAAAATACCATAATGTTTTGAAAATGATATTTATGTGTCCCCAGAGTTAGTGAAATCTCTATATTTTCTTAGCTGACACAATAGGAAAGCGTAGCTTTTAGTATATGCATTTATTATTATTTTCTCATTAAAGATTCCTAACCAGAACTAGAAGTTGGTTTGTTCTTGGTTGTAGAAGGATGCAGAATGTATGAAGATGAGTATACATTGAAATGTAAAATATATTGAAAGAAAAAATATATTTGAAAACGCAAGAGTATTCTTTATTATTTTTGTTGCAATTTACATTAAAGAAACAATTTATTTTCAAAAACTTAATGGTTTATATAAATATTTTTAATACAATACGAGATTTTTCCATAGAAAGTGTCATGACTCAATTGAAAGGATATCACTTAATTTATGGTCATACTCCGAGATAAGATAATCGTATGGATCTGAAAATTAGAAAAATGTAACTTATGGAATTTTTTCAAATTTATCTAAATATAATTCAAAAGAAAATATTTATAATGCAGTTTGTAATAATTGACATATCTACAAAAAGTAAAAAAGAGCAGTATTTTCGTATTTTAAGTATTTTGGAATATCATTGAATACAAAATCCATTCATTTCTTTTGTAAAAAGCGAATTTTCTCTCAATGAAGAAAATGAACGAATTGATTTATAAAATAGCGGAGTTATGATACTGGAGTTCCAACAACTGACACTAAAATTATTTTGGATTTTTTTAAACGGATGTAATATTTGATCTATGATACTTCACAAGGCTGTTTTTTAGTGTGCCAATCATAGATAAACATAAACATGCTAGATTCCTACAGACCAGGAATACTATAATGCTAAGTCAACGGATTCTTAAACTAGAGTGCAACTGAAAAGCATGCACAATAATATTTTTTTTCAAGTGTCAGATACTAGACTATTCAATTATTACCTATAAAGAAACCAAGAAGTGAAACATTTTACCATAAACTGCGCTGCCCCTGTGGACCATAGAGGATATATCACATTACAATATTTACAACTCTTTTAACCACACAATTAACCCTGCGGGGTGGCAGAAGCAGTGAGCGTACCATACATCTTCTAAGTCTTCGCCTCCACTATCGACTTTTGTATCTATCTATTTATCGTGACCATACTCCGCGTCCACATGGTTATAGTTTATGTATGGCGTCGAGGATCGAACGCTGAATTACCAAGTACAATCCCCTTGCAAAAGCCATTGAGCTCAAATCAATTATAAAATGTTCTGTATAGAGTAAGATCTTGATGATTGTTGACAACAGACTTAGGATAAAAATCGTAAGCCAATTATTGCTGTGTCTCAAGTTAACTTCATTTCCCAAGATATTGAATTATCGTAAGTTTTGCTACATTTTCGTAAATTTGGCAATATACTTGTCAATTTGGCGACCTTACAAGAAAAGCCCCCTAATATATCACCAATTTCGGCAAAACAAAAGAATAAAATAACATTTAAAAATACTGAAAAGTAATTGCTTCATCTTAAAATCTAAAAAAAATCTGATGTAGGAGGCTCATAACTTTCCATATTTATTTCTTTCACAATGGATAAAGATGTACAGGACCCAAGGTACAATGTTTTTAATGTTGAATCATTTTAATGTTGAATCGTGTTTTTAATGGTTCTTTTCCGGAAGATAACATGTAAAACTATTTCAAAGAACCTGATTAACTTATATTTCACAAAACATTGGCAATTATCAATATTGATAGCTTCCGCAAAAAGAAATATAGCCCATATATTAGACTGCTTTTGTTTGGAGTCATTTTCTTTAACTTAGCGTCATTTTTGCAATTTTAACGATATTTTCGCTAATTGATCGAAAGATCGCCAACTTGGCGATTTTTCACTAAATGAGGCTTTAAGCTTGCCAGATGTATTGGCAAGTGTTACAGACTGTTACAGACAGGCGGAGAGAAGAGCATTTCTGATATGCAAATGAAAACTGGTGAATTGTTAGACATCAAAATGCAAAATTATTATGAAAAGTATCTTCTCTATTTAATCGAACGAACGAGATGCCCGAGAATCATGTTTGCAAATTTATTTCATAATGTTATATATGAAAATTGAATAAATTTAAGAATATTTAATATATGTACAAATATTTTAATTTTATGTCATTTTTTTCAATAAATTTATTAGAAAGAAAAGTGAAATATCTCAAGAACGGTTTATGTTTGTATTCTAAAATCTATCTCAATCGTTTTCTAATGAAAAATTACATAAGCATGATAATTTACACAACATTGACGATGGGCGCGGTAGCCCATTGGTTAGCGCGCTGGAGTTGCACTCGGTAGGCCCGGGTTCGATTCCAGCCACTGCCAAAACTGCCGCCGTGTTCATGCGGAGTACGATCACGTTAAACATGTGGGTCCGAAAGTCCTTCCGAGAGGTTGGTGGTAGGGGAAGGAGGGTACGGTCCCTGTGGATGCCTTCCCCACTGGGTTCCGGTCTAAATTGGGTGGCACTTCCCGACCGTCCAAACAGTTACCTTACACCTTTCTGGTAGGTCGGACGGTCTGGGTTTCAACAACAACAACATTGACGATTTTGCTTTTTTAATGAATTTTTCAATATGCCTTTCGAAAATTTAAGTGTGTTTCGAACATTTGATTACGTTTAAAGTCAATAAGTCTTCAGTATTTACTGATTGTATTTCTTGTATCAAATTTCATTCGAAACTCCCGATTCGTTCTTGAGATATCGCCTCTAAATACTCACAGGTACTTACACAAGCACACACACACACATACAGAGAGAGAGAGAGAGAGAGAGAGAGATGTCAACTCAAAGACGTTTAATTCGAGTTCAGGGATGCTTAAAATGTGCTCTTTCAGCAAAATCTTGAATTTAAATTTTTCCGTCACAATACTTTCCCAATACAATATATAGGGTAAACGCGGGTTAGATGGCCATAGTTTTTTAAATTGAAGATAAGGGGCATGTATTATTAAAATGCATGATTACAAAAATGTTAACACACTCAGTAGAGTTTAATGTCTTATATTTATACGGGTTTTTTTTTTTGTGAAAAACAATTGATAGAAAGTAAAAAATTAGGAAATCTTAAAACTATATTGTTGGCCATCTATCCCTTGGAGTCCATGTTAGATGGCCATGTTAGATCGTGTTAGATCGTGTTAGTCCATGTTAGATCGTGTTAGATCGTGTTAGTCCATGTTAGATCGTGGGTTAGTTGGCCATGCATATTTTAATGGTAAATATGTGCGAGTTAAACTTAAAGAAGTATCCACATTTAATTTGAGAGCAAGATTTTAATTTAAGAACAAAATACTACAGATAATGTGCTACAAAAATACATGAGATAATTACATCCACAAATATTAATTGAAATAAAAACATTTACCGGAAAATTTTAAAAATGTCACTTCGTTTTTGATATAATAATACCACAGGACTAGCATACATCGATAAATGGTGAGAATGTTTCGTGCAACGAAGGATGGCAATGAACACACTTAATCCAGGCAACTTTAATCTTTGATATTGTAATTTTCCCCACATTCTACAAATTTATTAGAGTGATCAAATCACTGGATATGCCACTGGATGCGTATTGAATCTCGATCTTCTTTTCAAAGCTAGTGCTGAAAAAAGTCATTCAACAGCGTTTCTTATTTTTATTTTTCCTAGACAGAGTTTCCTAGACAGAGTCCTCTAAAGTTTTTAATTTGTGTTTTCTGCTTTACATTATCTATATTTTTTGATAACATTAGAATAGTAGCATGGTGTCTCTGACGTTTGGATGTAGTGCGAATTTTGCTAATCAATAGAGCAGATGCAATATCGATCAACAATTTTCTGAAGAACCTCTGATTCGTTCCACTCTGCTTGGAAGTGCTGGGATGTGGTTCAGAATCTTTCTGACTAGGACTGGATTCAGCGAGCTGGACTCAAACCATCGAGCCTTTGACTATGTTTGCAGTTTTCCATCTCCACTCCAATGTTTTTCTCGGCACACGAAATTCAGAGGAAGCTTGTTGGACTGAAGTGCCATTACGTATTGCTTTAAATAAATCCTCTTGTGTCCACTCCTCACGGTTGCTACCACGTTTCTTAACATATATATTTGGCATTTGAAAAAAAAGCAAGCAGCTGCTTAACATACATGACGAAACAATCTATTAGATAGACTGATCAACTAACCCTGAAGAGTGTTGGCCATCTATCCTTAACAAGACGGATAGATGTCCATGTCGCTTATTCGGTAAATGCGGAGTCAGTGAAACGCATCGAGGTTAGGCATACAAATACAATGTTTAGTTCCTCGTTTAAGCTCGATTGCAATATTTTAACTAGAAATAAACCGTAATCACACGGCAGCTTATTGGACGGAGAAAATTTTTGAAAGGATGAAAATATAAAAAAATATTATATACTTACATTGGTACTGTTTTTTTAGCGTCGACAAAACGAACCTTCTAATCGAACATCTGAGCCATAACTGTGTAGTTAGCGTTGCCATCTACAGGTT
Organism: Amaurobius ferox; assembly: GCA_951213105.1. Taxonomy (NCBI): domain Eukaryota; kingdom Metazoa; phylum Arthropoda; class Arachnida; order Araneae; family Amaurobiidae; genus Amaurobius; species Amaurobius ferox. The sequence goes on along the minus strand of OX578146.1, from coordinate 84,403,736 downwards.
ACTAAACAAATGACAACGATTGGCCATCTAACCCACATGGTCATTTAACCCGAGTTTACCCTAAACTATGTATATAGGGAAAGTAATATAGCCAAGTTTGGTGGTTTTAATAAACGGCCGTCCTCCGTAACCCAAAAGTTGAGTCCTTAACGTTGATGATTAATAATAACTTTACCACATGTCACGTGATTTGATTTTAAGTATTTAAAATAATTTTAAGTAGTTGAAAACTATATTTAACGTATAAAAATATTAACTGTCAATAATGGTTTGTTTCTGGACATAACTGTTAAAAGTTATAAGAATATTTTACTCTATAAATCTAACATAGTGACCCCTGACCTCAACTACCTCAATTCACAAATCAAATATTAAAATTCGGACTTCTTTGCGGCCTGTAACTAACTTGGTACATTGCACAACTATTCCAAATTTCCCGCAAATCTGTCACATAGTTTCTGAGAAACACCGTCAATAACTGAAACGTATTTAAGTCGACGGCGAGGAATTTCCCCTCACAATTTCCCAATTTATAAATTTATCGAAAATCATTCAAAGATATTATATTTTCTCATTATAGACCAAGTCTCATGTATATGCAAACTTCCATGATACTATTTTTAAATATATTATAATCATCTCTTATTCAAGTCAGTCAATCTAAACCTAGCTGCATGTATATGATTAAAGAAAATTTGGAAGATACTATTTTGGAGTGATAAGTGCAAATGGAAATCATTAGTTGTATTAAATTATTAAGTTTTATTTTTTCTTAAATCTTTACTTAAATTACATATTATTTTTTTAATTGGATATTCCGGATAAGTGGATACATCTTACATAAGAGAGGAGGATATAGGTATGTCTGACTGTGCAGTGGGTAATACGTAGCGATAAATACATAAGAGTCGTATGGCCATAAACACATGCATTTCTCGATGTATATGTTACCTGCAATATATAAAATGCCTGCATTCTATAGAATACCAAGGCATTTTATAGATTACCGGCCGTTCTTAGGCAAAGTATGAAATATGAGAATTATTATATACTTTCCCTATGCATTGTATACAATACATAGGCATTCTATAGAATGACAAATGCTATTTAGGCAAAGTATAAAAAAAGAAATGAATCGGAGATATATTTCATACTTTGCCAGTTTGTCATTTGGCATTCTATAGAATTCCTAGGAAATGTGTTGAATGTTAATCGTTTCATAAATTGCGGACTAGTTTTCGGCATTCTATATAATGCCTAGGTATAGAAAGCCGGATTTCATGCATTGCCGGTTATGTTACCGGCAATTTATGAAATGCCTACATTTTATAGAATACCTGAGCATTTTAAGAATACTGGCCTTTTTTTAGGTAAAGTAAGAAATATGAGAATTATTATATACTTTCCTTAGGCATTGTATATAATACCTAGGCATTCTATAGAATGACAAATGCCATTTAGACAAAATATGAAAAAAGAAATGAATCGGAGATGTATTTCATACTTTACTGGTTTGTCATTTGGCATTCTATAGAATGCCTAGGAAATCTGTGAAATGCTAATCGTTTTATAGATTGCCGACCAGTTTTCGTTATTCTATATAATGCCGAGGTATTCTATAGAATGCCGGCTTTCATACATTATCGGTAATATATACACACCAAGTTTGTAATAATGAAGGTAGATGTCAGTCTGTGTATTTGTTTGTGTCGTCTGTAGAAGGAAGTCTAAGCATCGGACGGTTATGCAATTTAGCACGAAAGTGCCTCGGCTTCCAAAATATTCGAACATAATTTCCAAATATAATTTTGATCGTATATCGCAAGCTCTTGTTATGGTCATCAAAACCCAAAATTTTGTTAATGAAAATTTTAAAAAAATATTTAATATTACTTGAAATGAAAATATAAAAAAATTAAAACACAATTAGAGAGAGAGTTTTGTTAACTTATTCTTAGACAAAACATATAATTCAAAAACTTTATAAACACTTTGCGTAATTTATAGTTGAAATGTCACATATCATAGCATTAGAAGGAGAAGGAGGGAGGGTGTGTAATCCCAAAAGCCGTAATGCCATTTGAGTAGCATTTGTGTTTGCAGCTGTTTTTATAAGCTGGCTTATTATTAAAGCGTTCCTGTGTTTTAGAGAAATATCAATGAATTTCGGTGTGATTTTAATCAGACGTTTGCATGTTAAATCCTGAACAACCACAAGAACATTTTTAGCATATGTATAATCTTACTGAGTGCAACGGAAAAATATTTTTGTATTTGAATACATATAATTTTTAAAAAATCAATTACGGCAGACAGTATATGAAAAAACAAGAAAATATTATAGCAAGTTATTTTTATGCTGTATAGAAATACTAGCAAAAACATTTGGCACTATTCAAACAACTCACACAATGACTTTTTCACGTAATACCGATGACTTTTTTCATTTTACTTATGGTCGTAACACTTTAACGATATTTCTACCAACAGACACTTTTGTAACATACGAAAACAAACATAAATATAATCGTTCACACACCAGGAACAGATTTGAAACAACATTTAGTGGAGACAGTTCTATGTCGAATATTTATGGTCTGTAATATAAAGCATCAGACTTAAAGACGAAATTTTTACTGCACTCTGACCCGAGAGGTCAGATAGGCCATAAACATAGGGGGATAAAGTGAAGACACGAGAATGGTTAAATATGTTAACCAATTATTCAAGATGTCTGGTCGCATTGCCCTAAGGTCGACCAATCAGAGCCAAAGAGGCGTTATAGATCTCAGGCAAAAGAGGCGGCAACCAAAAGGTTCCAGAATTGAGATACACAACTTCTACTAAGATAAGACGGATTCATATCCTCAGAGATGCAGTAGAGATGTATTCCGCTACATATAGTCACATAGATTAGAGGAGAAATTCAGCAGAGTATGCCATCATGATTCCGTAAGAGTGTGTTCCACAGAGATTCCAGAAAGAGTCCACAATGAATGTCCTGATTTAGACTTCAACAAATTGAGCAGATGCAGTATCAGTAGGAACACAATACTTAGAGTCAGTGCCGGTACAAAATACTCTGATGTAAGGGTTGTGATCAATAGTCAAAAACGAAGTTGGAGGTATGTACTTACTAAATATTGTAGCAGGTCTTAGGCCATTTGATAATATAATTTACCTGGATTCACATTTCCAAGGTCCTCAGCAAATAATATGATAATTGTTGTAATTAATTTAATAATTAACTAAATGTTCTTAATAAATGATTTTATTTTAAAGTTAAAATGGTGTATTATTGTGTTAATAAATATTAGATTCCAGGAACTCGCCCTAGAGATAAATATGGTGAGTTTTAATAGCGGCATAACGCAATGGGTTTCACGATTTACGATAACTACGATCATGTTCTATGATTAATTAAATATGTTTCTTAAACATAACTTTAAGTTACGTCTTATTTGTGCACCACAAGTCGTAAAAACAATGTAATTGTAACTATTTAATAAGATTTTTGCAGCGTGTAAGAAAATTGAAATATTTATAATTCTTGTAATATAATATAGGCCAAGTAGATTATACTCAAAAGAAGCAGATTATTAATTTTATGCATAATTAAACATCTGCGCATTTTTGCTAACAACTAATTTTAAAATATGAGAAATATTATCCTTACATAAATGCAGTTTTCACCATAGATATGTGAGGTTCCGTAACAAATATGAGCAGCTCAATGATATAATTTTGGTCCATGATTCGCACTCTACGAAATAAAGTAGTGCGGGTGCGAAGGAAAGTGAATCGCACAGTGTAAGAGATAAAGAAAGAAAGTCATAAAAGTTAATTAATTGATGTAAAGTAAATTATCGAATAATCGAGATCTTAAATTTTTTCTTAACTCAGAATACTGATTTTGTGATTCAGAAATCTGCTGGCTATTAGACAAAAAAACGAATTCTTTGCAACAGAAAAACGCAACCTTAGTCTACTGCACTTAAAAAAATATTTTTATTTTCTTTTATTGCAAAGGACAAGTTAGTAAAAACCAGTTGTTATCTTTTTATACGCATGTTGCCGAGGTAAAAATCCAATTAAATAATCTCCGTTATCGCAGAAACAGACATTCTTCTGATTGATAACTCCTCATTATGCGAGGTCTAACTGTAGTCAAACAGTTATTATTTCGGCACCAAGATAGACAAGTGTTGAGATCGAATCTGGTTACAAGTGTAGACACTTGCAACCGGATCTTCTAATCTGTCTAGAAATTCGTAATAAATTTTAATTTTAAAACTTTCTGTTTTTTACAAGATAGATATATTTATTTGTCAGCAGGATAGAAAAATTCAAGTATTTATGTCTGGAGATTACAATGGACTGTCGATGGAAAGTTCCTTAGTACTACACTTCTCGATCAATACGAAGTTTAAAAATGCTACGTAAAATATTGTTGAAAAATACGAACTAAACATTATTAATGTATTGTGATTTGTTTAGAGATCATCTTAAATTCGGACATGATCACACGGGCATAATCTTCATTTGAAAATTCTTTAATTACGAATTTTATAACTGAGACCTATGGAAATAAAAAATAAATTTCATCTTATTCTGCAGACACATTAATCTACTTGTCTGTCATGTGACATTTAATGGACTTTTTCTCTCTGAAAAGAAATCAGAAACACAGAAAGGGAGTGGTTTACTAGCTCTTCCTTCCTCACCATTTCATTAATTGAATTAAGATCAAATTTATCTATGTAATTAAAGAATAAGATAAGGATGTTCTTTACACGTTGACTACCATGTCGTTCGCATAGGTCTGACACCATTTATTTTTTGTCTTTAATTCGGACATATATGGATAATATCCTTACGAATTTATATGCTGTCATAATTTCTTGACAAGAATAGGAAAGCAACACGTAAAATGCACTTTGTGCAAAAGAAAGGAAAGAAAACTAGAGCAATGTAAACAAGCACAAATACCAAATTAATGCAGCATACAGTTGTTTCGAGGATAAGTTGGATCCCCTTTGTCAATGCAAGAGAACAAACAAACCCAAAGTTCAAAAGAAGAATGCTCCAAGGTTCCAAGGCTTTTTTTTTTCGGGGCACCTGTGAGAAAACTCGCGTATCAAAAGAAGAATGGATGCGGAGAGAAGATGCAGGGGGATTATAAACCCAAGACCTGGATTACGAGATAGCCAATCAGAAAGCAGCAATAAGAACAGTCCAGCCAATTAGAAACGAGAAGTAGCAACACAAGAATGGCGTACGCTAATGCACAGAGTGTTAATCAAAATATGGGAACTATTCAGCGCATGTATCGAGCTTTTAAATAAGTTCTTTAGAACTTTTCACACTTAAGTAGTTGGCATAGCAAAGCAAGAAATACATCAGGTTGTTGAGCCACTCCAGCCGCAAATATGTGGCACAACTAGTAATATTTTTTTAGATGATACCAAACGCATTTTTATAAAAATCACAATTAATTATAAATTTTTGAATTTTAATCAAATTATATGTTAATTATAATCTATCATAAAGAGAACTTTTTTTACTGGCTTGGCGGTCTATTTATTAAAACAAAATATAGCTTTCCTTGTTATTCAGCGAAACTTTTGACTAATACTATCACAACTGACAGGTCGTCTTACTTGAGGCAAGGAATATTTTAAACATTTCCCCGAGATCACTATGCTGATAAAGAGGAGTTTGTAAAACTCAATCGTCTTCTTTCTGGAAACAATGATTTCTGAGACCAGAAAACTTGTAAGAGGGTATTTTTAAATTCTCAAACACAGGCATATAATCCTGGGGTTCTTCATATGAGCTGCGAGATCCATCTGTGGCCAAATAATTGAAGTTTTGACCTTCAGATCCATAGAAGCTGGAGTTGAATTTCGGAAATCTGTGAAGAGATTTGTGAAGACGTACGACTAGGAACCAACTTAAAGCTTTAAGTCTTGGACAAAATACTCCAGTTGTCCATGAAAAAATAGTAGATCGGCAAAATAATGCAATTCAAACAAATCAGAGAGCTAGCTGTAAGGATTGACAGTAAAATGACGTCTTGTTAAACTATTTATATGTAACAAGAAAACTGCTTGCTTCTTACATGGCAATTCGGTATTTGATTCCTATAGAATAATTGGATGCATTTTTTACAGTGTACTGTAATGTTTTACAGTTTAATGTCGGCAAACATTTTGCGATAACGTAGTTTATAGCAAAAATTTTTGTGAAGTAACAGTTACACCATAGTCTACTGTTGACAGAGCTTAGGTGATGACTAATCCAGTATTAAATTTTGCAAGAGATAGAAAGTTAGGCTCCACTTTCAGCTCTTTTTCCATTTCTAGTTTACATGAAACATTTGGGAGAAAATATTTTTAAGAAGATTCTAAAAGTCAGCTAGAGTAAAGGTGACACCTTTAGGGTCATTTCTAAATAATCTGCATTGCTTCTTATATTTGAAAATTTTCTCATGGAGGGTTTCTCATGCGAGGAATTCTCATGGCGCAACCAGCAACCAATGACCAGTTAATAAATAGTAATAAAAATGATAAAGAAGATATTCGATCGATAACGTTGTATTTCTGTGTAAAGCTGCTTATAGTTAACGGATTTTTTAAATTTTAATTTAACGATATATTTATTTAATTTTGAATCAAATAAATATATAAGTAGCATTCCTGTAATCGATGTGCCAATAATTATTTAAATAAATCGAATTCAAATACACATCGTGTGAAAAAACATAAGTATATGCAAAATGATACTCTATCATGAGTTTTACATAAAATAGGAAGATGAAATAGTTTATCACAATGGATTGTGTAAACATTCAATGTTCTTGCGTATTTTGCGTTTCTTGAAAATAAAAAATACACAAAATTTTACATAAAAGTAAAATGTTTGAACACTTTCTCTAATGCAATTTCTTTTTCAAAAGTGGTTCTTTGCATCTGGAATGTTTACTCTGTCTTTTTGTCGGAATCAATGGATAATAGATTTCTTTACTAAAATAATTTAAATTCTCTTTTTACCAAAAGCTGTAAATTTAGATCGAAGAAAGTTCATTTTCTGCTGATATTTTAATTGAATTCTTGATGTAAATTTTAACTGCTAGCAGGTAATTTTAAAAATACTACATAAGGCGCGTTTACTATAGCAAAAATACATTTGTTATTTTGAAATCATTCAGTACTGTTACAATATTTATGATTTTGGTGCTGCGGAAAAAATATATTTTGTAGCTTATATTCAATAGAAGATATTCGAAACATTTTGGATTTTTTCATCTCATTTACTGACGATAAAAATAATTTGTTGATTTCTTTTAACGTGTAAGTGTTATATAGAAAATGTATTCATTCAGAATCAATTTGTAATATATTTTAATTGATCGAGAATTTACACTTTTCAAGAATCATATAGAAATATTAAACTTGTTCTACGATGCCATCTTTCAGTATGCAGATTTGCAATATTTCGGTCTTTAAGTAATTGCGACCTTTGGTTTGTGCAACCAGTGCATGAATGTTGCATGTGTAGATCTTAGAATGTATAAATTATGAAAACATTAAGATTAATTCGTTCAAATTTTAGTTTAAAAAATCTGATGTGGGCAGCATATGAAACTCCCTACATAATGCAATGAATTTACTTCTTTCACTACTAAATAATGTTATACAAGCTCCACGGTACAATCATTTTAACGTTGAAAAGTACACTGACATTTGCCACTTGTCTGGGCGATAATAAATAAAATTCGCCAAATTGACTTATATGCCGCAGAAATACAACTTGATAATTGGAAATATTGATAACATCTGCTAAGTAATATACTGCACTTGTAAAGGCATTGGGATTATCCTTGGTAGACCCAAGTTCGATTCCCAACTCTGCTCAAACTATCCCAGTGTTCATATGGAGTACGAGCACGTAAAATATGTGGGTCTGAAAGTCCTTCTGAGAGGTTGGTAGTAGGGGAAAACGGTTACGGTTCCCGTGGATGTCGCCCCCATTGGGTTCCAGTCTAAATTTTGTGTCACTGTATCGGTCATCCAAACAGATACCTTACACATTCGGGTAGGTCGGACGGTCTGTGTTGAAAGAAAGGAAGAACATCTGCTAAGCAATATACATTATTATATTAAAATATGATAATTATAAATCCATTAATTTGGAGTATTTTTTGTAACTTAAGCGCAATTTTGGCAATTAGATACCATATTAAAAAGTTTTCCATTTGACGATATTTCGCCAAATTCGGCATGGTCGCCAAATAAATCGTCAAGTGTTACACATTTTATGATATTTTTTTCTGTAATTTTTTAGATACATTTATTTGTAAAACGTGCAAAAGCTAGCTTTCTAAAATTAGTGTCATTTGTTTATCCATAATTACATATAAAATGATTATTTATTCAATATTATTAAATATCCTGCATTTTAGTGAATTTTTCGAAAATTCTTTCGAAAATTTGGAGGATTTTCGTATGTTTGATCGTATTTAAAATCAATAGATTTCCAGTATTTACGGGTTGTCCATTTGTTCCTGAGATATCGCATACATAAGCTGACGGATACACGCACACTAACATGCATATGCACACACACACAAACATTCCCTCAAAAACGTTCGATTCAAGTTCAGGGATGCATGAAAAGTACTCTTCTGTCGAAAACTCAAATTCAAATTTTTGACCTCGTCTTAATACTTTTCCTACACATTTCTATTTACGTACGAAAAATAAAAATCTGAAAAATCACAAAGGTCGCTATGAATAACACAAATCAAACATTTACAGGTATCAAATATCTTTGATAGGCTTAAGCACATGTTTTATGTTGTTACTAGTTGTTGTAACTATATTGTCGCTATGTTGTTACAGGGGAATATATAAAAATCATAATTATTGCGTACTATAATTTGAAAAGATAGAATTTCTGAATCAAAATATATTATCATAATAGACATATAATATTCAACAAAACAATTTCTCTGGTTTCGATTTTCTTATTGTTAAGTTACCGCTCATTTGGTTACCCATTGGTTGATTTTTTCTTAATTCCACAATTTTGTATGAATCAACTTCAGATAGTTTTTGTGCTCAGGGATTTTTTGAAGTTCCAAGGAAATACGGATATCTGCAGTTCTACAAAAACCTATAATAATGAAAATTGTGACGAAAAAGTAATTAATAATGGATACGGAAAATATAAAGTTAAAATACTAATTATCTAGTAGAGTATAGATAACATCGAGATTTATTAATTTATTATGTTGTATGGTTTGATTAATACACACATTTTGTTTGTACATCCTCTGCATGGCGTCGTACATTCAGACAGTTAGTCCGGCTCTTGGGCACCTTCTCTGGTTGTAACAATTGCCGTCATAATCCGTTAAAAAGCATAATCTGTCAGCGAATCATTTAAAGATACTGCTGTTTATAAAATCATTAAAGAGACTGTTCTTGCAGTGAATGTCATTGAAATCAGATTTTTTCAGGCTATAGAGCTCCATCTTCTATTGTAGAAGAGGACTAGAGATGTCCTGGTTCCAACTCTGGTTGGACTTACTGTTGAGTTACTTAATGTCACATACCTAACAGCAACGAGCGTCAGACTCTCCCAAATAAAAATTATGTTAATATAGGAATTCTGTTAACATGTGAACCATCATAAATAATCTAAACAACTGTCCAATCTAATCCACCATGGAACCTTGCCTATACCATTATTATTTCTACATTTTATTGGTACTGTCGAAAATTGTTATCTTTGATACACAACACAGTCTACTGTACCCAATTTATATTCTTGCTATGTTGCTAGATCTGGCTTTACAGAAATATATTGCATATCAACCCTTGCAGTTTATGAGAACAATAAAAGGGATTGAGTTCTCTTGATTACGACATTATGTCAAATAAAGTTTGGATTATTTCTAAAAATTTTGATTAATTTATGGATAAAATAATTTTACTATTAGTACTAAAACATTAATCATCCACTTTATGTAGTCTGCAGGTTAAGTCACTCGCAGCCACGAGAATCGGAAAGATTGAACTACCGATATCCGGTTGGATAAGCAACCCATTCAGTTTCACCATCCAGGAACTCAGACGGTTATTTTTATTCAAGAAATGAACTAACTATACATAGACGTTTGTAAAAGTGTCATTGTTATTCATTGGAACGTAGAAGAAATAGGCTAATGTATTTCTCGAACTCTATTAGTGTCTTAATACAGAGTAGGAATCATCACTTTTCGAAAAAGTTGCTATCTCTGCTGAATAGTCATTACATTATCACGTCCAATTTAGAAATACAACACCTGTGGCAGGTAAATTGTTTTTTATACGATGTTACTATCATTGTTTCTTACAGAATACTATCATCATACCCGTTCTTCGTACGGTATATATAATATAAAGAAACTTAAAATTCACAATCATGTGCAAATTCCTATAGTATACTAAATGGCATTTTTAATCAAAATATTCTGATAAAATATTTAACATAATGCTCTTAAAAAAAGTTAAGGAATGTCTGTTCTCGCTATTCAAAATTATCTTCACGGACAGATCTGAAGAATAAAACATCCTGGCCTCTTTTGTAAGCAAATTTACAAAAAATATGGAATTGAATCAATATATGCAAAACAAGAGCGTTAAAATTGTATGGAACCCGTGCTACTTATATACGCGAATATTAGAAGATATAACCTGTATAAGTAGATTACATGTATAAATTGAAAATATCAATAAATTCGTAATCTTTAAACCAAAAGGCAGTAATTGATTCCAATATGTGCCGAAATAAAAGTGCTAAAATTATATGGGAAGAAATGCTCGTACTACTTATAATGTCGTAGATTAGAAGATATGTCCTAATGTTAGTAAAAGATTAACCGTATTATAATATGAGTCTTAAAAATCTTTGCCAAAATAAAACAGATTAATTAATAAATTAAAAATTTGTAAAATCAATGAATATATGATTCATATAGCTATGCAGACTCCATGAACTAAATTATTTTGTGTTAAAGAAATACAGCAATTCTAATACAACTCATTCTATATATTTTGCTGTTTACATTTTACATAGGTGAAAAATAGGCTTCGTTGTAGAAATAATCAAATTTAGATGAGCATTTAAACCCAAATATATTGTCATTGCGTTGTTTCAGTATGTAGATGCACGAAATTTAGGCAAAAACAAGAAAGATCAATCATGCATAAGCATTGATTATAAAATACTTTCCAACTGAAATGCAATTTTATTTAAAAATTTCTAAAATGTGATACATTCAGTGGTGATATCTTTAACATTATCACAGTTTTATTATGACGAAAATTGTTGAAACTCATATATAGGACATTGTACGATTAATCTTCTACAAATGCACGGGTATATCTTCTAATCTAAGAGAATATAAGTAGTACAGGTTTATTGGCATACATTTTGATATATATTGGCATATATTGGAATCAATTACGACCTTCTGGTATTAAGATTAAGGGATTTTTGATACTTTCAATTTATTGCGTCATCTCTTTTATTTTGGCAAATATTTTTGAGACTCATATTGCAATAAATGTAAGCTTCTACTAACACACTGGCATATTTTCTGATCTGCGACAATATAAGTAGTACGGGGTTGCATATATTGATGCAATTGCTTTTTTTTTGTAAATTTGCTTACAAAAGGGGCCAGGAAGTTTTATTCTTCAGATCTGCCCGTGAAGATAATTTTGCATAGTGAGAACATATATTCTTAAACTTCTCTTTATGAGCAATGAATTTAATATTTTAACAGAATTTGCATATGATTGCGAATTATAAGTCTTTTTATATTGTATACTCCGTACGGAGAACGGGTATGCTGCTAGTATTTAATAAATATCTTCTTCCTCATAAACACCTGGATTTAAATCCGTTGCTAAGCGACATGTTATGATTAGCTTCAAATCAATTGGTGGTCAAAATATCGTCTAAATAATGTAATCTCTAATGAAGGTTTGGCAGCATCTAAAAAAATCGCCAAGTGGGACTGTGGAACCAATTTATCGCCAAGTGGGACTGTAGAACTGACAGTCCCACTTGGTGTTAAATTGACGAACCATCATCAAAATATTATCCCCTAAAAAAACAAAATTTCATTTATTTAGCGCAATCGTATCAATTTCAAGATATTTTTATGGATTTACAAACATTTTTATCAATTTGGTGATATTTTAAAAACTCGTTAAATGTGTTACTAAGTAAGACGGTTGGACTGACAGAGAAATGCTAACGAAACACCTGTTTAGTACTTTCTTCTAGCAAAACAAAATAAATTTCATTTATTTACATCGTTTTTATCAATTTGGAGACATTCTAATCAATTTAGCAACGTTTAAGAAATTTGCTAAAGTTAGCAATATCCAGCCATATTCGCAGCTCTAAATTTGCAGATCTGAATAAAATATCGTGTTTCAGTTTGCATATAATAAATGAAAACACTAAAATATTATTAGAAGATATACCCGTTCTACACATTTTCTGTTTCAACAATCGGATAAATGAATTTATTGGGTACACAGAATATATGAGTTTATTAGCTAAACACAATATATAAGCTTGAAATCTCTTTGCCAAAATAAATGAAAGTGATGTACGCAGTTCGCAATTAATATAATTAAAAGAAAAATCAAACCGTTTTTTTTGTAAAATATATTTTTATATCCATCTATATATTATTCAAATCGAAAAAATAATAATAATCATTAACAAACACATTTAATTTTATTGCGTTGCCGAGCAACATGATATAAGATAGAATCTTCCTCATAAACTGCGAAATTAAATAACCATTTTGATTTCTTTATACTTTTTATCGTTGAGTAAAAGCTTGTGAAAAATATAAGCCATAGAAGTAGATTTTTCCATTTAAATTCATGTTTCAAACAATTCATGCTTTCAGATAGTGGCTTATTAGCGCAAAAAATCTCCACCAAACTCAGAAATAAAATTTTATTTCTCTTTGACGTTTTAAACAAATAATTTTCATCCTTTCCGTTTGGATAAACCACGGAGTTAAGAGAGTAGAACTCCTAGGACAAAGTTCCGTTTTTCATTAATATCTCGACAACCCCTGGTCCTAGAAACCCGAAACTTGGACAAAATGTGTGTGGGGCTATGGGGCTATTTTAAGGCTACCCACAAAATTTCATTTAATTCAGTTCAGCCGTTCTCTCGTGATGATGATACAAACGAAAGTTTCGTTTTTTACTAATATCTCGAGAACCACTGGTCGTAGAAACTCCAAACATAGACTAAATTTTAAGTGGGGCTATTTCCAGGCTACCCACACAATTTCATCAAATTCGGTACAGCCGTTCTCTCGTGATCATGGGACAGACAGACAGACAGACAGATTTTCAATTTTATATATATAGCTAATGCTGTAAAAATATTAAATTTCAAAAAATGTGTAATCTAAATACAAAATAGTTCCACCTACTACAATTTTTTACATAATGTATTCAAGCGTAAAATTCCCTTGTGGTATTTGCATTAGATTCTGATTTATACTTTGTTTGCACTAGGAAGCTGGATCCCAATCGAACAATTGAAACAGCATCGGCGGTAACATACATCACAATGAACGGGATCGAAAATTCCATTCGGATTGAAACATCAACATCTCATGTTTTGTTAAGATGTTGATATTTTAGTCCAGATTTTAAAATTTCGATCTCCTTTGCATAAGAGTTCGATCCTATTTTTTTCCGATGTATCCATCCGCCAATCTTGCTTCTCTGGCTCGAACGAAATACATATTCCTAGTAGTATTATGTATATACACGCCTCACAAACAGACACCTTAACACACACACATATTTATATACTAGCAGCATACCCGTTCTTCGTACGGAGTATATAATATAAAGAAACTTGAAATTCATAATCATGCCCAAATTCTTATAGTATACTAAATGACATGTTTAATCAAAATATTCTGTTAAAATATTTAATATAATGCTCCTAAAAAGAAGTTTAAGAATCTCTGTTCTCGCTATATAAAATTATCTTCATGGACATATCTGAAGAATAAAACATCTTGGACCCCTTATGTAAGCAAATATAAAAAAAATATGGAATTGAATCAATATATGCAAAATAAAAGCGTTAAAATTGTATGGGACCCGTACTAATTATATACGCGAATATTAGAAAATATAACCTGTATTAGTAGATTACATGTATAAATTGAAAATACCAATAAACCCGTAATCTTTAAATCTGAAGACAGTCATTTATTCCAATATATGTCAAAATTAAAGTTCTAAAATTATATGGGAAGATATACACGTACTACTTATAATGTCCGATTATTAGTAGAAGATTACCCGTTTTGCAATATGAGTCACAAATGTTTTTTGGTAAAATACAACAGACGACGTAATAAATTTAATATATAATTAATCCCCTTAATCTTCATACCAGAAGACTGTACTTGATTCCAATATATATGCCAATATATGTCAAAATATATGCCAATATACCTGTACTACTTATATTCTCGTAGGTTAGAAGATATACCCGTGCATTCCTAGAAGATTACTCGTACAACGTACAATATGCGTGTGTCAGCAATTTTTGCCGCAATAAAACAATGGCGTAATAACTTAAAAATATCAATAATCCCTGAATCAATAATTCCGGAAAATATCAATAATAATAATGTTTAAACCTGAAGAGTATAATTGATATTATCCAGTCCAAAATGAAATGGCAATGAAATTTATTTTATATACATATCTTCATTATTCAAATCGGATAGGATTTAATAAAAATCGTCTGCCGCATAAACACATTGGATTTAAATCCGTTGCTAAGCGACATGATATCATTTGCTTCAAATAAATTGGTAGAAAAAATATCGTCTAAATAGTTATATTTCTATGGAACATTTGGCGACAGTTTCGTCAAATTAGCGACATTTTAAAAAATCGCCAAATTTATCGCCAAGTGGGACTGTAGAACTGACAGTTCCACTTTGCGACAAATTGACGAAATATCATCACAATACTATCCCCTAACAAAAAACAATTAATATCATTTATGTAGCGCAATTTTATCAATTTCAAGATATTTTTATAGATTTGAAAACATTTTTATCAATTTGGTGACATTTTAAAAATTCGCTAAATGTAGTACTAAGTAGGATGGTTGGTCTGACAGAGAAATGCTAACCAAACATCATTTCAGTACTCTCTTCTCACAAAACAAAAAAAAATTTCATTGATATGCAGAAGACCCAAGCCACTCGACCAACCCGAAGGTTTATGGCAGCTGTTTGTGTGTCGTTTATATCAATTTGGCGACATTTCCGTCAATTTGGCAAAGTTTAAGAAAAGTTGTCAAATTAGCGATATCCCTCCAAATTCGTAGCTTTGAATTTGCAGATCTGAATGAAACATTCTTATCCCGTTTCAATATACTAAATGAAAACACTACAATTGTATTAGAAGATATACCCGCTCTACTCTTTTTCTGTTTCAACAATCGGCTATATGAATTTATTGGCTAAACACAATATATGAGTTTAGTAGCTAAATACGATATAAGCTTGAAAACTCTTTGCCAAAATAAATGAAATTGATGTACGCAGTCAGCAATTAATATAATTAAAAGAAAAATCAAACCGTCCATTCATAAGATATACTTTTATATCCATTTATCCATTTATTTATTATTTAAATCGAAAAAAAATAATAAAAACATTAACAAACACATTTAATTTAATTGCGATACCGAGCAACATGATATATCCTCCTAAAATGTTAAAATTTATTAACCACTAACAGCACACCCGTTATTCGTACGGAGTGTATAATTTAAAGAAACTTAAAGTTCGCAATCATGTGCAAATTCTGTTAAAATATTAAATTTATTGCTCCTAAAGAGAAGATTAAGAATATATGTTCTCACTATGCAAAATTATCTTAACGATCAGATCTGAAGAATAAAACATCCTGCCCCCTTTTGTAAGCAAATTTACAGAAGAAAAAATAGGAATTGAATGAATATATGCAACCCCGTACTAATTATATTGTCGCAGATCAGAAAATATGCCAATGTGTTAGTAGAAGATTACCCGTATTACAATATGCGTCTCAAAAATATTTACCAAAATAAAAGAGATGACGTAATAAATTGAAAACATCAATAATATCCGTACTCTTTATACCAGAAGGTCGTAATTGATTCCAATATATGCCAATATATATCAAAACATATGTCAATATACCTGTACTACTTATATTCTCGTAGATTAAAAGATACACACGTGTATTTGTAGAAGATTCGTACAACATACAATATATGAGTTTAAACAATTTTTGTCATAATAAAATAATTGCATAATAACTTGAAAATATCAATAATCCTTGAATCAATAATCCCCGAAAATATAAATAATAATAATTTTTAAACCTGAAGACCGTAATTGATATTATCCAGTCAAAAATGCTATAAGAAAAATCAAATCGTTCTTTTCTAAAATATACTTTTATATCCATTTATTTATTATTCAAATCGAAAAAATAATTATTAAAATTAACAGACAGATTTAATTTAATTGCGTTTCTGAGTAACATGATATAAGATAGAATCTTATAACATGTTAAATATGCCATGTCTTATAACATAAACTGCGAAATTAAATAACGATTTTGATTTCTCTATACTTCTCATTGTTCCGTAAAAGCTTGTTTTAAATAAACCTTGAACCATGGAGATAGATTTCCCCTTTAAATCATGTTTCAAACAATTCATGTTTTCAGAAAGTGACTAATTGACGCAAAAAATCTCCCATCAAACTCAGAGATTAAATTTTAATTCACTTTCAAACGATTTTCAAGCTTTTCGTTTGGATAAACCACGGAGTTAGAGAGTAGAACTCCTAGGAAAAAGTTCCGTTTTTCATTAATATCTCGACAACCCCAGGTCTTAGAAACTCGAAACTTGGACAAAATTTATGGGGGGATATTTCAAGGCTATTCACCAAATTTCATTAAATTCGGTTCAGCCGTTTTTCCGTGATGATGAGACAAACGAAAATTTCGTTTTTTACTAATATCTCGAGAACCACTGGTCGTAGAAACTCAAAACACGGATATAATTTTAAGTGGGGCTATTTCTGGGCTACCCACAAAATTTCATCAAATTCGGTTCAGCCGTTCTCCCGTGATGGTGTGACAAACAGACAGACAGACAGACAGACAGACAGACAGACAGACAGACAGACAGACAGATTTTCATTTTTATTTATATAGATATATAAGTTTTTTAAAAGTCTTCGAAATGCGATCACGAAGTGTTCAAAAGTACTTTCTGTGCCAGTCTCCTTTTCGAAATGTTTGTGGAAAACAACAGCTACAGTAGTATATATGATAAAATAAAAATGTTATCTAATTTCATAACAAATAAAAATGTTGAGTCTGAAATTATTACTTTGGTCTAAAAAATATAATGTCTAGTATTTATAATTAAATGAAAATTTTTCTAAAGTGTCTTGGTAGCCTGCTAGGGAGATATAAAAGTAATGTCTCTGTTATGATTTTTCCTGTGCAGTTTAGAATTTATCTGCACATTTTTGTTCTTAAAACATCCCTCTTCTAGTGGTTACTCGTATATATACTTTTACTATTCTTTTTATTAAGCATTTATAATTATTTGAACACATAATTTATTTTGAAATATGTGTTATGTTAGATGACTGTAATAACACTGTAATAAACAGACCCTGTATTTTGAAACGTATCAGATTTTAAAATTTTCATGACGGGACACTATTAAACGATTGTTTTATTGGAAACATGTCTAGAACAATAGCTTTTTAATTTTATCCTTTTCAAATTTTTGAATTAATGTCTTAATTTTCATTAAAATGAGTAATTCTGAATTATGTTTGTATTTTTTATTATCATGTAATATTTAGTATATCATCAGCATAATAATTTATTATGACTATATTCAACTTAGATGCAAGGGGTATCTTAATAAACCTCAAATAAAATTAATTATTTCTCGACGAAGTTTCTATCAAACTTGAGCCTTTTTCTCAAGGAAAGTTTCTCTTGTAAAGAAAAGGAAAAAAATCCCGTGAGACAGATCATAAAAGACAAAAAATTGGAAATTTCTTCCAATTCACTGAAGCAATTAAACACATTTTTTAACCCTGAACTTTATGAGAAATTTTAAGGTTTAAGTGAAGAAACTTCGTGTTTTACTTTGAATATATTTTTAATAGTAATGTTCTTACAATTGTCAAGTATTAATTTATTTTATACTTCTTTGTGAGATAAGTTTTATTTTGTTATTCTGGTATTTCAGTCCAGTCACTGTTAGTCATTGTTATTCTAGCATATCAATCTGTCACTGTTATTGCCGCATTCCAGCGTTTCAGTTTAGACTCTGTTACTAAAACAATAAATATATTATCCCTGCTTATTTTACTTTCTCACTGTGGATAAAAGGAAAATAATTATATAATGAAAGCATTTCTTTTCTTTGATTAAAACTGAATTTTTCCTAAAATTACTATAAAAAATTCTATTCTTTGCAAAACTGCTTTCTAAATTCCCCATTGTGCTATCACTCTTTATTTTATATGAATTTTGAAAGCCAGTTATGATAAAAAAAGATGCTTACTGAGATATATTTATAAAGCATAATTAAAAGGGTATTTTTCGGTAAAGTAAAAAATGAAGTAATTCTTTTTTAATCTAGATTAGAAAATAATGTTCAATTGTTATAATTACGCAATGTCTATATTTATCTTCTGTTTTCAGCAAATTCCTTTGTTTAATCTTTTTCTTTATATCTTTTGTTCATAAAAATATGATCTTTCTTCTAAAGTGGTTTAAAATGCGATTAGATGCAACTGCCCCCAATGTAAACAATTTTCTTTGTGAACGTTTGCATTTAAATGAAATAAAGTTTTACATGATATTTGTATAAAAGTTAGAATTTTAAGCAAAAGGGTGTCTTCGTTTGAAATAAATAAAAAGTTTATATTTACCAGAAAAGAGTTTAAAAAAGAATGCATATTAATTTATTAATTTCTTTTGCAGCCTTTTGTTTGTAATATGTTTGCAAACATACTCGAACGCATAATTTTCTTAAAATAAAAATTTCTTAAATAATTAAGAAAAAAGTCTGGCGTGACTAACATAGTACTTTAACTACTTTATCAAGAAGCGTAATTTATATTCATTAAAATCATTTTAATGTGTTTTGTCTTGCGGAAATATACAGGAAATGTATATGAATATAAAATTGCTATAAATTATAAATTTTCAAATAATTATATTTTACATTATTATTCTTAAGATTGTGAATAAATATTGATAGGAGTTGTACTACGATATTTAAAAACATCCTGATAATTCGTAATCTCCAAACACTTGTGTTCACAGGAAGCATTATACCATCAGCATCAAAGTGAGTTCGTATAGAAGGGTATAAAATGTACACTCGAGGAAAAACAAACGCCCCACCCTCTGTTAATAGAGCATCGTTCATCGTAAAGAAAATTGAATGATTCCATTCGATTAGGAATAACATCCTCTACAAATTAATGTTCGTAAAATTTGCATAAGGGACCGTCTTCATATCTAAATGCGCAGAAATTTTGAAATTTTCAATCACAACACCCAATTTTGACGTCACCCACAAGTTCTAGACCCCCAAATTAGTCGAAGTTCAAATTTCCACGATGTTTCTATCTTTATATACGAAGAAATTTAATATTCCGGAATGTGCAATTTTCGGGGATCAGCTCCATATTGAAAACCGCAATTTGAAGGGCGATGTTTCGTTGATTGACCACAGTACTGTTGTAAATTATTGAACTATCCTCTTGACGTTCAGCATTATGACTTACCTCACAGCCAAAGGGTCACAGGTTTGATTCCTGCATGAGAGGGTGAGCATTTTCATGGCTGTGTGTGGTGTTGTCTTGTGTGCGTGTGTATGTGTGTGTGTGTTACTAAGGCAGTGGGCCTGTAATGGGTAGGATTATGTAAGCCTCAAATAGGGCACGATTATTAGGGATAAAAAGTCGTACGGGTTACGTTGCTAAAAACTAATGGAGCATTCGTGCCAGTGTCAATAAAAGGAAGAAG
Source organism: Amaurobius ferox (assembly GCA_951213105.1). Lineage (NCBI taxonomy): Eukaryota > Metazoa > Arthropoda > Arachnida > Araneae > Amaurobiidae > Amaurobius > Amaurobius ferox. The sequence continues at coordinate 84,383,541 of OX578146.1, read as the reverse complement.
AAATAAAGAAGAATGAAATGTTTATTTTCAAATGTAATTTTATAATGCTGTTTCAAAATCAATAAATCAATTTATGAGACTATCAAATATCTGCAGATGACTCGACAAAACAACTCCGTTGGAACTTGGTGACGAATTTAAAAGTATCAATCCGTCATTATCAATCACCGTTTGAAGTCCTGTTGGTGTTTAGTATCACATAAGTTAACAATTTGTTATTGTTTTATATAAATATTTTTTATTATAAATTATTACATTTTGTGGGCGATTTCAACTGGCAGTAGCTCAGGAATTATTAATCGGCAGTAACATAAGTAGATTCCATTTATAACAATACAAGTTTGCACCCTTCAATACAGTAGCAGAATTACGTTGATTAGGTTGCATCTATACAACACAGTTTATACGAAGGTTTTTTTTAAAACTGGGTAAAAGTAAATGCCCGTTTTCTTAAATAAAGATTAATTTACAATTAATATAACTTTTCCAAATTAGTCAGTTTTGAAACTAATATACGACTCCTAAAGTCATCGTGATGCTGAATATTTAAACATTTCGAAAGAACTAGTGGCAGGAAACACCTGGAATTTTATATAAACATATAAAAACTATTTGTGAATCGATTTTTATCAAAACGCATCCAGGTTTGTATTCATTTTTCTTCGATTATTGATTTCATAATTAATATTTCATACAAACAATTTATTCTACAAAAATAAAAATCACGTAAATATGTTTGGCTTGTTTTGTAGTAACGTCATACAAATAATTAGCGTGAGCAGATAATTATTACAGAAAATATGAATGGAAGTCTTGGAAACTAATTTAACATTGGGAGTTCAAAACTTCACATACTCACAACTCAGAAACGCTTCACCCAAATGACTTGAAATTTGGTATCACAGGTTGAATGTTGCTCTAGTTTCGAACTATGTTGTCAAACTTGGGTGTTGCTATTTAAAATTTCAAAGTTTGTGCGCGTTTAGATATGAAGACGGTCCGTTATGCAAATTTTAAGCACATTAATTTCTAGATGATGTTATTCCTAATCGAATGATATCATTCAATTTTCTCTACGATGAACGATGCTCGATTAAGAGTGGGTGGGGCGTTTTTCTTGCCGCGGCTGTACATAAAATGAGACTGGGTAGAAAATCATATTTCAGTTTTCATTTTATATAATATTTGAGGTGCAATAAATTTGTAACTAACACAAAACTTATTATATAATTGTATAATTAACTAAACTTATATGCTAATAATCGATAATCCGGCACGTTCTGGACTTCAGCGATACCAGAATGTCAAATTTGCCGGATTAAAGAATGCAAAACTATAAAGGAATAAAAAATGGAAAAACTTAATTTGGGAAAAAATAATGGACAATAAACAATATTGATTTAAATAAATTAAAGAGAAAATCTTTAGATTTTAAAAGTCATTTAATAAACATCCTATAGATGTACATACAGATTAAAAGCCAAAGAGCTTTTGGGGCATCAATATACCCTTCCTCACTGGCATTATATGAAAATCGTACCAACAAGCTTAAATACTATCCACACTGATAGGCAAAAATTTGCATATTACAAATCGGCATCGTTACAAAAAACACGATGATGCATCAAAATAAAAACATGAGCCAGAAATTTAAATTGAAGGCTATTATAATGTAAAATTACCGTAAATATATGTGTACTGTAAATATACGTGTTTCTATCTGTAATTTTGATCCTGTGCATGTTTTGAGTTATGCCTGACGAATCATTCTCGATTTCATGCGTATCAAGCCTTTACAATGTTACCCATGATTTTAAAATTAATTGCTTGATAATACCATGTTTGATATAGAACTTGACAATTTGTCATTCTAATTTTGCATTATAATAGCCTTCAATTTACATTTCTGGCTGATGTTTTTATGTTGATGCATTATCGTGTTTGTTGTAATGATGTCAATATGTAATATGCAAATTTTTGCCGCTCAGTGTGAATAGTATTTAAGCGTGTTGGTATGATTTTCATATAATGCCACTAAGGAAGGGTGCAGTGATGCCCGAAATCGCTCTGGCTTTTAATCTATAAGTACGTCTATAGGATATTTATTAAATGACTTTTAAAATCTAAAGGTTTCGTCTTAAATTAATTTAAACCAATTTACAATTTTGACGTCTTACCACTCTAAGTAATAAACGATCTATTTATTTTTCTAAAACGCTACACAACTCGATTAAACTATACAGTATGTGAAAAAATATTTATAATTATTTTAAAATTATAAATTAAACTTTAATGAATAGAAATATGCATATAAAATAATTTAAACTATTACAAATATTTACCTCGGTACAGCCGAACATGCCTGAATGTCGCTCAAGAGGAGTGCTAAATTATCGAGTGTGATGTACCTTTGGATGATGGATCAATGGCAATTTATTATACTTCGCTATACAACCATGTTTTTCAATTGGCAAAATCCAAATTCCCCTACATTTCAACAATTAATAAATAGCCACACTGCATTACAGCCATACTTTGAAATAAGCAAAATAAAAAAATCTTTCTACTTTGCTAACTTTTAATGTTCTTTCGTATTATTGTATTTGCTCATGCACTTGTATAAATTTGTAACACATCATAGTCATAAATACCTCTATAGAGGGCAATCCCTTAAAGACGCCAATTATAGGCCGATTATGTGTCTATAAACTTGGCCATTGCAGGCTGGTACAACTTCAGATCTCAGTATTCGAAATTTGGAACGCACTGTGTTACATGATTGATTGTTGTATGATTGATGGTTTTGTCTAACTCAATCAAAGTCCACTTCGACGGTAAGATCTTGCAAATACCTCCCAGTAGCTGAACGGCAGGAAATTGGCTTGACAGTACGAAGATCTGTGGTTCGATTCTTGTTTGGTGCAGTACGTTTTTTTACAAAGCACCGAAACGAGTAAACCATTTATACTAGTGCAAATATATCAGAGGTCTGAAAGTGACACTAGTACGACTAGTACGGATTCAGTGGACTCTGGTATTTGGAGAGCCAATTTCAAAATTTAAAGGTTAATGTAGGAAGTTTTCCTGGAGGATAAAAAAAGCAGCAGGAGGCATAACCTGAGTTAAAAATAGCACAATGTGATCAGTCAGATTAACAATTTCACTTCAATCTGACATTAGAGGTTGGAGAATGCAGAGTCCACTTCAAAGGTAAGAACGTGCGAATCCGTCCATGTAGCGCAAAAGTAGAGTCCCGGGTGGTCAGTATGAAGATCCGTGGTTCAATTCCCTGTTGAGGCAGGACATTTCTCTACAAAGTACTAAAAAGTATGAACGCGGTAGACTGATGCTGACATTTGTGGTGGTAACATGATCCCTATGTACCACGTACATGGATGATGAAAATTCACTTAATTGAACTTTATGTCACCACGCCGATTCCTACAGTTTTCCACTTTACTAAACAACCACAAGAAAATCTTCTGTAAACAATATTTTATCATTTCTTTTTTATTTGAATATAAAAAAAACAGTTTCGTAATTAGTTATTATTTTTAATTGCTTAAATTCCACAGCACATGTTGAAGTACGGCATCAACTGCTTTAAAATCATCCGTAACTGCAACGAGAAGCTAATTTAATTTTGAAAATTTAGGAGATATGATTATCTGACATGAGTTATTAACTTTAAGAGTAGAAAATTATACTGCATAATTTAAAATTTTATAATTTTTCCATTAACAAAATGTCGTTTAATCTATTAATGAAAGAGACAACGTTGCTTTCTTTGTTTATAAACATTAGTAGGATTTGTTATTGTATTATGTTTAATATTTAATAGCTGTAAATTTACTCATAATAATGAGATGGGAAAGAATAAAAAATAATGTATTTGTAAATAAATGTTCTAAAACATCAATACCAATTAGAACCTTACTTTCAAAATATGAAGTATGTGTGTTACCAATAAAAGAAAGATAATAAATTAAATTTAAATAAATATGATATGTACCAATACCAGATGTATTCTTTTAATGAGCAAATTATGATATTTAGGAACAACATAAATTTAGCTTTGTTGTTAATTGGTCTTCTTGAAAATCAATAGGTTTATCTTTTCTAATGATTAAATTAAACATATTATATTTCATGGAACTTGTTTAATCCTTTCGAGACATATCATGCTGTCTGTGGAAAAAATAAATATTTTAATACAATGGTAAGCTGATAAGTTATAAAGTAATTCCAATCAGGGTTGTTTTTCATCATGGGCAAGTAGGCAAATGCTGGGGACCCATAAAGCTTTGAATGCCCATTTCGTGCTCAGTGTAGCTTTTTTATTATAAAAGTTGCATGGGGGCCCTACATTTTACTTTTACGTAGGTTCCCCTGCAAGAGATTACGCGGCCCTGGTTCCAATTCATCTGTGGCTAAAACAGCTGCACGACTAGCTTTAGAATAATATTACTAGCTTTGGAAAACACAAGTAGAATACAATATTTTCCTTCTTCTTAACTTAGTTATATTTAAAATGTTTTATTTTTTTCTTAAATTGAAGAATTGATAGATACGTCGTGAAAAGATTTGATATTTAATGACTATGTAAAATTATAGCAGGTAAATCAATTCACGATGCCCATTGATGGATTATATAGCTAGTCTTAAATATTTCTAACACCAAATAACTTCAATGTAATATATTTAGGTATTTTGAGGATCAATTTAGGCAGTTATCTAAATAGTACTTTGATAAATTACATAATCATTTCAAAATTCTTAAAACCAAAAGCATGCAATAAATCATGCCACCATTAAATCCTTAAGATTTTGCGTAATTTTCATACTTTATTTAATGCCCAAATTATGGAAATACCATTTAAACGTCAAAAGTTACATTAAGAATAAAATAATTGCAGTTCTCTATTTGAAATGATAGTGGTATTCTTTGCATTAAGAAATATTTCTACCAGCTATTAGTAGATAGTAAAAGTACAATTTTTATATTTTAAAAAATTAATTTTGTCAATAAAGATTTTTTTATTTAACTTTAATTTGTATTTATTATAACCATGAAATTATTTAACATACATTATGATTTGTTTGTATATTTCTATGATATCAGTAATATATATTTCTATAGACTTTATATCAGTATTTTATATTTCTATAGATTATCTGATAGGTTATTTAGAAATTAATATTTCGTAACGTCGTTTAAATTGATTTTACTGATAACATATTTTGTTGTGTGCTTCACAGTTTAGCTGAGTTACCTTTACGTTGGTTTGTCTCTTAATATGAAAATAATCTTTAAAACACCAAATTCGACCCAGATTTTGAATTGTCTATTAAACAATCTTTCCTCATTCGCAGATAAAGACACTAATATAATTATCACACAAGAGATTTGCCATTTATCATGAGTTGCCATTATCATGAGTTACTGAAATATATTCAATCCATACAGCAATAATCAATGTAAATTACAATTAGCAAATGACACACCAAAATATTTATGTGCAACTGAGATTCTACTATCTATTGTGATATCCTTGATTCAGGAAGGCATATTACAATATCTTGAATATTTATGACAGACAATTTTTCAGAAAAAATAAAGACATGTTAATTAAACTTTTGTCGCATTAATCGATCGACGTTTGTATCGCACAAGATCATGGTTTATATCATTTCTTTCAATGAATAAACCAATTTTTTATAAGAAATTTTATAAGAATATAATCACCATAACATTTACTTCTGAGTTTAAATATTAGAATCCATGCTATAAAATATTTTCAGTTTCAGTGTACTCTGTTTAACTATAAATAGACATATTGCTATCAGAATTATTAGAACTTTCAGTTGTATGTAAACTGTATTTACTTTCTTTACTTTACATCAGATTGTGGAGCTTCAATTTTACTTTTGTCTTCCTTTGAAACAGTAATTAACTCATTTTAAAATATTCTTTCTGGCTTTAATTGAAGTGGCCCTTTATTGTTTAAATTTTTCTCTTCTTTCTGCATGGCTTCTTCGTCTGGGAAATTTTGTATTTGTATATCGGTTGGTATTTCTGACTTTCTGCTTGAAAGCTTTTGGTGATTAGTGACATTTTTCAGTTTAAGTCATTTATTTGGCAGATATTTTTCAAATAAGTTTGGCCAGTTGGTGATATAGACTAAAATGCTACGAGTATATCTTCTAATACCATTTTTGCATATCTTTCATTTTGGCATATATTGATCAAATTTTATATTTTTTATAAATTTGTTTACAAACGGTAGCAGGATATTTTATTCTTCTGATCTGTCTATGAAGATAATTCTGTATAGCGATAACATATATTCTTATACTTCTTTTTAGGAAAATTAAATTAAATATTTTCATAGAAGCTTTGAATAAGAATGTTATTTAGAATACTGTAGGAATTTGCACATAATTGTAAATTTTAAAGTTATTTATATGTTTCGTATAAAGAACAAGTATCCTACTAGTAAATAATACAATTTATAATTATGTAGAGCAAATAAATTTGATTATAGAATAGAAAGAGCACACATTTACATCAAATATAATTGGATTAAAGGCTAGAAAACATCAGAAATGCAGTTTATGTTTTAATTTTATATCAGAGGGTGAATTCTTGCATGCATTATGAGCAGTTCCATATATAAAATTTCAAAATATAATATAACTAATTGTTTTTACTGATAAATAAAACTACACGTTCCGATAATAATAGTCTAAATACATAGTTTTTAGTTCATCTTGATAGTGCTCTTCTACCACATTTTGAGTTATAAGCACCTGAAAATTGTGATTTTGCCGTTTATATTTGCTGAATATAAGTCTATTTCAAACTTGTTAAACTAAAAGTTAAATGCAACATCAATACATATTCTAAAAGCTCAAAATATCTACTTTTAGGAGGGAAAATATTGTTCAGTTGTCATGTACCCTTCTTCACATACCCTTCTTCAATCCATCTTCTCCAAATTATTTGCACAGTGGTCGCATCAAAGCGTGTTTCTGCGGCAATAAGTCTGTACGACCATCCAGTAGTACGTAGATAGTTAGTAACAACTGTTGGCTCATCTGCCGTTTCCATCCCTTTTAACCCACGCTCTAATTATGTGACCTATTTTCATTTTAGATCATTTGCATACATCGGCCAGCAGAGACTATCTCTCAATTTGCATAATTATACGGCCAAAGCTTTCTGATCTTGCATTTACTATATCGGGAAATATATTTTAAGCAGATTAATCTTTAAAGTGTTATCGTTGAGATAAGGGAACAATTCAGAATACTACAGTGTTCTCAATTATATATCAATTATTATAACTCTTATTCATACTAGGACTCCAAGAGTCAAGGTTACTGGGAGGCCTCTTTCTAATTGTATGCGGTATCATTTTAAAAATGCTGATTTTGAACTCTTGTATAAAAAGTTGAGTAATGTTGATTGGAATTTCTTAAATTATTTTAATAATATTGACTATGTGGTTAGTGTTTTTTACCTTCATCTTTCTTTCAAATTTTCGATGTATGTATTCCTAAAACTTTTTCTAGAAGCAGTAACTACCCATCCTGGTTTAGTCGTTGCACAATACGAAATATCAGACTAAAGGGACAGGTTTCGTTAAAAGTATAAACAGCGCGGTCTGACTTATGACCTTATACATTATAAATTGCTTAGAGCAAAGATTAAGACAGATAACAATCGTCATTATAAAGCATATGTTAGATGTGTTGAATCCTCTCTTAAAAGCAATCCTAAGCGTTTTTGGTCTTATAGTACGTTTAAAGATAAGATTTCGTGCAAAACTATGAATTTAAATAATGCTATGTATTCCACTGACAAAACCATTGCTAATGCTTTTGCTGAGTTTTTTGTGCTAATTTTATTGTCAGTACGCCTTTTGATGCTGATTCCTTTACGGCTAATCATTACATGAGTGATATGTCTGATACTGTGTGTGTTAATCATGTAACTTTGAGAGATGTTACAGATGGTATTAATAGACTGAAGGGTTATGGCTCGTTGGGTTTAGATGGTGTACCCGCTTATATTATAAAAGTGTGTTCTACATATCTTGTGTATTCTTTACTCATTATTTTTAACCTGTCCATCAGTTGTATTGTTTTTCCAGAAGAATGAAAGAGATCTAGAATTGTTCCAATTTTTAAAAAGGGTGACAAATATCGTATTGATAACTACTGACCCATCTCCATTATTTCTTCATTTGCTAAGGTTTTTCAGTTTGTTTTGCATAGGTACATCTACAGTCAAGTTCGGTCTTTTATTTCTATCAATCAGCATAGTTTCATGAGAGGTAGGTCTACTGTTACTAATCTTCTTTACTTTAATTCTTTTGTGATTGATGTCATTAATTCTAGGGGGTCAAATGGATGTTGTTTACACTGATTTTGCTAAAGCTTTTGATTCGGTTGATCACGGTATTTTGATTCATAAATTGAAGAGTATTGGGTTTTGTCCTAATTTGGTTATGCTTTTAAAGCCCTATTTAACTTTTAGGTTTTCATGTGTAAATTTTGATTCTTGATTGAGTAGGGGCTTTTCGGCTACTTCTGGTGTGCCCCAGGGCTCTGTTCCTGGTCCCTTGTTATTTATTATTTTTATTAATGATCTTGCTGATTGTTTCAAAAATTGCCTTTTTTATGCTGACGATTTGAAAATTTTATGTCCTATTTTTGATGCTGTTTCATGTAATAATATTCAGTCTGAGTTGCATGTCCTTTCCAATTGGTGTAGCAATAACCGTCTTCATCTCAATATTAGCAAATGTAGTGTTGTGTCTTTTACTCGTAGAAAAGTGCCTATTTTATTTTCTTATGGTATTGGCAACTCTGTTTTGGCTAGAAAGTTCTCTATTTCTGATCTTGTAGTTATTTATACGTCCGATTCTTCCTTTGCTCCTCATACTTCTAATATTTGTTCAATATCCTATAGGAAACTGGGTTACATTAAGAGAATTACTCAGGATTTTACAAATAAGGATGCCATTATTTTTCTTTTCAATGCCTTGGTCAGGTCTGGGCTTGAATATGCGTCTGTGGTTTGGAGGCCTTTTCATGCCGTTCACTCAAACAGGATCGAGATCATTCGAAATAATTTCTTGAGGTATCTTCATTATAGGAAAACTCGCATTCGTTGTTATGGCTTATCCGCTACTTTTCTACGTGATTTGTTTGATTTAAAAAGCTTACAGAGCAGAAGGGATTACATTCTGTTTTCATTCTTCAGGAATCTGTTTGGTGGTCGAGTTGACTGTTCCCTTGTTTTGTGTGGGATTGGGTTTTGTGTTCCTCAGTATACAACAAGAAGCATTAACTTATTTGCTGTAAAGAATTTTAATTCGAATATTGGATGTAATTGTGTAATTACTAGTTTTTCTAAATTATACAACAATTTGCCTGAGAATCTGGGTATTTTTTATTCATCGGAGATGGATTTTAAAAAGCATTTGTTGTAAACATCCTGTATTTTATTGTATGTATTCATGTGAGTCTGTTTATGAAGATCATTTGGTGTTGATGGTTTGCTTTTCTTTTTAATGTATTTTAACTTTTTAATGTATTTTTATTCCTGCACGCTGTAACTGGGACTACGTCCTGTAGCTTGCTGTCTATTTCAAATAAATAAATAAATAAATAAATATATATATAAAATTATCTTGATTTATATCATAATTTGTATAGAAACATTTTTATATACTAACTAATTTTCTGAAAGAAACCTGTGATGTCCATAAATGCTTTTCATACTGTTTGCAAAATCTAATTTTATCATCGTAAATAATCATTATTGGAGCCTAAATTGATCATGATATTTCTCACGTAAAACATAATCATGTATACATAAAACAGTTCTTGCTTGAGAAATAAATATCTATTAAGATTTTATATTCACATAAATTTATATAAACATTATTTTACCTCCCACACTATTAATTTTATGACTAAACATTTCCCGTTCTGCGGTAAATTTCCACTTCTTGGGTATTGTTGTTAGGTTTATTTAGTTGAAAGAAAGAGCATACTACACTATAATTCATAGTAAATAAAACTGAAAAATACTACAAAATTTATCTTTCAGGATAAGTAAAATTAATTCTGAGCAACATTGATCGCAATATTAAAATTATTCTTATAAATTTTTTTGTCAACTTTATTATAGAAGTTGCATTAAAATTTATATGTATCTTGGCATATTTTAAATAAAATTAATTATTGCTTATTTAAAAAATTTTAAATTCTAGGAAAAGAGGCGTACACTGGCATTTTTTATGCATTTACGAACATTAACACGCACACATACATACATACACACATACATACACACACATATACATATGCACCCAGACATCACATCAAAAACGCTCTATTCAAGTTCAATAATGTTAAAACTTTTTCCTCCGTCAAACACCCGAATTTGAATTTTTGACCCCGTCATAATATCTTGCGCATTGCACTGTGCATATAGGGAAAGTAAAACAAATTGAAGAACTATGTCGTTACATTCGAGCTAATACGGTATTAAACATTTTTATATCTTTAATTTTTCAAACCATTATAACCATATACTACAATTCCCTGTTAACCACTTCCGTCATCCGTAATTAACCAAAACTTGTCTTTATTAATCAATTATTACTTTATTTTTCTTAAAACCAGAAGCACATAATTAATTACTACACCACATGTCTTTTCGATCTCAGACGAAACGTAATTACAATGAACATCTTTTTTTCATGTTAAAAATGCATACATTATATATCATTAGCGACAGGAATCATTAACTTTACGAGTTTAAGATCATATTGCCTTATTTGAAATTATATTTTTTCATTGTATTAATAAATTTTAATTTCATCCGTTAACTGTGATTAGGAATGCTTGTCCATTATTTATAACTAAGAATGAGATTTTTTTCTCATATAATATTTTGTGTTCAACATGTACTTGATCAGAAATGCATTTATTTGATAGTTCAAGTTTGATGAGCAAGATATTTTTTTCAAAATGTTTCATTGTTGACATATTAAATCAAATTGAAATTATTTATTCTCTTTCTCGATCTCTCTCTCGTCCGCTCTGTATCTCTCACTCTCTCTCTGTGTCTGTCTCTCTCACTCTCTGGCTGTGAATCTTTGTCTCTCTCTCTCTTTCCTCCTTCTTTGCTCTGCCATTTTTTATTTCTGCTGAATTTCTTTCTTTGGTCTTATATTTCCATTCATACTCCTTCTTTATCCATCTCTTCTCTCCCTCCTTCTTTCCTCAGTCAGTTTTCACTATTTCTTTATCCTTTTACGCTCTTATTTCTTCTTTTTTGTTGTATAGCTCTCTCTCACGTTTAATATTACATCTCTCTATCTCCCTTGTATATCACCTCTCCTAGGGGAGGAGACTTTCTTCACCACATTTACTTCACCTTCCAGCGTATCCATACTTTCTTCCCTTTATCTCTATCCTCTTTATCTCATTTTTGTTCTTTTATTATTTGATTTGCCGATTTCCACTCGCTTTCCTCTCTTCACTCGCTTTCCCTCACTTTTTAATTTCACTCTTTTTATTTTTCTGTCTTTTTTTCTCAATCATTCTTTCTCCAACTTCTATTTCATACTCCATCTTCTCTTCACATATCCACATTTTACATCCATGAAGAAATTGGCGTCCACTGTAAGGTGAAATTATCTGTTAGAAATCAATATTGGCTCATAGATAGCCATTTTTAAACTGCAGCTAGTAGCTTTGAAAAAACGTCTGACAAAAATGTTTCAGTATATGCCCAGTGCACGGTCGCTACATAAACAGGTAATAGCTGATGATTATGAGCAAGATTGCTCATACCGATCTATAGAGCAGAATATATTCAAATATATAATATTAGCTGCACCTTTGGATGTGCAGTTTTATTGTTGATATTTCCCTTGGATGACCCTTGGATGTGCAGTTGTATTGTTGATGTGTATTGTTGATGTTTCAATAATTTACTATACAGTGATTGTAAATTTATATATACATAATATAAATTTATAGAAAAAATACCTTATGTGGGCAGCATATGACTTTCCTTATATGATGCAATGAATTTACTTGTTTTACAGTAAAAAAATAATGTATAAGATCCACGGCGATGTATTTTTATAGTTCAATTGTACATTTGGCGATTTTCCGGATGACAACATATAAAACTATTTCAAAATACTCAATTAAGTTATACTTCGCGCAACTCTAAATAAGCAATCATCAATATTGATAGCATCTTAGTAATTAAGTTATTAATTACTTAATAGAATTCTAAGTAATTAAGTCATTAATTACTTAATAAAATTCTTAGTAATTAAGTCATTAATTACTTAATAAAAATCTTAGTAGTTAAGTCATCAATTAGGAGTAATTTTCATTAATTTCATTTTTGTAATTTTGACGATATTTTTGTCAATCTGGGGCGAAATATGGCCAAGATGGAAACACTTTGCTGAATTATTCTCCAAGTTTGCCAAATACATCACCAAGTCTTACAGACAAATGCAGAGAAGAGCATTTCTTATATATTAGAAGGTATGCCCGACGTATGGAAGAAATCCGAATTTGCGATACGTTACTTTCCATTTGGCGTCATTTTTATTAATTTGGCGACATTTTTGTCATTTTAGCAACATTTAAAATAGTTGCCAATTTGGCGACGTCCCGCTAAATTTCTTGCCAAACGATACGGACGGACGAACGGATGGAGAAAATGTGTTATTCTTATAGTCTACTCTTATGTTCTTTCAAATATATTGAACTTCCATTATCTAGTAGTCATATTCATTGATTTAGCGTCATTTTTATTTATTAGGCGACATTTTCTTTAATTTGGCAACATTTAAAAATGTCGCCAAGTTGGCGACATTCCACCAAAATATCCCCAAGCATTATGAACCGGAGAAATGAGTTATTCTTGTAGCAGATAATTCACTATTAGCGTCCAAAAGCAAAAGTATTACCTAAAGTATATTTTCACATGAATGGAACTAGCTAGATCCACGAGAACGATGTCACCCAAATTATCGCATGTTTTTACCTATGTAAAGCGGACATATTTCACAATAGATAATATATTTTTTTTATTTTTTTTTATAATTTTTTTTTTTAAATGTGCAATATCTTGAGAACGGTTCGTGCTAGCGTTCTAAAATTAGTGTCAATCGTTATCTAATAAAAAAATTACTTTAAAAATGACTACTTGTGTAACTTTATTAAATGTTTTAATTTTTTGATTTTTTCAAAATCTCACTCCAAAATTTAGGGGGGGGGGGTTCTGTACCTTCGATTGTGTTTAAGGGCAACAGTATTCATTGATGCTAATTGTTGTACCAAACATTATTACAGTATTCATTGACTCTAACTGTTGTACTAAATTTCGTTCGAATCGCTCAATTTGTTCGTGAGATATCGTCTAAACCGACACACACACACACATGGGCCACACACATGTACCGTGCTGAAAACACCGGTTCTCGTTAGATCACCGAAGTCAAGCAGCATCGGGCGCGGTTAGTACTTGGTGGGTGACCACCTCGGAACACCGCGTGCTGTTGGCCATCTCGGGTGCGGTATCCCCGTGATTTGCGCGCTAGATTTGCACGCTACCGCAAATGCCGCCGTGTTCATGCGGAGTACGATCACGTTAAACATGTGGGTCCGTAAGTCCTTCCGAGAGGTTGGTGGTAGGGGAAGGAGGGTACGGTCCCTGTGGATGCCTCCCCCACTGGGTGCCGGTCTAAATTGGGTGGCACTTCCCGGCCGTCCATACAGTTGCCTTACACCTTTCTGGTAGGTCGGACGGTCTGGGTCTCAACAACAACACACACACACACACACACACAAACACATCACCTCAAAAATGTTCGATTCGTGATCAGGTATGCTTGAAACGTACTCTCCCGTCGAAAACTCGAATTCGAATTTTGGACCCCGTCACAATATTTTCCTTATACATTATACTATGTATATAAGGAAAGTAATAACTTAAATATTTTTCTTATGCCGAAATTCATAGTAGACATTATGTCATACATAGTAGAAATTATATATGATAACGAAAATGCATTTAAAGCAATATTCAACACAAAATTATTAGTGCCAACGGGTGTCGAAAACCTAAAACAGCCAAAAAGCCTTCTGCACCAAGCAAAAAGTTTAACCGCATAATTCATTCAAGAAGCGAAACCTTCATTCATCAAGGCAAGATCAACAACTGATGCTAGATCAGCAAATGTGGCTGAAGCAAGAAAAAGGGGTCTTCCAGCGGTTATAGGAGAAGAAAGAGATAGAAACTGTGAAGGAATGAACGAGTAGTAAGATATTATCAATGAACTACAAAATGTAAAAGAAGAAAGCGAACTTTAAACAAAAAATTCAACGATCTAAGTGAATAATACTTCAAACTCAAGTGTCTTTACAGATGGCTTCATTGATTGATTGATTGGCTCCTATAACTTCCAAAATCGGTTGGGAGAGTTTTTGTTAAGCATTAAAATATTATAAAATATTTCAAAAATTATATTTGACTTTCAAATTTAACAGATCTATGCATAAATAAATATCTAACAAATTTAATATCGGCAATTATATTTGATATCTAATTACTAGTAATATAGAACCTGTAATTACAGTAATATTTTGGATAACTCCATATGTACTTAACAATTAACAATTTCACATTTTATATTGTTCTTCAAGATTGATTCATAGACTAGTATTTTCCTTATAATCTAAAGGGTGGTAAAAGGCGGTATCCATACTGAAAGTTTAGAACAGGAATACATTTGCTAAGAAATAATGGTATCCACTATTGTCATGAAAAGCTACTGTCAATTCAATCGCATAATTTATTAAAATTGCCTTAAAATGGTTTTATCAAAATGAAATTTTAGTATGTTTCTCAGACGGTATGGGAATATAAATGAGTAATATCACCCAATTATCTTTTCATTGAACTCGTGTTGAAAAAATGAAATACATTGAACCCTGTGGGACCTATATTTTCAAACATTTTTTAGGCGACTTTCCTTATATAATGCAATGAATTTACTACTGTTACAGTAAAAAAAATGGTTATTCTTATAGTAGATACTTATATTCTTTCCAAGACATTGAATTTTCGTCAATTAGTCGTCATTTTTATTCATTTAGCGAGATTTTCGTTAATATGGCAACATTTAAAAAAGTCGTCAAGTTGCGACATTCCACCAAATTTGTCTCCCAAATTTCGCCAACCGTTATGGAAGGAGAAATAAGTTATTCGTATAGCAGAAAAATGACTATTGGCTTTCATATTCAAAAGTATTACTCAACGTATCTTTATTCATGAATGAAACGCGCTAGATCCACGAGAGTGGTGTCACCAAATTTATTGCATGATATTATATATGAAAAGTGAGCATTTTCTCAACAGTCAATATGTTTTTTTTAATTTATGGGATTTTTTGATAAATGTATTTAAAAATGTGCAATATCTCGAGAAAGGTTCATGTTAGCGTTCTAAACTTTATGTCAATCGTTTTCTAATGAAAAATTACATAAGAAATGACTATTTATTTAACTTTATTAAAGGTTTTAATTTTTTGATGATTTTTTCAAAATTTCACTTGAAAATTTAGGGAGGTTCTGAACATCCGATTATGTATAAAAACAATAAGCTTCCAGTATACATAGATTGCATTTTTTGTACCAAATTTTGTTAGAATCGCTCCATTCGTTCGTCAGTTATCTTCGCCACAGATTCACTGACACACACAAACATACTTTCACACACAGACACATACTTTCACACACACTTTCACACACTCTCACACACACACGCACACGCACACACACGCACGCACACACACACACACACACACACAGACATCATCTCAAAAACGCCTGATTCGTGTTCAGGGATGCTTGAAACGTGCTCTCCCGTCGAAAATTCGAATTCGAATTTTCGACCCCGTCACAATACTTTCCTTATACACTATATACATTATATACTTTTCCTTATACATGTATATATAAGGAAAGTAACAAGATGTTAAAATGTATCCAACACAGTATTTAATTATTAGTAAGATAAATGGTTTGGTTTTATGTTAAAGGGAAATTGCAATATAACAAGCTTCAGTCTTTTAACGAAAATTGGAGGTAATAAGCGTTTATAAATAAAATTATTCATTATTGCTTTCCTTATATACATAATACATAAGGAAAGTTTTGTGATGGGGTCGAAAATTCGAATTCGAGTTTTCGATGGGAGAGCATGTTTAAAGCATCCCTGAATACGAATTAAACGTTTCTGAAGTAGTGTGTGTGTGTGTGTGTATGTGTGTGTGAGTGTGTGTATGTGTGTGTGTGTGTGTGTGTGTGTGTGTGTGTGTGTGTGTGTCAGTGAGTCTGTGGAGACGATATCTCACGAACAAATAGAGCGATTCGAATGAAATTTGGTGCAAAAATTACAAGCCGTGAATACTGTAAGCCTATCCGTGAATACTGTAAGCCTGTAAGCCTACTGTAAGCCATATACTCAATCGAATATTCAGAACCCCCCTAAATTTTCGATTGAAATTTTGAAAAAATCATCAAAAATCAAAACCTTTAATAAAGTTTCGCAAATATACGTTTCTTATGTAATTTTTCGTTTTAAAACGAAATCATTTTTGAGGACAAGGGTAGTGAACATGCAATTTTTATTTCACATTATTCTGAAATTTCACCCCTTTTCTTTATTTAATATATTCTATTTTACAAAAAAAAGCATAATATTTGATTGGAATATGTGGCCAAAAAATATTGAAATTGGGTTTTAGAAAGTTAATTACATTTGCAATCGTTGTATCTCTTTGTCTCGAATGTCCAAAAAGAAAAAAAAAACCGAATCTCCATATAAGTCTAACTCTGTCAGATAGGTAACAGAAAAAAGGTGTTATAATGTGACATTTGAATGCACAGGTATTGTTCATACATAGATAGCATTAAGTATATGAGGAATTTCTGACAACAAAATGTAGATATTATTACTTTCCTTATATATCTATAATATAATGAATAAGGAAAATATAGTGACGGGATCGAAAATTCGAATTCGAGTTTTCGACGGTAGAGCACGTTTCAAGTATCCCTGATCACGAACAGAATATTTTTGAGATGATGTCTGTGTGTGTGTATTTGTGTGTATCAGTGAGTCTGTGAAGACGATATCTCACGAACGGAGCGATTGGAATAAAATTTGGTACACACATTGCAATCCGTGAATACTGGAAGCTTATTGTTTTTAAACACAATCGAATGTTTAGAACCCCCCTAAATTTTCGAGTTAATTTTGAAAAAATCATCAAAAAATCAAAACCTTTAATAAAGTTAAGCAACTCTTATGTAATTTTTCCTTAGAAAACGGTTGACATAAACTTTAGAACTTTAGAACGTTCTAGAAATATTGCATATTTTTCAAATAAATTTATCAAAAAATCCCATAAATTTAAAAAAAAATATTGACTGTTGAGAAACGTTTTCACTTTTCATATCTAATATCATGCGATAAATTTGGTGACATTATTCGCGCGGATCTAGTTCGTTCCATTCATGAGAAAATATACTTTGAGTAATACTTTTTTATTTGAATGCCAAGAGTCATTTATTTGCTATAAGAATAACTTATTTCTATGTCCATAACGCTTGACGAGCTTTTGGCGACGAATTTGATGTAATGTCGCACATTTTAAACATTTTAACATTTTAAAAAGTCGCCAACTTGGCGACTTTTTAAAATGCTGCCAAATTAACGAAAATCTCACCAAATGGATAAAAATGACACTAAATCAAAGAAAATGACGACTTATTGACGAAAATTCAATATCTTGGAAATAATAAAAGTATCAACTATAAGAATAATATATCTTTTTACTGTAAAAGCAGTAAATTCATTGCATTATATAAGGAAAGTCATGTGCTGGCCACATCTGTTTTTTTTTATATTACAAACAGTTGTTAAATACAAATTTATAAACCATGGAGGGAAGCAAGCAAAAATACCAAAGAATATTACTACAAATTATAAAGCATCAAATTTTATCTGATGATCGATTTTAAACTTTATTTCAACTATAGTGTCATAGCTCGAATGGATTTTCAAAAAATGCTACATGAATAAATTATATGTTTAAATTAGATAAATGAAAGTTATATGACAAGTAAAAGTTCTTAATATTAAAAACAGTTTTGCTTTAATGCATACAAGTGACAAACATTCAACATTTATGTTGATTTGGAAATTGCGGTTTGCAAAATAATATTTCAATTCCATCTCTATGCTGCCATATTTTCAACAATTTCTAAAAGTTTAATTTTCCTTTCCTTTCAGGGACCATACCATTCTTCTCCTACCTCCAACCTCTCTGGAGGATTGACAGATCCACATATTTCACGTACTCGTACTCTGCATGAACATGGGAATTGTTTAAGGAGAGCCGGATATCGAAAGAGGGTCCACAGAGTGCAATCCCCTTGCTCTAAAACCTGGACTGTTCCGCCCCCAGACATAATATAAAAATCAATCATTCATTAAGACTATTTTAAATAATTTGTTCAGAATAACAACTACAGACGATTTTGATATTTGAAGTGTCACGCTGTTATTTTGTTTACAAATGGAATCAAAACCATATAAAAAACTGAATTATTTATAAAATATAAAAATCGTCTGCTACAAATATAAATTAAAATTTCTCAAGAACGTTTGGTTGTACACAGAGTTAATTGAGAATGATAATTTTATGAGTTATTACGAGTTATTTTTACGAGTTATTTACGAGCTATTTTTAAGAGATATTTTTATGAAAATTTTCAAACGAAAAATTTTGAGATTTTAAATTTTTCAAACAAAATTACAAGATTTTAGATTTTATCATTCCTTATATAGGTCAAGTTCCACGTGTTTTAGATTTTTATGCACAACGGAATAAATAATGAAATTTAAAAAGATAATCTTCACTAACAGCTTTCAATAAAATTCTATTAAAAGGTCAAACAATTAAACAATTATTCCAATCACGCTGCTTTAAAAATACACCTTAGCCATTTCTAACCTGAACTGTTATATATTTCACTGGTCATAATTTGGCGTCTTGTCACTCGAAATTGTTGGAGAACTTGACAGCCACATTTCATAACAGTAATTAATTGGAGGTTAACTTGAGGCAGTAGCAGGTGTCTCTTGTCTCAAACTATCCATTTTGCAGCTACTGATATCATTACCAAATGTTGCTGTTTAACAAAAACAATCTAAATTTATGAATACATTTCGTGAAAATAATAACATTGGCATAATTAAAATTTTATAAAAAAAATTTCTGTAAATTTTTATTCTGTAAATTTTCATATTCTTTCTAAGATATTGAATTTTCATCAATTAGTCGTCATTTCCATTACTTTAGAGTCATTTTTATAAATCTGACGATATTCTATTAATTTGGCAATATTTAAAACCCGCCAAGTTGGCGATATTACGCCAAATTCGTCTCAAAAACTTTGCCAAGCGTTATTGACGGAGAAATAGGGTATTCTTATAGAAAATAAAGAGACCAATGACGTCCAAATACAAAATTATTACCGAAAGTATCTTCTCTCGTGAGTGGATCGCACTGGATCAACGAGAATGATGATAAAAACTGTATTGCATAATATTACATACGAAAAGTGAACATATTTCACAATAGTTAATACCTTTTACTTTCCTTATATACATAATGTATAAGGAAATTATTGTGACGGGGTCGAAAATTCAAATTCGAGTTTTCGACAAGAGAGTACGTTTCAAGCATCCCTGATCACGAATCAAACATTTTTAAGTGATGTGTGTCTGTATGAGTGTGTGTGTGTGTGTGTGTGTGTGTGTGTGTGTGTGTGTGTGTGTGTCTGTGCCTGTGTGTGTGAAAGTATGTGTGTGTGTCAGTGAGACTGTGGAGACGATAACTGACGAACGAATGGACCGATTCGAACGAAATTTGGTACAAAAATCACAATCCGTAAGCACTGGAAGCCTATTGTTTTTATACGCAATGGAATGTTCAGAACTCCCCTAAATTTTCGAGTGACATTTTGAAAAAATCGTCAGAAATTAAAACTGCTAATAAATATACGCAAATAGACATTTCTTATGTAATTTTGCATTAGAAAACGATTGACATGAATTTTAGAACTCTAATATGAACCGTTCTCGAGATATTGCACATTTAAAAAAATATCAAAAATTTATATGAAATAAAAAAGTATATTTCCTATTGAGAAACATGTTCACTTTTCATATGCAATACCTTGCGATACATTTAGTGACATCATTCTCGTGGATCTAACTTGTTCCATTCATGGAAAAAGATACTTTGAGTAATACATTTGTATTTGAACGCCAATAGTCATTTATCTGCTGTAAGAATAACTTATTTCTCCGTCCGTAACGCTTGGCGAGATTTTGGCGACGAATTTGTCGGAATATCGCCAACTTGGCGACATTTTTAATTGTTGCCAAATTAACAAAAATCTCGCCAAATTGATAAAAATGACGCTAAATCAATGAAAATGACGACAATTTGAAGAAAATTCAATATCTTGGAAAGATATTGAATTTTCCATTTTTTATGTCTATAAGTATCTACTATCAGACTAACACTTTTTTAAACTGTAAAAGTAGTAAATTCATTGCATTATATAAGGAAAGTCATGTGTTGAATACATCAGATTTGTTTAATTTATGCGATGTTTTGAGTAATTTATTTGAAAATGTGCGATATCCAGCGAACTGTTTATGCTAGAGTCCAAAATTTATGCCACTCGTTTTCGAATGAAAAATTACATAGGAAATGATTACTTGCGTAACATTATTGAAGGTTTTGAATTTTTGATGATTTTTTTCAAATTTTGATTTTCAAATTTGAGGTTCTGAACATTCGATTGCGTATAAAAACAATTGGCTTCCAGTATTTATTGATTGCAATTTCTGTACAAAATATATTTTGAATCGCTTCATTCTTTTGTGAGATATCGTCTCCACAGACACACTGATACACACACACACACACACACACACACACACACACACACACACACACACACACACACACAGACATCACCTCAAAAACGTTTGACTCGTATCCAGGGATGCTTGAAACGTACTCTCCCTTCGAAAACTCGAATACGAATTTTCGACCCCGTCACAGTACTTTCCTCATATTTCAGAATTATATGCTTTGTATATAAGGAAAGTAATATGCATTTAAACAATCTTTAAGCATCACGAACTTTACACAAAACAGATAAAATTGGTTGACATACTACTTTCCTTATATACATATTATAACGTATAAGGAAAGTATTGCGACGAAGTCGAAAATTCGAATTCAAGTTTTCGGCGGCAGAGCACCTTTCAAGCATCCCTGAATAAGAATTAAACGTTTTTGAATTGGTGTCTGTATGTGTGTGTGTATATATATATGTGTGTGTGTGTGTATGTCAGTGTGTGTGTCAGTGTGTGTGTCAGTGTGTCTGTTTAGACGATATCTCACGAACAAATAGAGCGATTCGAACGAAATTTGGTAAAAAATTACAATCCGTGAGTACTGGAAGTCCATTGTTTTAAACGGAATCGAATGTTCAGAAGCCCCTAAATTTTTGTGTGAAAATTTGAAAAAATCATCATAAAATAAAATCCTATAATAAAGTTACATATATAATCATTTCTTATGTAATTTTTCATTAGAAAACTATTGACAAAAATCTTTAGAACGCTAGCATGAACTGTTCTCGAAATATTGCGCATTTTTCAAATAAATGTATTAAAAATCACATAAAATAAAAAAAAATTAACTATTCTGATATATCATAAAATATACTTTGGGTAATACTTTTGACGATGAAAGCCAATAGTTATTTACCTGCTGTAAAAATAACTTATTTCTCCATCCATAAAGCTTGACTAGATATTGACGACGAATTTGGTGCAATGTCGCCAATTTAACGACTTTTTTAAATGTTGCCAAGTTAACTAAATTGGCACCAAATTGATAAAAATGACAACTAATTGATGAAAGTTCAATATCTTGGAAAGAACATAAGAGTAGACTATAAGAATAGCCCATTTCTCCCTTCGTCCGTCCGTCTGCCCGTAACGCTTTGCGTGAAATTTAGCGGGACGTCGCTACAAAATTTCGCCAAATTGAGAAAAATACGTCATATGGGAACCAATGTTTCGCAAATTCTGATTTCAGTCATATGACGGGCATAGCTCGTATTATATAAGAAATGCTCTTCTTTCCGTTTGTCTGTAATCCTTGGTGATATTTGTGACGAAATTGGCTTATTATTTAGTAAAGCATCACCAACTTGGCAATATTTCGTCTCAAATTGACAAAAATATCGTCAAAATTGCAAAAATGCCGTTAAATTAAAGAAAATGTCGCCTAATTGATGAATTAATTATTAAAATTTTTTACTATATGGTGAATTAATTATTAATTTTTTTTACTATATGGACTATATCGCTCATTGATATATCAATAGTATCGATACTAATAATTGTTTATTTAGAGTTGCGCGAAATGTAAGTTGACTGGGTACTGTGAAATACTTTTACATGTTTTCATCAGGAAAATCGCCAAGTGTAAAATCCAACGACAAAAGCACAGTAACGTGGACCTTATACATTATTTTTTGGCTGCAAAAGTAGTAAATTCATTGCATTATACAAGGAAAGCCATGTACTGCCGACATCATATTTTTACTTTCATTATATACATAATGTATAAGGAAAGTATTGTGACGGGGTCGAAAATTCGAATTCGAGTTTTCGACGGGAGAGCACGTTTCAAGCATCCCTGATCACGAATTAAACACTTTTGAAGTGATGTCTGTGTGTGTGTGTGTGTGTTTGTGTGTGTGTGTCAGTGGGTCTGTGGAGAAGATAACTAACGAACGAATGGACCGATTCGAACGAAATTTGGTACAAAAATCACAATCCATAAACACTGAAAGCCTATTGTTTTTAAACGTAATCGAATGTGCAGAACCCACCTAAATTTTCGAGTGAAATTTTGAAAAAATCGTCAAAAAATCAAAACCACTAATAAAGTTACGTAAATAGACATTTCTTATGTAATTTTTCATTAGAAAACGATTAACATAAAATTTAAAACGCTAACATGAACCGTTCTCGAGGCATTTCACATTTTTCAAAAAAATTATCAAAAAGTCATATACTTTTAAGAACTACCCAATGCATTTTGGAAATTTTTTACACATTTTATATGATAATTAGAATACTTCCTAAAATTTACGAAACGATTTGCTAATTTTAACTTTGCGTTTTTAGAAATGCTTGAAATATTAATTCCCATAGGGTTAAATATATTTCATTTTCTTCAACCAGTATACAATCCAAAACTAACTGTGTGATATTACTCATTTTCATTCTCGTATGTTAAAAGTTGTCTAAACAGCCTACTAAAATTCCGTTTTGATAAAGTCATTTTTACTACAGTTGTCATGGGAACGGACATACATGCAGAAAGACAGAATGACCAAAGTCATAAGCACTTGTTAACTAAGCTCGAAACTGTTAAAAATCCTGCAAAAGTCGGACTTCGAATGGACTTCGAGAAAGTTTTTGAGCTCTGAATGATGTCAAATCGAATCCTAATTTAACAAATATTTATGAAATTAGAAGTATAAAAATTTAATTTCAGTATTTCAGAATTCTAATACGAAAAAAAATACAACTTTTCAAAATTTGAATATTAAATTAAATAAATTAAAATACATTAAAATATTGGTATCAGAGTAACACATTTGAATGCGAAAAACATATTTAATATACAGGAACTTATTTATATCACAATGCATGCAAATGCACGCGCCTGGATTAGAAGTTTAATTTTTTTATAAATTGTAGTTTGGAAGATACAATTAACCTGCGGTACTAATGATACAGTAATTACTTTTCTTAAAATATAGAGAAAGTTCAATTTTACAAAGTCTTACATTTTTCATTCCATCTTACTTAAAGCATAAAACATTGTGCTTAATCGTCTAAAAATCTAACAAACATGTTCTTAACTACAATTATTAAGTGATGCACGGGATACAATAATATGTTGTGTCATAAGGTGTGGGTTATTATACAGTCTGATAGAAAATCTTTGTGACAGTCATTAATTAGGAGATATCATAAGAGTATAACATCTGTGTCTCTTGCTAAACAGGAAGTGTCAGATATAATTTTGCTACAGGTGCAACAGTAATATAAACGTAAGAAAAAAATCTGATGTGGGCAGCACAGGACATTCCCTGCAGACTTACATCCACGTTCTCTTTATTTTAATTAAATTTAAATCACTTTTATTTCAATTTTTGTCTTTACTTGGAAACTGGACATATTTTCAAAGATGGCGTACAGAAAAAAAAAACTAAAATATCTACAGAACGGATATTCTTAGTGTAATGGCGTTGATCTTATTATTTTTTTCGTTAAAACTTACGTATAAAATAAGCATTTACTGGATATATATGAGCATGCGTAGTTTTTTATTTTAGATTTTGACGATTTTTGGAGTCATTTTGCAAAAAAAGGCAGCCTATTTTTTCCCGAATCGCACCAAAATCTAATCAGCACCAGGATGACTCTCAAGCGACTTATCTACCGAATTTTGGGAAATTTGATTTATTAGTTTTTAGCTAGAGTAGATATAGACAATTTTTACGGGCCATTTCGCAAAATAAAGGCGGGTCCTTTTATCCCGTATCGTATCCAAAAGTAATAAACACCAGATTCGCCCACAAGTGACTCGCCTACCGAATTTTAAGAAATTCGGTCAATTACTTTTTTAGTTAGAGTGGATACAAAATTTGCACAGACAGACAGACACACAGACAGACAGACAAGCAGATACACAGACAGACAGACACACAGACAGACAGACAAGCAGGTACACAGACAGACAGACACACAGACATACAGACAGAGACACAGACATACACATAGACATAGAGACAGATACACAGATATACAGACATACACACAGACGTCACCCTAAAAATGGTTTTATCGTATTCTAGAAGTACCGAAACATGTAGATCCGTCGAAAACTCGAGTTACGATTTTTGGCATGATTCCGATACTTTCCCTATACATTACCATGTATTGCAGGGAAAGTAATAATCGTTGTTCAAAACTGAATTGCTGAAAGGGTAAATGACAAGTAATCATTGAAGCCTTTTGTAATATTATTAATTTCCTCGCAGTATATGGTGTATGTACATGGTAAGTATTGTCATGGGGTCAAAATTTCGACTTTAAGAGGAGAAGATGATCGATAATAAGGAATAAAATACCTCTCTCAGCTGTATAAATAAAATTGAATATATGTATTTATGTTTGTCTCGTCATCACGGGAGAACGGCTGTAGTGAATTTTATGAAATTTTTTGGATAGCCTTGGAAGAGTCATATTTAAAATTTAGTCAATGTCTCGAGTTTCTGAGACCAAGAGTTATCTAGATATTAAATAACAAGAAAGATCGAACATGCATAAAGCATTGATTATGAAACAATTTCCAACTGAAATGCAATTTTATTTACGGATCTCTAAAATGCGATACATTCAACGGTGATATAATTAAAATTATCACATAACAACAATAATTTATTTTACTTGAAAATTTAAAACTGCATCGAAAGACTTGAACTGTATTTAAATGACGTCATCGAAATATAAATCGTCTGGCTCTCTGTTGTTGTTGTTGTTGAGACCCAGACCGTCGGACCTACCAGAAAGGTGTGAAAGCCCCAGGCCGTCCGACTCGTCCAGAGGACTTAGAGTATCTATTTGGACGACCGTACCAGAAAGGTGTAAGGTAACTGTTTGGACGGCCGGGAAGTGCCACCCAATTTAGTCCGGAACCCAGTGGGGGAGACATCCACAGAGACCGTACCCTCCTTTCCCTACCATCAACCTCTCGGAAAGACTTACGGACCCACATGTTTAACGTGATCGTACTCCGCGTGAACACGGCGGCAGTTGTGGCAGCGTGCAAATCCAGCTCGCAAACCACCGGGCTACCACGCCCGAAATGTGCCAACAGCACGCGGTGTTCCCAGGTTGTCACCACCCAAGTACTAACCGCGCCCGATGCTGCTTGACCTCGGTGATCTAACGAGAACCGGTGTTATCAGCACTGTAGGACCGTTGGCATGTCTGGCTCTCTGTGTAAAAGCAATGAATATTTCATTCATATCACTTTTATTAGAGCTACATAATTCAGCAAGTCTTAAACAACTCATATTACAATCATTTGTTTATATTTTGGATCCATTAAAATTAGGCTCCATTGTAGAAATAATCAAAGTTTGTTGATCATTTAAACTTAAACATATTTTAATTGAGTTGGTACTGAATGTAGATGCACAGAAAATAAGCAAAAAAAATAAAGCGGTTTTAGGACGGATGCTGCATTAAATATACGAGTAAATTTAAAAACACTTTAAAAAAAAGTGTTTTTAAATTTATATTTAATGTTGCATCCGTCCTAAAACCGCTTTATGTTTTTTTGGGGTTTTTTTGCGCGTTTTCTACATTTATTTGCGTATTTTTATTTTTAAATTTAACTAAATATAAATTTAAAAACTCTTTTAAAATCATTATTTTTACACAGGGAAAAAAAGATGGATATTCCATTTTGAATTGGGTCGCATGATCTCTTCATATGATATGGCTGTAATTATTATTTTAATTTTTATTTAAAAAACTGACTAACATATTTTGCTGAAATTGTTTTGTATATACTTTATGGGGTGATTTGAATATTTATTAACATTTTCGAAGCAATGTGTGAATTTAAACTTCCTATAAAAAATGTTTGAAAAAACTAAAATATCTCGAGAAGGACTAGTCCTAGTGTATTGGGGTTGGTCTTACTCTTTTCTTCGTTAAGAATTATGTATAAAACAAGCATTTAATGAATATATTTGAGCATACGTAGTTTCTTTATTTTAGGTTTTGACGATTTTTACGGGCAAATTTGGAAAAAAAGGCAGGTTCTTTTTTTTTACGAATCGTACCAAAACCTAATCAGCATCAGGGAGACACACAAAAGAATTATCATCTACCGAATTTTGTGAAATTCGGTCCATTAGTTTTTCAGCTAGAGTGGATACAGGTTTTTGCGAGCATTGCATTTTTGCAAAAAAAAAAGGCAGGTTCTTTTATCCCGAATTGTACACAAAACTAATCAGGACCAGATTCGCCCACAAGTGATTTTACCTACCAAATTTTAAGAAATTCGGTCAATTAGTTTTTCAGTTAGAGTAGATACAAAATCTGCACAGACAGACAGACACACAGACATACAAAAAGACACACAGACAGATCCACAGACACACACACAGATATCACGCTAAAAATGTTTTTTCCTTATTCTAGAGATCTCGAAACGAATAGATCCGTCGAAAAGTCGAGTTGCGATTTTCGGCATGATCCCAATACTTTACCTACACATTGCCATGTATTGCAGGGAAGGTAAAAAATCTGATGTGGGTAGCACATGACTTTCCCTGCAGACTTATATACCAGTTCTCTTTGTTTTAATTAAATTTAATTCACTTTTAATTCAATTTTCGTTCTCATTTGGTAATTGGACTTATTTTCAAAGGTAGCGTAGGGAAAATATGAAAAAACTAAAATATCTCGGGAACGTCTAGTCCTAGTGTTATGGAGTTGTCCTTATTATTTTCTTCGTTAAAAATTACGTATGAAACCATCATTTAATGGATATATTTGAGCATACGTAGTTTTTTATTTTAGATTTTGTCGATTTTTCGGGCCATTTTGCAAAAAAAGGCAGGTTATTTTTTTCCGAATCATACCAAAATCTAATCAGAACCAGGTGTGGTGGAGCTAGAGTGGATACAAGCTTTTGAGGGCCATTTCGTAAAAAAAGGCGGGTTTTTTTATTCGGAATAGTACCCAAAACTAATCAGCATCAGATTCGCGCACAAGTGACTTACCTACCAGATTTCATGAAATTCGGTCAATTAGTTTTTTAGTTAGTGTGGATACAAAATATGCACAGACAGACAGACAGACACTCAGGCACACAGACAGACACACACACAGACTCACACAGACACACACACAGACGTCACGCTAAAAATAGTTTTTCCGTATTTTAAAGGTCTTGAAACGCGTAGATCCGTTGAAAACTCGAGTTGCGATTTTCGGCATGATTCCAATACTTTCCTTATACATTACCATGTATTTCAGGGAAAGTAAAAAATGTATATAAAATCAATTTTGTCGAAATTGCATTTTTGACTGGTTTATATCAAATACGGTCTTCATGTTTAAAGATTTTGGGAATCACTGATATTTTCAATTTATTGCGTCATATTTTTTCTTTTTTTTGACAAATATTTAAGAAAATAATATATTGTAGTACGGGTAATATTCTACTAAAACACGGGTATATCTTCTAATATTCGAGAATATAAGTAGTACGGGTATGTCTTTTAAATACAATTTTAGCTCTTTCATTTTGGCATATGTAGATTCAATTTCATATTTCAATTTCATATTTTTTGTGAATCCTTTTAAAACGGGACCAGCATGTTTCATTTTTCAGACCTACCTGTGAAGATAATTTTGTATAGTCAGAATAGAGATTCTTAAACTTCTTAAGGCGTATTAATTTATATATTTTAATATATTGGTTTAAATAACAATGCCATTTAGAATACTATAGGAATTTGTTCATGATTGTGAGTTTTAAATTTCTTTATCGATTCTTGCTAGTTAATATATATAAATTAACAATGGAATGCAAAATTACCTTGTGTGAAATACTTATTCCAGGGTGATCAAGCATATCAACGTATACTCCGGCAGAGTGGTGTTACGTAAATTTATGTAAACATCTCCGAAGGAGGATTGAACACACATATGTACACGTGTACGTGCGTACGTTCTTCATTTTCTTATAATACAATGCAGCATACATAATTTTTAAATTTTCACTTTTGTATTAGCATTGTTTTGCAATTTTTTCCAAACGCAACAATATACGTCAGCTACTATATTATATTTCTTTATACAGGAGAAAATAAATTATGTTTTTTTTTTTACACCTGATTACAAAGAGACAGCAAAGCGTACATTTATGTTGGTTCTTATAAATTCAGCTTTTCACAACTGTTGTCATGAATAATTGCGATTAGAATGTATTTATAATTGACGTTCACAAGTACTGGGTGATTCAAAAGTTCGGAGCAAAAGTAAAACGCTATAAAAAATGTCTATGGGTCGGAGATACATGCGGTTTGCAGATTAATATTCATCGTGGTGGGGGATTTTGTATGGCATGAAAATAATTCTTCAAAATCTCGACACTAAGGGGGTGCTGCTGCGAAGAAAACAATGCGAGGTAGTAATTGTGAAATGACTTATTTTATTTCAGCATGATTTACAGCTGCAAGTGCTCAATGTGTCCACTACCACATTCCAGTACTGAGTGCAGTCGCGGTATTACGGTTGATACAGCATGAAACAGCGTATTAACGGGAATGGCTGCTACCTCCTGCCGTAAGGCGCCTTACAGTGCTGGTAAGGACTGGGCTTTCCTCAAAAGACCTGTGATTTTAGGTATCCCCACAACGAGAAATCACAGGGTGTGAGATCTGGGGATCTCGCAGGCCAGTCATGTGTGCAATCACCTCCATGCATAAGTCATCTCCATGGCTTTATCTGCCGCGGCCCCCTGAGTGTCGAGAGTTTGAAGAAACTTTTTTTATGCCACACAAAATTCCCCACCACGATGAATATTAATCTGCAAACCGCATGTCCCTCCGACCCATAGATAATTTTCTAGCGTTTTACTTTTGCTCCGAACTTTTGAATCACTCGGTATATATATTTATTATTTATTTTTATAAAATACTAGAATGATCCCGAGACCTAAATTAGAACCCGGAAAAATAATACATTTATAGAATAGCCTTTTCAAACTGCTCAATTACTACCGCTGAATTATTTCTTTAGTTTCAAACCGAATCCCCATGCATGAGCTCCTCAATCGTGGAAAGCAAAGAGAAAAACAAATTATAAAATTGAACCTTTTTCCAGGAGAGAAGGCGTGGCTTAAACCTCATTGTGAGCACGGGCATGAGCAGTCCACACTTCATTAAGGGAAATGCGTTTGCAATTTCTATGCCTTTACTTGATGTGATACATCCCTAAAAGCATTTTTTTCACAGTGACGTAGGATTTACGCCACACTGTGACTTTGGGACGTCACAGGACGTCGCAGTACGTCTTGGCAATGTCATACTGAGGTCACAGCGAAGTCATTTTGGTCATTTTCATGGTCGTTTGTGACGTCACATATTAACTTGCTTGTGACGTCACATTGTAATTGCCATTGTAATGTCGTCACATTGTTACGTGTTAATTAAATTGTGTCATTAAACGTCACAGAATATAGTCATGATGAAGTTACAAAGCTACTAATACGTAACGTCGCATAGAAGTCACAAATATGATGTTACATTGTGACCCAGGTGTAACGTGACTACAACGTCACTGTCACACATGTGACGATCTTTGCTGTGAGGGAATGTTAGTAAAGAGTGCTACAAGTTGTAAAAGTAGCAAGCAACAGAATGACACAAGACATTAGACAAGAAGACGCCAATTTTTATTATGGGGCAGACATTCATTTATGTTCAAGGAAATTAAGGATGATCTCACGGCACATCACTTTCGTGGAAGCAGTCAAGTTCACGAGGCTATAGAAGACTGTTCAATAGAAGCATAGATGGCCCCTCACAGCTCTCTGAGCCATGGCAAAACAGATAACGGAGAACCAATGGGAACCAGAGGGAGTCTTAGAGTACCCCCCGTGCAAAAGAATTGAGAAAGTTTGTTGAATTAAAAATGTAAAGTAGTTTGGGCACTTGAAAATGTTGTTGTTGAGACCCAGACCGTCCGATCTACCAGAAAGGTGTAAGGCAACTGCTTTGACGGCCGGGAAGTGCCACCCAATTTAGACCGGAACCCAGTGGGGGAGGCATCCGCAGGGACCGTACCCTCCTTCCCCTACCACCAACCTCTCGGAAGGACTTAGGGACCCACATGTTTAACGTGATCGTACTCCGCGTAAACACGGCGGCAGTTTTTTGGCAGTGGCTGGAATCGAACCCGGGCCTACCGAGTGAATTCCAGCGCGCTAACCAATGGGCTACCGCGCCCCTGCACTTGAAAATGTGAAGTAGAGTCAGTTCGATTGAGTTTTTGGAGCGGTTTAACCAGAGTTCAATTGAAAATGTCAACCAGTACAGTGCAGATTTGAAGTTATTATTCAGTCTGAAAGACTCAGGCTAAAATCTTGTCTAAAAGTCAGTTTAGTTATGAGTTGAGTGCATTGAAGTGGAGTTGAACTTGCCAGTAAGTCTGAACAAAGATCCACCCAAATGCAGTGCACATAAAGTGAACAAATTAACATTTTATATGTTGTACTTGAAATAATATAAGTCTGACTATAAGTCAATAGCAAATCTCCACTGTATCACAACCGCCGTATTTAAGCAAAATACTCTGTAATAATATTGGTAACTGATGGTTTGTAAATAAAGAATATTAATGATGAATTTATTCTTGCAAGAGTTTAACATAAATAATATTTTAATAAAATTTTACTATAAAATTGCGCTAAAGCGAAAACTATTTTATTACACTAAAAATGGAAATCAAAAATACTTCTTTTGTTGCTGGTAAGTCATCATCCAAGTGGTGGGGAACAAGAAGCACACTCCTGCTACGCGGACAAGATAAAATAGCTCACAAAGCAATTCCGGGGGTTGGTGAGCCTTAGCTAACAATGGACACTCTGCAGACAATTATTACTATTGCATAGCAAGCCGCTCAAAAGAACTCTCGAAGTAATCTCCGTTGATTAACGAGCGTCAGCAAGCATGGAACGAAGTCCAATAGTAATTATAAATATTTGAAAATTTCAAATGTAAAGCAGATAAATGTTTTCCCTATCAATAAGTAAAAATTGGCTGAGCTTTTCTTTCTATACTTTTTTGCTTCAGTAGCGGGCCGTACCGTAGCATAATAAATTTCGAAAGTGGTTGGTACATTAATATGCTTTATTGATAAACGTATTTTTTTCATGTATAACTCTTAATTAGATTTATAAGCAAAAGGTAATCGATTGGAGAAACTGTCCGTGTGTAGAGCACGGGCACATTAAATATGTGGGTCTGAAAGTCCTTGCGCGAAGTTAGTGTTAGAGGAAGAAGGCTACGGTCCCTGTGGATGTCACCCTTATTGGGTTTCGATCTAAATTGGGTGGCACTGTCCCGACTGTTCCAATATATACCCTACACCTTTGAGTAGGGCGGGCCGTATGGGTCGAAATAAAGAAAAATCTAATGGGAAAACAATTTCGTTTGATTGTAATTCAGAGAAAAATTTAATCATTGTCTTTACGGCTGGCATTTATAAACGTGTACCTCAATTTACAATGCCACCTAATTTAGCTAATAATCTCTTGTGCAACAAGATACAAATATTTGAGTTATTCTTTATAAATCCCAAAACAGCATTTATGAACAGCATTCTCGTCCGAGTCACTTAATACTGCACACATTTTACCGCAGGAAACCCTCAGAAGAGAGCTTTAAATGCTTTCGTAGATTAATTTTTCGTGTAGTAAGTTAATTAAGATTGAGATGTCTTAATTACGTTAGAATTAAGCTCTTGTTCGGTGTTGAATCAGAATAAAATACAGGAGAATAAGACCTTAAATGGGTAACAGCAGAGTTTTGTATCAGCAACATCTTATGCCATAATATACACATAAGAGGAGAATCATATGCGAGATTTAGAAGCAGCATTTCTACATATATTTAAGTGTTAACGCAGTATATGTTGTTACGAGCAGTGGTATTGATAGTTTCGTCAAAGGAATAAGATATTGTTACAATTTTAATTAAGCAAGAATGTTCTCAATAATTGAGCTAGTTTAACAGGTTTTATTGTGTTGTTTAACAAGTGGTTGACGATGAAGATGACTCAAACATCCAAAAGAAGATCCTTGCGCCACTACTGCGAAAAAAGTTGTTCAGCGATTATTTATTTAAAATTCAATTATTTAAAAATATTTTTTTTTAAAGTTTTTCAACATCTTAAACAAATTTCGTGGATTTACAATTGTTGTTCAAGTATGAAAAAAGGCACATATTTGAGAGAAGAAGAATAAAGTCGCTTTGACGGAAAATACTTTAACAATTAAATAACAATGAAAGGAGATATAGGCGGCAATAAAGACAATCTGTGAAGCCGATATTTTATTATGCACTGGATTAGCAGTAAATGACCAAATTTGCCCGGAATTTAAAATGGAGACCTCTAGATCAAATTCCATAATAATTCTTAAAAATTAAAAAAATGCTTTAACGGCATGCACGCTTAGAACAAAAATAAAAGAAAGTTGAAATATTGTAAGAAAACTAGCCAATTACCCGTTGAAAATCAACATCTCGCTCTAAGTAACCCCCCGATTAATGTAACTTTTTGATTAATTCACATTTCACGTTTATTCGGCAAGTCGAATATTTTTGTGTGCAGAACCCCCTAAAAAGAAAATATATGAGAACTTAAAATTGACACTTTCTTCTTTTCGAATTATTTACCCGTACACCAAATTTGAAGTCTCTATCTCATCCCGAAGCATGCTATTTTATTATTTAACCTTCCGAACGATTTTATGTGGAGAACATCCATAAATGAACATTTTTAAAAAACAGTATTCATTTTGGTTTTTTTTGTCAAATGATTTTTCCATATACTAAATTTCAAGCCTCTATCACATTGTTGAGGAGGCGTCTCTCATTTGTTCATTATATCGATTGATTTAGTGAACGGCACCCCCTAAAATAGCAAATGATGGAAAACTGAAAGTGCATACTTTCTTCCTTTCCAACTATTTAATAGTACACCAAATTTGAAGTCTCTATCTCAGCAGGAAGCATGCGTTCTCTATCATTTAACCTTTCGAACATCTTTCTCTGGAGCACAGCCATAAATGGACATTTAGGGAAAACTCTATTCGCCTTGGGTTTTTATCAGATGATTGGCCCATATACCAAATATCAAGCCTCTATCACAATTAAAATGGAGCGTCTATTCGAAAAATCAAACATTTTGGTATGCGGCACCCCCTAAAGTTGAGAATATTGGAAATCTGAAATTGTGCACTTTCTTCCTTCCAACTTATCTACACGTGCATAGAATATGAAATATCTATTTCATCCCGAAGCATGTTTTTATCATTCCCTATTTCGAACATTTTTCTCTTTAGCAACCCTTTAAGCGAACATTTCTGAGAAACTCTGTTTTTCTTGGGTGTTTTCATTAAATGATTAGCCCATATGCCTAATTGCACGCTTGTATCAAAATTTAAAGCAAGAAAATCTTATTTATTCGGAAAATCGAACATTTTTGTTTGCTGCACCCCTAAATTAGAAAATATTGGAAAACTGAAATCGCACCCACTTTTCCTTTCGAACTATCTACCAGTATACTAAAATTGAAGTATCTATCCTATCCCGAAGCATAGTATTTCGTCATTTCACCTTTCGAACGTTTTTCTCTGGAGCACCCTCTTAAACGAACATTTTTCAAAAAATCTTTTGCCTTGGTTCTTTTCATTAAATAAGTCTCTCATATACCAAATTTCGAGTCTCTATCACGTTTTAAATGTGGCGTTTTTCTTTATTTCGAAAATCGAACATTTTTGTGTGCGGCATCCCCTTAAGTAGAAAATATTGGAAAACTGAAATTGTACACTTACTTTCTTCCAAACTGTCTATCTGTATTCCACATTTGAAATCTGTATCGCATTCCGAAGCATGTATTTTACCAATTCACCTTTCGAACGTTTTCCTCTGGAGCACTCCCTTAAACGAACCTTTTTGAAAAACTATATTCGTCTTGGGTGTTTTTGTCAAATGATTAGTCCATATACCAAATTTCAAGCCTCTATCAAATTTTAAAGGAGCCGTTTCTCATTCATTCGGAAATCGGACATTTTGGTGTGCGGCACCCACGAAATATTGGAATAGATTGGAAATCTGAAAATATTGGAAATCTGAAAATATTGGAAATCTGAAAACGCACACTTTCTTCATTTCGAACGATTTACTCATACACCAAATTTGAACTCTCTATCTTATTTCAAAGCATGCTTTCCTATCATTTCACTTTTCGAATGTTTTGGTGTGGAGCACCCCCTCTAAAGGACGTTTTCGAAAAATTCGATTATTCCAGGGGGTGTTATCGATCGACCGAACCGTATACCAAATTGCAAGTCTCTATCTATTCGGGAAGTGCCTAAAAAAGCTTGACGGGCAGACAGATGGACACTTGGTAATTAGTGTCGAACATACTAGTCGAATACCTGTTGAAAATTCACGGTCTCGCATTAAGCACCCCTGAATGTTATCATTTTTTTTAAATGCGCGTTTCACATTTATTCAGCAAATCGAATATTTTAGAGTGCAGATCCCCAAAAAAGAAAACAGTGGAAAATGTAAATTGCGCACGTCTTACTTTCGAACTATCTACCAGTGCACTAAATTAAGTCTCTATCTCATCCCGAAGCATTCTCTTTTATCATCTCCCCTTTCGAACATTTTTCTTTGGAGCACACTCGTAAATGAACATTTTTGAAACACTATGTTTGTGTTTGGATTTTTATCAGATGATTGGTCCATATACTAAATATCAAGCCTTTATCACATTTAAAAGGAAGCGTGCCTCATTTATTCTAAAAATCCAACATATTGGCGTTCAGCACCCCCTAAAGTAGCAAATACCAATACACCAAATTTGATGTCTCTATCCTATTGTGGAGCATATTTTTCTATCACTTCATATTTCGAAAGTTTTTCTGTGTTGCACCTCCTAAAATGATAATTTTTAAAAAACCGTAATAACCTTAGGTTTTTGTATCAAACGATTTAGCCCATATACTAAATTTCAAGCTTCTATCACACTCTGAAGGAGGCATTTTTCAGTTGTTCGTGAAATCGAACATTTTAGTGTGCGGCACTCCCTACAATAGCAAATATTGGAAAACTGAAATTGGACACTTTCTTCCTCTCCAACTATCTACCAGTATACCAAATTTGAAGTCTCTAACTCATCGCGAAATATGCTTTTCAATCATTTCACTCTTCGATTGTTTTTCTGTGGAGTATCCCCCCCTTAAATAAACATTTTTGAAAAACTCCTTTCTTCTTGGGTGTTCTATTAAATGATTTGCCCATATACCAAATATCAAGCCTCTATCACGTTCTAAAATGGGTATTTCTACTTCATTCCGAGAAAATCGAACATTTTTGTGTGCGACACCCCTAAATTAGAAAATATTGGAAAACTGAAATTGTACACTTTCTACCTGTGCAGACAACTTTCACCTCTCACATCGATAGCACTTGGTGCTCCACAGTTACCATGTCGAATCTTCAAAATTGTTCCATTCATCCACTTAAGGTATACATTAACCGCAGTAGCCCATGAACAATTCACAAACTCTGCCGTTTCCGAAGTGCTGCAACCGTTGGCCGGGTAGCAAAAGACAACGCTATTCAAACGTCTCATAAATCACGTTGTTTACCCATGACTGCCACGGTTGATAACCTAGCAAATTGCCGATCTACCACATTATACCCGCAAAGTTTGACCTTGACACGTGAATTCATTCAATGGCTATGCGTCCATGACATCAGAAGTAGCAGTGTAGGTGTTAAAGGATGAAAGTTATATCAAAGCATTCCCTGTATTAGGTATCATTCTCCGAAAAAAAGTTTTCTTTAAAAATTCACTTATTCCAGAAGATAATTTACTCGCAAAAATGTATCTGAAATGTTTAGTTTACCGATTAGCGCAGTACGAAAGAGGAATCTGTTTATTCATAAACCTGCTCCATTTAAGCTTAACAAAGCAGCAAAATAAGGATGTATTTCGGTTGAAGTGCTGTAAAGCTATATTTTGTCATTACAGGAAAAAATCAAACTAGTATCTTAATCGCTGTTACTCCTCGATTAGATGTTGGAGGAAAAAATCTTGTATCAAATGCTCCTTAGAATGAGTTTTATTGCTCGGATAAGTTTGCGCGAAAGATATTACATTAAGAGATTTTCAGTTTGAATATTTATTTACATATATTTTTAAATTAAGGCTGTACACAATGGGGAAATAATTTTGGCCATAAGCATTCTCCAATTAAGCTTAAAAGATCAATAAAATATACGTAAATCAGATGAAACGTACAAAATTATAAGCGGCCCTACCAGACAGACAAACTGAAACGAGTTTTATTTTAAGTTATTCCTCACATCAATGTAGCGGAGTAAAATTTATATCAGAATATACCGTGGCCTCAGCCTCATTGCCTGAAGACTCTTTCATTCAAATCCACCACGAGCTGCAAGAGATATTTCACTTAAAATCATTTATTGAAAAAAGTCTTTAAGCATATGGCATTGAGTAACTATCCCTGATACTTGATTTCACGTTCTCAGCTCAGAGAATAACTGGCAAATTTTATTTTCTATACATATAGAGCAGGATTCAAAATCTTAGTGAAAATCCTTGCTGAACTTCTTAACTCTCTCCAAAATTTGACACTGAATCTATTTCAGACATCATCTGGGGGTGGCCTGATACCCGGTAGGTTTACAACCCGATTCACATTCTCAGACATCGTATAAGCTGTATCTATAGCCACTCCGGTAAAATAGATGTTTTAAGGAATACGTTTGAGCCGGAAGCATTAAAATCAAAAGAGAAAATCCTTAGTGAACCTTCAGACATCTTTTGGAAATTGATATTAAATCCGTATTAGTCGTCATCTAAACTCCGTGTACAGCCGATACTTAGAAATAGATGTTGAAAGGAAAATTTTTGACCGAAAGTAGAAATCCTTAGTGAACTCTAATCATCCCTACGGAGGAGTATCCTTCTGAATACATATCAATCATTATCTAAGCTCTATATATAAACTCACTCTGACAAATATGTGTTTCAAGGGAAATTTTTGAATCTGAAAGAGAATTACTCTATGAACATCTCCACCTCTTCTATTACCCCCCCCCCCTTTCCTCTCTACCTCCTCCATATCATTCATCACTAAGCTCTATTTATAGCCAACCCTGAGAAATAGACGTTGTGATACTACGATCCCATATTTTTATACGTAACCCTGGGAAAAAAAGGTGTAATGTAATTGAAATGTATAACAATGCTTTTGGTATTATGTATATAGCTAGGACTTTGCACAGACGGAATTGGGATTTTTTGGCGCCGTTGGGTTGTATGCGCACTGACATGGATTGTAAATATTCAGAGATTTAATTGCAGCAAAATGTCAAAGTTGAGCTACAAATCTCTGAGAATTTATAGCCCTGTCAGGTATGGCTCGCGTCGGGGTCCGGTTCTTGGACCACCCGGTTTAGAGAAAGCCCTCTGGTTCTTGCGTTTTAGTGGAGCGCATAAAAAATGAGCGTCGCTTCGAAAACCAATGGTGTGAAGCATTTTTGGACCGCCTTTTTTATTGCGCTTGGGAAACAGCGAATGGGAATTGGGGGACTTCCTCCCTTTATTTTTATCGTTCCCCTTGTTTTAAAATTCTGGTTTTTAGAAATGTAAAAAATTTCAGTTGATTTTCTGATCTCGAGAAAGTAGCACTCCAAGTGCGTGGCACTTGTGTTTTGTGAAGCCCGCTCCGGCATGCACTTTGGTGCATTTCAGGCCCGGTATCCGTGGCCCCTATCTAGGGCGGCCAATGCTTTCGGCTAGGAGCCGAAGTCGAGAGTCCGGTGAAGAGTGGCGACTCGTAGCCAAAACGAGCCAGAGCCTAATTTCAGCGCGAGGGCGCAATTCTTTGGGCGGTGGCGACCTACGAAAATGAAGCTTCTCGTCATTGTTTTTGTGGTTGCAGTGCAACACAGCTCTGCCTCCAAAACAGCGTGGTGTGGAACCTTTACTCCCTTAGCTGCATTTAAGCCGTGGCAACTGTGATACTGCATGTACGGAGTGTTTGCGGAGCATCAATCCCGGGCTCCTAAGCAGCAGACGAAAGTCAACTGGGTCTCATCGAAGGGATGCAGTGAGGTCCGTCGCAGACGATCTTTACGGAGACGTAATAACTCCTGACTTATGGTAGCGCCTGTACGCTTGCTGTTAGAAGCCGCTGGGCGTAAGCCTACGTTAGGAGGTGGAGATATTAGTCACCAGCTTATCCTCAATCGAGCTGTCCAGAATGACAGTGATTTTCATTGAACCGGCCAACAATGAACTAACCTTTAATTAATCTCGCCACCCGTTCCAATGTGCAGAGGGATATCTACCAGCACTCATGAGAGTCATTCTTATGTAATGAAGGTATGAAATTTATATATTGATTTTAAATGTTTTATATGTAATGTCCGAACATATTTTATGTGATCTACAGTGTTAAGGGCAACTTTATGCTAAATGGGATATTTTCCCAAATGAAATTGTATTTTGTTTTCCTAAAAAAAAGAAATTAAATACAAGTTTGGATAATAAAAAAATATACAAATTAATGCAAAATTAACTGTGCACCCCGAGGTCAAGCTTAGGTAAATTGGGAATTCTTTGTAATTGTGTATATTGTTATAAATGTTTAATTGAGATTTTATGTGTTCTGTAAATAAATTGTTCAATGGCCACAAAAAAAAAGGGAGTGATTATTTATTTTAGCAAATGCAATGTACTAGGTCCAATCGGACCCCACTATACATAACGCGGTTGATCTGGGTGGAACTATCTGGTGAGTAACTTTAGTGTATTTATGTGTTTTATTTTTTTATTTATATGTGTAAAATTTCACCTCACCACAGACGTTTCAAGGAATTTTTTTTTAACTGGAGGTGTAAAAGTAATCGAAAAGGAAAATCCTTAATAAACTATCTAATATTCTGTATCCACATCAGTTGTCATCTAACTTCTATTCATAGTCAATCTTGATGAATAGACATTTTAAGTGAAAAGAACATTCATAAACCGGGAATGTTAAAAGAGCTGAAAGTGAAAATTCTTAGTGAACCCCTTTTACTAATTGAGTCCGCTTATTTATGATATATCAAAAAAGCTTATTTAGGGCGAATCAAAGCAATTTAGTTAAGATGTATCAAAATAGATTATTCAGGATTTAACACAATTTATTCAGTGTGCCAAAAGTGTTTATTTAGTGTGCATTAAATGAGTTTATTTAAGGCGTATGAAAAGAGCTTATTTGGTGTTTATCAAAAGAGCTTATTTAGGGCGTATCAAAAAGCCTAATATATCCGTGCAGAGGGCAAAATGCGTATTGGGGACATAGTATGCAGTTTTGTTAGGTAATTCCTTTTTAAACAAAATTTTAAAGGAGTCGATGAACAGACACATTTTAAAGATTTTTTTAGAAAATATATACTTTTTGCTCGTTTTAAACCTCATTGATTTTTATATTACAATATATTAAAATTGACGCTCCATCCAACACTCATATTTTTTCAGCACCTGGTTAAAATATCACAGAATACACCAGAAAAAATTTGATAAACCTATCCGTTGATTAATTATAAAATTTAAACAAACGCCGTTTTCAATTTTTGTGGTCTTTATAATAGGTTAAAACTGATTCCACTTTTAACAACTAACGCCATCATTTGGCATTATAGTGCGTTTTTCCGAGGTTTTCTAACTTTGCGAATTTAAAAATGTTGTTCTAATATTTGTAATTTGGTATTATTTTATCATTATAATTATTAATCTAAAATTTGACTAAAATTGTATATAAATTCGTTGACATAGCAGTAGTCAAGAACGACCGGTTCACCAACAGAGGAAGAGCAGTGAAGAGAAAAGTGCAAAATCGAATTTCGTAATCTTGGACGGGGAGGGGGGGTAAAATGGGGAAATGGAAAAATTGTTTGCGTTTTAATTTTTTAGAGACAATTTTTCGGGGTGACAACGGTATTGCGGTCTTAGACGAGGGCATTGTTTTGTGGGCTTAATGAGTTTTTGAGTGAGATAATGAAGGTGTATAGAAACTTTTTTGGGGTGGCAACGGTTGAGATTCATCTGCAGAGGAAGAGCAGTACCCCCAACGTCCCCTAGCGGCTGAAGTGTAACTAGCTTAAACGATACTTAGGATTTTTTCTAAGAGTCGAAGAAACGTGTTTGGGGTGGCACCGGCTGGGATTTAACTGTGAAGGAAGAGCAGAACCACCTAGCGTCTGAAAAAGGAACTAGCTTAGACGATACTTGGGATTTTTCTAAGAGTCGAAGAAACTTTTGAGGCGGTGACAACGTCTGGGGCCCAAGAATAGAACACCCAGCGCCACCTAGCGGCCAAACAGGGTACTAAATTTAAAAGTTGGAACTTGAGATTTCTTCTAGGAGTTACAGAAACGTTTTAAGGGGTGGCAACAGTGCGGTTCTGTAACGGAGGCGGAGCAGAACCATCAGCGCTCCCTAACGGTTGAAAGGGTCACTTCCCAAGACGACACTTACTAATATTTTTTCTTAGCAATTTTTGATTGGAGTAAATTGGGTGTATAGAAAGGGGGTGTATAGATTTGTTTTGAACTAGTTGAATTAAGTGAATAGGTGTTTTAAACTAGTTGAATTGAGCGGATACGTGCTTTAAACTGCTTGAATTGAGTGAATACACATTTTGAACTACTTGAATTGAGTGAATAAGCATATCGAGCGAGGGTGGGACTTATGGGTTGTTCGCTGAACACATAGTGGCACCATCAGCGCCACTTAGCGACCGAAAGGGATAAAGTTTAAAATTTTAAAGACGATGCATAGGATTTTTTGTTTAGGATTCGAGTTACTATAGCAAAAGCTGGGATTTCTGCATCAGAGGCTCAGAAGACGCAGCAGATGCTTAGCAGAACCGCCAGCGCTACCTAGCTGTCGAAAGAGATATTAGAATTAAATATTGGAAACTTGGGATTTCTTCTAATTTTAAGTATTTAAAGACGGTTTCAAATACATAACTGTGAATTAAATTTAACTGTGAATCGAAGCGATTCTTAAAATACAACCAGCGGAATAGAGATGTCGATCATGCAAAAATTTAACAAATATGAAATTTGAACACTTCAAAGAAGTACTTGCATGTCCATTCCTGTTTAAAATTGTAGCATCAGGAGCTTGATCATCAGTAATGGCAGATGTAGCATCTCCAATATTACTACCTAACGCAGACATACGAATGGGAGACAGCACACAAAGCAGAACCTAGCGACACGAAATTATTTTTTATAATGACTGAATTACAGTCTAAAAGCTACTCAC
Source organism: Amaurobius ferox (assembly GCA_951213105.1). Lineage (NCBI taxonomy): Eukaryota > Metazoa > Arthropoda > Arachnida > Araneae > Amaurobiidae > Amaurobius > Amaurobius ferox. The sequence continues at coordinate 84,341,069 of OX578146.1, read as the reverse complement.
ACCCCCTCCGTACCCATCTCAAACGATACAAATAGTTCTTGAAATATCCCTCCGTTAAGGTTGTGAGAAGATTTTCACGTAACCACTTCTAAAAAGAAAAAATAGTTCTTGCAATATACCATCGCCAAGGCTATAAACGAGGCTACTGCTTAGTAATTTTAAATACGCTTATGAATATTTAACTGCGAATATTACTGGGAATTGAATTTAACTGTGAATTGAACATAAATGCGAGAATCCCCATGAAGCATTTCTTAAAATGCAAACAGAGGAAAAGAGATGTTTTTGACTTTCGAAATTTTGCGAATGCAAATTTTGAAGTGTTTGAGTTTAGCAAAGGCGAGATTTCAACTTTAAAAAAATTATAAAAACACGTGTTTCCAACTTTCAGAATTTAACAAATACGCGCTATCCAATACTAATCATTATACATCGAGTGAAATTTAGCGTAAGTTATTGTACATCGAGTAAAATTCATCACATTAAACATTTAAAGCTGATTAATACATAGATTGAGGCGGCATGTGTGATACACGGGACCCAAACAGAGCAGTAGAAACGTAGAGTAGTTTTTTAAAGACTAGAATTTGAAATTTTCTAACAAATAAGCAAATAGAGAGTTTGGGGTTATTTAATGGAAAACACTCACTGATAAGGTATACGCGGTATGAATGATCAGAGCATGGCAATAAAATGAGGAGGCTGCGATAATTTCTTAAGAACGGGACTTTGAAATTTTAACTAAATGGTGTATATACTAACCTTCTATAAGGTGAGATCACCTGGAGAGGAGAGATATGTTGTGAATCCATCGCAGACACCCAACGGTGAAATGGTGAACTAGATTAATATTTTTACAATGGGACTAAAAATTCTTTAAAGATTTGTTTTGAAACTTTTAAACGTCTACTGGGATGACATGCGTGCTGCATATAATCGATGCTCAGATGTGAAATGAGGGGGCTCGGAGAGTGTTTTGAAGCTAGGACTTAAAATTTTTACGTAAATACGATTTCTACTAACTGCTAAAGAGGTGGGAATATCTAGTGAGGAGTATGCACAAATAACATAGCCGGCACCTACCGATCCAATGCAGATCTGAGGTGGTCCTTTTGGGATAGAATTTACAATTTTTCTCAAGTAAATAAGGTGTTTAGCAACTTTTAAAGGATGGAAACCCCTACTGTGGTGAAATGACATGAATCCAGCGGTACTGCATAGCGTTGTAGAGTTCGAGACCTTAGATTTTTTAAGTAAATAGAGTGATTAGAAACATTTAAAGTGATGGGAACGTCTAATGAGATGGGACAGAATGCATTCGCCCAAGACCTCTAACAATGAAATTGTGAACTAAGATATATTTCTAAAGAGAAGACGTTAGAATTTTTAGATAAATGACTAAACCCTTTAAAGGGATCTAGTGAGGTACTTTGGAATGAATACGATATCGATATATAGCAGTGAAAGGAAAACTTCGGTATTTTTTAAAAACTGAACATTAAATTTCTAGGTAAATGGGGGTACTTAGAAACTCGTAATGAGCTATGAGCAATGCACATACTCGAGATATAACACGAACTCACTAAAATCGCGCGAAAATCGCATTTGGTAAAATTTGAAAGTTGAAAGCATGCTTTTGTTAAATTTTGAAAGTTCAAAACTTACATTTGCGAAATTTCAAACACTTCAGAATGCACATTTACAAAAATTCTGAAAGTTAAAACTTGCATTTGTTGAAATTTGAAAGTTCGAAACACCTCTATCCCACTGTTTGTGTTTTTAAAATCTGGATGTTGATTCGGTGAATAAGTTTTCACAACCGTCTTTAACTCTTTAAAATGAGACCCTAGTGTCGTCTTAGCTACTATTCCCTTTCATCGTGATGATCTTAGTTCAGTGAATAAGTTTTCATAACCGTGTTACTAAGCAATCACATTGGCGGAGGGATATTGTAAGAAATATTTTTCTCTTTAGAAATGACCTTGGTGCAGGGATATTCAATATTCACTATTAGAAATAATCTCCAAATTCCAACTTGGGTAGACCTCCTTTCCATCACGAGGATCTTAGAGAAAAATAAAAAATCTCACGGTACAACTTTTAAATCTAATATCCCGTTTGGCTAATGGTTCTGCTCCGCCTCTGTTACAGAACCTCAGGTGTTGCCACCCCCTCAAAAGTTTCTATACACCCCATTTATCTCACTCAAAAAATCGTTAAGGGAAAATATTACTAAGTACCGTCTTGGGTAGTTCCCTTTTCCACCGCTAAACTGCGCCTGGGGCTCTGTTCCGCCTCTGTTGGTCCTTTAGAGCCATTGCCATCCCTTAAAAGTTTCTCTAACTCCTAGAACAAATCTCAAGTATCCTCTCAGTTAGTATCCCTTTCCACCGCTAGGCGGCGCTGATGGTTCTGCTCCGCCTCTGTTACAGAACCTCAGGTGCTTCCACCCTTTAAAAAGTTTCTCTAACTCTTAGAAAAAATCTCAAGTTAAAACTTTTAAATTTAGTACTCCGTTTGGCCGCAAGGTGGCGCTGGGGGTTCTGTTCTTCCTCTGCAGGTGAACCCCCAGGCGTTGCCACCCCCAAAAAGTTTCTTCGACTCTTAGAAAAAACCATGTAACGTCTAAGCTAGTTCCCCTTTCAGCCGCTAGGTGGCGCTGATGGTTCTGCTCTTCCTCCTCTGGTAAATTCCAGCTGTTGCCACCGCCTCAAAAGTTTCTTCTACTCTAAAAAAAAAATCCCAAATATTGGTTAGCCTAGTCCCCCTATCAACCGCTAGGGTCCGTTGGGGGTATTGCTCTTCCTCTGCAGATGAACCTCAATCGTTGCCACCCCAAAAAGTTTCTATACATCCTCATTATCTCAATAAAAAACTCATTAATCCCAAAAAACAATACTCTCATATAAGACCATTATACCGTTGCCACCCCGACAAAAGTTTCTAAAAATTTAAAACGCAAAAAATTCATCTATTTCCCCCTTTTACTCCCCGTCCAGGATTACGAAATTCCCTTCCGAAGGCGATTTTGCTCTTTTTTCTTCACTGCTCTTTCTCTGTTGGTGAACGGGCCGTTCTTGTCTGCTGATAGCAATACATTTCGGGCTTAAAAGGATTTTTTACGATTTCAAATATTTTCATTTATATGTGTCGCGAGAATGATTCCATCGGCAGATTTTCACATGGAATGTAGAGTTTCCGCAAGTGATGGGCTCCGCTTTTGTGACATAAAGAGGGAGGGGTGACTTGTTTGACGCCCAATGTGTAAAGATACTTAATTTGTTATTTTATATAACTACCTTTCAATAACTTCCGAGCAACTCCGTGTAACTTTTTTTCAACTAGCTGCGTCTTTTATTTGATACAGCGTTCTGGAATAATATGGTATACACTCATTCCATGGATCAAACGAAAACATTTTTTATATAAAATACAACATTAAAATATTATCGATAGATATAAAAAGTCCAAATAAATAATTAATTTTATACTTTTAGCAATGTCATGCTTACTCAGCGACCTTAGAATATTGCTATATATTTAGGGCCTAACCTAATGACTATCTAAAATGCATTCTTTAAAAGAATTGACCTATGACCCTTGGGACCATAAATAAAATAAAATGAAAATTACGACTATATTATATCTTAGGCTAGGTCAGGTGGTTTGGGTTAAAAGAAAGAATGACTTGATTTGGCAAAATTAGTACCAATACAAAATCCACACCGAGAGATTATTTCAATATTTAGAAGTTTCCCTGGTCACTTCTTTACTTGGTAAAATAGTGATTTACAATGAAACCATCAAAATAAAATTTTACTTACTCCCCTCTTACATATTTATTGGAAATAAACACTACTTAAGTACCTCCGATAGAATTACGAATTATTCAAAAAATGGGTGCGACCAAAGAAACTATTAATATATCTTGGCATGTTTTTTACAATTAAATATTGTCGATGCTTTCTACATAATCCGTTTTGTTTTTTTACAATTGAACATAATTATGAGGATTTTCAATATATTCAATTTCTAATTGGAATGTAAGAGCCCAAAAATATTCAAAACTAGTTTAAATTTTTACAGGCTTTTTTGTGCAGACGGACATTTGCCAAGTTAAAAAATGACGGTAAGGAATTACAAAAGCTATTTAAAAAATTATACGAAATATTGATGAGGTAAAGGAAATGGACCCCTGAATAATTTCACCATCCCCCTTCTTCATAATTTTATTGCTTTATGTATGGTAAAAAAAAACAGACGCTAGTTATATAACTAGCAATATATATATATAACAAATATATATATATATATATATATATGAACAAGTAAACCAAGACTGAAAAGCAAAGTATTGTAAAATAATGTATAACAGGGGACTTTTTAATAAATATGAACAGGGGACATTTAACGAAGTACACTTCTTTCGTTTCGTAGACGATGTATTGATTGGCACATCGGACCGTAATTGCCAAATTGACTTGACCGGATTCTATCCAAAAAACTTGGAACTGATTGAATCTCAACACACTGAGAAAGGGATTGTTGATTTCCTGAACATAAGTATTTATTATAATAGACAAGAAAAATATGTTTCAAGCTTTATGACAAACGTAACAACTTCGATTTTGATATTAATTACATAATCGATCGGAATTCAAACTTGAGCAATAGTATCTTTAAAAATGTGATCGTTAACCATCTAAATCGTTATAAAAGACTTAATGCAGAAAAATAAGAGCGAGACCGGTGTGTATGCAAATTAATGAAGGAAGCAGCGGAACATCATTATCCTTTTCGTTATCTAAGGCATTATGGCAGAGCAATCTATTATAAGACGTATGTGCTCATGAAGTGATAAATTAGATGTTGTTATACTGTCATATAAAGGGTTTTTATGCTGTGTGTGGACATGAATGGTATGTATTATGGTGGTGTAATTAGTTTCTTTCCAACTTGCCCCTTTGTGAATTTTGGCTCGTTTTCCTCTTAGATGTTTCATTATTTTTCATCGGACGGAGAAATGCTTCGGGAAGGCTGAGGTACCGGGAGTGTTTCCATGGAATAAAAACGCTTTAACCGGGAATGGGTTGTCACAATCCCTCCCCCGGCCTTTTTACTGCCGTTCCTGTAACTACTCTCTAAACTTTCTTCCCCCCTTTTCCACGTTCTCCTTTTTTCTATCTTTTTCAATGATTTTCTAATATATATATATTATATATTTATACATATACATATATATATACATATATATATATATATATATATATATATATACATATACTATATATACATATATATCTATACATACATACATATATATATATATATATATATATATATACGTATATATATATGTATATATATATATATATATATATATTTTCAAAAAGAAAAGAGGTATGGATGGAAACAATATACCAAAAGATGGCCGGGGGGCGTTGTGACCCCCTCACCCCGGTTAAGCATGCTTTGCGTCGCGACAACACTCCCGGAGAGCCGGTATATTGCAAAATAGAATACAAATGTATCAAATATTAAGATGTAAACAGACATACACTAACAAATAAAAGATATAATTGTCGAGATCCAGCCTTATCAAAATTCATCAACAGTAATTGTTTGAAATATGTCTGAAATATTGTTTGAAATATGTTCACAAGTATAAATGAGCAAATCCACATAGCTTCTACTTAAAGAAGACTTTAAATATTGACACTTAATAGAACAATTATAACAAAGTATATTTCCAAAACCATTTACCTGAACCATTTACCTGAACCATTTACCATTCATATATATATATATATATATATATATATATATATATATATATATATATATATATATATATATATATATATATATATATATATAATATATATATATATTTATATATATATATATATATATCACTTCGAGCCTGATAGAAATATTGTAATAGGATGTTTTAGAAGGAAATAATTTCTAGCTAACTAACAGTATTAAAGGTGTGTTATATACAATCTGCCATCATTTCGTTTGAAATAGGTTATTAAACAACCTGACAGAAACTGTTGTCTCATGACAGTAATTAATTGATGAATGCTGTCAGGAAGTCGCAGGTGGCTCTTGCCGCGAACAACGAATATAAGTAGTGTCGGAAGTCCTTGATGAACGATACTCTAATAAAAATGGATCGGGGATCGAGAAAACACACTGTTTAATGTGAAATTAGGCAATTAAGGGATTTTTTACATGTTCAAATTAATTATTGAATTTTAAAATTACAAGTAAAACAAAACATGCGTAGTTTAATGCATGTATGAGATATTCTAAATTATACATATTATTGAGGCTCTCGAGTATTCTTCCCGTAAGCAAAATCAAACACCCGTTTATTCATGAGGCATACTATAAAAAATACAACACTCAATTACTGTTTAGCCACAACACAGAAGGGGTATTATAATATCCATTGTTGTGTATTAGCGGAATCAGAACCTTCTTAAATTTGGAATTTAAAAGATACACACTAGCACCAGCAGCACCATTACAAACCCGTGATCGAATATGCCGCTAATAACCACTTGGGTTCACCCTCCTGTCTAGAGAAGTAAATCTTCAAGATGACCTGCCCGAAAACACAGAAGATCCAAAACATTTAAAATTTAAACCCTTACCTTGAAGAATAATCAACTTCTTCACCCAAAATATTGAAAATAAAACAAATAAATACACAAATATTTGTGAAGCTAGAAAAATAACATTATTTATTCTCGATATTAAATCATGTAGTACTCAAAATTACCACAGAATTCTTATCAGCATCAGCCACTGGACTCGGGCGCACAAGGACCGTAGTTAACATGCCACAAGCTTTCCAGAAGCTTAGAAGTAGTAATGAAATATATTCAATCAGTAGTAGCAAAACATCAATAATTATAAATTTTATAAATAGCGGTATTGTCAAGAAAACAGGGGCGAGGACTCGAAAGGGATTCAATTAGAATTACTGATCACAAATCTTCCTTCGTAATAAATAAATTTCAATAATAAATATATATATTTGTAATTAAATATTAAATCATGGAAACACTTTAGTATAAGGTTTCTGTATTTTGTTAACTTGTATCGGGAGCCAGCAGGGAAACATTTCGAATAAATTCTGCTCAGGCTCAGAGTTTTTTCTGGGAGTTTGTAGTCTGGAATTAATTCAGTCTGAGTCGCCGGAGAACGCAAAGATTAAGAAAGTAACCGGAAATTAAAGGCTTGACTTGAGTCACGTTGATATGGAAAACGGAGCAAAAGGGCGAGGGCAAAATCCTCCCCGAGAAGTGGAAAGGGGTCTCTCATCCCGACCCGAGACTCTAGCGAAATTATTGCCCTTCCGAAAGAGAAGAACTGGCACACCAGAGGTGCCCACACATGTGACACTTTGCCCTGATAGAAGTTCATAGCTTCGGCTAGAGAAGCATTTCCACCTCTCACAAGAAGAAACACGGCAGTCCCAGGTGAAAATATTGTATCACCTCCTCGCAACTGGGCAACCGGCACACCCCTTCCATACCCAAGGGGGCCTGGCTGGGAACGCAGCAGGAACACGACGCTCGAAACTCTAGTCATCGACAGCAGCCGACCCGACATGGCCTGTTGTCATTCTTCGGTGACCAGCTCAGGCATCAGTAAGGTCTTCAAATTTTGATCCGGCATGACTTCGGATCATCCCCGGTCATCGCGCCACATTTCACAAGACACTAGCAGCAGGGTGCATTCTCCCACGAACCCCGGAATCGGCACTCAGGCCTAGTTCCCGAGGGCCGGAGTGAGCATCGAAAACACCGGGGCAGAAGCCCAGACTGCCGAAAATGCAAAGCAGTCATAGGGGGAAATGCGCACCGAAAAATCGTGTGCGAATCTTTTGTCCACATCTTGCGGACGTTTAGAAAGCCACTAATTCAAATCTCAACCGAGGCTTCCAGCCACTCCAGAGGCCACTCAGTCGCGTCACAAAAAGGAAAATTCCCGCCGAGACGCGTCTTCTACATTTACATTCCAGCTTAAAACACATAAATCGAATGCGAAATTAAACTTGAACTTCCTGTTTCATTACGCTAACGGTGACCTCGATTCAACGGAAGAAAAAAAGCCCTTCGAATGATCGTAGAAATAATACTTTTAAAATGAATTCAGATTATGGTTTAAAGAGATAAATGTTTCTAGAACATATGACTTACATAACGGAATGACTAGATGTGGTTTCAAACAGTATTAAATAGTTAAAAAGCTTTAAATAAATTAGATGACTTGAAATACATTAGATTAGTTTATACACCTATACACAGAATGGGCCAACGGCCGTACCGTGCTGAAAACACCGGTTTTCGTTAGATCACCGAAGTCAAGCAGCATCGGGCGCGGTTAGTACTTGGTGGGTGACCATCTCGGAACACCGCGTGCTGTTGGCCATCTCGGGTGCGGTATCCCCGTGGTTTGCGCGCTAGATTTGCACGCTGCCACAAATGCCGCCGTGTTCATGCGGAGTACGATCACGTTAAACATGTGGGTCCGTAAGTCCTTCTGAGAGGTTGGTGGTAGGGGAAGGAGGGTACGGTCCCTGTGGATGCCTCCCCCACTGGGTTCCGGTCTAAATTGGGTGGCACTTCCCGGCCGTCCATACAGTTACCTTACACCTTTCTGGTGCCTTTTTCTACGTTAAAAAGTTCATCTCTCTTAAGATTTGCTACAACTGCCAAGGCTACGGCCATGTGGCCAACTTTTGCCATTTTCCCGTCGGTAATTGTGGCATCTGCACCCGTTCGGGACACACATATAAAGAGTGTAGGGCGAGATCCCCGGTATGTGTGAATTGCACTACGGCGAACAATGATCACCCTGAACTCAATTACAAAATTGACCACTCTGCGTATGATCGCAAAAACTGCAGTACCTTCAAGGTCGAATTAGCTAAAATTAAAAAACTTCAACAAGAATCTTAGGTTGATTTCATATCAAACCTACTCTGCAATATATTTTGTACATATTATTGTATAAACGTGTAACTAAAATTGTATATATGTATATATGTAATCTGTACCTTCCCCCTTTTTTCCCTTGCCGTAGAACTCAAATGTTCTCGCTCCTTCCCCTGTCCGGGCTCTGGCATTTTACTATCTTACTTTTTTAATGTCAATTAAATGCATCCAAATTAATACCAACCATTCGTTGGTGGCCCATTCCAATTCTATTAAATATGCAATAGACAACAAAATAGATATATTGTGCCTTCAGGAGCCATATGTGAATAAGGAAAAAATCTTATCTCCCCCCCCTGGCACCCTTCAATTCTCTTCCCTTTCATTAAAAGCCATAATATTAATTTTTAATACTTCTCTCTCCGTTAATTTCAAATTTAAAACTTCTTCTTCAATTTTTATCGAAATTCTTCTCCCCTCAGGCAAATTTCTCTCTGTTGGGAGCTTATACTTCCCCCCTCATGATGATTTTACCTTGTTATTGGCAGAACTTTCACCTTACGATTTCTTTAACAATGACACCCTCCTCCTTGGCGACTTTAATGCTCGAGCTCGGATGTGGGGTTACAATTTTACCGACCAAAGGGGCCTTGATCTTATAGATTTTTGCATAAGTAATAATCTCCTCTTGTGTAATGATCCCGGTTGTGGTCCAACATTCGAATCCCACACCGGTATTGGTTATCCCGATCTTACATTATTAAACTTCTCCCTCTTTGATTCTCTGCAGAGTTGGGAAGTCCTCTCGAGTGATTCTCACAGTGACCATAAATTCATTCAAATAATATTAAATATTTCCCCCCTTTTAAACGATTCATTCTTTTTAAAAACCCAATATGGAATTGGGAAATTCATTTATAACTTTAAATCACACCTTCAACTCTTATATTCCCTCTTAGATAAAATAACCGATAGTTCTTCTCTAGATAATTACTTTAAAACTTTCATAGACCTGACACAAAACTGCGCCCTTTCCTTCATAAGGAAGAAAAAATCTAAAATTACTAATTTCTCCTGGTGGAATCAGGAATTGTCGAAATTTCGTAACTTTGTAACTGCTCTCTTTAAAAGAATTAAATCACTCGAGAGGAACTCTGCCTCCCCCGGTGAAATTAATGCTGCTAAATTACTTTATAAACGCAATAGGGCAAAATATAAACTATTAATTAAAAAATCGCGTCTAGAATCCTGGAAAAAATATTGTTCTGGCTGCACCCAAACCTTTGGCTCTCATTTCAAATTTTCTTTTCAAAAATTTAAAAAATTTACAAATTTAAATCTGCACTTCCCGGATTCTCCCTCCCTCAGCCACCATGATAAACTTTTACGTCTTTTGGATCACCACTTTAAGGAGGATATAGATTTTCAAGGTTTTCCAACTTTCTCAGTCCCAGAAGGAGGCTTGGGAGTTGTCTCTGATGTGGAGCTCCTTTCAGTCTTCAACAATTTAAAAATGGGCAAAGCTCCAGGACTGGATTTCCTGGACTTTGCCATCTGGAAACAGCTATATAAATTTTTTCCCTCCCTTTTATCTAAATCTATCAACTTCTGTTTTAAACTTTGTCACTTTCCCTCCTGCCTCAGGAACGCAAATATTTTATTTTTTAACAAGCCGGGCAAAAATCCTTCCCTTTGTTCCTCCTTTCGTCCCATTTCCCTCCTTCCCACTTTTGGTAAAATACTAGAAAAAATTTTTATAACAAAACTTAACTTTTGGCTGTCGACTGAGGGAGCTCTTCATCCCCTGCAGTTTGGGTTCAGAGAGCTAACCTGTTGCGAAGATGCCGCTCACAGGCTGATCGAATCAATAAAAGTCCACAAATCCAAAAATTTTGTATCGTTAACCACCGTGGACATCTGCGGGGCTTTTGATAGCCTGAATTGGAATATTCTACCACAAGCCTTTAATAATATAAACCTTCCACAGAATTTTCAATCTTTTTTATTTTCATATTTGACAAACAGACAAATTTCCTTTTCTGATAAATCTCTCAAACTTAATAAAACAATTTCGATGGGCGCCCCACAGGGTTCGGTTATATCCCCTACCCTGTGGAGCATCTACTTTAACGCTATTCTCAATCTTAATAATGATCTTTATCACATTCAAGCCTTCGCGGATGATCTCGCGGTGGTTACTTACGGTGTTAATCTTTTTACCCTTCGCTCAAACACAAACAATTTATTAAATTTAATTTCCACAACCCTTTCTAACCTTAAACTCTCAGTCTCACCAGAGAAATGCAAAGCTATAATATTTAATAAGAATAGAACCAAAATACGTAATAGGCCCTCCTTTAAAATCTTAAATTATAAAATACCTACCTCCCGCTCTCTTATCTACTTAGGAATCACTATAGACGATAACTTTAAATGGAGTACACACATTTTTAACCTAAAGGAGAAATGTTATAAGGTTGCCAACACCTTTGGGCGGGTGTCTGGCAGTAACTGGGGGGTAGACAAATCCTTTTTAAAAATTTGGTATTTAACGGTTATCGAAAAGTCTTTAATTTATGGTGCGGGAATTTGGGGCGGGGCATTAACTGGGGACCAGGTCAAAAAGCTTCTCTCTCTTCAAAGGATTTTCCTATTAAAAATTTCTTCTGGTTTTCGTACCACTTCTAACATTTCTCTATACTCCATCACTGGTATCCCCCCTATTCATATCATAATAAACACAAATTTTAAAAAATATATGTTTTGGAAACATCGTATTAATCTTTTTTCTAATCTGCCCGTCCCTGCCCCTTCCTTGTTTGACTCTAACCGCCCAATTTCTGCTATTCCTCCCTCTCAACGTATTGCTAACCTTGTCCCCCTTCCTCCCTCCTCTTTTTCTAATTTCAATGTTTATACAGATGGCTCTTCCATTGATGGAAACACTGGTTTTGCTGTCTGTGTATTCAAAAATGAAACACTTCAAGACACATTTACCTTTAAACTAGCCAATGGGAACACAGTTTTTCAGGCAGAAATTTCTGCCATTGATTATGCTATTGACTGGGCCTCATCAAATAATACAAAAATTAATATTTATACTGATAGTCTTTCTTCCCTTTCGGCTTTTAACTCTATTAAAAATAAATCTAGTTATCTCTCAAAAATTAAATTAAATGCAATTTCTAATAAAAAGCTCATTAATATCCGTTGGGTTAAGGCCCACTCTGACATCTCGGGGAACGAGACTGCTGACAAGTATGCTAAAATTGCTACCTCTTCCGGCTCTCCCTTTTCCCTTCCCTTCCCTTCCCTTTTTCCCTTCTAAAAAATTATTGTAAACAAAACATCTCCCTTCATTGGCAAACTTTTTTAAATTCTTATATTTCCCCCCGGACGCATGATCCTGCCCGCATTTCCTCCTTTCTCCCCCGGGTCAACCCTTCCCTTCAAATCACAAACAAATATCTTATTTATTTTCTAACTGGCCATGGCCCATTCATGGACTACTTATTCTATTTCAAACAAAAATCTACATCTAGCTGTACTTGCGGCGCATTTGGTGACGCCGATCACTTTGTTTTTGCTTGCCCCCATACTAAAAAATTTCATTTAATTAAACCCTCTCCCGCAAATTGTGCAGTCTGGTTCTCGAGAGTCAGCTCTAATAATTCTTCCGTTGAAAAATTAAAAAACTGTGTTCTCATTGCTAGAGACATCTCAAACCAAATTACCTGATCAGCTTGTGAGTTTGTCCCTTTATTCTTTTCCCTTTGGTCGGTCTCCCTGTGTTTTTTCTGGAGGTGTTACCTTTGGTGTATCGCTGTATTTGTTGTCTTGTATTTGCTGTACTTGTCTTGTGATGTTTTTGGTGGTTGTTTTAGTTGTTTACTCCTCGTTTTGTTTTCGGGAGTGTTCTTGTTACTCCACAGTTTTTACCTAAAGATGTAACATTTGTCACCAACATTTATTTTACTTTTTATGGTGCTGCTCACTTTTTAAAAAAAAAAAATTCACAGAAGTTCCAATGTTGTGAATCAGATATGTAAATCTCCTGTAAATATTATTATGATTTTCTAATTAACGTTGCTTTGGACCGTCGGACGAGGGCCAGTTGAAGTTGGCTTCCGCTAACTCCTTTCCCGGCCGTCCAAATAGATGCTCAAGTCCTTGGTGACGAGTCGGACGGTCTGGGTCTTCAACACCTTTCTGGTAGGTCGGACGGTCTGGGTCTCAACAACAACAACCTCTACACAGAAGTAATGCGGGTTCGAATCTCGACATTACAGTTGTAAATAAAATGAAAATGAGTCCAACATCCAGCTTCTATATCCGTATCTGATGTCATATGAAACGTAAAGCTCCAGAATTATTTAATCTTCTACATATATAAGTTAAACATGGGACCTTATCTAGCTTCGTCTTCAATAACTGATGTCATACACAACGGAGAATTCTAGAATACTGCTCTTATGACTTTGTTCATTCTGTCTGTCTATCTGTCTGTCCGTCCGCACGATAATTTCTGTCAAAATGAAATGATGGTATGTTGTTGAGACTGTCTGTGAGACATATGGGAATATAAATGAATAGTATCGCCCAATTAGTTTTGGTTTGAACCCGGGTTGAAAAAGTGAAATACATTGAACCTATGAGACTTAACTTGTCAAACATTTATTAAGCAAAGTTAAAATTCACAAACTGCTTCGAAAATATTGGGAAATATTCAAATTATCCCATAAAATATATATAAAAAAAATCAGTAAAATATATTCGGTAGCTTTTTAAATAAAAATTAAAATAATAATCACACCCATATTATATGAAGCGATTATGTGACCCACTTCAAAAAAAAATATGGCATCCATTTTTTTCCCAGTGTAAAAATCTTGATTTTGGAAGTTCTTTTAAATTTATATTTAATGTGCATCTTTCCTAAAACCGCTTCATTTTTGCGCATTTTCTGTGCATTTATAGTCTGTGCGCATGCAATTACAATATTTTTGAGTTTAAATGATCGTGAAACTTTGATTATTTCTATAACGCAACTTAATTTTAATGGCCGCAGAATGTAAACAAGTGATTGTAAGATGAGTTGTATAAGAATTACTGAATTTTTTTCAACCAAAATTGTTTAGCTCTAGGGTATGGAATAAAAGTAATATGAATGAAATATGCTATTTCAAATATTGTAATTATGAGAGTGAAGATTTGGGAAAATGATACTACTTTGCTAATTATAATGAATATGCTGAAAAATAAACAAAGATAAACGATAATGAAAAATCTTAGTGGCGGGAAAATTTTATAGCGAGAACATATATCATGGTGAAGAGTATTCGTATCAAAGAAATCATTAAGAAGCGAGAAATACTTATCTTGTAAAATGTAAGGCCTGTTTATGTTTCTGGTTAAAGTATTTCCGAGACAAGATTACAATAGGATAGATGCGGGAAAATTAAACTCTAATAGAGCATAATTAAAATTAGTCTTAGGTAAAAAATATAATTGTGTTCTAACTAATCCAATGTTTTTTGTTTCTTTGTTACAAATATTGTCAACACGCTAATTTCATTTTAAGACATTCTCTAAAATCACGCCCAAGTAAGAAGAAAATATCAGCAGGGAGGTAGCTCAATTTGACGGTTTTATACCAGAATTCATTTTGAACAGCTTCTTTTTTTCATATTCTACAAGAAAATTTAAAAATAAAATCGGTATCATGAGCAAAATGATTACAATTTTGGAGCATTACATTGCACTTTAAATGTCTTGAAAAATATATCTATTGATACCATACTTGACGATATATTCCTCGGTAGCAGGTAACTTGCCCCCACGGGGGCTAATGATAGCACGAACAAAAAAATTGTATCGCGGCTATTATTCACAACGATAATTTAAACTATAAAGTCTCATGATCAACTGAGTCATAAATAAACTGATTTTGGTATGATTATGCCAAATTTTGTCCTATGCTGCCATGTTGAAAAAATATAATGTCAAATAAATTTCGAAGCTTAAGCTTGAATTAAAAAAAGTTCTATCTAGTTCTAGCTTCTTTGATAACAAAGCCAGATATAAAGTTTCGCTAAAATCCATTATTATTTGTCGTCACTATTGTATACACAATAAACCGGCCACAGACATACATACAGACAGACAGACAGACGGAGGGACGAACATTACTCCAAAAATAGTCGAAACGTGTTCCTTAAACCATGTATTGGCATTAAAATCTCGAAATCGAAAATTTTCATGAAAACAAAACTTTCCCAGTACTACGTATGACAAAGTAATAAATAGGGAGCCATTCATATATTCTTAATATCACAAGTGGACTTTTTTCCTATCAAAAAGAACAGACTTAGTTTTTCGGTATTTATATTTAGGATCTTTTGATCATATCGGTCTATATACTTATGAATTTGAGAATTTACTGGGATTGACAACGGTATGAATATTTCTATGAACAAAACATAAGCTTGTATCATCATCCAAAATTATTTTATAAGGTATTATAAAGAGAAATGATTTCATTCGCAGGTGAAACTTAACCCTTTTCATTTAGAGATGACATCAAGAAACACATGTCTCAACTCAAAACATCATCTAATTTTGCTTGCAACTCGGACTGTAACAAGATACAAACCTTAAATATTAATCTTTATGAATCTTAAATCAGCGTTTACGAACAGTACTGTCGCCTGTTCCACTTTGGGCAAATTACATTTAGCGACCGCAAAATCCCAGAAGACAGCTTAAAATGCCTCCCTAGATTAATTTTTCATGTAGCAAGAAAGTTAATTAAGATTGAGACGTCTTAATTACTTTGCAATTAAGCTCGTGTTGTGTTTTGAATCTGGACAGTATGCATAAAGAATGGAGCATCCTAAGTGTGTAACAGCAGGAAACTATTTTCTGATATAATGAACACGTAAGGGAAGCATGATGCATTGGAAACCAATGTTGAGTATATATTCTACCTTGAATTTGACATCAGGTTTAGAAGTGTTCATATAATTGTTTTTATCAAATTACACATAGGTGAAATTTAAAATAAGCTAAAATGTGCTCCTTTGATTATTTCTTCACCTTTCTTGCTGGGATTTTCTAAATGAATAAACATTAGCTGTGGTGCTGTATTAAGCGGCCACTTTTATTAACAATCACAGCTAAGGATAGATGACCAATTTACTAAAATTTAACATACAGACAGGAATGCGAGGTTGGTTTAAATAAGACTATCCAAATCACAACCTAAAATTATTCAAATTTAGTCTACCCATACGCATGTCCCCTCTGGTGGAATCCATTGAACATATAGATCTTGATATTTATCTACATACGTACAAAATAATATTAATGCGTAATGAAAATTTATTTAAAATTATAGTTTTAAAATTCAGAATAAAAAAAGCACATTTAAGATGTTTTTTTGTCCATATTGTGCAATAAAACAACATTTTAAACAATCGTTCCACGAGTTATTACCTCCGTAGTAGAAACTAATTTTAATAAAAATAGAATTTCTATAAAATGATAACAAATAACTTCGTTAATATCGAGCGTAAAAGAATAGTTTAAAAATGAATTTTGCTGGTTTGCCTGCAATGTCCTTCTACTTTTAAGGAAGCCGGTTTTCTTCTCTTTCTCAGAAGATCTTGAAATTATTTTTACATTACATTTTTAATTATTTTTTATATATATTATTTATGTTCTATAAAGAAGTTATTTATTATCAATTTCTTTTTAGCAGCAGTTTGAGATTATTCCTTTTCATTTTAATAATTTATAGAGGTCTCATTTAACAGTAAAAGTTAAATAACAGTAAAAGGAAGACACAAAATATAATAATTTCTAAAATTCAATTCGCGTTTAAAAATAGCCAATCCTGGCAACCTTATGTTGTTGTTGTTGAGACCAAGACCGTCCGACCTACCAGAAAGGTGTAAGGTAACTGTTTGGACGGCCGGGAAGTGCCACCCAATTTAGACCGGAACTCAGTGGGGGAGACATCCACCGGGACCGTACCCTCCTTTCCCTACCACCAACCTCTCGGAAGGACTTACGGACCCACATGTTTAACGTGATCGTACTCCGCATGAACGCGGCGGCAGTTGTGGCAGCGTGCAAATCCAACGCGCAAACCACCGGGCTTCCGCGCCCGAAATGTGCCAACAGCACGCGGTGTTCCCAGGTGGTCACCCACCCAAGTACTAACCGCGCCCGATGCTGCTTGACTTCGGTGATCTATCGAGAACCCGTGTTTTCAGCATGGGTCGTTGGCATTGACAACCTTATGAGCAGAACCAAAAACATCCAGGTCTTCTCTCGCGTTTACGATCCGTAACAAGACAATTATTAAATAACTAAACAACCTCAACCAAAATATCACTTCCTTTCCAATATCGTAGTAAAGACTATAAACTTTTCTTCCGTATATAAGCAGACACATAGGCGGCTGCACCCCAACACAACGAAGACTACCACACGCGATTCATATAACCAAAAATATCGTTTTTTTCATCGCTTTCGTGACTAATAATATGACAAATATAGAATATTTTCAGGGAAATTATTCTAATACAATCTATTGCCCTCCCATCTTTCCCTGGACAAGCGCGGGCACATAGTCTGTGACAGAATAATCGCGGAAAATAACGGTTAATGAACCTTACGATTTTTTCAATCAAAATTAATGCAATCAACAATACAATCCAAATACCCATATGTCCCTAAGCCACTGTGTCCCAGTACATGGCAACCAATCACGTGAGATGGCTACGGGTAACAAGAGATACAGTGATTTTTACTTTCCCTGTAATACATGGTAATGTATAGGGAAAGTTTTAGAATCATGCCGAAAATCGCAACTCGAGTTTTCGCCGGATCTACACGTTTCGAGACCGAGAATACGAAAAAAACTATTTTTAGCGTGACATATGTGCGTGTGTCTGTGTGTGTGTCTGTGTGTCTGTCTGTCTGTGCAAATTTTGTATCCACTCTAACCAAAAAACTAATGGACCGAATTTCATAAAATTTGGTGGGAGAGTTACTTGTGGGCAAATCTGGTGTTGAATAATTTTGGGTAAGATTTGGGATAAAAGAAACGTCTTTTTTTGCGAAATGTCCTGCAAAAACTATTATCCACTCTATCTGAAAAACTAATGGACCACCGAATTTCACAAAATTCGGTAGATAAGTCACTTGTGGGACACCCTGGTGCTGATTAGACAGACAGACACACATTCGGAAAAAAATTCGATTCGGAAAAAAATAACCTGCTTTTATTTGCAAAATGCCCTTCAAAAATCGCCAAAATCTAAAATAAAAAACTACGTATGCTCAAATATATCCATTAAATACTTGTTTAATACGTAATTTTTAACGAAGAAAAGAATAAGATCAACCCCATTACACTAGAACGAGCCGCTCTGGAGATATTTTAGTTTTTTCGTATTTACTCTACGCCACCTTTGAAAATAAGTTCAGTTATCAAATGAGAACGAAGATTGCATTAAAAGTGAATTAAATTTAATTAAAATAAAGAGAAAGTGAATATATCAGGGAAAGTCATGTGCTGCACACATCAGATTTTTCACATTGGAGAGATAAAATCAATTGGGCAGCAAATTTATTATCATGGTGTGGCGTCATTTAATTCTGGTGTTAATGTTTGCGCATTCTGGTTTGACTTTGATTTTACTAGCTAAAGTATGTGTATGTTAATATTTTTGTCATACTAATTGCGAAATGGCTACATTGCTTACAAACAGGAAAATGCTCACTTGCTCGTGTTTTTACCGTTTTAGACAGATATCGTGAAATTTGCTTTTGTATGTTCGTTTTTATTTGTTTTTATTTGTTTGTAATTGTTTGTTTGTTTTTATTTTGTATTTTTAGTTCAGAAAGTGTCATGAATAAGGCATATGAAATTCATTTCAGAAAGCATTTATATAATTATTTGTGGAAATCTTGAAATATCCAGGGAGAAGTTTTATAGTTATCCACATCCATCTTTGATAAATGATCACCAATTGTGTTGTCGACAATTGAAGGGGCTGGAATAAAGAATTGCACTATATCAAGTAGTGATAAATATTTAAAAACTTCTATCAAAAAATTATAGTGTTTAGGGTAATTTTGTGTTTATTGGGAATCACATATACCAGCTATCTCTTTCCGAAAAGCAACGAAAACTACTAAACCTATCCGACGGTGAAGATGAGCCAGTTGGCACATTTTCCTGCCTATATCTTTCGCTCTATAATACGCCAGATGTCCTTCACCAAAATTTCAAATAACAAAATAGATTAAAACTACTTAGAAGCCGCCTTTAAACTATTATTTATCTTACATATTTTTCATTTCAAGTCATACATACAGTCAATAAGGATGAATCTTTCAAACACGACAGCGATAAAATCGAGTTCAAGGTTTCGAGTTAAATTGAGTTTAATAAGAAGTAGTCCACAGTGTCATTTACTAAATATTTGCTAGACTATAATAACTCCTCATCTTATATATAAGGAAATTCTAATTAATTATTACTACATTACATAAGGTAGAATAAAGCAAAAATCAAAGGTATTAACTGGTTTTGGGCGCAAAACGAGCTTCTTTGAGGATAACACAAAGGGAGTAACAAGAGCAAAGTTAAACAGATGCTATCTGTCAAAACAATATCAGCAAACTGAAATAACTAGTATTTTTGTGGTAATCACTGTTTAACAGCTAGTCATAAATTTAATTTGGCTTTTGGGCATATAATACAAGAAATATCAATCATGCATAAAGCATTGATTATAAAACACTTTCAATTGCAATGCAATTTTATTTAATCATCTCTAAAATGCGATACATTCAGCGGTGATATTTTTTTTAATTATCACAGAACTACAATAATTTATTTTACAGAGGAGTACTTTCTAACTCCATGCTTAAAATTTCATCAAAAAGGCAATGCTATAAAATCGTCTGCTTCTCTATGTAAAGTCAATGAATATTTCATTCTTAACACCTATACCACAGACTCCAGGGCTAAATAACACTGCTATAAAAAAATTCAGCAATTCTTATACAACTCATTTTACAGCTTGATTTGTTTACATTCTGCACACGTTAAAATTAGGCTTCGTTGTAGAAATAATCAAAGTTTGATGACCATTTAAACTAAAAAATATTGTAATTGCGTTGGGGCAGAATATAGATGCACAGAAAGTAAGCAAAAATAAAGCGGCTTTAGGGCGGATGCAACACTAAATATAAATTTAAAAGAACTTTAAAAATCACGATTTTGACACTGAAAGAAAAATGGATGCCATATTTTATTTTGAAGTGGATTACGTGATCTCTTCATATAATATGGATTTAATTATTATTTTTACTTTTATTTAAAAAACTGTCGAACATATTTTGGTCAATTTCTTTTATATATCTTTTGGGATAATTTGAATATTTCCTAAAATTTTTAAAGCAATTTGCGAATTTTAACTTCACTTAAAAATGTTTAAAAAATTAGTTCCCATAGTGTTCAATGTATTTCAATTTTTCAACCCTGTTTCAATTCAAAACTAATTGGGTGATATTATTCATTTACACACACATTCCCATATGTCACACAGACCGTCTGAACAATATACTAAACTTTCAATTTGATAAGGTCATTTTTAGCAGTTATCGTGCAAACAGACAGACATGCAGACAGAATGACCAAAGTCATAAACACGTTTTGATTATGTTGGAAAGCCTTAAAAAAATAAATTATGTTCTTGATATATTGTAAGCAAACTATAATTATGACCTTGAATGACCTGTAATTTATCTATTTGTGTATTCGGTTTTGCTCGACGCCATTTATCATTTATAGCAGAAAGCGCTGTTTTACAGGTTTTTCAACATATATACCATCATACTATCATACTACTATTTGCCTTCTCTAATGCTGATTTGTGCTCTGCTGAAGTTCTCAAGGATCTCAAGGACGGGGTTAGTGGAGTGCCCAGGAGAGGAAGAGTATCTCCCTTTAAACTCCAGAAGAAAAGGAAAAAAGACAGAAAAAAAAGGAAGTAGTAAAAGGTGATTTAAGCAACTAAGAGATGCTTGGGGGGGGGGGGGGGCGCGACCGAGGTCGTGCCCTTCCCCAAGTCTTCAGAAAACTGCGATGTTGGGGCACAAGCGGGTTCCCAACAGAGAAGAACAAAGAGGGGGATAGACTGGGGGCGCCCCGAGGGGCGCAGGGCCTTGAGCCTTGAGCAAGAGAAGTGCCTAGTAGCAGAAGAGTTGTGAAAGCTTGCCAACGAAACGCGAGTTCCCAAAAGCTAGGGAGGGGTACAGCAAACTGGAGTCTGCATCTACAGTAAGAGCACAAGACTAGGCTGGGCGAGACCGCTTCTTGGGGCGGAAGAAGATATCCCTCACCGATCGTGCAGGTAACGACCGGGGGCGCTCTCTGCTGAAGTTGATGCTGAAATCCTGGAAACTGTTGTAAGGTTTTAAAATGTTTAACATTTGCGTTGATCATAAACTTTGTTTTATCTTTAGACTTCTAATGTGAGAGAAGGATTTCATTGGTAGCAAAATTATTGCTGTACTATTTTTTTTAAAAATAATTTTCCTTGAAACATATGTTTCTTAAGATCTGCTATAGATAGGGCTCAAGTGAATACTAATTTGGTTTCACATGTAATTCTGAAGCATAACGAGGTTTTCACTAAGAATATACACTTCCGATTCTTTTCCAAGTAAAAAAATGTTTATTTTACTTCAAATATCTATATCTCAAAACTGAAAATTGACGTTTAGATAATAATGGATATGGAATCAATATCATATTTTGGAGGAGACAGGGTGATTCCCTAAGAATTTTCAGGGTTTTTTTTCAGTTCCGGTTCAAATACTTTCCTTGCAACATTTCCAAGATCCAAGACTTTGGGTTACGGGGTGCCTGTCTCTAGGAGACTCATCCTCACATCGAAAATAAGCTTGTCCGGTCCAAATGGAGTGTGTTTAATAGCAATGCGATCAGCATGGGCTCCACCAATGGAGGTGGGCAGAAGAGATGGTCTGCTTATTTGATGTGTCTTGGATATGGTTTCTGCCTGCTCGGCTGCAAAAAAGGTGGGCAAGGGTGGAGAAATGCGCAAGAGCGAGTCACATTAGGTTTGAAATTTAATAAATAAATTCTATGGCTATAGTTAGAGTCTATGAATTTAAGTCTATAGTATAATAAATAAATTGTAAGTAAAGTATTTAAATATTTAAATATAAGTTCAAGTCACAATGATTTATTACTATTACAAGTTATGCTGCTTTAAGTTGCATTAAATTAAGTTAACTGGATTTAAGTTTAAGTTAGATTTGTCCAGTACATTAAAAAAAAAAAAAAAAAAAAAAAAAAAGAACACTAAAGTTTAATAATCAGTCAGTAACTGAGTGAAGTTCTGTGCTGGCGTTGGTGTGTGGGCAAATGCTAGCCTCTTGGATTCCCATTGGCCGGCTCAGGATCCGCAGCCGGGACCACCTCTGCTCACCGAAGTGTTCAGCTGTGGCGCCATCTGTCGAGATCGAGGGGGACCAAATGGGAGTAAGCGTTGGAGTTTAAGTTCTCCGACTAAATAAACTAAATTTTGAGGTGAAAGACTCTAGGAGACCCCCGATTGGGGAACAACATACCTCACTTTCTTCCACTCGGTTCGCTGGGAGTCGAGTAGAAGGTGTCTTGCCCTGCGTTTCCCATAATAGGAGCGCGTGGACAAGTCGTAAGTCTGGTCTGTGTTTCTCATGCAGGGTCTGCTAGAGTTTTTCTTGTAGAAATTTTGACTGAGCTTCCGAACCTGCTCTGCAATGCCAGAGACTCTGAGATCGTGGTGAATAACCTCGTTTTGGACGTACCTAGGAGCTTTAACAATACAACGTAGGACTTTGTTTTGGAAAGTTTGCAATTTCTTAGTGTGGCAAAAAGCTGCCGATCCCCAGACAGGGTTGGCATAAAGAAATGCCGGTGCGATGACTTGTTTGTAGATCAGCAGTTTATTAAAGGTGGAGAGGCGGGATTTTCTACCGAGAAGGGGGAGGAGGGCGACGTAAGTTTTCTTGGCTTTTTGAACTTTGCTTGCTATGTGCTCTCCGTAAGTTAAATGTTCGTCGAGTTTGACTCCCAGGTTACTCACGGAGGGCTGGAAAGGAATTTCTTCATTAAAAATTTTAAGCGTGAAATTTGGATTTATTTCTCGGTAGTTTGGCTTGAAGATACAAACTGCACTCTTGGACGCGTTAATTTTGATTCTCCAAGTGACGAGCCAGTGCTCAAGGCTGTGTTTTATGTAGCTTTGCAGCGTGTTGATGGAGTTTTGTGGTGAGCGGCTTCGCGCAATCAGTGCAGTGTCATCTGCAAAGATGGCGAGCTTGACTTGTGGTATGCTTGGAATATCGTTGATGAATATGTTGAACAGCAGAGGGCTCAGGTTTCCACCTTGTGGCACCCCAGCTCTGATTGGTCGGACAGATGAGAGGGTCTGGTCAATTCGTACTTGAAAGGAACGATTAGTGAGGTACGAATTGATGATGGCCAAAAGTTGGGTAGAGATTCCAAGTCGTACCAGCTTGGTAATTACTCCAGGAATTAATGTTTTATCAAAAGCTTTAGCAATGTCGAAACAGACAATTCTAGTGTACTGCTTGTTGTTAGCGTTTGTGTGGATAGTTTCGACTACACGCAAGAGTTGGGATTGCGTGGAATGAGCAGACCGAAATCCATGCTGGTCAGGTATGAGTACGTTGTTGAGTCTGCAGAAACTATCCAAACGTCTAAGCAACACTAATTCGTAAATTTTGGACAAATTTGAAAGAAGGGAAATTGGTCGCCAATTTGCGACCAATGTTAAATTTTGGTTCGGCTTTGGAATAGGGCAGATTGTAGCAGTTTTCCAACTCTGGGGAAAGTAACGATGCTCCAACATATGGTTGAAAAGTAAAGTCAGCCAGCAGTAGTACAGATCTGGAAGATTTTTAATGATGCGATTAGAAATTCTGTCCGGACCGGGTGCTTTCCTGAGTTTGAGTCCATCAACGATATGTAGAATTTCAGCCAATGAGATTTTCTCTAAGTCGTTTGGTGCATGTGAGTGGAGGGCGTGGTCAATTGTCTGTTGTAGTTCGTTTTCAGTGTTGGCATAAGTATGGCTGAAGTTGTGGTCGATATGTGGTGAGAATTGGAGTTCGAAGCTGTCTGCAAATGCATTAGCTTTTTCCTCCGCAGTCTGGGCGAGAAGTCCATTTGGGCCGTTAACGGGCGGAATTGTTGTTTTCGTGGTCCTTAGGTTTTTAGCTATTCGCCAGAGACTGTGATTTGCAGGTGTGAGCTCCTCAAGGTATGTTTGCCAGCGTTGCTGGGTGTGAGTATAGATCAAGGCCTTGATCTCGTTTTGGAGTTTACGGAAGTTTGCGTAGTAAAGAGGATACCTGGTACGCTGCCAATCTTTCCGTAATTTGTTTCGCTGCTTAATTTTGAGCCTAATATCACTTTGTAGACTGTGATGATTAGGTCTGATGCGATTTGGTTTCGAGGCTGCAGCTACTGCCTCAAGCAGTACAGGGTTCATTTCTTGGACGCATCTTTCGATATCGTCCGTGCTGGCAATTTTGAGGGGGGGGGTGCTTTATAATTTTGGAGGATGAATCTGAAGTCATCCCAATTTGTAAATAGCTCCACCGGGTGGTCGAAAGAGATACTAGAAAAGTCTAAGGTTAGTACCACAGGAAGGTGATCAGATGACAGATCATTTTCTGCACTGATCGTATAATTGAAAGGTATATTCTGAAAGATGGCCAGATCAATAAAACTCTGGGTACTTCCACTTGTGGTAAAGTGAGTGGGGGTGGGTGGAGCTATGATCCTGAGGTTGGCGCACTGAGCCAATCGATTTAGAGCATTGCCATAGCTGTTTGAAGCTGTGTCCCAGTTGCTATGGCGTGCATTTAGGTCGCCAGCAATGACCATGTTACTGCAGAGTCCTAAAAGTGCTTCGATTTCGTTGGTCGGAAAATGCCTAGTATAGTTATTTGGTGGGATATACACTGAAGCAAGTGCAATCGGGACTAAATTTGGAATAGTAATTTTAATGAGCGTGGCTTCAAGCTTCGTGGAAGACCGGGACGCTCAGCCTATGATGCGGTATATTCTTTTTAATGTAGAGTGCAGTTCCTCCGTATGCATACCCTCCAGGCCTGATGCTCCTATAACTGAAGTATACTACATAATTGCAGATTTCTGGGCTCGAGGGTGCGATCAGATGGGTCTCATTGATCATGAAGACGTCGAAGTTGTTCTGGATTACAAAGTCACGCACCTCACCGAGTTTGGAACGCACTCCATTGGCGTTCCAGAACCCGATTTTAAGAGATTGCAAACTACAGGTTGTCGAAAAAGAGAACATGGCGAGGCCAGAAAACGGTCAGCAAATGCGGGGGGGGGGGGTTACCTAAGGAGCGCGTCCTTGCAACATTTACTTCTCAGGCTAGGCTATATATAAAGCTTAGATAATAACTGATATGGATTCACCATCAAGTTCCAAAGGGTGTAAGGGGAATCATTAAAGGTGTCCGCTACCGGTGCTATATATGTCAATCCAGATTCAAAAATTAAAATGTTCTTTGAAACATCTATTTATCAGGGTCTGTTTTAGAATTAGCTTAGATGAATATTGATATGGATTCAGCATCAAACTCCGGAAGAGAAGGGTCTCACCCAAAAATTTCTACTCCCGACTTTTATTCCATTTTCGGTTCAAAATATTTTTTGAAATAACTATTTCTCAAAGTTGGCTATAGTTAGAGCTTAGATAATGGTTGATAGGTATTTAATTATAAATTCCCGAGAAGGTAGGGGTTCATCAAGGTCTCCATTTCCTGTTCGGGAGATGTCATTTTCGGTTTTACTGAAAATGCGTATGACTGTGTGAAATAAGTATGTTATAGACCAGTGTTTCTTAACCATATGTGCTTCACGTTCCCCTGGAAATTGCAGATGGGTAACTTTACGTATCCTTTGTATGGATGGATAAAACTATAGTTATATTATAACAGTGGGAATAAAATAAAACATATACATCGTTGCATGGTGTCCTTTGTAATCGAGATTGTAATCTCAGGTTGTGCTTTCTGCATAACTAGCACGTTTATTTACAAGCACGGCGTAAACAGAAACAATGCACAGCAAATAGCTCGACAACTATCTCAGAAGTTCACTAAACAGCTGCTACGTGCAGTAAAACAGCAATCAAATGCTCTATTAATTTCGTAAAACAGCTGGTACTAATCTCAAAACATTAACGTATTTCACCATTCAATGCTCTCCAACTGAGCGACGACCGATTTCTTTTTTATACTCTCTGTAAAAACTTCCACAAGGGGGTTGGTACGTCCAAGACAATTTACCATTTCGAGGAAGATCTAGTACCTTCGTATTTTACATGTTCGTAACACGATATATAGACTTTAAATTCTGTATTAATAAATTATATATTTCGATAAGCACAATAATGACATAAACAGTTTTTCGTTATACAATCATTGTGTATAAATTTTGTGCCAATATTTTATGTTATACATTCTGTATCGATACAATCATTTTCACAATTTTTTATAAAATTAAAAACATTTTACTAGATAATGATTGAGAGGGTTGTGCTTGTTTATACTTGCACAGTTCATAACTGATTAGGGTTATCTCACGACGTACACCCAAAACTTATACAGCAAAGCTCCAAGGGTATGTGTACCACACTTCGAGAACCATTGCTGTAGACAATAAAAGTCTGATGTGGGTAGCACATGACTTTCCCTGCAGACCTATATCCACGTTCTCTTTATTTTAATTAAATTTAATTCTCTTTTAATTCAATTTTCGTTCTCATTTGATAACTGGACTTATTTTCTAAGGTGCCGTAGAGAAAATACCAAAAAGCAAAAATATCTCGAGAACGGCTGGTCCTAGTGTAATGGGGTTGGTTTTATTCTTTTCTTTGTTAAAAATAACATATTAAATAAGTATTTCATGGGTATATTTGAGCATAGGTAGTTTTTTATTTTAGATTTTTGCGATTTTTGCGGGACATTTTGCAGAAAAAGGCAGGTTATTTTTTCCGAATCATACCAAAATCCAATCAGCACCAGGGTATCCTACAAGTGATGTATCTACCGAATTTTATGAAATTCGGTCCATTTGTTTTGTAACTAGAGTGGATACAAACTTTTGCGGGTCATTTCGCAAAAACAGGCGGGTTCTTTTATCCCTAATCGTACCCAAAACGAATCAGCACAGAGTCACCCACGAGTGACTTACCAACCAAATTTTATGAAATTCGGTCCATTAGTTTTTTATTTAGAGTGGATACAAAATCTGTACAGACAGACAGACAGAGAGACACACAGACTCACAGACACACAGACAGACACACTGACACACAGACAGACACACACACAGACGTCACGATAAAAAAAGTTTTTTCGTATTCTAGAGGTCTCGAAACGTGTAGATCTGTCGAAAACTTGAGTTGCGATTTTCGACATGATACCAATACTTTCCCTATACATTACCATGTATTGCAGGGAAAGTAAAATGCTTAATAATGCCGTAAAAAAGAAGTGTATACGTAATTTTGCAGCATATTACGGCATCTCCATAAATTTCTTGTTATATTTGTAGAAATGTAGAAAATACAGCTATTTTACATTTATAGCATTAGTCTTAATGCTATAAATATAAAATGACTGTATTAAAACTGGCAAAAGCAAGCACGATAAGCATATTCATACATGTTCACTTACAGTAAAAGCAGTTTAAGAAGCGCAAGCAATCTAGAGAGAGTTTCAAGTGTCTTTGATGAATAATTTTTCAAGCATCAGCTAAGTTAATTAAGATGGAGACGTTTTAATTACTTTGAAATTAAGCTCCGTTTCCGTGTTAAATCAGAATGACATGCAAGAAGACGAAGAGTGTGAAATATGTAACAGAAGGTAAATATTTCCTGTCATAATGAACGTCATAAAATGCAAAAATCTTGTATGAAAATGTTTTATATTTACTGATGCTAATCCGATATCACTTGTTAGAGATGTATGTATAATCAGCTATGTGATATGAATTAAATTCTGGGGAAATTTTGAAACATAATGAATTAATGTGAAATACGATAAATCTTGATACACTATTAAAATTTAAGACATTTATTATTATAGGAATTTTATGTTTCAAAATTCAACGGGAAATATCACTGGATATTTAGAACGAAGAAAAATGAGAGGATATTTTCGAATATCCTGGAGCACTATTAAAGTGAAAAAAATATTCTAATTTAAAAAAAGACTCTTTCATATTTATAAACTGGAAAATGATTTTTCTCTTTCATTTTTACTTTCCTTATATACATAATGTATAAGGAAAGTATTGTTGTTGTTGAGACCCAGACCGTCCGACCTACCAGAAAGGTGTAAGGTAACTGTATGGACGGCCGGGAAGTGCCACCCAATTTAGACCGGAACCCAGTGGGGGAGGCATCCACAGGGACCGTACCCTCCTTCCCCTACCACCAACCTCTCGGAAGGACTTACGGACCCACATGTTTAACGTGATCGTACTCCGCATGAACACGGCGGCATTTGTGGTAGCGTGCAAATCTAGGCGTGCAAAACCACGGGGATACCGCACCCGAGATGGCCAACAGCACGCGGTGTTCCGAGGTGGTCACCCACCAAGTACTAACCGCGCCCGATGCTGCTTGACTTCGGTGATCTAACGAGAACCGGTGTTTTCAGCACGGTACGGCCGTTGGCCCAAGGAAAGTATTGTCGAAAGCCCAGACCATCCGTCTCGTCCGAGGACTTAGAGAAACAATTTGGATGGCCGGAAGGAAAGTATTGTTGAAGACCCAGACCGTCCGACTCGTCCAGAGGACTTAGAGTAACTAGTTGGACGGCCGGAAGGAAAGTATTGTGAAGGAGTCGAAAATTCGAATTCGAGTTTTCGACGGGAGACCACGTTTCAAGACACTGATCACGAATCGAACATTTTTTGAAGTAATGTATGTGTGTAGGTGTGTGTGTGTGTGTGTGCGTGTGCGTCAGTGAGTCTGTGGAGACGATAACTGACGAACGAATGGACCGATTCGAACGAAATTTGGTAAAAAAATCACAATCCGTAAAAACTGGAAACCTATTGTTTTTTATACGCAATCGAACGTTTAGAATCTCCCTACATTTTCGAGTGGTATTTTGAAAAAAATCGTCAAAAACTCAAAACCGCTAATAAAGTTACACAGATCGACATTTCTTATGTAATTTTTCAATAGACAACGATTGACATAAATTTTGGAACGCTAACATGAACCGTTCTCGAGATATTCCACATTTAAAAAAAAATATCAAAAAGTCATATAAAATAAAAAATTCTTTTGAGAAACATGTTCACTTTTTATATATAATACCCTGCCATAAATTTGGCGACATCATTCTCGTGGATCTAGCTCGTTCCATTCATGAAAAAATATACTTTGGGTAATACTTTTGTATTTGAACGCCAATAGTCATTTATCTGCTGTAAGAATAACTTATTCCTTCGTCCCTAACGCTTGGCGAGATTTTGGCTCCGAATTTGGTGGAATGTCGCCAACTTGGCGACTTTTTTAAATGTTGCTAAAATAACGAAAACTCGGCAAATGGATAAAAATTATTCTAAATCAATGATGACTCATTGATGATGACGACCTGGAAAATGACGACTCATTGGCGAAAATTTAATATTTTAGAAAAAATATAAATAACTAGTATAAAAATAATCTATTTTTTTTTCAGTAAAAGTAGTAAATTCATTACATTATATTAGGAAAGTCATGTGTTGCCTACATCAGATTTTTACTTTTACTGCAATACATGGTAATGTATAGGGAAAGTATTGGAATCATGCCTAAAATCACAACTGGAGTTTTCGAAGTATCTACACGTTTCGAGACATCTAGAATACGAAAAAACTATTTTTAGCGTAACGTCTGTGTATGTGTCTGTGTGTCTGTCTGTCTGTACATATATATTGTATCCACTCTAACTAAAAAAAGTAATTGACCGAATTTCAAAAAATTTGGCTGATAAGTCGCTCGTGGGTAACCCAGGTGCTGATGAGATTTTGGTATGATTCGGAAAAAATAACCTGCCTTTTTTTACAAAATGCCCCGCAAAAATCGACGAAATCTAAAATAAAAAACTACGTATGCTGAAATATATCCATTAAATGATTGTTTTATACGTAATTTTCAACGAAGGAAAGAATAAGACCAACCCCATTATATTAGGGGGCCCCACATATCTAGCCGTTCTCGAGATATTTTTGGTTTTTTTTGTTTTTTCTCTACGCCACCTTTGAAAATGGGTCCAGTTACCAAATGAGAACGAAAATTGAATTAATAGTGAATTAAATTTAATTCAAATAAGAGAATGTGTATATAAGTCTGCAGTGAAAGTCATGTGCTGGCCACATCAGATTTTTTAAATTGTAATTTAAATAACTTGAAAAAAATATGTTATTGGTATTTATTCAGAATGCTACAGTCTGTAAGGTAAGTAACTTGAAACATTCAAAATTTTCTGATACTTTCTGTTTGCAAATTTGCTCATAATAATATAAATGCTTTATATGTTCTAAATTTGATTTGTGAAATAAGAAGCTCTAGAACTATTAACGCTTCCCTTGTCAAATGTGCATGTATTTGATCCATCTATCTCTATAGTTCATTCTTATGTTTTTGCAAAGTGTTGGCAACGCTTTATTATTATCGTTATAAACAATAATGTATAAGGAAAGTATTGTGATGGGTTCCAGAATTCGAATTCAAGTTTTCGTCGGGAGAGCACGTTTCAAGCATCCCTGATCACGAATCAAACATTTTTGAACTGATCTCTGTGTGTGTGTCTGAAAATCTGTGTGTGTGTGTGTGTGTGAAAGTCTGTGTGTGTGTGTGTGCGTGTGCGTGTGTATGTGTGTGTGAAAATCTGTGTGTGTGTGTGGGCGAAAGTCTGTGTGTGTGTGTAAGTCTGTGTGTGTGTGTGTGAATGTATGGGTGTGTGTGTATGTGTGAATGTGTGAGTGTGTCAGTGAGGCTGTGGAGACGATAACTAACCAACGAATGAATCCATTTGAATGGAATTTGGTACAAAAATTACATTCTGTAAACACTGGAAGTCTATCGTTTTAATACGCAATCGAATGCTCAGAACCCTCCTAAATTTTCGAGTGAAATTTAAAAAAAAATCGTCAAAACATCAAAACCTCTAATAAAGTTAGGCAAATAGACATTTCTTATGTAATTTTTCATTAGAAAACGATTGACATAAATTTTGGAACCCTAACATGAACTATTCTCGAGATATTGCACATTTTTAAAAAAAATATCAAAAAGTCATTTAAAATTAAAAAAAAAATTCCTAATGAGAAACATGTTCACTTTTCATATGTAATACCATGCGATAAATTGGGTGACATCATTCTCCTGGATCTAGCTCGTTCCACTCATGGAAAATGATACGTTGAGTAATACTTTTGTATTTGAACGCCAATAGTCATTTATCAGCTGTAAGAATAACTTATTTCTTCGTCCATAACGCTTGACGATATTTTGGAGACGAATTTGGTGGAATGTCGCCAATTTGGCGACTTTTTAAATGTTGCTAAATTAACATAAAACTCGCCAAATAGATAAATATGACGCTAAATCAATGACGACTCATTGATGATGACGACATGGAAAGTTACGACTCAATGACGAAAATTCAATATCTTGGAAATAATATAAATTACGACTATAAAAATAATTTTTTTTTTACTGTAAAAGTAGTAAATTCATTGCATTATATAAGAAAAGTCATGTGCTGTCCACATCAGATTTTGTCTACACAGATATTGTGACAAATAATAAGCTGCATGTAGAACGCCCAGGTTCCATAAAAATGCACTATAAATGCACATGGAACCACGAAAAAGCACAGAGCATGCTCAGAACCTTCTGAGTGAAGTAATACATAGCTTTACCCAGTATCGTCTGGATAATTTGTGCATTAGCCTGATAAAGCCCGAAACGAATACAATTTCAATTTCATTTCGTGTTTTATCCAAAATGAGGGTATACCTAGGTTTATCCTCATTTTGAGATTTACCCGTAACACACACACACACACACACACACATTATATATATATATATATATATATATATATATATATATATATATATGTATATGTATATACAATCTCTCAAAAATATAATCAAACTATTGTATCCCTAGAAGTTTAACCCCAGATACATGTAGATTTATAAAAAATTCTATTTCGAAATAGAGGCACTTCTAAAGAAGGCATGTTCTTCCATCCTGTTTCAAAAAATGGTAATTCCAGTTCAGAACCAAATGGTAAGCGTTGTCCTCATTGTGAATAAATAGGATTTTTATACTAATGAACAGCGCCAGATATTTAAATTCAATCTGCAATTTAATCTTTCTAATCTTGATTCTGAATTTCAAAAATACTACGGAGCTTTTCAAATGCTTATTTTAACAATTATATGTTTAAGGACCTCTTGACCACGCTTTCACTATTTTTAGACAGTGATGTTTGTCTGGTTGATTTCTTATGTCGATTATTTTCGATATATTTTAGTTTTTTCGTATTTTCTCTTCACCACCTTTGAATATAAATCCAGTTACCAAATGAGAACGAAAATTGAATTAAAAGTGAATTATATTAAATTAAAATAAAGAAAACGTGGATATAAATCTGCAGCGAAAGTCATGTGCTGCCCACATCATATTTTTACTTTCCCTGCAATACATGATAATGTATAGAGAAAGTATTGGAATCATGCCGAAAATCGCAACTCGAGTTTTCGACGGATCTACACGTTTCAGGACCTCTAGGATACGAAAAAACTATTTTTAGTGTTACGTCTGTGTGTCTGTCTCTGTCTGTCTCTGTGTGTGTGCGGATTTTGTATCCACTCTAACTACCAAATTTCATAAAATTCTGTAGTTAATTCCCTTGTGGGCGAATGTGGTGCTGATTAGTTTTTGTTACGATTTGGAACAAAATAACACGCCTTTTTTAGCGAAATGGCCTGAAAAAATTGCATCCACTCTAACTGAAAAACTAATGGACTGAATTGCACATAATTCGGTATATAAGTAGCTTGTGGGTCTCCCTGGTGCTGATTAGATTTTAGTATGATTAAAAAAAAATAACCTGATTTTTTTTGCAAAATGGCCCGCAAAAGTCGTCAAAATCTAACATAAAACCTACGTATGCTTAAATATATCTACTCAATGCTTGTTTTATACGTAATTTTTACCAAAAAATATAATAAGACCATACGCATTACACTAGGACTAGCCATTTTCGAGATATTTTAGTTTTTTCGTATTTTCTCTACGCCACCTCTGAAAATAAACCCAGTTTCTAAATGAGAACGAAAATTGAGAAAAAAGTGAATTAAATTTAATTAAAATATAGAAAACGTGGATATAAGTCTGCAGGGAAAGTCATGTACTGCCCACATCAGATTCTACTTCCGCTGCAATACATGGTAATGTATAGGGAAAATATTGGAATCATGCCGAATATAGATACTCGAGTTTTCGACGGATCTGCACGTTTCGGGATCACCAGCATGCGAAAAAACAATTTTTAACGTTACGTCTGCGTGTGTGTCTGTCTGTATGTGTGTATTTTGTATCCACTCTAATTAAACAACTAAATGTCCAAATTTCATAAAATTCGGTAGGTAAGTCCCTTGTGGGCGAATCTGGTGCTGATTAATTTTGGGTACGATTCGGGACAAAAGAACCTGTCTTTTTTTTTTGCAAAATGGCCCGCAAAAATGTTATCCACTCTAGCTGAAAATCTAATGGACATAATTTCACAAAATTCAGTATATAAGTCGCTTGTGGGTTACTTTAGTGCTGATTAGATTTTGGTATAATCCAAAAAAACAATAACTTGCCTTTTATTGCAAAATGGCCCGCAAAAATCGTCAAAATCTAAAATAAAAAACTATGTATGCTTAAAATAATATAACCATTAAATGTTTATGTTATACGTAATTTTTAACGAAAAAAAGAATAAGATCAATCCCATTACACAAGAACTAGCCGTTCTCGAGATATTTTAGTGTTTTCGTATTTTCTCTACGCCACCTTTGAAAATAATTCCCGTTAACAAATGAGAACGAAAATTGAATTAAAAGTGAAATAAATTTAAATAAAATAAAGACAACGTGGATATAAGTCTGCAGGGAAAGTCATGTGCTGCTCACATCAGAGTTTTTATTATGGGTTCTCAAACAAATTATCCTATTTTCGAGATTATAATGGGGTTTCTAATTTCATTGATGCATTTAAATTGATGCATTTAATATATAATGTTTTATAATATATATAGCAGTAATTTATCGACAGTGTAGGGAAACATGACAACTCTTTCACGTTTCCTTTTACAGCAGAATATAATACTAAAAAATCTGATGTGGGCAGTACATGACTTTCCTTATATAATGCAATGAATTTACTACTTTTACAGTAAATAAAATCTGATGTGGGCAGCACATGACTTTCCCTGCAGACTCAAATTCATATTTTTTTCTTTAATAATTCATCAAATTGAGTTCAATTGCACAAAATAACACTAAATTTGCATTTTTAATTTAATTTCTGTTTTTATTTGGTAATTAGAAATTTTTCTAAAAGTGGCATAACTAAATTAAAAAAATCTTAAATAATTCGAGAATGGTTAGTCCAAGAGTAATAGAGTTGTTCTTATTATTTTCCTCATCAAAAATTACGAATAAAACAAGAATTTAATTGATATATTTGAACATATGTAGCATTTTTTTAATTTTGCGATTTTTGAGGGCCATTTCCGAAAAATGGCAGGTTGTTCTTTTTTTCGAATAATACCAAAATCTAATCAGCACCAGAGTATCGTACAAGTAATTTATCCACCAAATTTTGTGAAATTTGGTCAATTGGTATTTTAGCTAGAGTGGATACATGAAATTTTTACGGGCCATTTCGCAAAAAAAGGCGGGATTTTTACAAATCGTACCAAAAACTAATCAGCACCAGGGTCATACCCAAGTGACTTACCCACCAAATTTTATGAAATTCGGTCCATTAGTTTTTGAATTAGAGTGGATATTTACATTGCACAGACAGACACACAGACAGGCAGACAGACATACACACAGACGTCACGTTAATAATGGTTTTTTCGTATTCTAGAGGTCTCGAAACGTGTAGATCCGTCGAAAACTCGAGTTGTGATTTTCGGCATGATTCCAATACTTTCCCTATACATTACCATGTATTGCAGTGAAAGTAAAAATAAATTATTTTTATAGTAGTTATTTATATTCTTTCCAAGTTATTGAATTTTCGTCAATGAGTCGTCATTTTCCAAGTCGTCATGATCAATGAGTCGTCATTGATTTAGCGTCATTTTTATCCATTTGGCGAGTTTTTCGTTAATTTAGCAACATTTAAAAAAGTCACCAAGTTGGCGACATTCCACCAAATTCGTCGCCAAAATATCTCCAAGCATTATAGACGAAGAAATAAGTTATTCTTACAGCAGATAAATGACTATTGGAGTTCAAATACAAAAGTATTACTCAAAGTATCTTTTTTCATGAATGGAACGAGCCAGACACACGAGAATGATGTCACCTAATTTATCGCATGGTATTACATATGAAAAGTGAACATGTTTCTCAATAGGAAATATTTTTTTTTTATTTTATATGACTTTCTGATAATGTTTTTGAAAAATGTGCAATACCTCTAGAACGGTTCATGTTAGCGTTCTAAAATTTATGTCGATCGTTTTCTAATGAAAATTTACATAAGTAATGTATATTTGAGTAACTTTATTAGCGGTTTTGATTTTTTGACGATTTTTTCAAAATTTCACTCAAAAATTTAAGGGGCTTCTGAACATTCGATTACGTATAAAGACAATAGGCTTCCAGTGTTTATGGATTGTGATTTTGTACCAAATTTTGTTCGAATCGGTCCATTCGTTCGTCAGTTATAGTCTCCACAGACTCACTGAGACACACACACACACACACACACAAACTGACATCACTTCAAAAATGTTTGATTCGTGTTCAGGGATGCTTGAAACGTGCTCTCCCATCGAAAACTCGAATTCGAATTTTCGACTCCGTCACAATACTTTCCTTATACATTATGTATATAAGGAAAGTAAATATATATATATATATGTGTGTGTGTGTGTGTGTGTGTAACAACGTTTTGGTAAAAAACTTGCGTTGCAAGTGAACTGAGTATAAATGCTGTTTTTAAAATGCTTGCAATGTTTGTGCTTTTATATCTGAACCCACTACAACTCGTTAGAATCCCAAAGCGACGAGTCCTGCATTTTAGATCCCTGGAGATGGCGGATATTGTATTTCATTTCGACACGAATTCTTTCTACAAGATAAAATCCTTGCAATGTCTGTGCTGTACAAATCTTTAGAATCCCAAAGCGACGTCTGCTATTCTTTTAGAGCTATTTTATCTCCTCACGAATTTTATCTACAAAACGAAAGATTCAAACCAAACGCGGAGAAAAGAATAGGCCGAACCCAAAAATTGCTCCAACCGCAGGCGCTTTTCTTCTATTTGATATTCAACTTTTGCTGTACGTGACCAATGTACCAAAATTCATGAAATTGTGCAAATATGAAATTTAGCGACAACATTTAAATGAAATTTAGCGACAATGAAATTTATCGCTATATTTTATTTTAATATTTAACGCTAAATTTCATTTAAATATTTAACGCTAAATTTCTAAATTTCATTTATATATTATCGCTAAATTTCATTTAAATATTATCGCTAAATTTCATTTAAATATTGTCGCAATATGTCTGTGATCATTTTCAGAGACACCAATAAGGAAGTGTC
Source organism: Amaurobius ferox (assembly GCA_951213105.1). NCBI lineage: Eukaryota > Metazoa > Arthropoda > Arachnida > Araneae > Amaurobiidae > Amaurobius > Amaurobius ferox. The sequence goes on along the minus strand of OX578146.1, from coordinate 84,304,105 downwards.
TTGGTTCGTTTGAAAAAGATTAGCACATGTTTTAATTTTGAAGCAAACAAATAACACAGATAAGTAATTTCACATTTTTATTGAGACAACAAATCTTATACAGATTTATGCTGTATCTCGAATAAGGTTATGATAAATATCGGATGATGTTCAGACGAATCTCGGATGAGGTGCAAAACCTAAAAGAACAAGGATTATATATATATATATATCTTTTTTGCAAATTCGTATATTTGTGCGCTATATTTTTCATGTTCATGTCTATGTGGTATTTTATAATTCATGTTTATGTGGTATTTTATATTCTATTATTGAATTTTATCCTATTTGTTTTTTTTCTGTTATTCCGTTGTTGGGCACAGATTGCATAATATTTTAACCACGTGTTTTTATGCAATCATAGAAACAACGGATTTTAGTATATCTGTCTAGAATGTGCCCCTGAAGACGTTTCTGGCAGATATACTATTCTTTAATATGTTTTCCTTGTCCTGGCCTCTCCGTGCTCTACTTTTTCGGCCCTTCCTCGTTGCTTTTTGCTTTTCACAACACGCTTTATTTTGCTCGCGGTTTGATACTGTGGTTACTGATTCACACTCTTGCACTTTAGTTTTTGTTATTTTAATTTATATATATATATATATATATATTAGAACGTTTACATAGAGTTTAAGATTGGTGACAATAGTGATGGTATGATCGACAAAAAAGAGGAAGTGTCTGCCAAATTGTTCATATTAGTGGCGTTATATAGAAGTTAATGAGGTTGCAATATGTGCTCTGGACATGAGATAGGAATTTGGAATACTAATTGTGAGTTAATATTAGTAGCGTGGGATGGAATTTAATGAGGTTGCAATATGTACTGGACATGAGATGGGAATTTGGAATACTAATTGTAACTGAATATTAGTGACGTGGGATAGAATTTAATGAGGTTGCAATATGTGCTGGACATGAGATAGGAATTTGGAATACTAATTGTGAAAGTAAAGGGCGCGTTATTGAAAAATGCTTAAAATTTATGTATCATTATATATAATTATATGTCATATTGAAAAATTAAAAATTAGAACTGCAATCAAAAATTTTTTTATATTGCGCTGTGTTTGAGGCAAGCATTTTCTTGTGCTGCCGAGTCTCACTTGTGGGCATGGATTTGTGTCTACTGTAGTGCACCAACGTTGTGCTATTTGCAATAATCTGAGTTCGAATCCCGTTATCGAAATTTCATTTCTAGAAATATCCACGCCGAAAACATAGCCTTTCCATTCTGTAAAATTTACTAAGTACGTTAACTTGTTTGAACATCTAGCCAGTCTACTACGGGTTGGGGTAATATAACCTCCTCCTTCAAGTGGAATCATGTCGAAAATCGACTGATTTCGAGCACACCCGAACAATTACAAAGTTTAACTTTTTAGTTAGGTTGATTAAATAATGATTTGCAACTTTGTAATTGGCTTTGTTTCGTATCTTGCTTTATTGTTGCGTGAAAATAATATTGTTGTTATGTGAAAATAATACTGTTGTTACGTGAAAATAACATTAACAGTACATTGTCAATAAACTAAGTTCTCAAATATACTAATTTTACTTACCTCTAGAGTAAGTTCTTTCAAATTATTGTCCACATCCTTCTCGGTTTGAACTGTTTCTTATTTAGCCGGAATAATAATAGGTTCATATTCTTTTAGTTGTGCTCGATGGCCAAAAAAGAAAATTTCATATGAATTTCTAAAAAAAAATATTTATTTTTAAGGTTTATGCCCAGCAATCCATCCGGTGTAAAGCACCGCCACAAACCATATTTTTAGGCACCCGGTGCAGTGCACTGCAACAAACAATTTATTTTCCTTGTACACACCATCCACCCGGTGTTATGTACCGCCTATACTTCATTTTTTTTTTCAGTTTCACTAACAGAAAACTTTTTTTAAAAAATTTACAAAAATCTTTTTTCACAATTCCAGATCGATGGCCAAAAAAGAAATTTCCACATGAATTTATAAAAAAATATTTTTTTTAGGTTTATGCCCACCAATCCACCCGGTGTAAAGCACCGCCACAAGCCATATTTGTAGGGTTGTGCCTCACCATCCACCCGGTGCAGTACACCGCCACAAACCATTTCTTTTTGTTGTACCCGCCATCCACCAGGTGTTATGTACCGCCTGTACCTTCTTTTTATCAGCAAAATATTTTTTGCTACGTTCAAAATCTTTTTTGCCATGTTCAAAATCATTTTCACAATTTCAAAATTTCTTTTTTTTCAGCAAAATCTTTTTTTTGCTATGTTCAAAATCTTTTTCCCAATTTCAGAATTTCTTTTTTTCATCAAAATATTTTTCAAAATTTCAGAATTTATTTTTTTCAACAAAATCTTTTTCGCTATGTTCAAATTCTTTTTCACAATTTCAGAATTTGTTCTTTTTTTCTCAGTTTCAATTATACAAATTGATTACCACATTTTGTTAATGATTAGCTCATTTTGTTTCTCTTCAAAAATAGAGTTTGATAGTCATCATGGTTGCTCACATCAGTTTTTTTTCAGTCAAAGATGCTCACAGATTTTTTCCATTATTTTGTTTTAAATTAAATTTTTGTTGCTGCGCCTAGTTTGAAAGTCATAGTCTAAAAAAATAGTGTGTATTTAAAGTGATCGACCAATTGGACGACACTAATTTTTCAAAATATGAGAGCCAAAATTTGGAGCTGCCAAATTTATTTATGAATGTTAGAAATAATTAATGAGGCAGAAAATTCTGTGGATCTGAAAGACGACGGGCAAAATGTTGCTTCCTTTGTTGTGCACTAGACATGATTTTAGTTAATAAATCGGAATATCTGGAAATGTTTTCTGTATCTGCATTGTAATACAGGTACTGCCAACAGAATGTGTGTTAAATAAACTGCTGACAGAATGTGTGTTAAATAAACTGTTGACAGAATGTGTGTTTGTTAAACTGCTGACAGAATGTGTGTTAAATAAACTGTTGACAGAATGTGTGTTTGTTAAACTGCTGACAGAATGTGTGTTAAATAAACTGTTGACAGAATGTGTGTTTGTTAAACTGCTGAGAGAATGTGTGTCGAAAAGTATTTGACTTCTACTAATTAAATAAACTCCTGACAGAATGTGTGTGCGATATGTCGAAAAGTATTTGTCTTCTACAAATATACCAAACACTGTGGTAGATTTTTGGAGTATGATTTAGGAATGTGAAATTCAAGTCATTGTTATGGCCTGCAAGTATTCACTGATTTACAATATCTCTCTTGTGTGATTCAAGACACTTTTTGAAACCCTACGTTAAGCAGACATTTAACTTCACGCGAGTATTTTTTTTACAAATCATATCCAACATATCGCCACATGAAAACTGAGAAAGGTTAGAAGTAGATTTTTGTTTATTCATTATTAAAACCAAGCAAAACAAATTACATATGAACTTTCTTGTAATGAAACCACTGCTTTTGGAATGTGAAATGAAACTACTACTCTATTGGCATGGTGCGCTTTTCTCACGAATGATCAGTTTTGTTCTACCCACTGGTTTTGGAATGTGAAATGAAACTACTGCTCTATTGGCATGTTAATCTTTTCTCACTAATGATCAGTTTTGTTCTACCCACTGCTTTTGGAATGTGAAATGAAACTGCTGCTCTATTGGCATATTACGCTTTTCTCGCTAATGATCAGTTTTGTTCTACCCACTGCTTTGGGAATGCGAAATGAAACAACTGCTCTACTGGTATGCTGCGCGTTCTCACTAATGATCAGTTTTGTTCTACCCACTGCTTTTGGAATATGAAATGAAACTGATGCTCTATTGGCATATTACGCTTCTCTCGCTAATGATCAGTTTTGTTCTACCCACTGCTTTGGGAATGTAAAATGAACATGTTGAAACCACTACCTACGTTTTATTTACTAATGATCAGTTTTGTTCTACAATATGATGACTCATATTACTTAGCAAAAAGAAATAGGAGATATGTCAAAATTTGGAACAATGTAAATTTCTATCTGAAGCTAATAAAAACTGCTCTGCTTTCGAGAGATTTGCGACTTGCTTCTCACACTTCATAGACAGATGCATTTTTATGTACATCTTATGTTTTACATATAATAAAATATGTTGAACTACCAAAAATAATTTAGAACAGCAAATCTCGTCGCCATATGTAGGGTTCAGAAAATTTGTGTGTGGACATAAGTCTCAAAATAAAATTTAGCCTTAAAATAAAATTTTCAAAAAAGAACAGAATTTTGAGTTGAAGCTATAAGGTTATAAGGATGTATTTATATTTATCTACGTGTGTGCAATATGTCGCAAAATTATTTAGATTCTCCATACACACACACACACACATATATATATATATATATATAAATATATATATATATATACATATATATATATATATATATACAACTGTCTGTAAACAAATGTACAAAAGATATGAAATTCGATCAACATATGCTAAAATCAAAGCACTAAAATGGTGCCAGAAGTACCATTTTCGTTCTTTTTCAACAATTAACTACACACAATGAGTTTGAAAAATATTTGCCAAAATAAAACAAATGACTTATAAAATTGAAAATATCAATAAATTCCACCATCTTTAAACTCGAATGTCGTAATTGTTATTATCCAGTCCAAAATGTCAATTCCGATAAAATTTATTTTTATAAATTTTTTTTATTATTTAAATTGGAAAAGATTAAGTAAAAAATCGACTACTATATAAACACATATCCATTGATACCGTTGCTACGCAACATGATATATTTTTCTTTAAATAAATGTGCACAGCATATATCGTCTGCATCTGTATGTAAAGTTTGTTTTTATAATTAATCCGACAACCCTTGGTAATAGAAACTTGAAACACGGACTAAATTTTATTCGGGGTATTCTAAGGTTACCTATACAACTTCATGAAATTCAGTGCAGCCGTTTTCTGGTGATGATGAATACATACATATACAAGTACATATTTTCGATTTTATTTATATAGTTTGTAAATTTTCTGTTATTTTTTATGACCCCGTGCATAGTGTCATTTATTAGAAAGGACGATAAGGTATAATATTCGTTGATTTTAGAAATACATATTGAATTTAGTATACCATTAGGTAAATTAATTGCTTTACAAATTTATTCTCCAAGAGATTGCGAATTTACACAATTATTCCCTTATGATAAACCTTGAAGGAATTAATGATTCCCTAAATATTGTACGGACTCTTCCAACTTTCATGGTGAAAATAATGTAGACACAATTGAAATTTGAAAAACACGTTTTCCATAAAATTTGGTATACGAGTACTTTTAACAATACTGAAGGCATTTAAAAAATTTAGCAGTAATGAAGTACCCGAATAACTTTGTAAGGAAAGTTCAATCAGTATACACGTTACGTTATTTAAAATAAATTGACCATGCCCTATCCTATAAAATGGATTGCACTATCCCCTAGTGAAGTATTTAAAAAAATAGGATAATAAAAAATAAGGAATCAGCAACAAAACTGGTTCCTTAGGCATTATTTGACAGAATATGGTTTTAAGTGCATTGTTGTGATATTTAGGAATGATAGAATATGGAGAATTTAAAGACACCGGAATCTATAATATAGTCTGTTTAAAATGTAGTCCATTATCGAAAATTCACGTTAAATTTCGAGAAAAATATTACACAATAATTATTTATAATTAGCCGCTACGCATGTAATAATTGAAGTACGGTATATCTTTTAACTTACATATACGTCATTAATGCGTTCCTGGTGTAGATCCTAACTAATTAGATAATGGTTTACAACTTTGTTATTGGCAATTTCCGTATATATCGTTTGTTGTCGAATTATTAATATCAACAACACATTTACTCATATTTTGCTAGCTCTACTGAAATAACTAACAATTTGGCATTTGCCGTTATTGTTGAAATATTATTCTTTAGTTCTTTCCATTAAACGGTAACTCTTTTGCCTTTTCTAATATTTCTAACGCTAGTAATCCGCTTGTTTTTTCCATGGCTTGAATATAAAGATCCTCTGGTTGAGGATTGGTTTGATTTGATCGATAAATTTGGCAAAACGGAAATTTATGTTAGTCATTGTCCGTAAACAAGTGCTAAATGACATCAAAGAAAGATGAGTATACAGTAATTACTAACAAGATTAAAGACATGTTTTTTTTTTCATATTCTCCGCTAGGTGAACTGCAAACATTTCTTTTCGATCAGTAATGGTCATTTTATTAAACAGATTTAACTTAAACACCCAGGTGCCTTTCCTTAAAGTTATTGAAGTATAATTTCCGATAAATCCTGTATATAAAATACTTATAATTATAAATCCTGAAAAATTTTAAAGATAGCTTCAATTTTTACACTTGTTTTATCAGTGTGCATTTTAAAATTGTGATTTATGTGCAGTTTTCATCCGAAATCGAGGCCATACAATAGGTGTAGTTACATTTGTATTCATAATTCCAGAAATATTTATATTTAGATGAAATTTTGGACATATTACATCCTCTCTTACTGCTCTATTATTGGAACTCACATACCCCATTCTTACCGACTAAGCATATTGTTTAGTATGCAAATCAATTATACGCAGAAATATTCCCATATTCTGAGAGACCAAATAAAGCAATATATGTTCAAAGTAATTCGCCATGGTATGAAACAAGCTGCACAAAAATTCAGACCAATAGGTGCAAGGTTTGACATTTATTTAAACGATGTTTACGACCCATAAATTCACCAATTTTTGATAAAATCAGTAAGTTGGAGGTGTCAATAAGTCTAGATGGGCATAACCAACTTTACCGGGCCTGACCGGAAAACTCCAGATCAGAAAGGGGAAGTCTAATCAGGAACGTCCCTAAACCAACATAGGGGTAAAGCAAAACCAATCAATATTGATGACCACAAGGAAGGCATGTTTGCTTGACCCAAAGTAAAAATTAAGATTACATAATGAGAAAGAGGACGAATAACAAAAATGAAATTATGCTCGATATGATAAGATATAAAAACATTATATGTGCAAATTCTTAAGTAGCAGTCGTGTGAATATACTTCAGATGAAATGCAGAGTCGAACAAGTTCGCTCTCTAGTGTTAAGTACCCCAAGTCAACAGCCAGAGAAAAAATGTTTGTTTTCTAGTGCATTAAAATTCACACATGCTATGTACCGGCACTATAATTTAGCAATTCGGTCGAGCACATAACTTTTAAACGTTACGGTAAATAATTGATTGGTCCCACATCTCCTCCTAAGTTCATTTCAAAAAAGAATAAATTAGTTTTTGTATTAATTGTGAAAATATTATTTGTAAATGTTACGTTATGATATTTAAATGCCACCTAAATAAATATTATATTTTAAAAGCTAAATATTGTTGTCTATGACCAATAATTTACTTTTCAAATTTAGTACATTCAATCTCACTGTGGAGTTACATTCGAAGGGCTATTCGCGTAAAAGCTGTCAGTATAAGCAATTATTGCTATACTAAAGATTTCACAAAGCAACTCTAATGAGCGTAATTAAAACTTAATTTACCACTAAACTTCAATATATAATACTAGACCGTTAATAAACAAATTATTTCAGAACAGACGTAGTACAATACATTTTTCATTCTTGGCGATTGTAGGTGAGATTCTGGCAATCTCTGCTATGATTTGAAGAACATTCCATTCTGGCAACCCTTTTCCTGTCTTTTGTCGCCAAGGTGAAAAGGTTTGTACAACAGTTGGTCTGTAGCATTTCAAAGATGAGCTGGCGTACGCTAAAAGAACATTACAAAATCCGGCCCCATTGGCTGTCGGAGGTTGCATATAGCAATAGATGATTCAACAGGTATTTTGTGGCTCATAGAGCACAAAATAAAAATCAGAAAATTATAAAATTTTCAGATTTTTACCTTGGCGCCAAAACTGCGACAAAGGACGACAAAAGGGGGACAGATGGCAACAAAAGGATGACAAAATACGCGTAAAGGATTGACAGAAAGGAATGTTGCTATTTTTAGCTTGGCGACAAAAGACGCAAACAGGGTTGCCAGAATGGAATGTTCTCCAAATTATAGAAGGGATTACCAGAATATTCCGTAAAAATCGCCATGAATGAAAAAGGGATTATACTATATCTGTACCATTCTTTCACGATAGTTCGGTACGCGTGGCTATTCACTTTTTTTAATTTCTCCACATTTGGTTGCCGTGACGTTCTCAGTGAGAGTTTAGCTAAATGATATGTAAATAAAAACATAAATTACATAAAAACAATATGCCAAAATATTTTATTATGTTAAGTAGTGTAAGTTTAAAAGAAGCTATAAATTAAAATAAATTTAAATGTAATAATTTTTAATAAATTGGAGGCCAGATGATGACCACCAGAAATTGCATTGAAAATTTAAAGTATGCACAATGACGATATAAAACTTCAAATTGTGTTATTGTATTAGATTAATATATTTACTTACGTTTTTGTCGTCATATTTTAAACAAAATTCATATTTAAACAATTTATCGTAATATCGACATAAGGACATATTTTTATCAAACCAATTGTTTCTATACGAAGCAAATAGTCAGAAATTTAGTTATCCACATAATTATAAATATTTATTAAACTAGATTATTAAAATTAATGTAAATGGAATATATAAGAAAAATTTTAAAACGTTGTTAACATAAATTGTAAAAATTTCAGGTGGGCAGAACCTGATTTTCCGTATATATGGCAATGAATTTGCTTTTTTCACAGTGAATAAATGAAGTATAAGATCGTGCGTATAATATTTAAAACCATCATTAAAACCACATTAGGATAATATGTGCGTATAATATTTAAAACCATCATGACATTTAGTAGCTAATAACAAAATAGCGAATTTTCTATCAATGATAGCATGAAGTAAACTAAAATTAGGGAGATTCAGTCCTGATTAGATATGCTTTCACTTGCCAACAATTTTACAATAAAAATCTAATTGAAAGTTACCTTGATATAAATGTATATACAAAGCTCAATCAATCTAAAACAGAAACTGAAAATCGTATCAAGGCTAAATATAAAATTTTAAGTTACAACCTGAATACCATCAAATTCCCATATATAACTCTGATACCTAAACTTCATAAGGACCCCATAAAATTTAGACCAGTTACTAATGGTTTTAAAACATACTTAACTTTTGCAAACGCAAGATTATTAAAACTTCTAAAAAATATATTGAAAAAATAAAAAATTCTGGTGTATTTTTCATTAACAATAGTAGTGAAGTAATTGAGAATCTTAAAGACATATCTGACGATTTACAGTATAGAAGTTGTGATTTCAACGACCTTTTTTGCAATATAGATATAAATGATCTGTTTAGCATATTAACGGAGATGTATGAAAAGTATGAGATGCAAAACCTCATTAAAAAACATATATACAAATATCTTGTCGAAATGGTTATGTTTGAAACTCTGCTTTATGATGGAACTGATTTCTACAAACAGCGTAATGGAATTCCGATGGGGGGTGCATGTTCCTCTATTCTGGCTGATATATACTTGAACAAATACGAGGAGGGAACACATATTTTAAATGAGATTGTATACATACGTTATGTGGATGGCATATTATATGCATGCCACGATGACCGGGATCACTTAGATTTTACTTTTTTTCCTTCAAATTTGACATTAACAGAAACTTCCCGTAACATTGATAATAGGATTAATTTTTTGAATTTGACATTATATAAACTTTCTAATGGTAAAGTTGGTTTTAAATTATATGATAAAAGAAAAGCGTTTAATTTTAAAATAAATTACATGATTAATTGGAATTCTTGTCTGCATCGAAATGTTTTCAGGAACATTATTATACATTTTTTAACAAGAAGCAAACGTTTAAATAGCATTGCTGAAAATCGCTATATAAGTGATCTGGGCTGTCTTATGGAAGCAATCGATATGGGTTACCCTCTACGTTTTCTCAGTGACATTTTATGTAAATTTTACGGCATAACCGTAACTGAGAGCTACGACTTGTATTTGAATGGGAAGGCACTTTCAGTCTATGATGGAAATGGACAGCGGCTGTATTGTGGAGGTCAGGGTTAACTGTCTGAAAGAGGTCTTTTTGTACAAAGTAAGAGTCTTTTGCTTTTCGGTGAGATGTATGCGTGGCTTGTTTTTCTTGGTATTGGATGTAGGTTATTTTATAGTATTTAGTGTTTCTGATTGGATGTGGTAATGCTCGTTGTTATTGTATAGGTGTAGGGACTGTATAGGTTTTTCAAATCTTTTCTTTTTTACATTTGAAGTTTAAGTATATGTACTTGGTTGGCGACATTGTATCCGCTTCCGGGAGTCTCGTCATGGCATAAAGCTGGCTAAACCGGGAAGTGGGGGTCACAATCCCCCCCGGCGAAATTTTGATACAATGTCATTCTTCATTTTTCTTGTTCTATTTATTATGTATTATATATATATATATATATATATATATATATATATATATATATATATATATATATATATATAGTGGGGTTACCGCGACATCAATCCTGCCGGTAGAGCAGTGTAGGATCTCCTAAACTCGAGTATTTTCGAGTTGGTTTATAATCGTAGGGACCCTCACACGTACCTACACTATAATGGCACGAAAACCTTTCCCCGACCTCTTACTAGTCCCATCTGATATTAGAAGTTCTACTACAAGAAAGGTTTTATTTTAATGATCCGGTCTCTGGACACCGACAGATTATTGCGTACATACTCTTCCCACAGCAGAACATAAACAAAAAGCAACCTCAAAGACTTCATGGAATTTCAGGAAAGCAGATTGGGGGGTTTTTACGGAGTGTCAGGAAAATTAAGTCCGTTCCTCCCCTCCGAATCTCAACAAGCACCCTGATACCATTAACAAAACTTTGACAGATACTATTTTATATTGTGTTAAGAGGTCCATCCCTAGAGGAAAAGTGAGAAGATATAAATGCTTCTGGTCAGATGAGCTCAACCAAATGAAGGCTAAACGAGAAAGGTTTAGGAAGATTGCCGAACTGACGGGTAGGCCGTCGGATGTGCAGACGTGGAGGAAACACGCGGTCCTTTTTAAAAAGGCAATTTTGCTTTCAAAGCGTGCCTCTTTCAACAACTTCATAAAAAACATCAATTATCAAAAAGATAGTAAAATAACTTACAAATTTCTAGCAAATATTAATAATGAAAGCACCCGTGTTAAAAAGCAACCATTTTTAGTTGATGGAAAGACCATAACAACAGATAAAGGCGTTGCAAGCTCTTTCGTGAGGCACTTCTCAGAATCACAGCGTAAGGGAGCCTTTGCAAGGAAAATGTCGGGAGTTGTTAAACGGAAGGCGGATTGTATTTGGTTAGAGAGCAATGTGCTCCCTCAAGCGAGAAAAATGTTTAGCTCGAAAATTTCAGAATTTGGACTGAATGAGGAATTGGAATATATATATATATATATATATAATTTAAACTCAAATATATTGTAATTGTGGTGTTTCAGTATGTAAATACATTGAATTTAAGCAAAAATAAAGATGTTTTATGGCGGATTCAACACTAAATATGAATTAAAATGACTTTAAAAATCACAATTTTGACAGAAGACGGATGCCATATTTTATTTTGAAGTGGGTCACTTGATCTCTTCATATAATGGCCACGTGATCTCTTCATATAAACGCGCTTATCATCACGTCTCGCTTATCATCTGAACAACATACTAAAATTTCATTTTGATAAAGTCATTTTTACGGCACTTATCGTACTGACGGACGCACAAACAGAGAGACAGACAGAATGAACAAAGTCATAAACACTTTTCAACTATATTGTAAAGTGTTAAAAAGGATCAGGAAAAAGTGCAAATCATTAAGTAAACAAATATTGGAATTTTCGTTATCTTAGTATAACAGTTGTTATAGTAACCTAATCTAACAAATAAATAAAAACTAACCATAATTAATATATGTATTATAAGCATGCCATAATGTAGAAATATTGAATAAAAATCTATGTGCACTAGTAACAGAATACAAGACTACAGACTACAAAAACTCTTCGCAGAAAAATAGAACAATCTTCCAAACATGGACATAGGATAGACATATTTAACATGCTGTTATATCAAATAAAAATTACGTCACTCTGCTTCCTCAAAAGCCTTGTTTTCATATCAGCCATACATACTGAAAAAGACTAAGTAACGGAATGAATCGAATGGACAAAAATCAGGCCTTATTTCTTAAATATGACACAAGTTCTACATTTTTGTCAAAGTTTCCTCATTATTTTTAAATCTAAAAATGCATTACATATACTTTCATAGAAGTCACGCTTAGTATGCGCTCGTCAACATAGCATAGTTGATCTTGCAATTTCAAGAAATGTTGATATATGCTACAAATTTGAGAAACTCCATGGAGACTATCAACTTCAGTCCCATCAATCGACTTTAAAGATTGGGCTCAGCATGTACTAGGCTGCAACGGCTATTTTTATATTCAAAAGTCCGTCTGTGGAAGGTGTTTTCAAGGATAGGATTGCGTCAAACTTGCAAAGGCGGCAAGAAGAGTTGATATGTGTCACAATTTTGAGAAACTCCATGGAAACAATAAACTTCAGTCCCATCATTCGAGTTGTCTCAAATTTCTTAAAGAGTGATCTCAGGATGCACTAGGCTGAAACGGCTAATTTCGTAATCAAAGAGTCGGCCTGTAAAAAGATGCTCCCAAAGTAAAAATTATATCGATCTTGCAATAGCTGCAAGAAGAGTTGATATGTGCCACAATTTTGAGAAGCTGCATGGAGACTATCAACTTTAGTCTGTTTATTCGACAAATTATTCTGATTATCCAAATTTCTTAAAGGGTGAGCTCTGGATGTACTAATCTGTAACGGCTAGTGTCGTATTCAATGACACCGCTTATATAAGGAGTCCTGCGGGTTCCCTTAGCATTTTCAAGATTATACAAAAGGTCTCCTTATTGGGCGCATCTTTCCTTGCTTTCACGCATATTCCATGCTATGGAAAGCATAATAAACTCGAAACCAGTTCATGGATGCTGTTATTTATAATCGGAAGGCAATCCTGATCACAAACTTACATGGATAAGTTGAAAATACATTTCTAAGTTACTGATCACGGTACCTTTCTGTAGTTGCATTCTTAAATTAGCATCTTTGCATTGGGAACGCTAAAGTCGTCGGGTTCCTGGGGAACTTATAAAATGTATTGATTTCAGCGGGAAAATTAATTTCATAAGGACGTAGAAACGTTTAATACATATCTGTCTGTCACACTGTAAAATTTACAAGTTTCTAAAATGAATTATGAAATATTAAAGGATTGCGGGCCAGGCAAAATGATTGGTTAGACTATATTTAACCTCTGTCCAGGGGTTGCTCATGTCTGCACTGAACCTTCAGCTTATTATGAAATGTCAAGTACAGACAATAATTAATTGGCATATACTTAATGCCGTTATAGTAAAAATTAGTGCCAAACGTGTGTTCTCCACGAAATATGCTTTTCTCAAGGAATCATGTGAAAGAGAATGTTAACAATCCAACGATTCGTTTTATTCCTTCATTACGTTGGTGGCTACATAGACGCGGTGAATCTAACAATATATAAAAGCGTACCAAGTGGTATACATTTTGAACAATCGCAGACAAGTAATGTATAAATTGTGTACATGGTTATGCACACATTTGCTTCCATCAATTGCTAGTTGGAGAAATTTTCATGCAGCAATAAAATACCGTTTATCAGCAATAGAAATGAAAGAAGGGGAATTTTTAAGCAGTTCGTCTTGTTCAAAAATCAATGTTTCTGTAAACGATAAAATGACTAAAGTAAATACAAATTAAAGTAACTTTTCAGTGCAGATTGTATAATGGGACTTATTCTGTTACGATGGCTATAATCTACTTTTTTTATTTATAAACCGACAGAACATAAGTATAATTTTTTGGGAAGGCAACAATTTGGGTAGTAACTCTAAGATAAGCCAAATTATTCAATCTCACAGCATATTATCCGATTCGAAATATAATTTGTTTTTTCTCAAATGACAATAAGTAGTGATAATATTTTATAATAATATTATTTATATAAAAATTACTTCATTCAATCTCAGTTCAGTTTCATAATTCGGTTAATATATCTCAGAATCTTGCCTCAGTGCAAGATAGTTAAAATAAGCTAAACAAATAACATATAACCTCGATCTGTAATGACCAGATAATATCGGCTGGATAAAAAAGAAATGCGTGACAAGCGGCACAAAATTCCTGCATGTCGAGCTGTTTAATATTTCAGCAATGCCAATTTAGAACAATTGGCTGCTAAGTAAAATAAGTAACTTTTAACACAATCCATAATGATTTACATCGTAAAATGTAGCTCAAGTCAATATAAGAATATATACTCTAATGTTTCTATTTTAACTTATATATTTCTTAAATATATTAAAATTGGATATTTTTATCTCTACATAATGTTCAGTAAATTTCCCCCCTTATTTTACTAATATCAATAGACTTATTATATCTTAAATAATAAAAGGCAATGTCTGTGTGTGTGTGTGTCTGTCTGTCTGTCTTATACACTATACGTTTCGCGACCGCGCGTCGGAGAGCTACGAAATTTGGCAATCGGAGACCCGGGGGGGAGGGAAGGGGACACATGAAAACCGATTTTTAAAATTTTAATTATTTTTTTATTTATTTAATGTTTTATGCGATTTCGACCGTTTTTTGCCCTTTTTGCCATTTTTTCTCCACGATCCAGACATCGTAGAAAAAAATAAATGACACCATCGGAAAGAACAGAGAATTTCGAGTAAAAATATATCAATTTCAAATCTGAATTTCGATTTCTAATATTTTTTAAAGATTTTAAAACAAAAGTCACTTTTTGCTCAAGAAAACGATTTTTGGTTTTTAAATTCTCGCATCGTGAAAAGTACTCATAATTTCGACTAATAATTTACATTTTCAGAAAGGTCAAACATCTGGCATTCTTACAAGTCCAATCTGGTCCAGAAATAATGAAAATTGCCTTCAGGATGGCAATTTTAAAGACTCCATGATTTTAAATTTGTCGGCTACCGGCTCAGTTTCTCAACGGCATTTTCCCCCCATCCGCATTAGTTTCTTCCCCGTCTCCATGGAGACCGCGCTTTCGGTTTTAACTGAATTACGAGCATAAGTGTTGTATACATCGGGCGAAATTATTATATTTATATGATATTTTAAATGGATATTTTTAAATGGATATTTTAAATAATTTAAATGATTGAATTATGGTGGTTTGAATTGTGGTGATGTATTTGAAATTATTATATTTATGGATTGGTGGAACGATATGGTTGATTTTTTTATTTTAAATGGATATTTTAATTTATGGATATTTTAATTTATAGATATTTTAAATGGATATTTTAATTTTATGGCTATTTTAAATGATGGAACGAGGATGGTGGAATTAAGAGCATAGCATATGGTCGTTATAAATTTAAATTAGCGCGCGAGAATTGCACTCGGTAGGCCTGGGTTCGATTCCCGCCACTGATGCGGAGTACGATCACCTTAAACATATGGGTCGATAATTCCTTCCGAGAGGTTGGTGGCAGGAAAAGGAGGGTACGGTCTCTGTGGATGCCTCCCCCACTGGGTCCTGGTCCAAATTGGGTAAATAAAAAGAAAGTTATGGAGATTGTCGCGGAGGGCGCGGTAGCCCAGTGGTTAGCGTGCGGGAATTTCACTCGGTAGGCCCGGGTTCGATTCCCTCCACTGACAAAACTGCTGCCGTGTTCACGCGGAGTACGATCACGTTAAACATGTGGGTCCGTAAGTCCTTCCGAGAGGTTGGTGGTAGAGGAAGGAGGGTACGCACCCTGTGGATGACTTTCCCACTGGGTTCCGGTCTAAATTGGGTGAATAAAAAGAAGGTTATGGAGATTGTCGCGGAGGGCGCGGTAGCCCAGTGGTTGGCGCGCGGGAATTGCACTCGGTAGGCTAGGGTTCGATTGCCGCCACTGCCAAAACTGCTGCCATTTTCACGCGGAGTACGATCACGTTAAACATGTGGATCCGTAAGTCCTTCCGAGAGGTTGTTGGTAGAGGAAGGAGGGTACGGACCCTGTGGATGCCTCCCCTACTGGGTTCCGGTCTAAATTGGGTGAATAAAAAGAAGGTTATGGAGATTGTCGCGGAGGGCGCGGTAGCCCAGTGGTTAGCGCGCGGGATTTGCACTAGGTAGGTCCGGGTTCGATTCCCGCCACTGCCAAAACTGCCGCCGTGTTCAGGCGGAGTACGATCACGTTAAACATGCGGGACCGTAAGTCCTTCCGAAAGGTTGGTGGTAGGGGAAGGAGGGTACGGTCCCTGTGGATGCCTCCCCCACTGAGTTCCTGTCTAAATTGGGTGGCACTTCCTGGTAGGTCGTTCCTTCTGGTAGGTCGCGCCAGCGAGTGTGCCACGGTTAGAATTTGCCACGGTCAGAATTTTCAAGGGTAGCGAACAGGCTGGTCGCCAAAGGCGGCTAGTTTAAAATATTATTTCCCATTTCTTATTTGATAATCAATTCTGGCTATAGTTTTATTCTATGTGGCATGACTAAATTTTTCATTTTCAAGTTCATTTAAGTTATAATCCTTAGAATTTCGCCATAGCAACTAAATTTTATAATGTTACATGGTACTAATTTATTTTATTAAATGTCATCCACATCTAATAGAGTTTTTAATACATGATATATAATATGTCACGTTCTCGACTTAATAATCGAGTTCACAATAAATTAATTAATTTCACAAAGTGCTTCATATATTTATTGACAATATTAATTTTATATTATTCTGTGGCAACTTTTACTGTTTATTTACTTATTATAAATATTTTTATATATTATAAATAGTACTCTCCCCCCTCAATAGCAATCGGCATTTTCCCAAAGATCGGTACGGTCCAGAATTTGGCGACTTTTTTATCTCCAATTCTCTAACTACTCCCGACGTTTCTAAAATGTAACTTTAGCTTATAGAAAGGCATTTCATGTAATTTTTTTGCAAATTTAACAATATTCTAACGATTTAAAACACACAACTTATATTTTTTTAAGTTGATACTTAGAAGGAATTTAATAAAAAAGTACTTAGAAAAAATTTGATAAAAACAAAAATTAGAATAAATTTATGAAGATTGATAATTTAGGCACTTTTTGGCCAGTCGTTCTCTGTCGAAGATCCTTATGTGAAAACAACCATTTGTGCAATAGTTGAACCTTATTAATTTGAACATGTTTCTACACCCGCTCGCGGGTTTACTTCGCCCTCTAAAAATGCATCCCAGAATCCGGCCCGGCTGGCTGTCGGAGGTTGCACGAGGAAACAGCTGTTTGTGCAACTGGTGTTCCGTGGCTCATAGAGTGATGTCGTAATTCCAAAATGGATCTACAGCTGATTCGCGGGCTTACATCGCTAAGCTCGTCAGCTAAAAAACATCACAAAATCCGGACCCGCTGACTGTCGGAGGTCGCACGTGGCAACAGCTATTTGTACAGCAGGCATTCAGTGGCTCATAGAGTGATTTTCATGTTACGTCCGCTGCTCGGACGTAAGCCTGTTTTCCGTGAGCCATAGAACACCTGTTGCACAAACAACTTTTGCTATGTGCGAGCTCCAACAGCCAGCGAGGCTGGACCGCGGGTAGGACCACGAAGCGGTAGTAGGCCCATGTTCGAATTGTTACTAACCAACTATTGCCACATTGTAACTAAATCCGATTGTCGCCCCTTTAACCGAAAAGTATCGAAATTTGATAAATAATGATACTTAAAAGAAATTTTATAAAAAAGATACTTAGAAATGCGGTAAAAAATGGAACTTAGAACATTCGTACCCACTTGTAATCAACCACTGTTTCATTTTACCACTGTCAATCAAACTGTAAAAAAAATTCTACATCTTTCACACTTCCCAGCCATTTAGCACACTCAACACAAATCAAGGAAACTTGAGACACAATGAAAAAATATCTCCATACTTTGCTCCAATCTATCAAAATCCAAAATCAACACGTGGTTGTATCCAAAAATCCAAAACCAACGTGGCTGGTTCCTCCGAAAAGACGTCCGAAACGATCGAAAATCACAGCAGAAGCAAGAATTGAGCTGCTGTTCTGTATAAGTTCCCAAAAGAGGACTGCCAGAGTTACTAAAGACACGCAAAGGTGCGATATAGCACTCAGCTTATCGCCGATTTGGAGCGACAAAAGGGATTGAACCCAGCAGGCAACTAAATAACTTGACTCCACCTGAAACCAGAGAAATTAATAAACCTGCAGTCTCTCCAACTGTCAGGAATTATTGTATTAGGATGGTTGACTATAAAAATGCCTATCCTTCTTGCTCTTCGCAACCAGTACCATCTTTACTTGATATCATCTGTAGCATCTGTACCTGGTGATACGTATAACTAAATTAACATTACGTTCCCTTTCAATTAATACTATCTTTTACTTAATTCCATTTCTAAATCCTTAATTAAATTAAATTTGAACATTTCCCATAACAAAGTAATTCAATAATTTTCAACAAATGTAGATCCAAAATTCGAAATAAACCTGTATTCAAAATTAAAAATTATAAAATCAATATTAATAGACAACTTAAATATTTAGGTTAATTAATGATGACAACATTAAATAGACCTCTCATATTTTTTTATCTGAAAGGGAAATGTTTTGATTGCTTCTACTTTGGCTAAAGTTTCTGGTTGTAATTGGGTGTAAATAAAACTTTCCTTACAATTTGGTACATTTCGGAATTTGGGGTAATAATATAACTGGAACTCAGATTAAAATTATTTTATCTTTACAAATAATTTTTCTTCTTAAATTATCTTCCAGTTTTAGAACATCTTCAAACATCTCTCTTTACTTACAGGCATTCCCCCCATACCCTGTAATTAATGTCCAATATACAAAATATATTAACAATAATACTGGTTTCGCAATATGTATTTTTTTAACATGATATTCTGGACAAGGTTTACTCTTTCAAGATTGACAGCGAAAACACATTTTTTTTCAGGCTGAAATGGCAGCTATTTATTTCGCCATTAATGGGGCTGCTTTAAATAATACAAAAATTCCTATTTATTATGATAATCTTTCTTCTATTTTGGCTTTAAATCTCTTAGTAACAAATCAAAAATTTTAAATAATATCAAAATTATAGCTAATGCTTCTAAAAATTTAATTAAGTTATCCTGGGTTAAAGCCCATGCAGATGTTTTGGGTAACGAAGTTGCAGATAAACAAGCCCAATTAGCTGCAATTTCTGGTGCCCCTCTCAATATTATATTTCCATATTCTCTACTTAAGATATACTGCATCAATCTTTCAATTCGAGCTCCAACTATCATCCCACATTCAAACTGGGTTAATTCCCTTTAGGTAGCCACTATCGCGTTATTTAACGTTTCAAAATACATTCAAGAGTCCAACATATATATATATGTCTGGGTTGTTGTTGTTGCTGTTGTTGTTCGCGTGTCCATGGATAAGCAATATTGTAGTGGAGTAGTGGTCTAGATTCCCTCAAAAGCATTGATCACAGTCTCTGACAATCTTGGTGCATCCCAGCTGTAGAGGATCTCCCGTAATGAATTCCTGATATATATGTCTGGGTATACATACATATATATATATATATATATTTATATATAAAGTATATATATATATATATATATATATATATATATTAATTTAGTGACTTGTATATTAAATATCAGTGAGCATAAGGGGTGACATCTACAGGAAACGTATTCGCTGCCACCAACATCCCGGACGATCTTTCAGAACCTCAAACTTAACGTGCCCGTACTCTACTTAAATGCAGTAACAATATGGGCCGTACTGGGAATCAAAATGTTGTCCTCCGGGTTTAATTCCTTCAAGAGGTCGATGGCTGGACGACAGTTTTTTTTACAACAATGATGATATGTATAACTAATTGTGTAAGATAGTTAAAAGAGAATCCAGTAGGCAGCTTCGCTTATACTATGAAAGATAAACATTTAGGAGTTGATAATAAGATTGAAGCGGAATATTGAACTCTTTTCACAAACTTATCTGTTTAGCCTGTCCTGGGTTCGTCATAGGAATGTTGAATTTTTGGAAATTAACTCGAGAACGAACAGATATAAAGTCCAAATTTGTTACGTAGTTGTTTTTGTTAGATATTTTATTTTTTGGCATTATGAACCTTATTGTTGTCCAATAAGGTTCATAATGCTAAAAATTATAAAAATTTAAACTTTGGGGGAAATAATTTGAGAATGTCTTAATTAAAACGTTTGCATTTTGATATGTTTTATTAAAAAAAATTAAATTATGTTTGGTAAAAAAGAGAATTATAACATATTGTTTATTTATATATCTAGGGGCGCTCGCTCACACTCGATAACCTCTGAAACTCGCCTCGTGAGCTCTCTCTTGACGCCTGATGCACATCCGTTGGGGGCCCCTTGTTCGTATACGTAATACGCACGTTGGAGTTTCGCCCTTTGTTAGATAACGCCCATTAATCACAGGATTTCTGTATCGTCGGTCCAGTAAATAGAATGCGCTACCTTCCATTAAGTTTACTCTCCAAAATGTCGAAGGTCTACTAACTTAGGAGATTGAATTGCTAAAAAGATTGGGTAGTTTCTGCAGATCTCGCTAAATACTTAAAATTGACCAGCATGGCTCCCGAGCTGCTCACTCCACGCAGACTTAGCTAATGCGTGTAGTTGAATCTATACACACCAATTCTCGCAACAGGCAGAACACCGGCATTGTGTTTTTTGGCATATTGAAAGCTTTCGACACGTGCTGGATCCGACTCTGATCACCAAGCTGCTGCGACTTAGCGTATCAACCCAATTACTTACTGTCATCAACTCGTATCTCCCTAATCGTTCTTTCCGCGTACAACTTGGTACTTCTCGCTCGTCACCCCGTCCGATCAAAGTCGGAGTTCCTCAGGGGGTAATCGCAGCTCCCTACTTTTTAACATGTAAAGTAACGATATACCACACATGCCACAGGTGCAACTTTGCAATTTTGCAAATGCCATTGTTATCGTAACCCGCGGCGACTCTCTCCAGAACACGATCAGCACTCCACAAAGCTTTATCACACACCCTTGAACGCTGGCTCGTCCACTGGAACATCAAAATTAATGCTTCTAAGTCTAACGTTTTTATTTTTAAGACACGCAACAGAGCAATTACTCATAAACTCCAAATTCGTATTTTCAATGAAACAATTCCTTTTAATTATGCCGTAAAGTATCTGGGAGTACCTCTTGTCGCCCACATGACTTATGGCTCCCATATGAACTTAAAAGTTCAACCTTCTAAGCAGGCTATTGCCCTGCATCCCCTGCTCTGTACAGGTTCGCTCCTTTATCTGGAGAACATGCGTTTCTTTTACAAACAAGTCATTGCAATTCTGTTTTTGTACGCCTGCCTTATATGGAGTTCGGCAGCAAAAGCACATATTGGGAAATTGCAAGTTATCCAAAACAGTCTCTTACGTAATGTCACCCAGTCTTCTTGGCTTGTCAAAAACGAGGTTATTCATGACGATCTTAAAGTTTCTGGCTCTGGAGAACAAATTCGTAGATTCACTCGAAATTTCTACAACAACTTTGAGAAATCCTGCCTGACAGAAGTAGATATGGACTATGACCTGCTGCAGACGTCAAAAAAACGCCGACTGCAATATAATATTTCTGACCTAAGGCGAACTTTCAAGACACGTGTATTGAAGATTCGCTTACAGATCTGCCTCCTCCGATTTAACCCAAAGTCTGGATTAGAGATGGCGCTACGGTACAGTCTTGGCAGTACCGCCAGCCATTCCTCGTAAACACTGACCCCGTACAACTGCATAGGAATTAAGTTACAATGAGCTACGTGTGCTTGTAATAGAAACACGAGATCTGCTACCCAGCTCTGCTACCCAGTAAACTTTCTCCTCCGTTCACTTGCTTTTTTTTCTTTGACTCTTCTTATTAATAGTAATTCAGTAGACGTGGATCGTCTAAGGTAATGCAGACCACGTCTACGAACCATAGGCTCAGCCAGTCAACTACAAGTATCGGTGAAATGGAATTCTCAAACATCCCATTGATATGATTTCAAGTATTAAAAAGAACTACAATACTATTCGACGTGGGTATGCGAGGGTTCTTCCTCAGGTTCCTGAAATGCAAACGCCTTGAATCCTTGGAATCCCAGGAACTCTCTTTATGAGCTCTATCAACCTCCTGCGCGTTGTGACGATAAACGCACGTCTGGGCCCCTGCTCGTATATTTACAACAATAAGACATATTTAAATTCTAATAATAATGATAGGCAACGATAACGAAAATATCAAAGATAGCATCAGCATTACAGCTCGGAATATTAAATACATTTTTTATTCTTTAAATTAACTGAAGGAGCCGGCTTCTGATTGTCAACAGTTTATAATATAAACAGCTTCATTTATCTGTCGATCTATCTACCTCTGGATAACGCTGCTACAAAATGTTGCCAAACGTGTTTCAATCCCAGATAAATATTACAATTTAAATACTAATCCAGACCACCAGTAATTTCATAACTTTCCACGTGAACACTCATTTTTTCCAATCACGCAATGACTTTCCACGACCGCTGCTGCTTGAATTCAGTGTTCATATTAAAAACCGGGGCGTTCATTATCTTCTAAGCTAATTAAATTTTTGCTTGAACGCGGTACCTTTTTCTTTTCTTTTCTTCATATTTTTCCTTTGAGTGGCGTCAGCAAACTTAAATTTATATTTTAAAAGATTCAACAAAAAAAACAGTTTTTGACATTCAAAACACATTTTATTTCACAAACGTGTTGGCCAATGGTAAATGGAGAGGACAGAAAAGAAAAGAAACGTCGATTAAATAGAGAAAGTATGGGGAGATGGCGAGCACGTCAAAGTCACGAATACTTATAAAAAATTCGAAAAGAAAGGGCCGAAATGCGTAGACTGAAAATTAAGAAGGAATCTCTATAGCAACCTCAAATCCATCGGCAAATTGATGAAAATCACTGCCGAATAGAAATATATCTCTCTCAATATCTGCTTATAGCGCTGCGAGATATCTCAATGTCCCACCAACCAAATGCGAGGTAATGCTTTGCAAATTTTGAATTCCGCATGACGGACATACCTTCTACTTTTAAATAAATAATTTATACAACATGTTTGTCAAATATTTGGCCTTGAGCCTTGTTTATCGTCAAGATATTAACTAATTGAATGGGAAACTGGCACAATACAGCATACATAATAACGTCATAGACCTCCTTTTCATTCTTAATGAATATTTATTATAAAATACAATTTGAAATGTAATCACTTACCAAAAATAAAACTTCTGCAAGGTATGGGAAGTATATAGTTACCTCTTTTTAAATGCATTGCAGTAAATGTTGAATTCATAATTGTTGGTTTTACAAACAAAGTTTCGCAAGCATTGTTGTTATGCACAAACAGAGCGTTTCTCACTCATTATTGTCATGAACAATTACGATTCATTGTTGAAAACGCTGTTGCCATTTCAAAAAAGCAATTATTTAAATAAAGTTCAGAATTATTTATATATTTTGAATGGCACTCAGTTATTTCATTTGACTCCAAATATTTATTTTGTGTATTATTATCCTGTTAAATATTTCAGGACTAATTAAAGCTGAGTCAAATTTATAATTGCAATTTTTTTTCTCTTCTCTGATCTGGTTACATGCACGTCCCCAAAATGCACAGTCGAAAACCCAGATCACCCGACTCGCCCTAGGGTACGAGCAGCAAAATGCACTAAATTTTATTAGGGAAGAATCAGTTCTCTAAAACACATTTTTGCTGCATAAATTGCAACGAGAGGAGTGCTTATTTGGCCCATCTTTATTGAAGATTCAGATTATTACAAATTCAATTTCCCTTGCTAATTAAACTGCTAATACAACATATTTAAATCATTTCTTGAAAAACAATTCTTTATCTTTAAAACATATACTATTTGACTTTAGATAAATTCTTATTCTCAGATCTTAAATATATAAATTTCTATTTTTTGTAATATTTTTGATTAGGTCTAATAATAGGTCGAGGGGTAAATATTATATAATTCGCAGAAGTTACGGCCCAACGTCTGACTAAATAATCTGCCCCAGGCAGAAGGTTGATTTAATACTAATAAAACTCAATTGATAAATTACAAGTATCATTACTGGAAATTAAAGCTTATCATGTTCTTTATCTCTCTATCATTCTATCATGATTTTGTTTTGCATACCTACATAATCTCAATAAATCATCCATCTGTCTTACTCAATAATTACTCTTTTAATATCTTTAGTGATTACAGTGCTACTTACTTATTTGTAACGGTACTTCATACAACTTTCATTAAATATTTATTTGTTGTGTTCTTAATTTCATTAGCACGGTAGCTTATATTAAATCAAAATTCTCATAAAAATGATATACAAATATAAATTTCAATATTCATAAAGTCATAATTCAAATTATACTGATGGAAATAATTATCGTTCTGAATTAACATTTTAAACACTTTTACTCTTATATATATCATACGGTTATATATTCTCTTAAATTTATAGGAATTAGAAATTAATCCTTAAATGTGTTATAGTTTTTCTCTGCTTCTGTAGAGTCAGTACTCAAAGCTGATTTCTTCTTATAAAAGTTCACACTGGATATATCTTACCCTGGTTGTTAACAAATTTCTAAATTGAATGTTATTTGTTAATTACCTGCTTGTTCTTAGTTATCATCACCGATAAATTGTCCGGAATCCGATACGAGTATTAGAATTTTTATTCCACACGCGATGTGTGCAAATTCCTTCACCGATAAGCATTGTTGTGTGCTACATAATTTATTTTGACAATCCGAATATGCATACACGTAACACTGAAGATACCTGCTTATAGCTTGACCAGTCCAGAGTCATTGAGTTTTAGGTTCCAAGGCATCGTTGCATGAAGGAATCGAAGTAGGGGATCATCCGATGACTTTCTATGATTGCTGCTGCTTGAATCCTCTGTTCATATTAAAATCCGGAGCGTTCGTTCTCTTTTTAGCTAATTAAATTTTTGCTTGAACTCCGTTCGTTTTTCTTTTCTTTTCTTCATATCTTTTCCTTTGAGTGGCGTCAGCAGATTTAAATTTATATTTTAAAAGATTCAACAACAGAAAAACAGTTTTTGACATTCAAAACACATTTTATTTCACAAACGTGTTGGCCAATGGAAAATGGAGAGGACAGAAAAGAAAAGAAACGTCGGTAAAATAGAGAAATTGTGAGAAGATGGCGAGCACGTCAAAGTTAAGAATATTTTTAAAAATTCGAAAAGAAAAGGCAGAAACGCGTAGACGGCAAATTAAGCAGGAATCTCTATAGCAATCTCAAACCCATCACCAAATTAATGAAAATCACGTGAAATGCGAGGTAATGGTTTGCAAATTTTGAATTCTGTATGACGGGCATACCTCCTACTTTTAAATAAATAATTTATACAACATGTTTGTCAAATATTTGGCCTTGAGCCTTGTTTATCGTCAAGGCATAAGCTAATTAGGCGGGAAACTGGGACAATACAGAACAAATGCAAACGTCACAGACTTCCTTTTCATTCTTAATAAATATTTTTTATCAGGTACAATTTGAAATGAAATTAATCACTTACCAAAAATCAAACTTTTACAAAGTATGGGAACAAATAAAGTTACGTCTCTTTAAATGTATAGCATTGTAGTAAATGTTGAATTCATAATTGTTGATTTTTTCAAACAAGCAATGTTTCGCAAGCATTGTTGTTATGAACAAACAGAGCGTTTCTCCATCATTATTGTCATGAATAATTACGATTCATTGTTGAAAACGATGTTGCCATTTCAAAAAAGCAATTATTTAAAGAATGCTCTGAGCGATTTATATATTTTGAATAGTTAAAAATATAAATATTACTTTTTACTTTCCTTATATACATAATGTATAAGGAAAGTATTGTGACGGTGTCGAAAATTCGAATTCGAGTTTTCTATCGGAGAGCACGTTTCAAGGAGGCCTGATAACGAATCGAACATTTTTCAGGTGATGTCTGTGTATGTGTGTGTGTGTGTGTGTGTGTGTGAGAGAGAGAGAGAGAGAGAGAGAGAGAGAGAGACTGTGGAGACGATAACTGAAGAAAGAATTGACCGATTCGAATGAAATTTGGTACAAAATTAAAATCCGTGAATACTAGAAGCCTATTGATTTTAAACACAATCGAATGTTCAGAATCCCCCTAAATTTTTTAGTTGAATTTTGAAAATTCATCAAAAAATCAAAACCGTTAATAAAGTTGCTCAAATAGACATTTCTTATGTAATTTTTCCTTAGAAAACGATTAACATAAACTTTAGAACGCTAGTATGAACCGTTCTCGAGATCTTGTACATTTTTCAAATAAATTTATTAAAAAATCCTATAAATTAAAAAAATATTATCTGTTGAGATACATGTTCACTTTTCATATGTAATATCATGCGATAAATTAAATTTGGCGACATCATTCTCATGGATCTAGCTCATTACATTCACGAGAAGCGATACTTCGAGTAATACATTTGTATGTGAACTGCTAACTGCCATAAGAATAACTTATTTCTCCGTCCATAACGTTTGATGAGATTTTGGCAACGAGTTTGGCGGAATGTCGCCAACTTGACGTCTTTTTTAAATATTCCCAAATTAACGAAAATCTCACCAAATGGATAAAAATGGCGCTAAATCAATGAAAATGGCAACTAATTGAAGAAATGTCAATATATTGGAAGGAATGTAGGTGTCCACTATAAGAATAACTTATTTTTACTTTCCTTATATACATAATGTGTAAGGAAACTATTGTGACGAGGTCGAAAATTCGAATTTGAGTTTTCGACGGGAGAGCACGTTTCAAGCATCCCTGATCACGAATCAAATATTTTTGAAATGATGTCTGTGTGTGTGTGTCTGTGTGTGCGTGTGAAAGTATGTGTGTGCGTGGATGTGTGTGTGTGTGTGTGTCAGTGAGTCTCTGGAGACGATAACTGACGAGCGAATGGACCGAATCGAACGAAATTTGGTGCAAAAATCACAATCCTCTTAAACACTGGAAGCCTATTGTTTTTATACGCAATCGAATGTTCAGAACCCCCCTAAATTTTCGAGTGAAATTTTGAAAAAATCGTCAAAAAATCAAAACCGCTAATAAAGTTGCGCAAATAGACATTTCTTATGTAATTTTTCATTAGAAAACGATTGACATAAATTTTAAAACGCTAACACGAGATATTGCACATTTTTAAAAAAAATTATCAAAAAGTTATATGAAATAAAAAAAAATATTTCCTATTGATAAACATGTTCCCTTTTCATATGTAATACCATGCGATAAATTTGATGACATTATTCTCGTGCATGTAGTTCGTTCCAATCATGAAAAAATATACTTTGAGTAATACTTTTGTATTTGAACGCCAATAGTAAATTATCTGCTGTAAGAATAACTTATTTCTCCTTCCATAACGCTTGGCGAGATTTTGGCGACGAATTTGGCGGAATGTCGCCAACTTGGCGACATTTTTAATTGTTGCCACATTAACAACAATCTAGCTAAATTGATAAAAATGACGCTAAATCAATGAAAATGACGACTAAATGAAGAAAATTCAATATCCTGGAAAGAGTATAAGTATCTACTATAAGAATAACGTTTCTTTTAACTGTAAAAGTAATAAATTCATTGCATTATATAAAGTCATGTGTTGCCCACATCAGACTTTCTTTTACTGTAAAAGAAGTAAATCCATTGCATTACATAAGGAAAGTAATGAGCTACACACATCAGATTTTTTTAATATCACCCTGATATCATTAATTGAAAGCGTATGCACAAAACATGCAAGTATCACTATTACGATCAACGATTTGTCTTGTTTATACGATCTCTAATTTCTAATCGTATACTCTAAATGATGCTAAACTTTACTGATTGACTGAATTATGTAAAATATTTTAAAATCGTGTTATGCAAAATATTCTTCCACGAGCTACAGATTTGCCGGTATTCATGTAGAAGAATACATTTATTGTTATTATAGAATGATGTTATTAAATACTGGTCTGGTTTTTTCTATAAAATTTATTACCTTGGTAAGATGTTCATATCATAAGATGTGAAGAAAGAGGCCATATTACCACTAATTGCATATGATGTGTTTGTTCCTTACTCTGAGATTTTGTCCTGCCATAAATAGAACACTGGTAAATGACATTCTGTTCTAGCAATTGTCCACAAGCATATTCGCGCCAACAATAAGTTATTCAATCTAAACTGTCAACTCTTGGCTACAGTTTGGATATGTTATTGTTCTGAATTTCGACTTTTTTGCCCGATCCATTGTTCACTTAACAATTTGGCACTTTCTCTCAGTTTTACACTGTTTTATTTACGTTGGTTTCTCTGTTTGTGTCAAAACTTAAAATCAATTTTGACCTAGTTTTACCGACCCGATTTCCTTGAAATTTTACACGCATATATTATTTGCAATGCCAATAAAATATTTTATAAAATTTGATTCGATCCTCGCCGATATAAAAAAGATATAATTCGATATAAAAAAGAAAAATTTAGGCACGTAATGCTGCTCAGGTCAAAAATATAAAATTATATATTTAAAAAAATATTGAAGTTACACTGTTTTGCTAAAATGCACTAAAGAGTAAAAAATAAATTCTAGTTTTCAAAGCATTTATGGTCATATGCGACTAAAATTACAATCGTTGGGAGTCATAAAATTATTGTTTTGGGACATTAACAGAAATTTAAAGAACGGTAGAAGTGATTACATAGAATTGAAAGTGATTACATAGAATTACATAAAAGAATAATGGATTGTTAAATCAAAATTGTTAGAAAAAATTTAAATGTATTCCATGTTAATATTTTGTAAAACCTTTACTTTATCATACTATATAGTATAGAGAATGATGTCTCGTTGTATCACGAACATTTTCGAATTCGAAATTTTGATGCCACTATATATTTTAGGCCCTCTTAAACATGTTTCGACTATTTTTGGAGTGACGTTCGTCTGCCTGTCTGTCTGTGGTATTTTCTTGTGAATACGAGAGCTGCCACAAATATTATTGGACATTCACAAAATTTATATCCGACTTTGTTATAAAAAATTCAGAATTATGTAGAATTTTTATAAATTCGATCAAAAAATTATTCGGAAATTTATATTTTTTAACTTGACAGCGTAGGTCAAAATCTGACATAATTATGCATAAAATGGGATATTTGTAGCTCAATAATCCAGAAACTTAAAAGATTCAATCGTTGTGAAAATTTACCGCTGTACAATTTTTGTGTTCGTGACGTCATTAGCGCCCCTCGGGGTGCAAATTACCCTCCCGCGGGGTATACCTTGTCGAATGAGTATGATATCAATCCTAAAATTTTTATCAAACATTTTAAAGTGAAGTGCAGTACGCTATATTTGTAAACATTTGGACCAACGGTACCATTTTTTCACATTTTTCTTGTAAAATTAAAAACAAAAATCTTATGTGGGCAGCACATGATTTTCCGTATATAATGCAATGAATTTACTACTTTTACAGTAAAAAAAAAAATAGATAATTTTTATAGCAGATATTTATATTCTTTTTAAGATATTGCATTTTCGTCAATGAGTCGTCATTTTCATTGATTTAGCGCCATTTTTATCCATTTGGCGAGTTCTTCGTTAATTTAACAACATTTAAAACAGTCGCCAAGTTGGCGATATTCCGCCAAATTCTTCGCCAAAATCTCGCCAAGCGTTGTGGACGGAAAAATAAATCATTCTTACAGCAGAGTATTGGCGTTCAAACACAAAAGTATTACTCAAAGTATATTTTTCATGAATGGAACTAGGTAGATCCACGAGAATGATGCCACACAATTTATCGCATGGTATTACATATGAAAAGTGAACATGTTTCTCAATAGGAAATATTTTTTTTTATTTTATAAGACTTTTTGATAATGTTTTTGAAAAATGTGCAATATTTCGAGAACGGTTCATGTTAGCGTTCTAAAATTTATGTCAATCGTTTTCCAATGAAAAATTGCACAAGAAATGTCTATTTGCTTAACTTTATCAGAGGTTTTGATTTTTTGACGATTTTTTCAAAATTTCATTCAAAGACTTAAGTGAGTTCAGAACAGTCGATTGCGTATAAAAACAATAGGCTTCCAATGTTTACGGATTTTAATTTGTGCACCAAATTTCGTTCCAATCGGTCCATTCGTTCATCAGTTATCGTCTCCACAGACTCACTGACACACACACACACACACATCACTTCAAAAGTGTTCGATTCGTGATCAGTGATGCTTGAAACGTGCTCTCGCGTCGAAAACTCGAATTCGAATTTTCGACCCTAGCACAATTCTTTCCTTATACATTATTGTATATAAGGAAAGTAATAAATGCTCACAAGTAACTTAAAAATAGAATCTGTTATGAGATTTTCGATTTGAGTCCAACTCCATTGCCATCAGAGTATTATTTCCTAATTTTCCATTTCTATTATATTTTAATTTTATTTTCAGTATGTGCTTATCCAAATATATTTAAATTAAAACATTAAAGTATAGTTTACATATATATACGTATATCGCACTATGATATTAGTTACATGTTCAGAAAGAGGACGCAGCGCCGTCCAAAACTGTTAATCGCGCTTAGTATCTTGTCAGTGAAAATAGGTCATTACGGCAGGTGACAACCGCTGATTATAACACAGATAATTAATTGGGGGTATAATTGTG
Organism: Amaurobius ferox; assembly: GCA_951213105.1. Lineage (NCBI taxonomy): Eukaryota > Metazoa > Arthropoda > Arachnida > Araneae > Amaurobiidae > Amaurobius > Amaurobius ferox. The sequence continues at coordinate 84,273,082 of OX578146.1, read as the reverse complement.
GGCCGTCAGATGTTCTTGTCCCAAATAATACGTTAATGATACAACTTCTAAGCCCATAATTATTTTACAGAAACCAATATGCTAAATAACGCAATTGATGCTTATTAAGAGGGCTATAAGAAATGTGTCTTAAATAATGTAAATACGCACAAGTTTTATAAGCCATAATTTGCTTGAAATATGATGCTTATTGTGGGTTTTCTTAGCGTACGCATTATCCTCATGCTTACATATAATATATACTTTTAAGATGCGTAAAAATAAAAATGGATGGGATTGAAATGAAAACACATTGAACCAGGCAAAACCATGCAAGTACGTTTCATAAATGTTGATCAAATAACTTTTGAAAGACTAATTAGAAACGAAACTTATTCTTGAAGAACGATTATATTGCTTAGAACAACTAGAGCCGGTGTTATGTAAGGAATCTAAAGTACTGCGTTAGATTCCTTGCATAACGTATTTTGCATAACGTATTTGGTTAACGTATTTTGCCTTCACGCGACTGGATGGCTACGTAGACGTATTTCTGGTACTATGCTCCAGCAATTTGTCCAGAAATGGCTGACAAAATACACCCACATCTAAAGTTGAGACTGTCACGCGTAGTCAGTATGATAATCTTCTAATTCACCGATAAGTCCTGGTTACTCTACAGACACATTATGACTACTTTACAGACACTTTATCACTACATTACAGACACTTTATCACTATTTACAGATACTTTAGTTTTTATTGAAAACTTTTCGATTGTTATCTAAAAATCTCAAAAGAAATTTGAAACTTAAGAAAAATGTATTGAATTTTATTGATATGAGGGATAATATAAAACGAATTTATCTAAAATGTAAGGATAAAGTATTATATGAATGAAAATGCTTCTAGGTAATTTAATGATAGCATGCACAGTTTTTATTGACAGAATTTTTATTACAGATTCATTTATTTTATAGAATTTTATAATCAGTTATACCTACTTTTAGTTTAATATTTAAAACTTTTAAAAACGTACTATCATTTAGATAAGTACTAATAAATTTTTGAAATGATGTTTAATAATTAAGATAGGTATTAATTAGTTCATGAGATTAGTTGCAGCTATATGTCGTAATTGCACTCTAACACATCACATAACAGTGCTGTAAAAAATCCATCATGGGTAAGGAATTCTATGGCATATGCAAATCTATTATGTCATCAAAATGACGTCAGCCTAGTATGCGGGACTCAACTTTTCTATGAAGACAGCTATAAATACGCTGCACTTGTAAGTAAGGTGTGAATAAAGGTAGTTAAGTTCTGAGAGTGTCTTATGCCTTATTCCTTGGTGTAAATATAAAACACACATCATATAACTGTGCTATAAAAATCCATTAGGATTACCTAAATAACATTTATACACTCCATGTACATATATGAAAACTTAGTTTTAGGTATATAATGTGCAAAACCTTAGAGATAACGAATTTCTTTTTAATTTACTTGATTAAAACAGTAAGTATTGATTGATTTTGGTAAACATTTTGCTTGTCACAGACAATTTTAATTTTATAAAATATATAACTTATGTGCATTCTACAATATCGTTACATATACATGGCAGAATATCCAACATGTAGATAATCCCCAACCAAGAAATGTCTGTATTTGAATCGTTGTAATGTACAACAGCATCAGTCATTTGCACTGGTCAATTGCTTCCAGTATTGACTTTCAGCTTATCAGAGCCAGTCATTGAAGATTAGCTCTCATGACTAAAAAGCTCTTTCAAATTTACTGAAGTGTGGCCAACTCGACTTTCTCATAACAGAATCCATTTTTTCTAATTTAGAAGAATTTGTTTGAAAACTCGAAGTCGTGAATCCAAATGATTACAATTACAGTGTGCCACCCTTTAATGGGCTTGAAAAATATTTCATTTGATATCATACTTGACAATGTACCCCCCCCCCCCCCTCGAGGAGGTAAGTTGCCCCCAGTGGGGGCTATGACGTCACGAACAAAAAAAATGTATCGTAGCTATTTTCCCAACAATGATTAAACCAATTAAGTCTCGCAATCATTGAGTCAAAAGAAATAATTTTATGCATGATTATTTCAAATTTTGTTTTATGCTGCCATGCTAAAAACATATAACATTTCGAAGAAATTTTGAAGTTTTCACTCGATTTTAAAACAATTCTATCTTATTCTAGAATTTTTTTTATAACGAAGCTGGATATAAAATTTTGTGAACATCCATTAATATTTGTGGCCGCTACCTTGTACCCCAGAAAGCAACCACAGACGTACACACAGACAGATAGCCAACACTCCAAAAATAATCACAACGTGTATAGGAGGTCTTAAAATATATATTTGCATCAAAATATCGAATTCGGAAATTTTCGTGAAAACAATATTTTTCTATACTGTGTTTACAGATTTTTATACTGTATTTACATTTTTATTTATGAGAAGGTAAAATAAATGATTAACTTGCATTTAGAGTTTTGTTTTTGTCCAATCTGAAATAGAGTGTTTTTTGTATGTATTGTTTTCCATAATCAACCAGCCACTCGTTTTCTGTATATCATGAACTGCATCATTCTTTAATAAATTTTACAATTTAGTTATTTCTTGTCACGACTGTTACTTCTTGCTAGCGCTATAACAGACCACTGAAGTTTATCTGAAGCAATGTAGAAATTAAATCGTCAGTTGACGATCTATAAAATCCGTACAGAATTATTCTGAAAGTTGTTCTAAAGCAATAAAGCTATAATTAACATCAGTCAAAAATGAAATAATGTTCACAAAAAATATATATTTTTATATCAATCTGTTTATTACTTAAATCGAAAACAAGTATTAAAACCGTCTGCCGTATAAACACATTTGATTTAATTGCGTTGTAGAGCAGTATGATATAAGGAAAAATCTTATTCATAAAATGCTCATAATTAAGTAACTAACTATTTTAATGTCGTCATATTTTTCATTATAGAGTAACAGCCTGTGTAAAAAAACATGGAGATAAAGTTTCCATTTACTACCTTTTTTGGAGAAACTTTGGCGTTGGAGAGGGGATAAGACTATCTGAAGACCGTAATTGATATAATCCCGTTGTATAATTACGATGAAAATTTGTTTTTATAAACATTTCTTTATCATATAAATCGGCAAAGATTTAACAAATGTATTTTATTGTATAAGCACATTGTATTTTATTCCATTGCTAAGCAGCATGACATATTTTTCTTCAGATAAATTTCCCCCAAAAAATATCGTCTGCATAATGCTATATCTAGGGATGGTTCGTTTTTCATTACTATTTCAACAACCCCTCGTTCTAGATAATCAGAACATGGACTACATTGTAAGTGGAGCTATTTCACATATACCCACAAAATTTAATGAAATTCGGTTCAAATCTTTCTTCCGCAATAGTCAAAGAATTACACACACACAAATACATACGCAAACACATATACAGACAACACATTTTTAAACAAATAAAACCTTTTTAAATTTTTCTTACAAATCCATATTCCTTAACAGAAATTTCATGAACATAGCTGTATTCGTTTCTTGTTCTTATTTCTGGGACTAATATAAACTAGTGGTTTAAACAAGAATAAAGTAAAATTGCTAATTAGAGAAAATGATTTCTCCCTTTCACGTTTGCAAAGTGAAGTGCTTCATTAAATGTGAAGCAATGCGCATCTTTTGAACTTTCTCTGAATTTTTTATGAACTTGAATGAAAGTATACAAAAAATATGTTATTTAAAATGTATTTACGAATAAGTCAAAGATCCAATTTATTTATTTTTTAAATGAAAATTGAACTTTTTGTACTTTCTTTTCAATATTTAGGGAAGATATTAAAGTTCAACTTTTTGAATGAATAATTGGTTCTTTGATCTTAAAAAATTGACTCTCGTATCTGGATGGATTTATATGTTTTGAACATTCCTGAATGCGAATCAACTATTTTAATAATACCGTGCGTATGTTTTGTGTGTGTATCTAGGGGCAAATTGGAATGAAATTTGGCACATTTTTTTCAACCGAATAGCTTTCGTTTTGTATTGATTCTTGAGGAATCCAATGGACAAATCTTATTTTTTACTCCGTATTGGGTTTCTGTTTCGACTTATACCCCAATTATCACATATCTTCACAATTAAAACATGTCGCATATGTTAGCAAGCGTGTATGTAGCATGCATTTATATAGATATAAAACATTAAATCCGTTATAAATAATTCATTATTAATATAATTAGAAAGCCGTAGTGTATGTAAATAGGATTTAATAATCTTGTCGTGTGCACTAAATATCAGAAAATTAACGAAAAACAATAGATTTATAGTTATCGCAAAAACAACAATGTACAGAAATTAATGTTGGTTTAAAGGGAAAAAAATAAAGCCATGAACAGTCACTAAACTCGGTACAGCGTTACTTCGGGTCAGGTGATAATGTATCTTAAGAATATTGTTTAAATCATTCGGTAAATGCTGTGGATTTCTATAATGCCTAGCGGGGAAGGATCAGGTATTTGAAGAACTGCGTTTAATTTCCTTCACAGATCGTCTGACTACACGAAAGTGTGTACGGAAATATTTTGGACGGCTGGGACAGTGATACACAATTTAAACCGGAACCCAATAGGGGTGGCATCCACAGGCATCATCCCAGTGCTTCTAAACCTTTTTGTATTTACTCTGCCCTTTTTACATATCGATTTCAGACACGCTCCCCAACCCCCCATTTTAAAAACCCTGCTAAAACAGCCATAAAAAGCAATATAATACAAGTTTTTCAGGCAATTATATGCCTTCTGCGCCACCTAAAGGTATTAAGCTCCCCATAGATTGAGAATCGCTGCCGTAATCTATCACTTCTCGAATGAATTTTTGAACTTACAGATTAAACGTTCCGATACTCCAAGTAGGCACAGGGATAGTTATAGACGGCGGAGGGGATCAAACTAGGGTCTGCCGTGTGTAATCCTCATGTCTTAACCATTGAGCCATTCCCGCCCCAAATAAACCGCGCTTGAAAATAATTTATTTTTGAAAAACTAGCAGCCTGCTGATTGTACTGCAGCTAGTGTTTATTTATTTATTATTAATGGCCAGGCACTTGATATATCCATCATCCGCCTATACATCGGCTAGTATTGTTAAACATTTAGCCGTTACATGACACTGCCTTGGCGCGCCAATGGGGTGCGGAACACACTGCGCCCAAAAACACAACATTTATGCCCGCAGGTGGGACCCGACCCCTAACTCGGCAGTCGAGCGAGCATGAGGAAACGCTTGCCTTGATGGCTCAACACCGCATTAATGATATTTGATCACTCGGCGTTACTTAAAATGGTACTAAAATATGGTAACAGTAAATAAAATGCAGTAAAATAGTATGTATGCAGTAAAATATGTATGCAGTAAAACATGTATGCAGTAAAATATGTATGCAGTGAAATTTCCTTGATAATGGGAAACATTTATTGATTTTTTAAAAGTATTCGCAAACATAAAACTGTGGTTTATTATAATTTTCCAAAGAATTTCTGTATAGTCCTGTAATAATATTTTAACCTCAACAACTTTGCAATTATGCTTAAGAGGCAAATACTGGCGAAAGTGCTGGCAAGTAATATATATACATGCGTACATAAATGATATGGTTTAATAATAATATATAATGTAATACTTATCTGTCTGGTCTGCATAATCCATTTCAAAAATAAAAAATTAACAAAATTATTTGATGTTTTTCAAAATATTTAATGTTTCGTTCCATATTGCATTCCGAAATGAGGCAAAAATGAAGCTGATTTAATATGTAGAGAAATAAACCGTTAGTGATATCAGCATGTGCTGAAAAGTTATTTTTTTTTAATAACGTCATGAAAATAAATTATTAAGGTATGTACTTTAAAGATTTTTTTCAAAATTTTTACTTAAATTGGTTAGAAGAAAAATAACTGAAACATTAGCCAGCTGAATATTTTGGATTGCTCAAGAATTTATCAATCTGTCATGCACATTTCTTTTTGCCTGAAACGAGTGAGAATTTTTAAATGAATAACTAATGAGGTAGATATGAAGACTACATTTAATCAATTAATGTATTTTAAAATATTTGACATTTTGAGCAATGTTGGCATTTTACAAATTATAATTTAATATATTTTTTAATGGAATAAGATATTTTGCTTTTGCAATTTCTTTCACTACAACTTGAAATATACGAGTATATACGAAAATGCATCAATAATAAAAAGTATAAATATGTAGGGATTAAAAATTGATATACAAATTATCAAAAGAAAGTAAAAAGATATTTGGAAAAAATATTTTATTATTATATTTATTTTATTTTATATTTTATATTTTATAAAATAAATTAACAATATTTTTTATTTTATATTTTATAAAATAAATTAACATTATTTTTATTTTATATTTTATTATTACTGTTATTTTTATTATTTTTATAATTTTATATAGAAGCAAGCAGTCGTAGTATCTAAATGAATATTATTCTGAATTGAAAATGTTCTTTAAGTATACTGTCGATAAGATTTGGTATAATTAGATAATCCTTGCTCTAATGATTCCATCATCTATCAGCAGTACAAGTTATTCTTATACAATGCTCTATGCAGAATAAATGGTTTCTCTGCAATTCTGAGCACAAAGAACTTTTTCAACGGTAAGTGGGGCTTAACTAATTCCCTACATTGTAACTGGTTCGAAGCAATGAAAATTTCTGAAATGTTTGTATCTTAAGTTTTATGCTCATTGAACATTACCAGCATAGTGCTGACGAGCGGCAATGACCGCAAAACCATGGTCGAATATTAGTCATGGATGATCATTTGAGCTCTTTCTTTCAATATATTTATATTTTGAAAAGCCTTTATGAATATTATGTTTTGTCATTAACACATCAACAGCAAAAAATAGAAATCGCAGAATGTAACGATATCTTATGAACAAATAGAGTGGTAAACTGTGGTACAAATATAACTAGCGTTTAATATTGGAACGCTATTGATGTTGAACTTAATTTAATGTTCGGAAGACCCTCCCCCCCCCCCCAAATATTCGATTGGATTTTCGAAAAAATCTTTAAAAAATTGGAACATTCAACAATTTACATAAATAATCATTTGCTATGTTATTTTTCACTAGAACGCGAAAGACAAAAAATTTAGAATATTAGCATTAACCGCTATCCAGATACTGAACATTTATCTAAAAATCTGATGTGGGCAGCACATGACTTTTCTTATATAATACAATGAATTTACTACTTTTACAGCAAAACCATTGGTTATTCTTATAGTAGATACTTATATTCTTCCCAAGATATTGAATTTACGTTTAATTAGTCATCATTTTCTTCGATTTAGCGTCATTTTTATTCATTTGGTGAGATTTTCCTTAAACTGGCAACATTTAAAAAGTTGCCACGTTGGCGACATTTGGCCAAATTCGTCGCCAAAATCTCACCAAGCGTTATGGATGGCGAAATAAGTTATTTTTATGGCAGATAAGTGACTATTGGCGTTCAAATACAAATGTATTACTCAAAGTATCTTTTTTCATGAGCGGAACGAGCTAGATCTATGAGAATGATGTCTACAAATTTATCGCATGGTATTACATATGAAAAGTGAACATGTTTATCAACAGTTAATATATATTTTTTAATTTATGAGTTTTTTTTATAAATCTATTTGAAAAATTTGCAATATCTCGAGAACGGTTCATGCTAGCATTCTGAAGTTCATGTCAATCGTTTTCTAAGGAAAAATTACATAAGAAATGTCTATTTGCGTAACTTTATTAAAGGTTTTGATTTTTTGATGATTTTTTCAAAATTTTACTTGAAAATTTAGTGGGTTCTGAAGATTTGATTGCGTTTAAAAATAATAGGCTTCCAGTATTCATGGATTGTGAATTTTGTACCAAATTTCATTCGAATCGCTTCATTCGCTGGTGAGAAAGCGTCTCCACTGACTCACTGACACACACACACAGACATCACCTCAAAAATGTTTGATTCGTGATCAGGGATGCTTGAAACGTGCTCTTCCGTCGAAAACTCGAATTCGAATTTTCGACCCCGTCACAATACTTTCCTTATACATTATGTATATAAGGAAAGTAATAAATTTATAAAAAAATTACATAAAATTAAAAAAGAGTATTAACTATAATATTTTTTTTAACTTTCATAAGCAACCCTGTTATGCTGCAAATTTGTTAACATCATCTTCATGAATCTAGTTCGTTTTATTTGTAAGAGAAGATACTTTGTCTAATAGTTTTCTATTTTGACGTCCAATAGTTCCCCAAAACACATTTATTTATATACAAGAAACGCCCCTTTATCCATCTGTCTGTAACACTCCATGGTAAATTTGGCTAGCTTGGCAACTAGTTTGGAGACATATCGCCATCTTGGTATCTTTTTTATAATGGTGTCAAAAGACGAAAATAATTTCAAAATTGGAAATATGACGTTAAATTAATGAACATGAAACCAAATTAATGAATTATTATTAAAGTAATGTAATACTTGTACATGGACTATATTAATTACCGCGGCTGCTATTAATATTGGTAAATGTCAGGTTAGAGTTTTATGAAATATAAGTTACTGTGGTATTTGAAATATTTATATATGTTGTCATCTGGAAAAGTGCCAATTTCTAGGTATAACCAATTTCTGGGTCCATATTGCTTGGCGAAATATTGGCGACAAATTTGGCGGAATATCTCCAACTTAGCGAGTTTTTTAAATGTTACCAAATTAACGAAAATGTTACCAAATTGACGAAAATGCCCCCAAATAAATGAAAATGATGACTAATTGATGAAAATTCATTATCTTGGAAAGAATATAAGAATCTACTATAGGAACAACCTATTTCTCCGTCTGTAACTCTTGGTGATATTCTGGCAATGAATTTTGGCGGCGTATCGCCAACTTGGCAAGTTTAAAATGCTGCCAAATTGTTAAAAAATACGATAAATCACTGGAAATAACGACGAATTGAAGAAAATTCAATTTTATGGAAATAATTTAACAAACGACTATAAGAATAACCCATTTTTTGGTCCGTCCGTAATGCTTGGCGAAAAATGTGGTGGGATGTCGTAAACATGGCGACTTTTTTAAATATTGAAAGTTTGACGAAAATGTCACCAAATTGATAAAAATGTCACAAAATTGATAAAAATGACGATAAATAGGAGGCAATGATTTTTAATTCCGTCATAATGATGGGTATACTGTCTAGTATATAAGAAATGTGCTTCTCTCCGTTTATTTGTAACACTTAACAATACATATGGCAGACGTGGAAAAATAATCTAGGGAAATATCGCCTAGTTGGCAATATTTAGCTCCAGATTGACGAAAATATCATAAAAATATCAAAAATGACACCAAGTTAATGGAATAACTGATGAATTATTGATGAATTTACCATTAAAATATGTTAATATATGGACTATATTGCTTATTGAGGATGCTATCAATATTGATAACAGCTAATTTAAAGTTGCGTGAAATATAAGTACGAAATAGCCCAGAAAAATACCAAATATGCAATTCAACGTTACAAACACTGTACTACGGATCATTTCATCATTTTATATATGTGAAAGAAGTAAATGCATTGCATTATATAAGAAAAGTCATGTGCTGCCCACATCACATTTTTTTTTTTATTTCGACGCCAATATTCATTTACCTCTTAAAAGAATAACTTATTTCTCGTCATAATGCTTGGCGAAATTTTAGAGACAAATTTTGCAAAATATCGCCAACGTGATGACTTTTTTAAAATGTTGCCAAATTGATGGAAATGCGGTCAAATTGATAAAAATGACGCTAAATAAAAGTAAATGAAGACTAATTGATGAAATTTCAATATCGTTGCAAGAACATACGGATCGACTACAAGAATAAACCATTTCTATGTCAGTCCGTAGAGCTTGGTAAACATTGTAGTCGGAAGTCGCCAACTTGGCGACTTTTTAAATGTTGTCAAAGTGACGAAAATGTTGCCAAATTGCTAAAAAAATTACGTGAAATGGGAGGTAATGTTTTGCAAATTTTGAATTTTGCCCTATGACGGACATACCTTCTAGTATATAAGAAATGCTATTCTCTCCGTTTGTCTGTATTAACACTTGGTAATACATTTGGCGACCTTCGAGAATAATCTAGCGGAATCTATAATCTATCGTATTAGCAATACAAATAATTGTTAATTTAGAGTTGCGTAAAATGTAAGTTAATTGGATACTTTGAAATAGTATTACGTGTTGTCATCCGGAAAAGCGCCAAATGTACAATTTAACGTTAAAACCACTGTACTGTGGATCTTATACATAATTTTGTCACTCTAAAAGAAGTAAATTTATTGCATTGTATAAGGAAAGTCATATGCTGTCCACATCAGATATATTTTATTTATTTGTATTCTTTTTTAATTTATGATATACTTAAAAAATTATATACGTAAATTATTCAATAATTCCGATTACAGAAATGAAACTAACACATAACAAATGTTAAATAAATGAAAAAAAGGTTTAAAGTAAGTTATATCTTTGAAGTACTTAACAAAAAGTATTCATAAAATATTCCTGCGTACCGATATTCCGGTTTGGTCCTTCCGCTGCTTTCAAGTGTTTGTTAAAAATGTATAAGTGTTCAATAAAACTTCAAAGCAATGAGAATCATTGAAATTAAGAAGAATGTGTTTGCTCTTAAGAGAATATTTCATTTGTCCAAGTACACAAAAGGTTTGTTTCTTCTGAAGTCAGAATGTTTACCACCTTAGCAAATTATTGAAAACGGAAGGCATAAACCATGTAACTAAAAAATATTTTCTTTTTATGTCAAAGCTGTAAAAACACATTCATTCTAAATTAGCTAATAAAGTTTCAGTCAGAGCTTAGATAAGTCAATGTTCTTCTGGTGAACATGAAGTCAAAAATTTGGATCTTCTCTATGACAGAATATATTGACGTCAATCATTGGCCGTGGGGTTTGAAATGAAGATCATTGATTGAAAAAATTATAACATATTTCCATTTAATTTGATTAATTATTTCTAGTATTATCGACTTCCTGATAAAAGTATAATTTCAGATATCTCGAGAATGGATCATGATAATTACTAAAGAATGGTGTCCATTTATCTACAGTTAACAGTGCTTGCAAAGTATTTATTTGTTTTTGTGTGAAAGTTTTCAATAAAAAGTAAATAGAAAAGGAAGTAGAGAATAAAATTAAAATCTAGAATATTTCGAGAATGGTTCGTGATTGATCTTAAATATTAATGCGATTGTATTTCTAGTTACAAGTACTTACAAAGTGTTTAAAAACTTTATAATAATGAATAAATTTATTTTTCTTTTGATTTATTTTTACTTTAGATTGAGCATGTTAAATATGTTGAGAACGGCAGCTGCTAACATTCTTCAAATTATGTCAAACGTTTCATATTATGATGATCGGATTGCTAATCAATTTTTTTATTGAAATTTTAAAATGGATTACGTCTTCAAAACACGAAAAGAACATATAATTTAAAAATACATGAAAATTCGCCCATTAACAGGATGGATCCCATTCACAGTTTGTTTGAAAGATTACTCTTCGGTCTTTCAAATGGTGTTAAGACTTTAACGCTAATATAATTTTTTCGATTCAAATAACAGATATCTACAAAAATCGCTCAAAATAATGCTTCACCATTTAATTGCATCGCAGCTGTAGTTTAGGTTTTGTTAAGAGCACCCGGTTCCTGTCCTGAGGAAGAGGAATAATAATGCTTTCGAAAAAATTGTAGTCAGCTAATTTGATTATACTTACTTTTTTCAAGGAATTCTAAACTTATTTTAATTAAAAAAATTTGGATGAGATGTTTCTTCTTGGAAGCCAAGCCACCCTTGTGTCAAATTACATGGCCGTACTACGCTTAGATTGTCTGTTACAGACAACACAAACATACATACAAACAGACACATTCTTCTATTATTATAGATATATCATATATGGGCCTGGGCAACCTAGTAGTTAAGGTGGTTCCTGTCCTGAGGAAGAGGAATAATAATGCTGTCTAAAAAATTGTAGTCAGCTAATTTGATTATACTTACTTTTTTCAAGGAATTCTAAACTTATTTTAATTAAAAAAATTTGGATGAGATGTTTCTTCTTGGAAGCCAAGCCACCCTTGTGTCAAATTACATGGCCGTACTACGCTTAGATTGTCTGTTACAGACAACACAAACATACATACAAACAGACACATTCTTCTATTATTATAGATATATCATATATGGGCCTGGGCAACCTTGTAGTTAAGGTGGTACAATCGCATGTGTTAGTCCCGTGTTCGATCCTCGACGCAACTGTATCCTCGACGCCAAAATCGACGCCAACCGTGTCTACGCGGAGTATGGACACAATATATATGTAAGTCCGGAAATTCATCCAATAGATGATGAGTTATGAGAAGGATGATACAGCCGCCGTGTTTTCTAACCCCATTAGGTTCCTACAAATTTAAGTGGCACTTTCTCGGCTATCCAAGCAGGCACCATACACTTTTGGATAGGTTGAACCGTCTGGGTTGAAAGAAATAAAAGAAAATATAGCACATATTTCCGACATTTTAATAACATCTATAAAGTGAAAACGCCGTTGAACACAACTAAACAAATTGAATAAAAATGCCAACGAGTTTCAAAGGCAACTAATAGCCTCTTCATCAGGATAAATGATGCACGTCACCAGTAAAAATAAAAGCAAGAGCACATATATCTTCCAATAATATATTTTTATGCATTTATATTTAAATAGCATATCAGCTCTGTTGATGATCTACATTATAGAGGACAAAATTCGATTATTTTTCGATGCAAAAAAAGAAATAACACTCCCTGCACATTCATCTTTAAAGGCAATTTTCACAGAAATTGGTACCTTTGAAGTACTAATTAAAGAAGTGTTCATAACATGTTCTTTTCCATTGAAGTTACTTTATTTTTAATTGGTTGCTTTCAAGTATGATTTAATATTTTATCAGAGCTCCACGAGACTGCAAAAGAAAGAGAAAGTGGTTACAATAAAGAATTTTAAGAAGGTTAGAGGACGACTGCTTTATATAAGGGTGAAAAGGAAATATGATTTTAAGAGTATTTTCAGGAATACAAATGGTAAAACTGTTTAAAAGGGAATAAATGACAGCGCCATTTAAAACGGATTTATACTCTCCTTTCATAAAATTAAAACATTTGGCTGTTTCATATATACATTAATTAGCATGTATGCATTCCAATTGTCAAGCGTCCGTATCTCTATATGTCTGTCCGTTTGTCCGTCTGTCTGTCTGTCACGCTTTTTTAGGCACTTTCCGAATAGAGACTTGCAATTTAGTGCACGGGTCGATTGTTTGATAAAACCCCTCGGAAAAATTATATTTTCCGAAAATGTTCTGTGAAGGGGGACCCCACATCAAAACGTTCGAAACGTGAAATAATAGAAAATAATGCTTTAAAATGAGATATAGACTTCAAAATTGGTGTATGGGTAAATCGTTGGAAAGGAATGCATATTAAAATGTTCCATTTGAGATAAATGAGAAACGCCTCCTTTAAAATTTGATAGACGCTTGAAATTTGGTATATGGACTAATCATGTGATGAAAAAATCCTAGACAAACAGAGTTTCTCAAAAATGTTCGTTTAAGGGGCTGCTCCGGAGAAAAACATTCGAAAAGTGAAATGATAGTAAAATGGGCTTTGCAATAAGTTAAAGACTTTAAAATTGTTGCAAAAATAGATCGTTAGATAGGAATAAAGTGTATAATTGCAGCTGTCTAATATTTTCTAATTTAGGGATGTCGCACGCTTAAATATTTAATTGGCGGATAAAATGGGAAATGCCCAGTTTGAAGTCAGATAGATATTTGAATTTTGGGGCACACGTCGACAGTTTGTAAAGAACCACTGGAAAAATCGAATCCTTCAAAAATTCACGTTATTCGGGGGTCGCATATTGTGATACCGTTGAATTTCAACGGGAATTTCAGCGGGGTTTTATACTAATTCAGCAAGAGTGCAAAGGTAAACGATGACGTATGATTACTGGAGTGTGGTCTAATATCTGGATTTAGATGTATTTACAAATGTTGGTAAATCATCGTTTCCAATTACTTAACTGTTTAACGGTATATTGGTTGTATTTGCGTTAGCGGAAACAATTCTAAAAAATGTTGTTTGAATCAAATGTGTACCAATTATTACTTTTATTGCATAGTATAATGTATAAGGAAAGTATTGTGACGGGTCTTAAATTCAAATTCAAGTTTTTAACGGAAAAGCATAAAATAATATTATAGGACAAATTTACTAGCATCATTCTCGTGGATCTAGCTCGCACCATTAATGAGTGTAACACTTGGCGATAAATTTAGCAACCTTGTGGACGAACTTGAAACATTTGTAAATATCGCCAAATTGACTAAAGTGTCGCAAAATGGGCAAAAATAACTTTTAATTAAAGAAAATGACACCAAATTGATAAAAGCTATATCTTGGAATATAAAGTCCAATTTCTTTAATAATCCCCGACACTTCGAAATAATTAGTATATTTGATGTAGGGAAATTCATGTGCTGGCCACATCAGATTTTTTCATTCAGTGAACATAGATTTCTGTACTTGTTTTAACCACATATTAACAAAAATGCTTGGTACTAATTCTTTAATGGTCTGCAATGTTGTAACCCACATTTTTAACCATCTCCAACAGAAAGCTTGATAGACCCTTTCACCCCTTCTCCTTAAAGTCATTTTGTCGTATACCACCTTTGGAGTTTCCTTTACACCTTGAAGGGCAATATACGATAACCTTAATGCTTCTGTAGTTACTGGCATGGTCGAAGGCTTTCCTTAACACATTGTATAGATCAGAATTTTCCAAACCTTTTAGTCTCGAATTAGAATAATAAACTTTCTCAATCCATCTAGTTTTAAAGGCTAGAAGAAACGAGTTCCGAAAAAGAAAACCATTTTTATTTCTCATTGAAAATAACTATACAAAAGCTTATATTTTTTCATAAAAAGGCACGTAAAATGTACGCCTTTTTTTCTAGTTTCTCTTGATAAGTCTATTTACGTCTATGTTGAATGAAGCAATTTTTTATCGTCCGATAAAATATTTTTTTTTATATTACGAGAGAAGATTATGTATCTTACGATAGAAGATCTCCTTTCTTCGCTTATATCGCCTATATCTTATTTACAAGAGAAAAATTGTAATCTTACTAGAGTACTGTTATTCTCTTACGAGAGAAGATCTTGCCTATATAGCATTTTCACATATTCTTCGCCTATAACACAATTTCACGTAGGGATCTATTTTATATGATATATTTTTCGCTTTGATAAAACTCAACATAATGTCTTTCATGTGAATGTTTGACAAATTTCTCAGCTTTGTACCGCAAACTATATCATACAGAATTATAACATTTCGTACACTTATAGAGGAAGGTTTGGGGAATCTGATGAAATAAGCCGTTTTTCAATATAATATATTGCATATATTGCAGTTTAAGAAATATGAAAATCCAAAGTCAAAATATTTCAGTTTCGAGTTCATATCCTGAATACAGGGTGTCCCAAAAAGATTGAAACGCGCTTTAATCCTTTACCTGTTGTAGATAAAAGGGCAATGCAAATTGAAAAAATGTTGAAAGTAAGGTAGGAAGTAAGACTACGTTAATGAAATAGTCCTCCCATTAATTTTCAAGAAGTTATACTTTTTAAAATTTTTATAAAGTGCAACTTATAAAAATATAAACTTAACTAAAGAACTAACTTAACTTAAAAATATAAACTTAAAAATACAAACTTAAATATAGTAATTTATAAAGTGTAACGTCTTGGATTCCTTAGACAAATTTGGTCAATCAGAAAATTTTTATTTTTAATACAACAAAATCATTAAATCACAGTATCTCATATCACAGTATCTTTAAACTGTATCTTTGAAATCAACTGAATCATGATAAAGGAAAAAATCTGACTTATGCCACTTTTCCGTACCATGTGAAATGCTGCTTTATCATTGAAAATAGGGATCATAAACAAATTGATGATGTAAATTGTTTAGATCAAAAATACGTTAATATGTGTCAAAATATTTTATCACAAATGCATCTAAATAAAACATTACAGAGACAGAAATCATATAAAGCAGTGGCACTCACTATACAGAATTCGCAAAATGTCTTCTATGTATTATCATCCAGTTTTATCTTTTTTGTGATATGTCACAAATTTACATTTCTAATTTGATATATGGTTCCCATTCACAATTTTCAATTTCCAATTAAATATAATTCGCTGAATTTTAAAGATGCAGATGTCCTGTTTTTTAACACTTTACAACATAGTTGAAAAGTGTTTATGAGTTTGTTCATTCTGACTGTCTGTCTGTCGGTCCATTATTAACACTTTACAACATAGTTGAAAAGTATTTATGACTTTGTTCATTCATTCTGCCTGTCTGTCGGTCCGTTATTAACACTGTACAACATAGTTGAAAAGTGTTTATGACTTTGTTCATTCTGTTTGTCTGTCTGTCTGTCTGTCCGTTAGCACGATAACTGCCGTAAAAATTACTTTATCAAAATGAAATTTTACTATGTTGTTCAGACGGTCTGTGGGAACTATGGGAATATAAATGAATAATATCACCCAATTAGTTTTGGATTGAACCCGGGTTGAAAACATGAAATACATTGAATCCTATGGGACCCAATTTTTCAAACATTTTTTAAGCAGATTTAAAATTCATAAATTTCTTCGAAAGTTTTAGGAAATATTCAAATTATCCCATAAAATATATAAAAAAATTTCACCAAAATATATTCAGTAGTTTTTAAAATAAAAATTAAAATAATAATTACAGCTTTTATATAAAGAGATCACGGGATCATTATATGAAGAGATCATGTGACCAACTTCAACATAAAATATGGCATCCATCTTGTGTCAAAATCAGGATTTTTAAAGTTCTTTTTAGATAATATTGAGTGTTGTATCCGTCCTAAAACCACTTTAGTTTTGCTTAATTTCTGTGCATCTGTATTCTGAAACAACGCAATTACAATATATTTAAGTTTAAATGATCATCCAACTTTGATTATTTCTACAACGGAGCTTAATTTTAACTTAAGGAGAATGTATATACCAAAAGATGTAGAATGAGTTGCATAAGAATTGCTGCATTTCTTTAACGCAAAATTATTTAGCTCATGGAGTGTGCAATATATCTGATATGAATGAAATTTTCATTGATTTTACACAGAGAAGTAGATGATTTTTTCGATGAAGTTTTAAGCATAGAGCTTAATTACTTGTACCTGCATCGTCTTAAGTTTTTAAATAAAATAAATTATTATAGTATTGTGATGAATGAAATGAATGGAAAAAAGTTATGAATGAAATGCTGCTTTAATAGAGAAAGCCAGGCGTGTTATATTTCGATGACGTCATTTGAATAAATTTTATTTGTTTTCGATGTAGTTTTCAAATATATAAATTATTGTAGTATTATGGTAATTTTAGAAATCATACCGAGGAATGTATCGCATTTTAGAGATGTTTAAATAAAATTGCATTGAAGTTGAAAAGTGTTTCATAATCAATGCTTTATGCACGATTGATCTTTCTTATTTAATGATTTTTTTACATTAAAAATAAAAATTTTCTGATTGACCAAATTTGTCAAAGGGGGTCGTATAAAAATTTAAAAAGTGTAAGTTTTTAAAAATTAATAAGAGCACTATTTCATTAACGTCATTTTATTTCCTACCTTACTTTCAACATTTTTGCTATTTACATCGCCCACTTTTCTCCAACAGGTAAAGAATTAAAGCGCGTTTCAATCTTTATGGGACACCCTGTAGACTTATAACATCAAAAACATGAATTTTCGAAGGCATGTACATACAGTGTTGAGTTTTTTCAGTACTGAGCACTTTTTTTAAAATTCCGATGTAGTTTAATTGACTTTCTATGCTCTTCTGAAGTGAAAAACGTTCGTTGGTATCAGCACGTCCATCTATTTTCTCAGTCTCGTACCATAAGAACTATAAAATACAAAATTATAAAAGTTGATATATTTATAGAGAAATAATAGTGTAATACGATGAAATAAACCGTTTACCGAATTCAACTTTAGTTTGTCTTGAAATAACTTGGGAACGAGTTCTGCGAGCCCGACGAGTAGGAGGCCAAAGCCCCCAACTCTTGGGGGAGCAAAGCCCCCTACTACATAAAGAAATTTTAACGGCAATCTGCAGGAATCCACATTTTCCCCATATTATAGATTTGGACTTTCAAACTGACTTAAAAGCCGAGATTGCTTACCAAGACAAAGCGTATATCAAAGGACACATTATTTTAATTGTCCTTCTAGATTTTATATATTCTTTTCATCCTATGGAGGCTCAACTTAATCTTCTCTTTTACTGGATTCTCCTTTTCATCAAACTCGGCATTGAACTTACTGTACAGAGTTCGAAAGATTGGTTGCATCAAATATTTAGAAAGAGATTGAAAATGCTGTACCAACATACTGCTTACTTCAGGATATCCATGTAATGGATTCTAAATCCAACAGTTTGATTGGTATGGTGCAAAACATTCTTTGCAACAAAAATTTAATATCGCATGAAGAAAATTTCTTGAATTTATGCAAGTACTAAGACAGTTCTGAGAATACTGTACTATGCAAATACAAAATTTGACATTAATTTACAAACAATTTATTTAAAAAAAATATGAAAATGCTTTATTAATTCAGTTATGATTCATATATGCATGGATTTTACCATTTTTATATAAAATTGAGTGACTAATATATATATATATATATATAAATATATATATATAATTATTTATTTATATATATATATATATATAATAAAAAATATTTGAAAGTCCAATAGAAGAAAAGTGAGAAGCTGTAACTCGAAAAACCTATCTTTCTAACAAGCTTACAAAATAAAAGAATAAATGATTAAATCTTCAAGCAAATGGAAAAAAATACAAATTTCCATTCAACAAGTCAAAGAAAATCATCAAAAATCAAAAGTATGGATTCGATAAATAAAAAAAAGACGAAATCCAAGCACAAACGCTATACACGTGGACAAGGTCTAAGCCTAAATCATAGATTTGTTCATTTCTTCAAAACTCTTTTTCAAGTCCAAGTGTCTTGTAGAAGCAAACACAAAAATGTATGTTTCTGAAGAAATAGATAGATTATATCTATAAACTATTTCTACTTGGACAACATACATAAAAAAGAAAAAAGAAAAAGAAAAAAGGGAACCTGGAATCTAAATCAACAAATACACGAACCTGTCGATCTCGGTAACACAGAATGAAGAGACCAGTGTTGCCATTGATAAAGGAAAAAGATATGATCTACCGTTGCCATTCGTAAGAAATAAATAACAGTAATGCGAAAAGACAAGTATAAGAGATAATATACAAACAAAAGGGGCAATAATAGAAAGGATAATATGTAAGTGGATGTAAAAGTAAAATGTAATTAAAACAAGAGTATGGAGATGTCAGGCTAATATATAAAACACCATAAATAGAATTCATGAAAATCCAGCTAATCTAAATTTTTTAACTATGCCATTTACAAAATAAGAGGGATATTTATATAAATTGCTGGTAATTTTTAGATTATCAATATGTATCGCATGAAAATTTTTATCAGATAATCTATAAATTCTAAAAAGCGGATTAAGTATACTTCTAAACAATAGAATCGAGTTGCAGGAATTAAATGCTAAGATTTTATTAATGTTAAAGTTAGAAAATTATTTTTCATCATATAAATTAGTATCAATTCTATTAGAAGGTTCAATAATAAGATTTAAATCCCAAAAATTAATATTTTTACTAATTGTAGCTTCATTAGGAATTAAATCGAAATTGTCAGGATAGAAATCTATATCTATGACTCAATTTTCTGTATAGAATAAGCAAATCAGATCATCAACATATCTGTATAATATATAATCTATTGATGTAAAAGACTATTCATAATGATAAATATATAAATTAGCTAACATACTGCTACTGCAACCAACCTGTGGAATTCCTGAGACTTGTAAGTATTATTTATTGCCTTGAAAAATATAATTATTGAAAATAACAAAACGAAGATGTTTAGGAAAATTTATAAAACTGGTTTGAGTTGAAAGATTAGTAATATAAGAGCATTGTATAGATCTAAAATTGCATCATAAAGGTCTGAGATCTTGATATTATTAAAAAGATCTGTAAAATCAAGTGTTTGAAATCCTATTAGTTTTTTAAGGGAGTTTTATCTATTCTTAAATTCTTTATAATTATTTAGAATAAGGTAATTATTGCAAGACTGACGTAAACTATCATTTATTAAATTTAAAGAATTTAGTAGTAATTTACTCGCAGTAATAGAGTAAGTATTATGCCCACTTGTTACTGTTCTAAATCTAATAGGACTTTTGTGAAATTTTGGAATAAGCACAATATATGGAAATTTAAGAAATTTATATTTAATATTTAAACCACTATACATATTGATAATTTTCAATTTTATACTATTCATGGAATGTAAATCAAATTTAAAAAACTATTATTTTTTAAATAATCTAATAGAAAATGTATATAAAACTTTTTACAGATAGTAGCATAATTATTAGAGGCTTTATCAACATAGATGATAACAAAAGATCTTTATAAATCAATAATGGAGGGTTTAATATTATCAATATTATATATGAATCTAGACAATTTAATACTACTAATAGCATTTTTATAGATTGTAATAAAGTAAATTTCCACATATTAAATTACTCTAAAGGTATGGCATATTTTGAAGCCAATTTATATATATATTTATCTAGATCGAGATTAATTGATTTTAAAACTTTAAAAGAATTATTATAAGAGGGCAACCTAAAATTAGGGCCAAAATACATAATGGTTCTTAACAAATTGTGTTTAACTATACCCAAGCATCCTGTAACTATATGTCCCAGGCCTGAATTTAGAAATTTAGCATACCCGTTTACTTTACAATTACATTCATTATCTAAAATGAACTAAGAATTCTAATCTATAGAAAGAGATTGTGAAATTTCATTATAATTAAATATTGATCTACCAATAGGCTTGTTGTATTTAAAAGCCTTTGATACACTCAAATCTCCAATAGGCATTAAATGCTTGAACTTGTTAAATAGATGACCAAAATTTATAGAATTATAAATGGGATGCTTGAAGGAGATTTCACAATATGAATTAGCTGACATATTATTAAGATTATATTGATTAAGTTTTAAATTTAAATACTTTGATCATGTAATAAGCAAATCATAGAAAATATGATTAAAATGTTCATTAGCAATATTTAATTTTAAGAAAATTGCATAAACTTTATTTAAATATTTTTTCTCTACCGCAGAAACCCAGGATTTTATTAATTTCCTTTGAAAAGTGCTATTAAATTTATAATGCAAACAAATTATCTCAGCTTTATGATCTTTAAGAAAGGATTTTTCCTTTCCATGTTTAAATCTCTTAAATTTGACTGATTTACTATTATTTAAAAGGGGTTTCACAAAAAGGTGATTAAATATAGAGTATTTATTATCTACAAAATTATTTTTTGCAATATTACCATATATTTGATTTAATCCATATGAAAAAGACTGCAATTTGATTTTATGCAGTAATTTTCAAAATAAATCCTATCTGCTGTATTTGTTTTTATATCCAATATATGTATTGTGATATTTTCAAAACCGTGTTTAGCAAAGTGTTTATATTCAATTTTATTAGAAGTTGGAAGAAAATTATTATTGAGGATAAATTTCTTTAAGTTATCTCTATGAACATTCATACGTAGAAAAATGGGATTACTAGTTTGTCCGATATATGATAGATTAAAAATATTACAAGATAATCGATAAATGCAATTAAAAACTTTACAGAAAGGCAGATGTCTAACAAGGTTCGTAATTTGAGTTTTAGAAGCAGATGGGCAGGTTTTGCAATTTTAGTTCTTACAATTATTGAAATTATAATTTTTAGTGGGGTAATTATTATATATATATATATATATATATATATGTTTATGTATGTGTATATGTGTATTAATGTCATTTGTTTTGTAAGTCCAATACGTCAATACCTCACATAGTTTATATTTTAATGATGGTATAAAATTAATTTTAATACATAAAATAATTTTACTTAGGCAGTTATAATGACATTTGTATAATGTCTCATAAAATGCTATACATATTTCGAAAATTACTAAATTAATTAATAAAATGATAGATTTGAAAAATTATATATGGTGATATTATTGTTATGAACACCTTATTTATTAATTAGTTTCTTCTAACTTCTGTTTTCGTAAATGCGATTTTAAAATTCCAATCTGTTCCTTTATATTCGGCAAAGCGTAATTTCGTTTTCGATTCAAAATTATATTTTTAATTTAATTCTAAATTGATAGATTCGAAGACGATCGAATGCCGATTAGAAGGCGTTCGGTCTGTACAGGAAACCAAAGGAGTTATGATACACAATTTTCGCCTCTTGCATATTGAACATGGATGTGATTTTATATAATAATGTCCCACCAAAACGCAATCCCACTAATGCTGATCGTTTATGTAAACAGCTGTTATAGATAATTGGTGATGAAATCTTGGCGATGTTGGACGAGTTTTGCCCTCAGGGCTTAAAGCTTTGTTCTTAAAATATTAACTGCGTAGTGTCGAATTTTATCGAATTACTAAATTACAACTGCTCACTGCAGTATACTGGTACAAAAAATTTTTATACATGGAATTTTTTCTAAATTAACTGCGAACATCGCACACTAATTCAGGTACAAAGTCAATAATCCATTTTGAATCTGGCTTTAAATTCATCCCTAGCAGCAAAACTAAAAATAGGGTGTCGAACCAGTAGGGGACACCCTTTTAAGGATTTTCAAAGTTTATTAAATCATAAAGAAATAACTTCTCATAAAAATACTTTGAAAATTGGATTATACAGTCACTGATTTATTATCATAGCATACGTAACGAACACTATTTAATGACAGTAGTGAATATTGTTTAAAATCTGGCTTCCTGCGCTTCACACTATTTTTTACGAAAAACATAATTTTTTGGCACAGATATAGATATTTTATCCGATGATGTAAAGCTAATAGTCGGGCCATTGGAGTGATACAATACTTATAACTATTTGTCAGTTTGGGACGGAAGAAACAACTATAATTATCGAAACTTTCTTAATATAACCAAACTTATTCACCAATTCTCGGAGACACAAGCCGCGAACGAGCCTTCTGACGTCTCATTCAGTGCTCCCAAAATGGATCGTTTTCCCACGACAGTCAGAAAAGTAAAATTTGCCTGGTAATTAAACATGAAATACCACTCGAAGAATAAAAATTTTTATACTTTTGTCCGTTTTGAAACCGTTGGAATCGAATAAAAACAAGAAAGATCAATCATGCCTAAAGCATTGATTATGAAACACGTTCCAACTTCAATGCAATTTTATTTAAACATGTATAAAATGCTATACACATTCCTCGGTAATATTTTATAACTTATCACAATACTACATTAATTTATTATATTTGAAAACTTAAACCTTCATCGAAAAAAATGAACTTCAATCAAATGACGGCATTGAAATATAAATTGCCTGGTTTAAACATCTCTAAAATGTGATACATTCCCCGGTAATAATTTTAGAATTATCATAATACTACGATAATTTATTATATTTTAAAACTTCATCGAAAACAACAGAAATTCATTCAAATGACGTCATAGAAGAAATAACACGCCTAGCTCTCTCTATTAAAGCAGCATTTCATTCATAAATAATTTCAAATTCATGTCATTCATCACAATACCATAATTATTTATTTTATTTAAAAATTAAGACCATGGAGCTACAAGTAATTAAACTCTATGCGCAAAACTTCATCGAAATAAATCGTCCTTCTCTTTGTAAAATCAATGAATATTTCATTCATATCAGCTACTCAGACTCCATGAACTAAATGATTTTGTGTTAAAGAAATGCAGCAATTCTAATAAAACTTATTCTACATATTTTGCTGTTTACATTTTACATAGGTGAAAAATAGGCTTCGTTGTAGAAATAATAAAATTTGGATGAGCATTTAAACTCAAATATATTGTAATTGCGCTGTTTCAGTATGTAGATGCACGGAATTTAAGCAAAAATGAAGTGGTTTTAGGACGGATGCAACACTCAATATGAATTAAAAAGAACCTTAAAAATCACGATTTTGAGACAAGATGGATGCCATATATCATTTTGAAGTGGGTCACTTTATCTTTTCATATCATGGTCACGTGATCGCTTCATATAAGAGGTATTATTATTATTTAAATTTTTATTTAAAAAAATACTGAATATATTGCGCTGATTTTTTTTTATATATTTTATGGAACAATTTGAATATTACCTAAAGTTTTCGAAGCAATTTGTGAATTTTAAATCCGCTTAAAAAATGTTTGAAAAATTAGGTCCCATAGGGCTCAATGTATTTCATTTTTTCAACCCGGGTTCAATCCAAAACTAATTGGGTGATATTATTCATTTATAGTCCCATAGGTCCTACAGACCGTCTGAACAACATACTAAAATTTAATTTTGATTAAGTCATTTTTACGGCAGTTATAGTGCTAACGGACAGACAGACTGACAGACAGTTTGAATGAACAAAGTCATAAATACTTTTCAACATTGTTGTAAAGTGTTAAAAAAGATGCCGGAATTGCTCTTTTATTTATTTTAATCTCCTGCGCCCTTAATTGGAGCAGATTTCTTGATTGACAGATCCAACTGTATTGCTGTTAACACGATTTCAGAAATATTAATTTTATTACGTATATTTGAATAATATTTATGGTAGTTATAGAAACACGTTTTATTTTTCTTTTATTCTCGAACTCGTGGTCTGGAATGTTTCCCAACCCGATGTTCGTTTACCCCTGGGAGTACCCCGAAATATGTCCGCAATGTATATTGAAGTATCTTTAAATCTTTCTAATATTTTTCTAAGGATTTATATCAGAGTTCAGCTACTGCTCCAATATTATGGAATCTTTATTTTACCGAAATTTTAATACCTAATACGCTGATGACCTTGGGGTGGTTACGTATGGCAATACCCGCAAAAATCAGGAATTTAATAACTCTCTTTTAAAATTAATTTTTTTATTATTTGATTTCCTTACATCTATTTCTATTGCTCAAATTTTTTCGGTTAAAATAGATCAAGACTGAAACGAAAACCAGTTTTTAAATTACAAGGCAAACCCGAAACATTTTCTACTCATTTTAAATTTTTTGCATAATTATTGCTGACAAATTAACCTAGAGCCTGTATATGTATTATCCAAACGAAAACTGTTTTAAATTGTGTTCTACTTTTGGGAAAATAATTGGAAATAATTGGTGTGTCAATAAATAACTTTTAAAAATCTGGTATCAAACTGCTATAGAAAAAAATATTGTATACAGTTCTGGGGTATGGGAGAAAAATGTAACTTCTGCACAAAATTAAAAATTATGTTTTCTTCAGAAATTATACTTTAAATAAATATATATATTAGAAATTTTTCTTCCAGTTATCGGATCTCTTCGAATGTCTCACTCTTTCCTATTTTGGGTATTCCCCCAATCACCGTGTCATAAATATTCTACACAAAAAATGTATGTTTGGGACAAATATCTTTTCCAATTGGAATTCGCTTTCCCTTCTCGATTTGATTTGAGTAAGTCTATTTCTTGGTCCTCTACCATCAATTTGTTTTGTTTTTCACGAAAATTGTTATGACAAAATTAATTGTGACAATAGAATTTATACAAATAGTTAAAGAATTGATGAAAATTTTGGTTTCGCCATTTTCAGGTTCAAACATGATTTACTGGAAAAGTGAATTTTGTTACAAACTGGATACAAGGAATACCGGTTATCAATCGGAAATAACAGCCAAAGCCTCTGCAGCTGATTGGGTTTTTAAAAATTATTTACATGTCAATATATATACAGACAGCCTTTCTTCAATTCTTGCTTTAAATTTAATTTTTAATAAATTTAATTATATTAAAATTCTTCAAAGAAAACGTTTTAAATTCTAAACCTTACATTAATTTATCCTGAGTCAAATCTCATGTTGGGTTAATTGGCAATGAAGTTGTAGATCACTAGGATAAAATTGCTGCTTCTATTGGTGTTGATAAAAAATTATTTTTTTTCTCTATTCTTATTTATCAAAAATCTTTAAAAAAATCTTTATTTGTCTTTGGCAAATATTTTTAAATTTTTATATAACCTAGCATATATGATCCCGAAGAAATTAAATCTTTTTCAATTGTAGACCCAGTGTTGCAAAATTTTTACGAATTATGCAATATTTTTTCTTACTGGTTACTGCCCAATTCTTAATTAACTGTACCATTTTAAAATCAAATTTATTTCTAGTTGCTCTGAAACCAATATGGAGACGTTGATTATCACAATTGTCTTTGTCCTTATTAAAATAAATTTCATATAGCGAATCCTACTACTATAAATGAACCACTATAGATTTTTAACATCTGCTAAAAACAATCTATTGACAGGATCAAAATTGTATTCTTACCACAAAAGATATCTCATATAGTGTTTGTTTATGTTTTATGAGCAGCTTATGCTCTCAAAGTTGTATTGACCAATGACTGATAGTTTCACTCTAATTGTTCCATTGTATCTTTGTGTTCTTTTTTATTAATATACCCCAAATATCGCAAATGGGGCGATATTTCGCTAGATAATTCGCCAAGTTCGCTATATGTATCGTATTATAAACAAACGGAGAGAAATGCATTTCTTTAACACTGGAAGGTATATCCGTCATATGACGGAATTAAAAATTTGCAAAATATTACCTCCTATTTAGAATCATTTTTATCAATTTGGTGACATTATTATCAATTTAACGACATTATTTTCAGTTTGTCGACATTTTCATCAATCTGGCAATATTTGAAAAAGTCGCCAAGTTTGAGACATCCCGCATTTCGGACGGACGGAGAAATGGGTTATTTTTTATTGTCGTCTATTATGTAATTTCCAAGATATTGAATTTTCATCAATTAGTCGTCATCTATCTTCATTAATTTATCGTCATTTTTATCAATTTGGCAACATCTTCATCAATTTCGCGACATTTAGAAAAACTCACCAAGTTTTCGATATGTCGCCAAAATTTCTCCAAGCGTTACTGACGGAGAAATAGCTTTTACTTATGATAGATTCTTATGTTCTTTCCAATATATTAAATTTATTTCAATTCGTCGTCATTTTCATTGATTTAGCGTCATTTTTATCAATTTGGCCACATTTTCGTCAATTTGGCAACATTAAAAATAACACGATAAGTTAACGAAATTCAGTCAAATTTGTCGCCAAACTTTTGCCAAGTGTTATGGACAGAGAAATAGGTTTTTCTTATAGTAGATAATACCAAATACAAAATCGCAAGTTGGTGATACTTTGCTAAATCATTCTCCAAGTTCGCCAAATGCAACACCAAGTGCTACAGACAAACGGATGGAAGAGCATTTCT
This sequence comes from Amaurobius ferox, assembly GCA_951213105.1. Classification (NCBI taxonomy): domain Eukaryota; kingdom Metazoa; phylum Arthropoda; class Arachnida; order Araneae; family Amaurobiidae; genus Amaurobius; species Amaurobius ferox. Next base: position 84,245,282 of record OX578146.1, on the reverse strand, counting down.
TATATCTTAGAAGGTATGCCGTTCATATGACGGAAATCAGAATTAGCAAAACATTTCTTCACATTTGGGGTCATTTTTATCAATTTGGCGATATTTTTGTCACTTTGGTAACATTTAAAGTAGTCGCCAAGTTGACGATGTCCCGCTAAATTTCTCGGCAAGCGTTATGGACAGAGAAATGGGATATTCTTATAGTCAACTCTTATGTTCTTTCCAAGATATTGAAATTTCATCAATTAATCATCATTTTCATTGATTTAGCGGCATTTTTATCAATTTGGCGACATTTTCGTTTATTTGGCAACATTAAAAAGTCATCAAGTTTTCGACATTCCGCCAAAATATCGACAACCGTTATGGACTGAGAAATAAGTTATTCTTATGGCAATAAATAACTATTGGCGTCCAAATACAAAAGTATTACCTAAAAGAACTTTTCTCATGAATGGAACGGATTATATCCACAAAAATGATGTCATCAAATTTATCGCATAATATTACTAAAGTGAACATAGACAAAGAAGAGAGAACATATTACAAAATAGTTAATATATATTTTTTTTATATGATTTTTTTTAAATGTGCAATATCTCCTAAACGGTTCATGCTAGCATTCTAAAATTTATGTCAATCGTATTCTAATGAAAAAATACTTATAAACTACTACTTACGTAGCTTTATTAAATATATTGATTTTTTGACGATTTTTTCAAAATTTCACTCGAAAATTTAAAAGGGTTCTGAACATTCAATTGCGCATAAAAACAATAGGCTTCCCGTATTCATGGATTCCAATTTTTGTACCAAATTTAGTTTGAATCGCTCCATTCGCTAGAAAGTTATCGTCTCGACACACACACACACACATATAGACATCATCTCAACAACGTTTGATTCGTGTTCAGGAATGCTTGAAACCTGCTCTCCCGTGAAAAACTCGAATTCGTATTTTCTACCCCGTTACAATAATTTCCTTATACATTATACTATGTATACAAGGAATATGAAAATGTATGAATGAACTTGTTTATGTATAACATTTTAGAGCTGTTTAATTAAAATTGCGTCTAATCACACGAAAGAAGGAAGTCAATGGAAGTACGAGCGCTCAAGTTATGGCGTGTTGAACCCAGAAGCCAAAAGGTGCTGCTGCCTTGCAAGAAAATATCAGACAGATTAGAGGCAGATTAGAGATAGTGCAGGATGCATATGAAATACGGTCCGTCGTAATCCTGCGGAGACAAAAATAATACGAGGTTTAAAACTGTAAGGAAAAAGTTAAGCATTTTGATTAAGCGCAACCACGAAAAGGAGCGTGCTGTTAATACAAGAGTGGAAATGAAACAGCTGATTATTTTGCCAAATTTGTTGCATCTTCTGGGATTCTAATTAAAATACCTTCTCCATATTACCGCCTTACTAAATATTGTAAACCTTTATTACTTGAAAACTGGCAAACATTTTCAACACTCCCAACGTAGTTGAAGGGTCTTTATGACCTTGGTCATTCTGCATATCTTTCTGCCCGTTCGCACGATAACTATCGCAAAAACGACTTTATGAAAATGAAATTTTAGCATGTTGTTGAGACAGTCTGTGAGACATAAGGGAATGAAATTGAATACTATCATCCGATAAATTTCGGATTTCACCCGGGTTAAAAATATGAAATACATTGTTATGAAATTAAGCGAAGTTAAAATTTCGCATATTGCTTAGAAATATATGTAATAATAAGAAATATTCAAATTATTACATAAAATCTGTAAATAGAATTTCAGTAAAATGTGTTAGGTAGTTTTTTAAATAAAATTTGAAAAAATAATTACACCTATAGTATCTGAGGAGATCTAATTTCAAAATAAAATATGGCATCCATGTTTTTAAACAGTATAAAAATCGTGACGTTTAAAGATAGTTTAAATTTATATTTAGTATTGCTTCTGTTCTGAAACCGCTTTACTTTTGTGTATTATCTATGTATCTAAATTCTGTGCCAACGCAATTACAATATTTTTTTCATTTTAAATGATTAAAATTTTATTATTCCTACAACGAAGCCTAATTTCTGTAGCATGTAGAATGTAAACAAATCAAGCGCTTATGAGTTGCATAAGAATTGCTGAATTTTTTTCACGCAAAATTATTTAGCTCTAGAATCTGAAATATAAGTGATATGAATGAAATATTCATTGATTTTGCATAGAGAATCAGACGATTTATATTTTGATGATGTCATTTGAATAAAGTTCATTTTGTGTAGCTGTGATGAAGTTTTAGGTTTTTAAGTATAATAAATTACTGTAATACTGTGATAATTAAAAATATCAGTTTTAAATGCATCAGATTTTAGAGATGTTTTAATAAAATTGCATTTCAGTTGGAAAGTGTTTCTTAATCAATGCTTTATGCATGATTGATCTATCTTGTTAAATAATTATATATCTCCACGATCGAATGATTCGTCTAGAGTTAAATATTGCCTACCTTTTGTTCACCTCAAGAAAATGAACTACTAATTTTTAACAAATTTTAATACATTTTCGGACTAGATTATCTACATTATTTTTATATTAAATTCGGCTCAAATTATATTTGTAATAATTACAGGAATATTAATTATTAATTTTTCTCCTGTCCTCACACCATAAGAGTTTATTTGGGCAAACATTCTTCTAAAAATCAACATATTTGGTTTTCTAATATTTATAAAAATAAAAATTCAATTAACAGAATTAAAAAATGTATTTTCATTTCTACACATCTGACAACATCACTAAACTAATATTCAATGAGTTGATTGTGATTTTGATATTATTTGGTCAATATTATTTAATATTAATATCTACACTGTGCTTTTAGTATATATATCTCTGCTGTTTAATTTATTTTTTTTTAATCTTTTATGTTTCACCCTTAAATTTTGTTATTTATTTTGCCTTTCTGTTATTTCTTTTCGGCTTTTCCTATTCTAAATTCATTTTTCAAAATTTGTTTGTCTATCTCAGTATTTTGCAGAATTCGTTATCTTAACTTTTTAAGTTCTCCGCTGGAGTCGCTGCAGTCATTTTTGTTCGATAGGGCATACTCACTGTACAGGATGTACCAAAAAGATTAAAACGCTCTTTAATTCTTTACCTGTTGGAGATAAATGGGCAATGTAAATTGGAAAAATATTGAAAGTAAGGTAGGAAATAAGACTACGTTAATGAAATAGTCCACCAATTAATTTTCAAAAGGTTACACTTCTTAAACTTTTATACGACCCCCTTAGACAAATTTGGTCAATCAGAAAATTTGTATTTTTAATGCAACAAGATCATTAAAAAAACCCGCATATCTGTATCTTTAAACTCAACATAATTATTATAAAGGAAGAAATCTGACTTATGACAGTTTAATTGAAAATTGAACATTGTGAATGGGGACCATATATCAAATTAGAAATGCAACTTTGTGACATATCACAAGAAAGATAAAACTGGATGATAATACAAAGGATTCCCAACCGCGTAGTGAGTATTACTGCTTTATATGAACTCTGTCTGTTAAATGCTTTATTTAGATGCGTTTGTGATAAAACATTTTGACACATATTAACGTATTTTTGATGTCAACAATTTCCATCGTCAATTTGTTTATGATCCCTATTTTCACTGATGAAACAGCCTTTCATAAGGTACGGAAAAGTGGCATAAGTCAGATATTTTTCTTTATCATAATTCAGTTGATTTTAAAGATACAGGTATGCGGGGTTTTTAATGATATTGTTGCATTAAAAATAAAAAATTACTGATTAACCAAATTTGTCTAAGGGGGTCGTGTAAAAATTTAAAATGTGTAACTTTTTGAAAATTAACGGGAGGACTATTTCATTAACGTAGTCTGATTTCCTACATTACTTTCAACATTTTTGCAATTTATATTGCCCACTTATCTCCAACAGGTAAATAATTAAATTGCGTTTCAATCTTTTCCTGACACCCTGTAGATAGACTTAACGTGTACACGCATCGACCTTTTCATACAAAGGTACTTTTCGTTATTAAGGTACTTCACGTTATCAAAGTGCTTCACGTTATTAAGGTGCTTCACGATTTTCCTACAAATCCTGCATAAAAAAAATACATGAATGTACATTACAAATCCTGAAATTTATTTATAATACTTTAAAGAGGACATGTTGTATTATTTATATACATTGCTCCCGCATTTAATGTTCCTTATAACAGTAAATTTTACATAAAAATCGATAGGACTTGTCAGGTTTAGGCATCTATCAAAACATACTGTATTTCAGTTTACGTTTCAAAATCTATATTGGCTTCATCGCTCAGCTCAATCTTCTGAAACTCAATATTGATTAATCTCAGAGTCCTGAAGATTGAGTGCATAAAATACTTAAAAAGTGGTTTAAAGTACTGTACAAACAAACTGTTTACAGCTGGATATACGTGTAATGGATTCCATATCCTTCAATTTGATTTGGTGTCATAAAAAAACTTCATGAAGAATTTTCCATTTTGAGATAAGACGAAATAAAATTGTCAAGGTTTTGTGTCAGATTGTTTATAGTTTAAGCAAATTCGAAAACTGTTTAGAGTTCTACTTATTACTGATGATATTATTTCTCAAACGATATTACTTCTAGTTACAAATCCTCCGGATTCAAAATTTTTGTTCTTACAATAAACAGTTTTAAACGGATGAAACAAAATTTAGATCAATTGCCGCTAATTTATATCAAGAGATTTTCGGCTATATATATTCGCAGAATTTATTGAATGAAATTGCTCTTGCAGTCGTATCTGAAGACCAATTAAATATTTTACATAATTTTTAAGCTTTTTATTTATAACTTTGTTGTGCGTTGTTAATATAAATATTTTTCCATTGCCTTATTATCCTTTGACGAATGGCAAGAACAATATGCAAACTTCGGTACCGATACAACACAAAGTCGACGATAAATGTCTATTTATTTTATTCGTTTTTAATAAGATGAGGAATAGCTTTATCTAAAGAAGCTTTTTGCAATAATAACACTATATGCACAATATTTTATCCAATTTTATAGCCCAAACCTTATAGAAATGCCATACACTCTCTGATGATTCTTCGAAAACATGTACTGTAAGCCTAACAAGCACTTGCCGCATCCGACATTATTCTCCGTTCAAGCGCATAACTTGCTGTCGATTCATGAATTTCAAAGTTTTTTACGATTTCAACAATCATCAAACATTTTATCAAACATCAAACAATACAATGTTAAGTTATTTCAATAAGGTAAAAAAAAACTATATAAATTTTATACAAAACATGATCTTCTTGAAGTTATCTTTCACATAAAAATCAAATTTATGTAAATTTATACTTCAAAAATGAGATCTTTTGCATTTATTAACATTCAACGAATAAAAGTTTCCTCGTGTTTTATCACGGATCACGTCACTAGTGACGTCATATACAGTGAAACTTGTCTCTAACGATGTTCTAGTGATCGGAAAAGATTATTGTTTTACGCAATTTATGGTTATAGACAAAATCGGTATACATACATACATTAGTAGACCAGATTGCGGATAATATTTTTATCGACAGACAATGTCGTTATAGCTAAGTTTCACCGTATAAGCCATATAAGAGCATGCGAATATTCTAGTGAAATATTTATTATTCTTTTAGTACCTTTGAAATAAATAAAACAGCTAAATATAACTTTCAAAAATTAAATTAGCGCAACGATTAGAGTAACTTTGTTTATAAACAGATTTGCAATTAAATAAAATACAATTTGTGGGATTATCAATTGTAAAAATTCAACAAAGGACATTTCACAGACAAATTGCTATCAATAATAATGTAATTGAACTTATTATTTTGTCTAATTATGTGTCTAATTATTTTATTTCCGTGTAGATTTAAAAAAATTAAATAGCACTAATTTTAATACTTTAAAAAATGTTTAATAATAAACTGAATTAAATCCTTTACAGAAATTTTGTTACTCGTAATTTTATTTTTAATTTAGAGTAAATATTTTTATTAGGTTGCAAATGAGATATAATGTAAGAAAAGTTAATAGCAATTAAAATCAGTCTAAGAACACTATTTTTCTATTAATTTAATAACTTTTGTCGACTTTATAACTTTCATATTAAACACGATGTTCAACATCATTAAGGAAAACATGAATGCGTTGGTAGTTTAAATTTGATTATTTATTATTAGTTTTACAAAAAAAAAAATTAAAAGTAACTAATTAAGAAAATGGTTTCATATCATAAAAGTTAGAAGCATAAATAATAATGATGATAAATATGTAACTGATAATTTTTGTAATTAAATAAATTTTTTGTAGCAAACTGTCTAGCTAGATTTTTATTTGTGTCATTATTTCTCTGAAATATAATGCTAATGGCATTATAATATATTTCATTTTTTTGTGTATTTATCCACAGTTTTTTAGTGTTTACTTGTATTGTGATGTTATAATTTAAGTTCTATCTGTATCAAATCCCGAGAACTTGACCTCTACAATCGCTATATAGCCGGATTATTGTGATAAATGTCATTCACGTTAAATTGCTTATTAGTAATGCAAGTAATATTTTGAGATATTTTCTTCATGATTAAACCTTTTTCGACAAATCATAATAAATATAATAAAACTTCAGAACTAAAACCACTTGTGACTTCTGAACCAAAACCACTGGTAACTTCTGAAATAAATCTACTTGGTTTGAAAATTATTGTAATGTTTGTAAAATAATTGTTATAGGAACTTTATATAAAAAGTAACAGAACGAGACATTTAAGCATAAAAAATGCAACTTACATTTCTTAAATAGATTATTTTCTTAAAATGTGCCTGAACCAATTTTCATTTCTAGTTGATGATAAAAATTTTAAATTCTATCACAGTCTTCTGCATATACGACTGCTGAGTTTTTCAACTGCAGAATGTGTTTACTCAGTTTTCGTTATCATTTGTTTTTCATTATTTGTAACTGCTCTTGTATACATTTCTGGATAAAATCAGCTCACATTGATTTCAAAACCTGCTTCTTTTTTTTACATATGTTGCTGCTTCGTTTTCCTGTTATGTATAATTAGACAATTTAACTTCCAAAGATCTGTTTACCTTCCGTTTTGCTAATATTACTTAATTTGTTATCCAATTGTCCAATATTATCAGTAGCATTTTATTATTTTAGGATAATTTCTATGCATTCATTAGATGTACTGTTACTTGAATTTACACACCTGCAGTTTATGTTATCATTTTTATTGATTTCAAATTATCATTGGCCTTTCTCAGAGTTAAGGGGGCAGTTATCTGTAAACTCACATTTTCCTCGTTTTACTACTAGGACATTTTTGCCTCGTTTATTATGGAAAAAAAGGCTAGCTTTTGACTTCTTATCCTATCGATTACTTATATATTATGTTGTTTCATGCTATGTTTATCACAGAGTGTTTTATTTACTAATACAGAGATCTTATCTTATTTACTCTAATTTCAGATAATTTAATCTCTAGTTTCCTAACTACATTGCTCATTGCTAAAATATTAATGCATAATTAGCTTATTTCGAATTCACAATAGTTCAGAACATATCACATTATATATTTAATGTAAGGAAAGACACATTTACTACTAATTCCAGCCATTAACTCAATTGTTACATTTTGTTACATTTATATTATCAGTCGTTGACAATCTTTCCAGAAACATTTTCATACTGGCAAAATGTGGAATACCTTTTAATGGTACGAGAAAATACGAGAATATATTGATTTAAAAAAATTCTGTTGAAGAAGATAATATAGTAGGGTCCCGGTTATCAAAAAATAGGCTTAAAGAAAATAGGCTTAAAATAAGCTGATATCAGTAAATAGGCTTAACCGAAAGAGTCCCTCTTTTATCATTTTTTAGGCATAAATTAATTGCATGCTTAATAATTTTATCTATCTTCATTTTTTTTATATTTTCAATGCTGAAAATATTGTTGGACGAACATTGATGATAATAATTAATTGACATAAATGTGAGATATTGATATGTGAAACAGTGATTTCAATAAAATATGTGAGATACATAGCATGTAGTAAAGAAATAAACAGATGCTGCTTATTTTGGCCATTGTGTATGAAAAATCACTTTATTTGGTTACATATAGGAACCTTCTTCTGCTGCTCAATTTAGCGTGATTCAAACCGGTCTTGTAACGCCACCTTCTACACAATAGCAGATCAGTTACATTTTGCAATTTTTTACTAAAGTATATCACATGATCAGAATTTTCATACGATTGTAGTCTTACCTCAATTGAAGTAATTCACAAGCATACGTCTAAGGAATGAAATTTTATGAAAACACCACCTATAAGCTTTCCAGAAAGTTAAAAATGAAATCGCTTTTATAATATACCTGTAAATGGTACACATAGCAATAGACAAAACACTATAGTGTTTAATTCTCATTGCTTTAAGCGCAAAGTAATTAATACACCTGATCCTTTGATCATTGCGAATTTAGTGTTCACGGAATATACCATTATCTGATGAATGCAAGCACAAATCACAGCTGCGGTATCCAAATGTTTCACCCAATTAATTCCCTGAGCTATAATTAGTGGCTGTCATCCCTTGTTGTATACACCGTCCGTAGTGATAAAGTTCGGGATAGCAGAAAATCCACCATTGCCAAAATTGCATGAAAATAATTCCTACAATAATTAAACAAACTACAGTTTGAACATTATCCATGCAATTTATAATTAAATCCGTGATTTATGTAACTAGTGTGATGTACAAATTTGTTTTAATATTATATTGAAATATTCGATTTTTTTTAATGATTCCCTGAGCGTTATGTAAGATATTCAAAATAAGCAGCGATTTAGACAAAGATTTATGCAAAGAATATCTGATAAAAAAAGAAAGTATATATTGTAACTGCTATTAAATAAATCAGAAAACGTTTAAAACGTATTCAAATTAAAGGAACTTAAATCGTTTCTCCTACATATATTCACACCGACAGTGTATTAATATAAAGTTCCCCTAAATCCATTAAGCAACATTAACTTTAAAAGGAAAGTATGCAGATTAGTGTACGTGTTATATTCATATATAGTAAGTACAATGACCATGTTCTGTCGAATAAAAATAATTGCAGCGATTCTCCGGAGAATTTAAAAAGTTAGTGTGGTGATAGAATAAAATTAAAAGAGGGAGGGTATAATCTATATAAATAAAATTGAAAATCTGCCTGTCTGTCTGTCAGTTTATCCGTCATCACGAGAGAACGGCTGAACCGAATTTGATGAAATTGTGTGGGTAGCCTGAAAATAGTCCACTTAAAATTTAGTCTATGTTTGGCGTTTCTACGATCAGTGGCTCTCGAGATATTAGCATAAAACGAAATTTTCGTTTGTCTCATCATCACGGGAGAACGGCTTAACAGAATTTGATGAAATTTTGTAGATAGCCTTGAAATAACCCCAATAAATTTAGTCCAAGTTTCAAGTACCTAAGACCAGGGGTTCACGAGATATTAATGAAAAACGAAACTTTTTCCCGGGAGTTCTGCTCTCTAACTCCGTGGATTATCCAAACGAAAAGTTTGAACATCGTTTGAAAGTGAATTAAAACTGTATCTCTGAGTTTGATGGGAGATTTTTTGCGCTAATTAGTCACTTTCTGAAAACATGAATTGTTTGAAACTTGATTTAAATGAGATATCTATCTTCATGGTTTATTTTGCACAAGCGTTTACTGAACAATGAAAAGTATAAAGAAATCAAAATGGTTAATTAATTTCGCAGTTTATGAGGAAGATTCTATCTTATATCATGTTGCTTACAAATGCAATTAAATAAAATCTGTCTGTTAATTTTAATTATTATTTTTTTTCGAATTGAATAATAAATAAATGGATATAAATATATATTTTAGATAAGAACGATCTGATTTTTCTTATAGCATTTTTGACTCTATAATATCAATTATGGTCTTCAGGTTTAAATGTTATTATTATTGATATTTTCGGGGATTATTGATTCAGGGAATATTGATATTTTAAAGCTATTATGCAATTGTTTTATTACGACAAAAAGTGTTTATACTCATATATTGTACGTTGTACGAGTAATCTTCTACAAATACACGGATATATCTTCTAATCTACGAGAATATAAGTAGTACAGGTATATTGGCAAATGTGGTTGGTATATATTGGCATATATTGGAATCAATTACGACCTTCTGGTATAAAGAGTACCGAGATTATTGATATTTTCAATTTATTACGTCATCTCTTTTATTTTGGCAAATATTTTTGAGACTCATATTGTAATACGGGTAATCTTCTAGGCCAGGATGTTTTATTCTTCAGATCTGCCAGTGAAGGTAATCTTGCATAATGAGAACAGATATTCTTAAACTTCTCTTTAGGAGCAATAAATTTAATAGTTTAACAGAATTTGCACATGATTACGAATTATAAGTTTCTTTACATTATATACTCCGTACGAAGAACGGGTATGCTGCTAGTAGCCTATATATGTCTAGTTGTTGTGCTGCATTAACCCAACAATAATCCCAATTGCGAGCCCAATTACCACAAAAAATAATTACATTAAAATAATTACATTAACATTAAAAATAATTGAAATAACCAATCTTAATTTTAAAAATTGCTATTTATTAAACACGCAATTTATGACTAATAAAATTATAAAAATAGCTTACAACATAGTTACTACTTAACAACATGGTCAAGGAGGGGACGATTCCGTGTGTGACCATTTTTAAATCGATACTTACTTAAGATAAAAAGACTCGACCTGAGTTCAAATAAAATTGGCGCATACCCACGTATTGTTGCAATGGCATATTTTGTAAGCACTTATTGACACCATGGTGTCTGTCGTCATTGCGCTGCAGTTACATCATCTCCAAGATACCGTACCTCATCATGGTACTCAATACCCTTTTTTCTCGTCTTAAACTGTACCAAACCTCAGTTACAAACCATAAACGATCTCCTTCTCTCTGATATACTGATCTGCATTTCTGATATACTGATCTGACTTCTTATTTTTCTTGCTAAGCAAAATCAACTTTTTGCTTCTGGTCAAAACGCCCTTGCTGATTCCGTCGCATTGTAATGTCTCTATATTGGCTCCTGTGGAGCTAATGAAAATTGTGCAAGTCTTGGCCGAAAGCAGTGTTTACGCCCATTTCTTCCTCGTAATTTTGAATCACCATAGCCTCTAAGACAGCGATACTTGTCAAAGAACGAGGTAATATTTCTTTTTGAAAATCAATTCTGCATTGGCGCATGGGCATGTTTAACAGGCTCTAAGCTAGATCTCTATTCATCTAAGTGTATTGTATCTTATTGCATTTGATTTGCTTATTTCGTTTATCGCTTTTTGCTGAGTTCGTTATCCTCTTATCTTTACTATATTTTTAAATATTTTTTATACTTTTGACTATGCTCTTTAAATTCTCCAATGAAGGAGCTGCAATCATTGTTGTTCGATGCAGCATGGTGAGTTTATTATGGATAAATCTAACGTGTACACTTATAGGCCTATCCTTATAAAGTTATTGAAGTCATTAAGGGATTTCTTAGAGACAAATACAAACAATAGAAACCAAACTGCAATACAAACTGTTGCACGAGATACATTCAGCTTTCTAAAATGGTCCATCTTTATTAATTTCAATATGGAAACATTTTAGTCGAATTCAGCTGATTTAAACTGTTGCTATTTATCGTTCTCTGCACAAAATTGCCAAAATGTAGCTAGCTATCTGTAAACTTACAAGATTTGTTTTAACACATGTGGAATTATTTGATTTATTCAAGAATAAGGAGCACCTGATATACACCCACACCCCTAATTAATTACCATTGCTATAATCAGCAGCTACCGATCTTCCTAGTACTCTGTGCCGGCAGACAAAATGTTGAAGACCATGAAACCAACAAATGACAAGATTTCATTAAAATTAGTCAGTAATTGTATACAATATATTTTGATCAGTAAACCTCACATTAATGTTCTAATACGCGACTTTCGATATAATCTGTTACATCTTAAATGTATTTAAGATATTAGAGGATATGTTACATATTATAGGATTGCATTGTTACAAGGGATTGTTGGATTGAATTTAGGATAATTTATTACATATTACATGACTGTATATTTACATAGAATTGTTGCATGGGATCTAGGATAATCTATTGCATGTTATAAGATTGTATTGTTGCATAGGATTTTTTCACAGGATCTAGGATTGTTGTTGTATTTCATAGGATTGAATTGTTATAAACGACTGTTACATATTAACTATTATTGTTGCATATTATAAAAGTTGATTGTTGCATAGGATCTGGGATTGTTGTTGCATATTTTTAGCTTAGTAAAAGAATCGGTTACTCAAAAATATTTGATTTAACGATTTTGACAGAAATACAGGATTATAATTTTTCTCAAACATGTTCTAAACACTTTTGGAATGGTGTTCGTATCTGTATGTGTAGACAATTTTCCCACTGTAGGTAATAGGATCGGTTTCGGCTCCTTCTTACACTCGTGAGTATGGAATTCTCGACACCTGAAACTGTAACAAGAAACCTAGCTAAGTGCACGATATGGCAAACTTCAATCTGCTTGACAAATTTGTTTTCAGTTTGCCTGAACACTAAAAATGTTACTCTAATCACTCAGAATGCATTGAGACTAACAAATGTACTTCTACCACGTAGATTGTATAAACTTAAGATTAAACTCATGCTGCTTAAGCCTGCAATGTACAAGTGTAAGTTCTTAAAACGTGATGAAAGTGGTTTGTGCAAATGAAGAATGAACACGATATCTCTGTAAGAACATAAAAATGCAAATTTAATTTGAGGAAGATACGAAAAACAAGAATTATATAAAATATATGTGATTTTTTCGTTATTAAAACAGGTATTGTATAAAAGTGAAGATTTGTATTTCATTTTCTTTATAGAGAAACACGGTTTATTTTTGTTTATTTTTTAAATGTCATAGTAAAAATTTATGCATAAAATCATAGTTTACTTATGAACAATAAAAAGGATAAAAATTCTGTGCATTAACATAAATCAACTTGTATTATATTAAGTATAGTATATAATATTTACGAATCGTCAACACGTTGCGATTGAATATTTCAAGCTCACATAAGCATAAAAGAATTTTCTTTTGACGCTGAGAGTACTTTTATTTAATATGGCTGTTCTTCAAGCCCCTTGGTCAGCAGGCTAGAAAGCTCCTACCAAGGCCCTTATAACTTCATTATTATTTACTATACTATTTGATTGGCTACAGGGCATAAGACGTGCTGACCCTGGACACTTTTAGTTGTTTGTCCTTTCGTTGAGTGATGTCTGAGTGGCATCCCTCATGTGAGTTGCAACATGCCTATCCCACAACAGTATCACCTTATTTTAGTTCAAGAAAATATAAATCCATCTATATATATATAAATATATATATATATATATATATATATATATGTATACATGTATATATATGAATCCATCTATATATATAAATATATATATATATATATATATACATATATATATATATGTATGTATATATATAACATAAAAAATGTGTATGTATGTATGTCCGTGAAATGTTTACCCACTTCTAGAAGGATTACTTACTTGCAATTTGGTACACGGATATCTGATCAGAAAATTCCATAAACTAGAAATTTCTACAATGTGGGTTGAGGGGGGCGATTTTATTTCTTATATCTGGTTTATATTTGAATAAGTCTTGCTGTTGCACTGAATATGAATAACCATTGTTGTAAAATAAAGTTACTAGAAAGTTCGATATTCGGCTTCACTGTGTTGCAATTGAATTTACATATTTAAATTTTTCAATTCATCAAAAAATGAGATCCAATTGCCCTCTCCGTGAGTCAGTTTTCTGCATCTCACTAAAGTGATTATGTCTCAGTTTCTAGTTATGCTGGAATATAGCTTTAAATATTTTAATTTTCAGCTTCAGTTACTGAAGACCACGTATCCAAATTGCGTGCTCCCCGTGTTGTTATGCGGGAAATGTTATGACTGTGCCGCGGCAGCTATAGTGACCGATGAGCCCTGCGTTACAGTGCCTAGAAGTAGGCACTCTTCTAGGCACTGTACCTGCGTGGTCCAAAGTCGTTTATACAGAAGCATGTGAACAATGTGAATGAATATGAATATGTGAATCAATGTGAATGATAGCAATGAAGCATGAAGCATGTGAACGCAATGAATCATGTGAACGTTTATACAGAAGCGACAGCACAACGAACGGCACAACGAACGTAGGGCAGACGTATTTGCGGTTGCATAATGGTTGACGTGTTCAGGCACTTAATTAGGGCAACCCGTTCACTGACTTTTCTTTTTAATATGAGCTGCCGTTTAGTTAAAACTCTGTTTGGTTTTCGATTCGTCGCATATTCATGTGTTATTTTAATCAGATGTATGCGTCTTATATCCAGGGCGACGCCGAATATTTGATGCTAGCTAATACTCGTTAACTAATTTTAAGAAACTTCCAGATGAGCTAGAAGATGGAAAATAATTTGATGTGCATATAGATCTAGGTACTATCGAGAAAATTCCAAAACACTTACCTTTCTTTATATGGAGGATTTTAAGTGTAGTTGTTTAAGAGTGTATGTCCGGAAATTCTAAGTAACTTCCAAATGAGCTGGAATTCGGAAATTGCTACACATATTGCCTTACATACCTCAAGTACGGAAACCACAGAGAAAAATCGAAAGCCACCACATATTTTCATAGGTTAGGGGCTCTTTTCGTTCTTTTATTGAGTGTTTTAGGCATAACCAAGCGAGAAAGCAGAAAATTGCTGCACATATAGCTCGGGTACAGAAATTATTTATACGAATTTTAAACATCCGAATTTCTGCAAAGGATTGTGTTAAAGATTCGCTAGTCCTATGTTTCGACTACTATCCCCAACAATTTTAAGAATTTGACTAATTTTCTCATATTTCAACTTCTAATTATGTTAGAGCTTAGCTTTATAAACTAATCTTGTTAGCTTCAGCTAACAGCTTGAGCGTTTGGCTGCAGTAGTCAGATTGCCGGCGCCATGCGAGCATATTTAAGGCATTAACACACACGCAGCAGACGTTGAGCAGGCGTGTTTACGTATTTATTTTGGGACCAAGAAATTGTCAACATATTTTAAGTATTTCATGCACGTGTTTGTTTTTGCATGTGTTCGTTTTTGCATGTGTTCGTTGTTGCATGTTTGTTTGTCAAATATCTAGGATTTATAATGGCCTTTTTCTAATTAAGTCGTATGAAGAATGTGAATCAGCTGCTAGACATTTTAATAAAGTGATAAGCGTTATCAAAAGCCCTCAGAATTAGCTTTCCAAGATACCAGCATTTCGTCATTTTGTAAATATTTTATATAAGTCGGCAACTTAGCGATATTTAGACATATTTGTGATAAATTTCTTCACCAACGTCGACAAGTTGAAGATATTAAGTAAATTGTGTCCCAAATTTTGTCGCTAAAATCAACAAATTATCTCCAAATGGGACAGAGAGACAAACGGCGAAAAAAAAAATTCTTATCTCTCTATATTAAAAAAAAGTTGCTGACGCCATCGCCGCCGCCGCCGACGACGACGCTGTTTAATAAGTTTCTGGTTTCTCGAGATTCTTTGCTTCGTACTGCAAAAACTGTTGCATATAAAATATGAAATTTGCTACACTTATAGAAAAAGCTTTGAGGAATACGCTAAAATAAATCTTTTTTTTTTAATATATTGTAATTTAAGAAATATTTAATGTTAAAGACAAATTATTTGAGGTGCGAGTTCGCGTCCTGGATAGACTAACAATAGCAAGACCACGAATTTTTTCAGACAGGTACCTGCATGGGTTGAATTTTTGAAAGACAGAGCCACCTTTTTTACTTTTGATGTAGTTTTTGAGATATTTTACATTTTATGTACTTCTGAAGTGAACGTATTTTTCGTATCGGCACGTCTAGCGATTTCTCTATCTCGTACCGTAAAAACTATAGAATACAAAACCATGAAATGTGATACATTTATAGAGAAATAATAGGGTAACACGATGCAATAAATAAAAAGTTTATCTATTTAAACTTTAGTTTGGCATGAAATAGCTCTAGAAGCGAGCTCAGGATAAAGGAATTCAGTTTTTGGATTCCTTGGGCTAAAAAAAATCTCTGTTTTTCCTTCCTGCGAAAACTAAGCATGGATAAAAAAGAGAATGCTGAAATTGCAAATTTTAGGATAGATATGAATCGAGCTCTGCGATCGCAGCGAGTAGAAGGCGAAACCTCCCGAAGGGGGTTTCACGAACGCAGAGATCAGGGGTCGGAGCCGCCTAGTATAGTACTAAATTAATATATATTTGAATCAAAAGTAGCTTACTGTATTTGAAATTGCAAATTTAAATAAACATAAATAAATAAATGAACTTCATTTTGCCATACAGTAGGTACAATTACATCTTATAAATGAATGTATAACAGTGGGGGGGGAAACTGCTGAAACAGGTGCTTTAGTTCTGCCAGTAGAGTCCTCAACCCCTAGGCAAACTCGAACCACGTTGGCATAAAATCAATATTCAGTGGCAGAGCAAAATTCATAACACAATAAACTAGAAAGAGCTAGTGGGAATACAAGTAACGAAAGTAAATAAACAAAGATCAACATACCGATCACACGTATAAGAGAAGCAATTTAAGTACTTCTTAAAAATATTTTCGTTGTTCAATGATTTTAAGAAAGCTGGAAAAAATTAGACAGTAATGAAATTCTATGAAGATCTTAAACCCTTTGAGATAGAATTATATTTAATACATTCGAATCCTAAGCTTAATTAATTAAATAATTGAGCAGCTTACAGACAAGAATATTTACATGTATTTTTGATTCTAACTCGAACTTTGACAACACATTCCCCTTCATGTAGTAAATTCTCCTAACAGCATTTTCATCCACGCAGTTCTCTTAATTAAACGGTAAGACACAATGATAAAGAACTTCTCTTTACAATGCACGAAATAAATCAAAATTAAAGCAGCATTTTGCTAATTCAAACAAATTAGATAGCGTTTGATTAGGAAAGTGACTACTTGTCAAGCTTCAAAATTATGTGCTACTTCATCGGTTTGAAAATAAAGTGCATTAAATGCTGAAAGCTTTTCAAACATTAAACATCTTAACATTTCGTAATTTAGGAAATTCCGAGAATAAACACTTTTAGACAACTGAAATGAAAGTTGCATTACTAAGAAGCCGATATCAAAAAGTTCTCTTGTCAGGTTTCAAGTATTTAAATATTCGTGCTGGATTAGTTATTTCAAATTTATTTGAATCCGCTTAAGCAGCTTGCATTTATTCTCACAAGGATGTGATAGAAATAATAAGCTTAAAAATTAAAAAAACATCGAATTCGACACATGTTATAATGGCATTTCAATGATTATAATAGGAATTAAATTAAATTCCTTTGCAGACTATCAAATGCCATTATACAGTCACTATATAAAGAAAATAACTTTAGTTCATTTTATATATCAACAAGAAAGATCAATCATGCTTAAAGCACTGATTATGAAAAACTTTCCAACGTCAATGCAATTTCATTTAAACAAGTCTAAAATGCAATACATTCCTCGGTAATATTTTGAAACTTATCACAATACTGCATCAATTTATTATATTTGAAAACTTAAGCCTTCATCGAAAAAAATGAACTTCATTCAAATGACGGCATTGAAATATAAATTGCCTGGTTTAAACATCTCTAAAATGTTATACATTCCTCGGTAATAGTTTTAGAATTATCATAATACTACGATAATTTATTATATTTGAAAACTTCATCGAAAACAACTGAAATTAATTCAAATGACGTCAAAGAAAAAATAACACGCCTGGATCTCTTTATAAAAACAGGATTTCATTCATAACTTTCTCCCATTCATTTCATTCATCACAATACTATAATAATTTATTTTATTTAAACATTTTGTTTAAGACCATGGAGCTACAAAAAATTAAACTCTATGCTTGAAACTTCATCGAAAAATCGTCCTTCTCTTTATGAAATCAATTAATATTTCATTCATATCAGCCATGCAGACCCCATGGACTAAATTATTTTGTGTTAAAAAATACAGGAATTCTAATACAACTCATTCTATATATTTTGCTGTTTACACTTTACATAGGTGAAAAATAGGCTTAGTTGTAGAAATAATCAAATTTAGATGAGCATTTAAACTCAAATATATTGTCATTGCGTTGTTTCAGTATGTAGATGCACAGAATTTAAGCAAAAATAAAGTAGTTTTAGGACGGATACAACACTCAATATGAATTAAAAAGAACTTAAAAAAATCACGATTTTGAAACAATATGGATGCCATATATCATTTTGAAGTGGGTCATGTGATCGTTTCATATCATGGTCACGTGATCGTTTCATATAAGAGGTGTAATTATTATTTTAATTTTTATTTAAAAAACTACTGAATATATTTCGCTGATTTTTTTTTACATATTTTATGGAACAATTTGAATATTACCTAAAATTTTCGAAGCAATTTGTAAATTTTAAATCCGCTTAAAAAATGTTTGAAAAATTAGGTCACATAGGGCTCAATGTATTTCATTTTTTCGACCCGGGTTCAATCCAAAACTAATTGGGTAACATTATTCATTTATATTCCTATAGGTTCTACAGACCGTCTGAACAACATACTAAAATTTCATTTTGATTAAGTCATTTTACGGCAGTTATCTTGCTAACGGACAGACAGAATGAACAAAGTCATAAACACTTTTCAACTTTGTTGTAAAGTGTTAAAAATGATTACAATTCTTCTAACTTCATGGACTTACCTTAATTAAAATGTTTTAGCTATGTATTGTGTTACTTAAGTAGTATACAGGTGTCAACAGTTCAATCTATTTTAACAATGAGCAATGCATGGAGGCAAATCGCAAAGGTCATAACTAAATATTGGGAAAACGCCAATATAGATCAGGCAATAATTCAGGAGGCGTTGGTGTAATGCAAGTTTAACCGCTTTGTATGCATTTATATGGCAAACGATTCGTATTGAATAAATTGATATTTATATTAACTGTTAATTTCGCAATAATAAAATATGTAATGTAAATTAAAACTTAATCAATGATGAATATCCACCCCCTACGGATTCATTTGTGACTTTCAATTCATTTTTGTCTTCATATATTTTATACCCTGATCTACAACTAAGAAAACATACCTATTACGTTTAACTATAATTAGGAAAATTTAATTTAAAAATTATAAAAAATACATATTCTAAACACTACGATTTTCTGTCGTGCTAAATAAAAACTGATGAGATTTTACTAACATTTAGCTGCACCTAGATTTTATTCTTAAAGAAGTATGGTACTTTGAGGCTTTCAAGGTCTTTTTACTATAGAAGTTTTATATCCTCATTAGTATTCATTTAGTTTCTGTTTATAAAACAGGCTATTGAATATATTTATGCAAAAATATCTAGTGATCATCCTTTAATGTTTTCGCTATAATTTACATTGCACTGATAATTTATGTAGGCTAAATTAAGAATATCTAATACATAACAGCTTTTCGCCATAGATATACATACCGTGGTATAAATTTATAATATATATGCGGCTTTGTATAGCAATATTTCTACAATGTTTGCTTTAGCAAAAACACATCAGTGTGTATAGTCCGACGTCAACCTTGTAACTAAAGTAATTAGTATACATAAATTCAAACTAATAACTTTGAAACGATGATACATCGTTTTTACTTTCCTTACATACATAATATATAAGGAAAGTATTGTGACGGGGTCGAAAATTCGAATTCGAGTTTTCGACGGGAGAGCACGTTTCAAGCATCCCTGATCACGAATCAAATATTTTTGAAGTGATGTCTGTGCGTGTGTGAGTGTGTGTGAAAGTATGTGTGTGTGTGTGTGTGTGTGTCAGTGAGTCTGTAGAGACGATATCTCACGAACGAATGGACCGATTCGAACTAAATTTGGTACAAAAATCACAATCAATAAACACTATAAGTCTTGTTTTTATACGCAATCGAATGTTCAGAACCCCCCTAAATTTTCGAGTGAAATTTTGAAAAAATCGTCAAAAAATCAAAACCGTTAATAAAATTACGCAAATATACATTTCTTATGTAATTTTTCATTAAAAACGATTGGCATGAACTTTAGAACGCTAACATGAACCATTCTCGAGATATTGCATATTTAAAAAAAATAACAAAAAGTCATATAAAAAAATATATTTCCTATTGAGAAACATGTTCACTTTTCATATGTAATACCAGGCGATACATTGGGCGACATCATTCTCGTGCATCTAGCTCGTTCCATTCATGAAAAAAGGTACATTGAGTAATACTTTTATATTTGAACCCCAATAGTCATGTATCTGCTGTAAGAATAACTTATTTCTTCGTCCATAACGCTTGGCGAGATTTTGGTGAAATTTCGCCAACTTGGCGACTTTTTTAAATGTTGCTATATTATCGAAAAACTCCCCAAATGGATATAAATCAATGACGCCAAATGGTTAAATCAATGACGACTCATTGATGATGACGACATGAAAAATGTCGACTCAAATTCAATATCTTGAAAAGAATACAAATAACTACTATAAAAATAATGTTTTTTTTTACTGTAAAAGTAGTTGTTGTTGTTGAAACCCAGATCGCCCGACCTACCAGAAAGGTGTAATGTAACCGTGTGGACGGTCGGGAAGTGCCACCCAATTTAGACCGGAACCCAGTGGGGGAGGCATCCACAGGGACCGTACCCTCCTTCCCCTACCACCAACCTCTCGGAAGGACTTTCGGACCCACATGTTTAACGTGATCGTACTCCGCATGAACACGGCTGCAGTTTTGGCAGTGGCTGGAATCGAACCCGGGCCTACCGAGTGCAACTCCAGCGCGCTAACCAATGGGCTACGGCGCCCTACTGTAAAAGTAGTAAGTAAATTCATTGCATTATATAAGGAAAGTCATGTGTTGCCCACATCAGATTTTTTTATTTACATTTTAGATAAATTCCTTTTATATTATCCCTTATAAATAAAATTCAATACATTTTCCTTAAGTTTCAAATTTTTTTGAAATTTGTAGATAATAATCGGAAAGTTTTTAATAAAATTAAAATGTCTGTAAAGTAGTGATAAAGTGTCTGTAAAGTAGTGATAAAGTGTCTGTAAAGTAACCAGGACTTATCGGTGAATTAGATCACTATACTGACTAATCATCCTACGCGCTCCAGTCTCAAATGTAGATGTGGGTGTCTTTTGTCAACTATATCTGGGAAAATTGCTGGAGCATATTATCAGAAATACATGAAGGTAGCCAAGGTAGTCTCGACAAAATACGTTAACCATGTTATGCAAGGAATCTAATGCAGTACGTTAGATTCCTTACATAACCACGACTTTAGGTATTCTAAACAATATAATCGTTCTTCAGGAATACGTTTTGTTTCTAATTACTCTTTCAAAAGTGGTTTTGATCAACATTTATAAAACGTACTTGCATGGTTTTGCCTGGTTCTGTATGTTTTCATTTCAATCCCACCCATTTTTATTTTTACGCATCTTAAAAGTGTATGTTATATGTAAGTGTCATGTGCTGCCCACATCAAATTTTTAATTATTGTACAAATTAAAATTGTATTAAAATTATCATTATGTATTATTGAAATACTTATTACTTACATTTTCATTACTATTTAACATTTAAATTTTCATCAGTTCTTATGTTGTCTAACAAGGTTTGTTTGAGCTGGCGTTTAGAGTGTGCCAATACCGGATGCAATTTTACTTAACTTTAGAGTCAGATTATTTATTACGCTCCTCATTTATAACTAAAATAGTTACCTTTATTCTTGATTACACTCGTATGTAGGCGATGAGTCAGTCCACAGGACCGCTGAGGTCGTCATTTTGGATTTATCGGCACTTAAGATCTTTTTGGATTTCATTTACGTTTTGAATACAGTAAAAATACTATATAAATTTTATAAAAGAATAATCATTTTGAAGTTATCTTTGACATAAAAATCAAAATTATAGAAGCTTATACTTTTACATTATATTTATTAACATTCAACGAATAACAGTTTTTTCGTGTTTTCTCATCGAATGTATCACTAGTGACGTCATAAATTGTCTGCTAGTTGTCTATAACGATTTTCTACAGACCGGAAAAATTTATCGTTTTGCTCAATTTAACGATATAGACAAATTCGTTATACATACATATATTAGTATCCGCGATCGCGTATAATATTTTTATCGACAGACATTATCGTTAAAGATAAGCTTCACTATGTGAGACATATATGAGCATAAGAATATTCTAATAGAACATTTATTATCGTTTTAATACCTTTAAAATATAGCAGCTAAATATAAATTTCAAAAATTGAATTAGAGCAACGATTGCCGTAAATTTATTTATAAACAGATTTGTAATTAAATAAAATGCAATTTGTGGGATTATCAATTGCAAAAATTCAAAAAAGGACTTTTCACAAACAAATTGTTATCAATAATAATGTAATTGGACTTTATATCTAATTATTTTATTTCCGTGCAGATTTTAAAAAAAATAAAGATCACTAATTGTAATGCTTTAATAAAGATGCTTAGTAATAAACTGCATTAAATCATTGACACAGAAGTTACTTTACTCGTAATTTTATTTTTGATTTAGATTACACATTTTTCTTAGGTTACAAAATGAGATATATTATAAAAAAAAGTTAAAAGATATTAAAATCAGTCTAAGAACACTATTTTTCTATGAAGTTAATAACTTTTGCCGACTAATAATACCATTATAATTTTCGCATTAAACAAGATCTTCAACATCATTAAGGAAAACATCAATTCGTTGGTAGTCTTAATTGGATGATTTATTATGGGTTTTACAAAAAAAAAATGCTTTTAGAAATAGCTAATTAAGAAAATGGCTTCATATCATAAAAGCTCGAAGTGTAAATAATAATAATGATAAATATGCAACTGATAATTTTTATAATTAAATTTTTTGTAGTTAACTGTCTAGATAGATTTTTATTTATGTCAATTTTTCTTTTAAATATAATGCTAATGATATTACCATATATCTCTTTATACGATTATTTAATTTTTATCATGCTACGTTTTCTTTACCATAGGTAGTAATGCACTAGAAGAATGGGGCAGAAAAGTAGAATTAAAATTTTGACAGATTTATATAATTTAGGCATTTTAGAATGATATTCAATTGTACACTGAATAAACCATATTATGGATAAATACACAAAATGGGCAAAAATGTGGGTAAAAAAAACTGTGTTTACTAGAATGACATTTTTAAACAGACAAATTTCCAGTTACACACTTAAAAAGTTAACTAAATTTATATGAATGTGTAATTTTGTACATTTATATGAGAATTGCACAGAGTAATTATATTTTATTTTACTCTTAATAGGCCGGTTTTAAACAGGTAACGAGATAACATGAGACGTTCAATTCACGCACTAGTTTACCTGCTTAAATTGGCCCTTCTTAAAGGACTCTTTTAAGCATGTAGGCAAGAGGTTATCTTCTAAACAGTTGCGAAAATTACCTGTTTAAAAGGATTTTACTGCATAAAATAAAATATACCCATTATTCCATGCAATAACACAATAATATATAGTTATAATATATAGTTATTTCTCAATAACACAATAATACATATTTACCTTTTTAAGTATTTAACAGAAAATTAAGTGTTATTCTGGTGACCATAAACCCGTTTTTTGTGTATTTATCCTCATTTTTTAACACTTTACAATATAGTTGAAAAGTGTTTATGACTTTGTACATTCTGTCTATATGTCTGTATGCCTGTCCGTTAGCACAACTGCCGTAAAAATGACTTTATCAAAATGAAATTTGAGTATGTTGTTCAGCCGGTCTGTGGAACCTACGGGAATATAAAAGAATAATATCACCCAATTAATTTTGGACTGAAGCAGGGTTGAAAGAATTAAATACATTGAAATCTATGGGACCTAATTTTTCAAACATTTTTTAAGAGGATTTAAAATTCACAAATTGCTTCAAAAGTTTTAGAAAATATATAAATTGCCCCATAAAATATATAAAAAAAATTCAGCAAAATATATTCAGTAGTTATTTAAATAAAATTTAAAAAACTAATTACACCTTTTATATGAAGAGATCACGTGACCATTATATGAAGAGATTACGTGACCCACTTAAAAATAAAATATGGCATTCATCTTGTTAAAATCATGATTTCAGTTCTCTTTAATTCATATTTAGTACTGTATCCGTCCAAAAAACGCTTTATTTTTTGTTAAATTCTGTGCATCTAGATACTGAAACAACGCAATTACAATATATTTGAGTTTAAATGATCATCCAACTTTGATTATTTAAACTCAAATATATCCAACGAAGCCTAATTTTCACTTATGGAGATTGTAAATATCAAACCATGTAGAATGAGTTGTATAAGATTTACTGCATTTCTTTAACGCAAAATTATTTAGCTCATGGAGTGTGCAATATATCTGATATGAATGAAATTTTCATTGATTTTACACAGAGAAGTAGATGATTTTTTCGATGAAGTTTTAAGCATAGAGCTTAATTACTTGTACCTGCATCGTCTTAAGTTTTTAAATAAAATAAATTATTATAGTATTGTGATGAATAAAATGAATGGAAAAAAGGTCATGAATGAAATGCTGCTTTCATAGAGAGAGCCCGGTGTATCATATTTCGATGACGTCATTTGAATAAATGTCATTTGTTTTTGATGAAGTTTTCAAATATAATACATTATTGTAGCATTATGATAATTTTAAAAATATTACCGAGGAATGTATCGCCTTTTAGATATGTTTAAACGAAGCAATTTATATTCAATGCCGTCATTTGAAAGAAGTTAATTTTTTTCGGGGAAATTTTAAGTTTTCAAATATAATAAATTAATGTAGTATTGTGATAATTTTAAAAATATTGCCGTGGAATGTATCGCATTTTAGAGATGTTTAAATAAATTTGAATTGAAGTTGGAAAGTGTTTCATAATATCAATGCTTTATGCATGATTGATGTTTCTTGTTTTAGTGTGTACTTTTATTTGATGTTAACATTTAAGTTTTATCTATAGACAATCTTGGGAAATAGATCTCCAATATCACTATATATCATGATTATTGTGATAAATATCATTCACATTAGATTGCTTATTAGTAATGCAAGTGATATTTTGGGATATTGTCCTCACGATTAAACATTTTGGACAAATGATAATGAATCTCTTATGTTTTATGAACTAAAACCACTTGTGACTTCTGAACCAAAACCCCTTATGACTTCTGAAATAAATCTACTTGGTTTGAAAAATTAAAGTAATATTTATAACATAATATTTATAGGAACGTTATATAAAAATTAACGAAACGAGACGTTTAAGCATTAGAAATGTATCTTACATTTTCAAAATCGGTTATTTTCTAAACATGTACCTGGTCTTATTTTTATTTCTAGTGGATGCTATAAATATTCATTTCTACTACCACAGTCTTCTGCATATATGATTGATATGTTTTTCAACTATAGAACGTGTTTATTCAGCTTCCGTTGTCAATTGTTTTTCATTATTTGTAACTACTCTTGTGTACATATCTGGATGAAATCAGCTCATATTGTTTTCAAAACCTGTTTTACTTATACATATTACTGCTTCATTTTCCTGTTATGTATAATTGGACAATTTAGCTTAACTGTCAAAGCCCATTGTTTACTTTTTATTTTACTGATATTACTTAATTTGTTGTCTTCTATATTATCAGTCGAATTTTATTATTTTGAGACAATTTATATGCATTCTTATCTGTACTCTTACTCTGCTTTAAGCAACTGTAGTTTTTGTTACATGTTTTATTGATTTCAAATTATGAATGTCTTTTTTTCAGAGTTAAGGAGGCAAATATCTGTAGACTCATATTTTCCTGGTTTTACGAGTATCATATTTTTGCCTTATTTATTATAGAAAAAAATGTTCGCTTTTACCTCCAATCGATACCTTATCCAATCCAATCGATACCTTATACAATATTTTGTTTTATATTATGTTTATCACAGAGTGTTTTATTTACTAATATATGGAACTAATATTATTTAATCTAACTTTAGATAATTTAATATCTAATTTCCTTACTACATTATTCATTGAGAAAATGTTAATGCCTAATTAACATATCCCGAATGTACAATAGTTCAAAACTAGTCACCTTATATCTATATATATAAAAAAGAAAAGTATGTATGTATGTATGTATGTATGTATGTATGTATGATCCAACATCACGGGAGAACGGCTCAAACCAAATTTGATGAAATTTGCTGGATAGTCTTGAAATAACACCACTTAAAATTTAGTCCATGTTTCGAGTTTCTAACACCAAGGGTTGTCGCTAAATTATAAAAAACGAAACTTTCATTTGTCTCATCATCACTGGAGAACAGCTGCACCGAATTTAATGAAATTTTGTGGATAGCTTTGAAATAGCCCCCCATAAATTTAGTCTAAGTTTCAAGTTTGCAAGACCAGGAGTTGTCGAGATATTAATGGAAAACAAACTGTTTCCTAGGAGTTCTACTCTCTAACTCCATGATTCCCAACGAAAAAGGTTGAAAATCGTTGGTTTAAAACGTGAAATTCAATTAAATATCTGAGTGTTGTGGGAGTTTATTAAAATATGAATTTAAATGGAAACACTATCACCATGGTTTATTTTTCACAGGCTTACTCAACAACTTTTATTAATTTGAATAAACAATAAATGAATATAAAAATATCTATCTATCTATCTATGTGTATATATATATAAGGAAGAAATATATATATATATATAAAGAAGTATGTATGTATGATCCAATGGATCTGATTGGCTAAAGAGTGTCAAATCAGATCCTTTTTGTTTCTTACATATTACAATGAATTTACTTCTTTCACAGTGAAAAAATAATGTATAAGATTCTCGGCCTTATACGTTCCGGTGTAATTTTTATCAGAGTTTTATATCGTAAATCCCGAGCAACGGCGGGTAATCGCTACTAGTACGTATATAAAGAAGAAAAGTATGTATGTATGTATGTATGATCCAACATCACGGGAGAACCACATTTGATGAAATTTGGTGGGTAGTTTTGAAATAACCTCACTTAAAATTTAATCCATGTTTCGAATTTCTAACACCATCGAGTTTCTAACACAGCGATATTAATGAAAAACGAAACTTTCGATTGTCTCATCATCACGGGAGAACAGCTGCACCGAATTTAATGAAATTTTGCGGGTAGCTTTAAAATTATCCCCCATAAATTTACTCCAAGTGTCCAGTTTATAAGACCAGGGGTTGTTGAGATATTAATGGAAAACGAAACTTTTTCCTAGGAGTTCTACTCCATGATTCCGAACGTTAAAGGTTGGAAATCGTTGGTTTAAAACATCAAAGTCAATTAAATCTCTGAGTTTTGTGGGAGTTTATTGAACGCATTAGTCACTTTTGATAATCGCAGGTTTGACATATGAATTTAAATGGAAACCATGGTTTATTTTTTACAAGTTTGCTCAACAACGAAAAGTAATAAGAAATCAAAATCGTTATTTAATTATTCGAAATATCT
The DNA here is from genome assembly GCA_951213105.1 of Amaurobius ferox. Classification (NCBI taxonomy): domain Eukaryota; kingdom Metazoa; phylum Arthropoda; class Arachnida; order Araneae; family Amaurobiidae; genus Amaurobius; species Amaurobius ferox. Next base: position 84,217,419 of record OX578146.1, on the reverse strand, counting down.
ATCTATCTATCTATCTATCTAGATAAAAAAGAAAAGTATGTATGTTTGATCCAATGAATCTGATTGGCCAAAAAGTGGCCGCGCTTAGGCAATGAGTTAAATAAGTATAAACGATTCTGATTGGCCAAAGAGTGGCCGTGCTTAAGCAATGCGTAAATCACAGTTTTGCATCGTAAATACCTAGCAACGGCGGGTAATCGCTGCTAGTATTTAATATAAGGAAAAGACGCAGTTACAAATTCCAGTATTCAACTCAATTGTTACATTTATGTTATATGTAGTTGGCAGTTGTTCCAGTCCTCTGCTCATACTGGCAAAATGTGGAATACCATTAAATGGTAAATACGAGAATTTACTTATTTTTAAAAATTGCTGTTGAAAAAGATAATACAACAGGATCTCGATTAACCAAAAATATTCTTACTGAAAATAGGTTTAATAAGCTGGTATCAGTAAATAATCTTAACCGAAAGAGTCCTTATTTTTGTCATTTTTCTTTTTTAAGAATAAATTTATGGTTAATTATTATATGTATCCTTATTTTTCTTATATTTTCAATTCAAAAAACATTGTTGGACTTAATTGGTGATAATAACTAATTAATGTAAATGTGACATATTAATATGTGAAATAGTGATTTCAGTAAAATATATGAGATACTTAGTATGAAGTAAAGAAATAAACTGATGCTGCTTACTTTGACTTTTGTGTATAAATTATCACATTATTTATTTACATATTAAATAATGATTTTCTTCTGCTGATCAATCTGGCGTGATTCAAAACGGTTTTGTAACGCCACCTTTTAAACAATAGCACGTTAGTTACATTTTGCAATTTTTACTAAAATGTATCACATGATCAATATTTGCATAAGATTATAGTATACCTCAAATGAAGAATTTCAAAAATATAACGTTTAGGGCGCGGTAGTCCAGTGGTTAGCGCGCTGGAATTGCACTCGGTAGGCCCGGTTTCGATTCCAGCCGCTGCCAAAACTGCTGCCGTGTTCACTCGGAGTACGATCACACTAAACATGTGGGTCCGTAAGTCCTTCTGAGAGGTTGGTGGTAGGGGAAGGAGGGTACGGTCCCTGTGGATGTCTCCCCCACTGGGTTCCGGTCTACATTGGGTGGCACTTCCCGGCCGTCCAAACAGTTACCTTACACCTTTCTGATAGGTCGGACGATCTGGGTCTCAACAACAACCATACGTTTGGACGCGGTAGCCCAGTGGTTAGCGCGCGGGAATTGCACTCGGTAGGCCCGGGTTCGATTCCCTTCGCTGCCAAAACCGCTGCCGTGTTCACGCGGAGTATGATCACGTTAAACATGTGGATCCATAAGTCCTTCCGAGAGGTTGGTGTTAAGGGAAGGAGGATACGGTCCCTCTGGATGCTGCCCCCACTGGGTTCCGGTCTAAATTGGGTGGCTCTTCCCGGCCGTCCAAACAGTTACCTTACACAATTTTGGTAGGTCGGACGGTCTGGGTCTCAACAACAATAACCATAAATCTACGGAATGAAATTTAAAGAAAACACCCTGTCTAAGCTTTCCAGAAAGTTAAAAATGAAATTGCTCTTATTATGCCTATAAATTGTACACATTGCAATAGACAACACAGTATATTATTTAATACTCATTGCTTTACGCACAAAATAATTAATACAACTGATCCTTTGATCACTGCGAATTTAGTGTTCAAGGAATGTACCATTATCTGATTAATGCAAGAACAAGTCGCAGCTGCGGTATCCAAATGTTTCACCCAATTAATTCGCTGAGATATAATTAGTGGCTGTCATCCCTCGTTGTATACACCGTCAGTACTGACAAAATGTGAGATAGCAGTAAACCCGCCTTGGCCTAAACTACATTAAAATAATTCCTACAATAATTATACAAATTACAGTTTGAAAATTATCCATGCAATTTATAATTAAATCCGTGATTTATGTAACTAGTGTGATGTGCAAATTTGTATTAATATTATATTGAAATATTAGATTTTTTGGGGGGGGGGGGATGATTTCCTGAGTGTAGTGTAAGATATTCTAAATAAGAAGCCATTTAGAAAAATTTTATGCATAGAATATCTGATAAAAAGGAAAGTATATGTTGTAACTGCTATTAAATATATTATAAAACCTTTAAAACGTATTCATATTAAACGAACTTATTTTATTTCTACATATATTCACACCGACAATGTATTACTATAAAGAGCTCCTAAACAAGTTAAGCGCCATTAACTTTAAAAGGAAAGTGTGCAGATTAGTGCACGTATTATATTTATCTATAGTACAGTGACCATGCTACATCGAATAAAAATAACTGCAGAGATTCTGCGGAGAATTTAAAAAGTTAGTGTGGTGATAGAATAAAATGAAAAGGGGAGGATCGTCTATACATGTTTAGTCGTTGTTCCGCATTAACCTACCAATTTTCCCAAGTGCGAGCCCACGTACCATATCCAAAAATAATTACTTTACAGATGAAAGTACCAAGCTTAATTTTTAAAATTAATATTTATTAAACACGCAATTTATAATAAATAATGAAATTATATAAATAGCTTCCAACACAGTTACTATTTCACAAAGAGGAGGGGAAGATTCTGTGTGAGATATATATTTAAATTAAAATTTACTTAAAAAGATACAGACTGGAACTGAGTTCAAATAAAATTGGCACATATAATCGTATTGTTGGATTGGCATATTTCGTAGCCACTTATAGACACCACATTGTCTATAATCACTGAGCTCCCGTTGCATCATCTCCAAGAGACCGCACATCATCATGGAACACTCTTTTTTCTCGCATTAAACTGCACTACACCTCTGTTCCAAATCATAACTGATATCCTTCTCTCTGGTATACTGATCTGCATTTCTGATATACTGATCCGACTTCTGATATATTGATCAGACTTCTCAGCGTAATTATTTTTATTGCTAGGCAAAAGTATCATTTTGCTTCGGATCAGCACGCCCTTGCTGACTCCTTCGCATTCCATTGGCATATTTATTTTGAAGTTGTAGTGTCTTTTTCCTGGCTGTTCCGGAGCTAATGAAAATTGTGCATGTCTTAGCAGGAAGGACTGTTTGTGCCCAAGTCGACCTCGTAATTTTAATAATATGAATTTATGGATCGTAAGCTTGTCTTGACCAAGACTGTACAGCGTAGCGTCGATTGCCTGAGTTTTTCATCCTTTAATGAAATTTCCAAATTGTGCAAAATAGTGCCTAATGGTCTCAGAGTTAGGATAACGAACTCGGAAACAAAGTGAATTAGACAAAAAAGCAATTACAAAGTTGTTGTTGTTGAGACCCAGACCGTCCGACCTACCAGAAAGGTATAAGGTAACTGTTTGGACGGCCGGAAAGTGCCACCCAATTTAGACCGGAACCCAGTGGGGGAGGCATCCACAGGGACCGTACCCTCCTTCCCCTACCACCAACTCTTCGGAAGGACTTATGGACTCACATGTTTAACGAGATCGTACTCCGCATGAACACTGTGACAGTTGTGTCAGCGTGCAAATCCAGAGCGCAAATCACCGGGCTATCGCGCCCAAAATATGACAACAGCACGCGGTGTTCCCAGGTGGTCACCCACCCAAGTACTAACCGCGCCCGATGCTGCCTGACTTCGGTGTTCTAACGAAAGCCAGTGTATTCAGCACGGTACGGCCGTTGGCCCAATTACAAATTTGTGGAACATCGTTTAATTCATGGTAATTTGCCTCGTGAACGAATAAAACATGTATACTGGAGTCAATAAATGCCTGTCAAGAATCGGTATCATCAGGCCTCTAAGACGGTAACATCTGTCAAAGAACGAGGAAATATTTCTTTTTGAAAATCAATTGCACATTGCTAGGGGGGGGGGAGCATGTTTAACGGGATCTACGCCAGATTTCTATTCATGTAAGTGTATTGTATCTTATTATATGTGACTGGCTTTTTTCATATATCCTTCTTTGTTGAGTTCGTTACCCATTTCAGTACATTTTTAAATACTTTTTTATACTTTTAACTATACTTTTTAAATTCTCCGCTGAAGAAGCTGCAATCATTGTTGCTCGATTTGGCATGGTCATTTTATTATGTATAAATCTAACGTGTACACTCATGGTCTTTTGCTTATAATGTTGCAATACAAACAATACAAACAAAAATGCAATACAAAAAGAAATCTCTTTAATCTAGAAATACCTTTAACCAAGTAGACATAATAAAATTTTATATTAAAACCGGTTACCGAATTAATAATCAATCGTTTAAAAACTATTACATGAGATACATTCAGCTTTTCAAACAGATCATCTTTATTAATTTCGATATGGAAACATTTTATTCGAAATCAGCTGATTTAAAGTGTTACTATCTATCGTTCTCTGTACAAAACTGCCAAAATATATCTAGCTATCTGTAAACTTACGAGATTTCAACACATGTGGCATTATTTGATTAATTCAAGAATAAGACGCACCTGATATACACCCTCACCCCCCAATTAATTACCATTGTTATAATCAGCAGCTGCCAATCTTCCTAATATTCTGTCCAGGCCGACAAAATGTGGGATACCATGAAACCAACTATTGTCAAGACTGCAGGAAAATTAGTCAGTAATTGAATACAATATATTTTGAACAATAAACCTGACATTAATGTTCTAATACGCGACTTTCAATACAATCTGCTATATCTTAAATGTATTTAAGATATTATAGGATATGTTACATATTATAGGATTGTATTGTTACAAGGGATTGTTGCATTGAATTTAGGATAATTTATTACATATTATATGACTGTATATTTACATAGAATTGTTGCATGGGATTTTGAACAATAAACCTGGCATTAATGTTTTAATACAAGATTTGCTATGTAATCTGCTATGTCTTAAATGTGTTTGAGATATTATAACATTGTTGTCGCATATTACACGATTGTATTATTGCATAAGATTGCTGTACGGTGTCTAGGATAATTTATTACATATTATAGGATTGTGTAGTTACATAGGACTGTTGCATGGAATCTAGGACATATTATTGCATATTATAGGATTGTATTGTTGCACAGGATTTTTTCACAGGATCTTGTATTTCTGTTGCATTTTATAGGATTGGATTGTGTATTATATATATATATAGGATTGGATATTATAGATATTGCATAGTATCGAATATTGCTGTTGCATACTTGTTGCCTGTTGGTGCATACTTGTTGTTGCATTGAATTGTTATATATGACAGTTTCATACGAATTGGGATTGTTGTTGCATACTTGTTGTTGCATTGGATTGTTAAATATGACAGTTTCATACGAATTGGGATTGTTGTTGCATATTATAGATGTTAATTGTTGCATAGTATCTAGTATTCTTGTTTATACTTGTTGCCTGTTGTTGCATACTTGTTGTTGCATTGGATTGTTATATATGACAGTTTCATACGAATGGGATTGTTGGTGCATATTATAGATGTTGATTGTTGCATAGTATCTAGCATTGTTGTTGCATACTTGTTGTCTGTTGTTGCATTGGTTTGTTATATATGACAGTTTCATATGAATTGGGATTGTTGTTGCATATTATAGATGTTGATTGTAGCATAGTATCTAGTACTGTCGTTGCATACTTTTAGCTTAGAAAAAACATTAGTTACGCGAAAATATTTTATTTAGCGATTTGGACGGAATTACACGATTTAAAGTTTCCTTAAACATGTTCTGAATACTTTTGTAATGATGCCCGTGTGTGTATGTGAAGATTATGTTCCCACTACAGGTAAAAATATTCATCGATGGGTTTCACATCTTTCTTAAACTTATAAGTATGGAATTCTCAATACCTGAAAAGGAAGCAAGAAAACTACCCATGTGCACAACATGGAAAACTTCAATGTTTTTGATAAATTTGTGTCCACCACACAGATTGAATGGGCACTAAAAATATTACTCACAGCAAGCAAAGTACATTGATACTGACAAATTTACTTCTGCGATGCAAATTGCATAAACTTAAGATGAAACTAAAAACTACTAGTAGGAATACAGGTAGCAAAATATAATCAATATATCAACAAACCAATCAAACTTATAAGAGAAAAAACTTGTTTCTTAAACTATTTTCATTGTTCAATGATTTTCAAAAATGTGGAAAAGAATTCCGTAATATTTAATTAGTAGAGTTTATATTTAGATATAAACTGTTCGTATGAGGAAAAAATTAGCAGTAATGAAAGCTTATGGAAATCGTGCACCCATTTTGTTAGAATTATTTTTAATAAATATGAATCTTACGTTTAATTAAATAAATTATTAAACAGCTTACAGTCAAGAATATGTACTTTTAATTTTAAATCGCACTTTGACAACTCATTCCCCTTCATTTAGTAAATTTGTGTAACAGCGCTTGTTTCATCCACGTAGTTCTCTTAATCAACAGTTAAGAAACAATGACAAGAAACGTCTCTTTACAATGCACGAAATAAATGAAATTAAAGCAGCATTTTACTAATTCAAGCAAATTCGACAGCGTTAGATTAAGAAAAGTGACTACTTGTCAAGCTTCAAAATTATGTGCTACGTCATCTGTTTGAAAATAAAGTGCATTCATTGTTGAAAGCTTTTCAAACATTAAACATCTTAACATTTCGTAATTTAGGAAATTCTGAAAATAAATAAGGTTAGACAACTTAGATGAAAGTTTTATTGTTAAGAAGCCGAGATCAAAATGCTCTCTTGTCAGATTTCAAGTATTTAAATATTCATGTTGGATTAGTTATCTCAAATTCATTTGAATCCTCTTAAGCAGCTTGAATTTAATCTCACAAGGATGTTATAGAAATAATAAGCTTAAGAATAAAAATCTTCGAATTCGACATATCTCATAATGGCATTTGAATGATAATAATAAGATTAAAATTAAATTCCATTGCTGAATATCAAATGTCATTACACCATCACTATATTCGGAAACGAACTTTAGTTCATTTTATATATAAAAAAGCCATAAACTTTTTCTAACTTCATGGACTTACCTTAAATAAAATGCTTTAGCTATGTATTATGTTACTTCAATAGTATACGAGTGTCAACTATTCAATGTATTTTAACAATGAGCAATGATTGCGGCAAATGGAAAAAGATTGATTTATCTGTCTGTTTATCAATCTATTTCTGGGTAAGCCTTGACAACATTTTGGTTTCAAAATTGGCGAAATATCGCCAACTCGGCAGGATTTTTTATATGTTGCCAAATCGATAAAAATGTCGCCAAATTGATAAAAATGTAACTAAATTGGTAAAAATGACAACTAATTGCTGAAAATTCAATATTTTGGAAAAAATATAAGAATCTACTATAAGAATAACCTATTTCTCCTTTTTTAACGTTTGACGAAATTCTGGCTACGAATTTTGTCGGCATATCGCCAACTTAGCGAGTATTTTTAAATGTTGCTAATTTGACGAAAATTTCGCCAAATTGATAAAATAGAAGCTGAATCAAAGGAAATGATAATTGATGACAATTCAATATCTTGTAAATAACATAACAAGCGATTATTTGAATAACCCATTTTTCCTCCCGTTCGTAATACTTGGCGAAACATTTGGCGAAATATCGCAAACTTGACGATTCTTAAAATATTGCGAAATTGACGAAAATGTAGCCAAATTCATAAAAATGTCTCCAAATGGATAAAAATAACGTTAAATAGGAGGCAATGCTTCGAAAATTTCTAATTCCGTCTTATGACGGGCATACCTTCTAGTAACTAAATATTGGGATAAAGCCAAAATATTTCAGACAATAATTCAGGAGGCCCTGGTGTAATGAAGTCCAACCGCTTTGTATGTATCTCTATGGTGCACAGTTTGTATTGAATGAAATGATATTCATTTAAACTGTTAATTTCTCATTAATAACCTATAACTGTAATGCAAATTAATACTCAATCAATGATGACTGTTCACCCCTTACGTATTCATTTATTTTGCAATTCAATTAATTTTTGTCTCCATATACTTTGTACCCTGATCTACAACAAGAAAAAATATTTATTACGTCTAACCATAATTAAGGAAATTTAATTTAACAGTTATAAAAAATACATATTCTAAGCACTACGATTTGTTGTCGTGCCAAATAAAAACTGACGAGACTTTAACACTTAGCAGCTGCACCTAGATTTAATTCTCAAAGCATTATATTATTTTGAAGCTTTCAAGGTTTTTATTCATGGGTGTTTTATATTCTTATTATTAAATATTTCGTTTCTGTTTATAAAACAAGCTATTGAATATATGGAAACAAAAATAAATTGTGAACATTCTTTAATGTTTGAGCTATAACTTACATTGCACTGATGATTTATGTCTGGTAAATTAACAGTTTAAATTAAGAATATTTAATACATAACGGCTTTTCGTCATAGATATACATACCGTGGTATATATCAATAATATATATGCGGCTTTGTATAGTGATATTTGTACAATGTTTGTTTTAGCAAAAACGCACTAGTGTGTATAGTCCGGCTTCAACCTGTAACTAAAGCAATTATTATACATAAATTGAAATTAGTAAATCTGAAACGATGAAACATCGTTTTAGATGCAGTACAACATAGTTGAAAAGTGTTTATGACTTTGTTCTTCTGTTCACCCTGTCTGTCTGTCTGTCTATCCGCTCGTACTGCCGTAAACATGACTTTAACTGCCGTAAAAATGACTTTATCAAAATGAAATTTTAGTATGCTGTTGAAACGGGCTGTGGAACATATGAGAATGTAAATAAATAATATCACCCAATTAGTTTTGGATTGAACCCAGGTTGAAAACTGAAATACATGGAAACCTATGGGACCTAATTTTTCAAACATTTTTTAAGCGAAGTTAAAAATCGCATATTGCTTCGAAAATTTTAGGAAATATTCAAATTATCCCAAAAATATAAAAAAAAATTTGCGAAATATGTACAGTAATTTAAAAAAAAATGATAATAATAATTACACCTATGTAATATGAAAAGATCAAGTGGCCCACTTCAAAATAAAGTATTGCATCCATATTTTTCCCCAGTGTTAAAACTGTGATTTTTAAAGTAATTTTGAATTTATATTTAGTGTTGCATCCGTCCTAAAACCTCTTCATTTTTGCGTATTTTCTATGCATGTATATTCAGCCCCAACGCAGTTACAATATTTTTGAGTTTGAATGAGTATCAAACTTTTATTAACATTTTACAACATGGTTGAAAAGTGTTTACGACTTTGTTTATTCTGTCTGTCTGTCTGTCTGTCTGTCTGTCTGACTGTCTGTCTGTCTGTCCGTTAGCACGAAAACTGCCGTAAAAATGACTCTATCAAAATGAAATTTTAGTATGTTTTTCAGACGGTCTGTAGGACATATGGGAATATAAATAAATAATATCACCCAATTAGTTTTTTATTCAACCCGGGTTGAAAAAATGAAATACATTGAACCCTATGGGACCTAATTTTTCAAACATTTTTTAAGCAAATTTAAAATTCACAAATTGCTTTAAAATTTTTAAGAAATATTCACATTGTCCCCTAAAATATATAAAAAAATTTTCAGTAAAATATGTTAGGTAGTTTTTTAATTAAAAATTATTTAATAAAGGAAGAAAAACAAATTCAATTAAATTCTGACTTTTGGGATATCCTCCAGAAAGAAAAGAGATATATTATATAATAAATATCTTTACAAGAGTTTAATTATTTTGCATATGAGAGAGACTTATCAAACATGGATATTTAAATATAGATCCTACATTAATTAATTTATTTACATTTTAAAATAAATTTGGTAGATAACAATTTTTCAATTTTTTTTAAATTTTATATAACTCCTCATGATATACTTATTTGATGGCATTTTTAATGCACTTTCCTACGTCCTAGAGAGTTAAAATTTGGTACACAGCTTAAATTTGTTGAACATTTTATTCGACAAAAATTTGATGTATCTTTAAATATAGATCCTACATTTTTTTCGAAATGGCCTGCAAATAAACCCCGTTCACTTCTATAAATCATTGTTGCAATGTTGTTAAAAATTGTGATGTGGGCAGCACATGTCTTTCCCTACAGACTCATATTCACGTTCTCTTTATTTCTTCAATAATAATTTCAGTTTATCTGCACAAAATAACAGCCATAAGTATTTTAAATGACATTGAATTTGCACGTTAAACTTAAATTTGGTTCTCATTTGAAAGCTGGACTTATTGTCAAAGGTGGCGTAGCGAAAACGCAAAAACACTAAAATATCTCAAGAACGGCTAGTCCTAGAGAAATGGGGTTAGTCTTATTCTTTTTGTTGTCAAAAATCACGTATACAATAGGAATTTAATTGATATAATTGAGCACACGTAGTCTTTTATTTTTATATTTAACGATTTTTGCGGGCCATTTCGCAAAAACAGTCCGTTTCTTTTTCCCGAATCGTACTAGAATAACCTACAAGTGATTTATATACCAAATTTTGTTAAATTTGGTATATAAGTCACTTGTAGGTTATTGAAATATTATGCACTACATTTTGTTAAATTTGGTCCATTAGTTCTTAGCTAGAGTGGATAAAGACAATTTCTGCCGGCCATTTCGCAAAGAAGGCAGATTCTTTTATTATGAATCGTACAATAATCTAATGAACATCAGGGTTTCTCACAAAAAACTTACCTACCAAATTTTATGAAAATCGGTTCATTAGTTTTTTAGTTAGAGTGGATGCAATATCCTCACAGGCACACAGAAAAACACACAGATACACCGTTACACACACAGACGTCTTCCTAAAAATAGTTTGTTCGTGTTCTAGAAGTCCCAAAGCGTGTAGATCCTTCGAAAATTCGAGTTCCGATCTTCGGCACGATTCCAATACTTTGAATACACGCACACACACACATATATATTATCTGTGTACCTGTATATTATCTGTGTATCTAAATTCCGTGCCGTATTTTTAACTTATGCAGAATGCAAATATCTCAAGCGATTGTAAGGTGAGTTACATAAGAATTGCTGAATTTTTTTCACACAAAATTATTTAGCTCTGGAGTCTGGAATACAAGTTATATGAATGAAATATTAATTGATTTTGCATAGAGAGTCAGATGATTTATATTGCGATAGAGTTTTAAATATTTAGGTATAATCAATTACTGTAGTACTGTGATAATGTAAAAGATATCACCACAGAATGTATCACATTTTTGAGAAATTTTAAATGAAATTGCATTTCAGTTGGAAAGTGTTTCATAATCAATGCTTATGCATGATTGATCTTTCTTGTTATTTCTACAACTAATCCTAATTTTAATGGATGCTTAATGTAAGCAAGTGATTGTAAGGAAAGTTGTATAAGAATTGCTGTTTTTTTGCACCTAAAATTATTTAACTCTGGAGTCTGGAATGTTGTGTTGTGAAAATGGTGTTTGTTTCATTATTTTGGATAAAGTTTTAAGTTTCCAAATATAAAAAAACATGAAAGTACTGTGATAATTTAAAATATGTCTGCGCTGAATGTATCGCATTTCAGAGCTGTTTAAATAAAATGGCATTTCAGTTGAAATGTGATTCATTAATCAATGCTTTATGCATTACTGGTCTTTATTGTTGATTATTGTACAGATTAAAATGCTATTACAATTATCATTACGTATTATTGATATACTTATTATTTTAATTTTCATTAAAATTTGACATTTTAATCTCCATCACTTCTTATGTTGTCTAACAAGAATTTTTGGAGTTGACTTTCAGAGTGTGATAATACTGGAAGAGATTTTACTTGAGTTTAGAGGTAGATTATATATATCGCTCCTCATTTATTACTAAGATAGTTACCTTGATTATTGTTTACACCCGTATGCAGGCGATGGGTCTCCTTGGACGCTGAGGTCGCCATTTAGGATTCATTAGCACTAATGTTCCCATCGGTACCTAATAAGCAGCACATCCTAACGAAAAGGTGAGTTGGATAAAAATGGAGTACGGGACAAATACTAGACTGATACTAAATTACTAGAATTCAATTCATGACTTGTCCAGTTCTCCATTTTTTCCCTAGTCCGGGTGGGTGATCTGCATATTTGTTCTATTTTTACCCATGTCTTTACCATTGCGAGACTGCTGAACTGTCTAGACATATTTTTATTTTTTAGGGCTCGCTTTATTATGTTATGACTCATCTTATATTTCTGGGATGTTTCATTTCTATACTTGTGACACTGCAATCGTGTTTGGCAGCACTACATTTTGACTGTATAAGTCTCTTATATATTCTACTATATGACTATCTCTATCTGGCAGCCAGCCGCTGAATACTGCCTTGGTTTCCTATTTCCTAATTAGTTGAATTGGATCTACAGTCGTGGGCATAAACGCCCTCTGTGTTATATATATATCCTTGCCAATATAAATATCCTTGATTAAATGCCCACCAACTCTGTAAGGAATGGTCCATGAGTGTAAACATTAGATCTATCTATTGTAAACTGGCAATTCCAGACCGAATAAAAGGGATTGCGGTGCCCCTAGCCGCGATTGAAAAAAATTAGGATTATGAGTTCAAGAGTGTCATAAGGTAAATTGTCCTTACCCAAAAGTAACTCTACTAGGACTTATCTTTGATGCCTTCGCAATGGGTGGAGTATGGACTCTCCGGTTCACTAGCAGAAGAGAATAACACTCAAGATATAAAATAATCACTCTTATTTAAATTGATCAATTCTTTTAATTTCATATATATATATATATATATATATATATATCTTGATTATTCTTAAAGTTACTCATAAATCAATTTTAATGACACATTAATCTATAACAATATTTAAGAAACACATATATTTATAACAAATTGTTTAAGTGACACATATATTTATAACACATTATTACTATCTACTGAAATTATATGTAGTTCTTTTATTTTACGCACAAGAGTTCATTACTACGATTGGAGTTCTTACTCCAGTATTGTTAAATATTCGATATGTCTTATGCGCCTTCCGTGATCACTATTAACGAGTGTAGATGCATAAATACTTTAAATTTCTTGCACTTTGATATTTAATTGACACACCATGCTGGATGCCTGCGTATATTTTGCTACGCCATTTATTCACTATGAACATACTACGGTTACACATCGCATTGCTGATCCACGTTCTCTTTGTGCGATCGCTGGAGATTTTGTGATACTCGTAAAAATTACGTGCGTCTGTGACGCTGTGGAATATTGCATCTTGAAACTTCTCGAAAACTCTGGAAACACTTTTTTCTTTTCCCCCTGCGGTGTCATACCACCTCTTCTGATTTGTTGTATGTGATAGAGAGGATGCACGCTGTTTTTTCATGTGTGAGTTCCCATTGGTTTTCGTGGCTGCATTTAAAGTGCTTATTAGCATCTGTATTCACATCTGCATTGGCATTGTTATTGATTGGCATCAGTAATTGAAATGTCAACATGTCGTGCGACAAACAGAAAAGAGAGATAGACGAAAAAATCCGCTTGCAAAGTTATAAAACATATGAGGAAAACTCCCATTGCAGATACCACCATCCAAGACCCGGTTTCGTGTTTAAAATGTGCTTATCAGTATGGAATAGCCGATATCTACAATAGCAGCGAAAAAGCTTGCTATAAGCCATAACTTTCTTGACCTTCTATGGAAATGTACGCTTTCAGTCCTTCCACGTGTCCTACATGAAATCCATATAGAGCATTGCCTAATTAGTAGGAATAGACATCAGAAACGAATAAATTGAAGTAAATTAAATGATAAATACATGTCATATTTACATGATATAATGAGTAGCACGGTATCAGGAGTCGTGGTGAGAACGGACACCTGCATATAATACATGTTCTGCGAGCACTACCTTTCATTGCATAGCACTACCTTTCATTGCATAACGCTACCTTTCATTGCACAGCACTACCTTTCATTGCATAGCACTACCTTTCATTGCATAGCACTACTTTTCATTGCATAGCACTAGAGGCTGACATTATTTGCGCAGGTTCGTAAATGGTTCGGCAAAGTATTGCAGCATTATGGCACGGCTAGCAACCGATTAAGTATGAATGGTATTCATTGCCTTCCGTATACGCGTTTCGTTCATTCCTGGTGACGATTCTTACTAATTAGACAATGCTCTAAAACTTTGCAATTTTTTCGTCTATCTCGTTTTGTTTCCGATAAGATTATCAAATTTTAACACTTTACAACAAAGCTGAAAAGTGTTTATGACTTTGTTCATTCTATCTGTCTGTCAGTCTGTCTGTCCGTTAGCACGATGGCTGCCGTAAAAATAGCTTTAACTAAATGAAATTTTAGTATGTTCTTCAGAGGGTCTGTGGCACCTATGGGAATATAAATGAATAATATCACCCAATTAGTTTTGGATTGAACCCGGGTTGAAGAAATGAAATACATTGAACCCTATGGGACCGAATTTTTCAAACATTTTTTAAGCGGATTTAAAATTCACAAATTGCTTCAAAAGTTTTAGAAAATATTCAAATTATCCCATAAAATATATAAAAAAAATTTCAGCAAAATACATTCAGTAGTTTTTTAAATAAAAAATAAAATAATAATTACACCTTTTATATGAAGCGATCACGTGATTATTATATGAAGAGATCATGTGACCCACTTCAAAATAAAATATGGCATCCATCTTGTGTCAAAATCGTGATTTATAAAGTTCTTTTTAATTCATATTGAGTGTTGTATCCGTCCTAAAACTGCTTTATTTTTGCTTAAATTCTGTGCATTTACATACTGAAACAACGCAATTACAATATATTTGAGTTTAAATGATAATCCAACTTTGATTATTTCTACAACGAAGCGTAAATTTCAACTAATGGAAAATGTAAACTGCAAAATATGTAGAATGAGTTGTATAAGAATTGCTGCATTTCTTTAACGCAAATTTATTTAACTCATGGAGTCAGCATAGCTGATATGAATGAAATATTCATTGATTTTACAGAGAGAAGGACGCTTTTTTCGATGAAATTTTAAGCATAGAGTTTAATTAATTGTACCTCCATGGTTTTAAGTTTTTAAATAAAATATATTATTATAATATTGTGATGAATGAAATGAATGGAAATATGTAATGAATGAAATGTTGCTGTTATAGAGAGAACCATGCGTGTTATATTTTGATGCCGTCATTTGAATAAATTTCAGTTGTTTTCGATGAAGCTTTCAAATATAATAAATTATTGTTGTGTTATGATAACTTTAAAAATATTACCGAGGAATGTATCGCATTTTAGAGATGTTTCAATAAAATTGCATTGAGGTTGAAAAGTGTTTCATAATCAATGCTTTATGCATGATTGATCTTTCTTGTTTAATTCTACGCTATGAGCGCGGCAAATACCTTTATTTAATCAGACACGACCACTTTACTATAGATAAACCTAACGTATATATTCTTGATCAATTCCTTATTAAGTTATAAGGGTGCTTAAATTCTTTCCTAGGAACCCTTTCCACAAATTCTGCATCCAATTACTCTAATGAAATCCCACGTTATTTTCATGCAACCAAAATAATAATATTTTAATAATTGAAAAGTTCGAAACTTTAGAAAAAGTCCATAAATTTAGGAACAAATATTTCAGCAGTAAATTATGCCTTCCACGTAAACATAAATTTGGTATAGTAGCAAAAGCAATCTTCTAGAATATCGAAAAGCTCTTTTAAAGTTTTCCGCCAAAAAATCCACTCCCTTTCATACACCAATTGACCTATTTATTCTCTTATGCAACTGAGTAACTTAGCATAAATAATTGATGCTGCGCGATTGAGAAATATTGGCCTTTCATAGATTAACACTCAGCCTCTAGGAGAATGCGGTCCTTCCTAAACCTCTCCGAGTTAGTTAATGTACAAAAGCACTCAAAGGTGCTTCTGAAAATTTAATCAGAGGAAAAACGGCCGATGCTGAAACAAGAAATAAGCATAGTAGAGTTTTAGCCTGCACTTCTTGCGCTGTTAGCGTTTAGATTTATCAATGTCGCAATGCATTTGACCTAATTAGGACACCGTAAAATGAAAGTTTGCAGAAAAGTAAAAGTTCTCGCATTCGTCTTAATAAGAAATTCTGAAGATATCTTTATGCTTTTTATGTCTAAAAATTTGTATTGTGAGATATTGGAATACACCGCAAAAACACGTCGTGGTATTTTAATAAAATATAGAGGATATTAGAACGTGCTCGGACTGTAAAAATGTCAAAAGAAGCCATACATATTTGTCGTCTTAATGCCAAGAAACAATTGTAGTCACCTAATATTTTATGCATACTATCAAGAAAATGCAAAATTTTTTATTCTACTTATAAATAGTTATTCATCCTGCGTATAAAAATAATATTCCAAATATGGCATTTATTTATACAGATTAAGTTTTATAAACAAACAAACTACAAATAAATCCACGATTTTTAGCTAACCGGATAATGCTCGCTCCTTTATTCTATATAGACGTTTGCATTTTCTTCTTATTTTTGAAAAAAATACATCATATTCCTTATGTTTCAGGCATTTCATTCCGCTACACAAAGACCTTCATCATTCCCCTTAAAAAGAAAAGAGAATTAACATCAAAGTAAACAAGCCTGCAAACACACTCAGGAGCACATAACACAGGTTAAACCAGTCATCCCATGTGACCAGCTTAAGGTTTGTGCCTTTCAGACGGGAGGCGGAGAAGTACTAATCTCCCACCCATCTAGAACACAACCGCGGGAGCGAAGTCAGTAGATTCATGGTTCAATCGAATCATCCATCACCGTAGATGGTTCGGCCAATATCGACCCCAGTCGCGACGGTTTTAAGCTCAGGTCGTGAATAGACACAGTCCGTCCCCACGTCACTTAGAAGAGCCCGAGTCACGGACTGCTGGGCAGCATGCGCGACAACCATGTTCCTCGGATTTATGTACACTCTCCCCCAGAAAGGAAAGACCAGAGATACAGAACTAAGATATGTTTCCACACTCAAGGAGTTCCCTCCCACCCACCTGGGGGGCAGATGAGCACATACCACAATCATCTCCAAGACAAGCATTAAAAACGCTCCTGAGCCAAGTCTTTCACACAGTCATCACCTCTGGTGGGTCGGACGGTCTGGGTCTCAACAACAACAACACAGTCATCACCAACCTGCCTGATTAAACTCACCGAATCAAGCCTCACTCAGGGACGACACTTCATTAAACTTCGAAGAACATCGACGCCAAGTTATCCACTTCACATTGTCTCCAAATTTCAACCAAGTCTCACTGTTATTCTACATTCTATTTTGTTCCCATTATTCATCGGACTTTAACCCTCCACAATACCTTCACCCTCAACAAACAAAATGGACGACGGCGTCATCACCATTACTCACCATGTAATTGTATACAAAATGTAGTTGTTTATGAAGTGTCCCATACGTACTTTGTTCTACATGACGTTTAGTAGTAATTGAATCTTCTAGTAGAAGCCATCTTACAAAGGGTTATATGCCTGCGTGCATCGAAGCCCCAGCATGGTTACTGAACAACAAAGCAATATTTGAACTTTAATTGTAATATACGAGTATATTAAAATATTCCATTCTGCAGCTTTAAGTAGCGTTGTCCCCGCCGAGTTTTCACCACTGGCGGCTCAAACTTCTGTAGTATTAGCTGATTTTGGTTTATATAGCCCTAGATCCACTGGATCGACTGAAAGCTCGGTATAATCATAATAATAATTATAACAATCTTTCAGATTTACTTGTATTTACTATCTAATATCCCCACATACACTTCTTTAGATTTAAAGGACAGATATCAATATGTACCACATAATTCTCCACGAATAGAAATCTCTGCAGTAAGTAAGTGATTTGTTTATAAAAATCCAATTTTAGTGGTATTCGGCTCTCAATCTTCCATTACATCCGATCTGCTGTGTTAAGATGTTCGCAGAACTCTGGCTTAACGTATATCCTGACTTTTCTAAAATACTTTCTTTTTATATATCTCCTTAATCCAAAATTCCTGTATATTTCGTGATATTTTACGGACTAAATAACTGGAGTCAAAGTTTCTACTCGACTTTCACATACATCGTCTCATACAGTTTCTCATACAGCTTCTCTCGACTTTCTCATATTTTAATTTTTATCAATTTTTTTACAGCGGTAGCCCATTGGTTAGCGCGCTGGAGTTGCACTCGGTAGGCCCGGGTTCGATTCCAGCCGCTGCCAAAACTGCAGCCGTGTTCATGCGGAGTACGATCACGTTAAACATGTGGGTCCGAAAGTCCTTCCGAGAGGTTGGTGGTAGGGGAAGGAGGGTACGGTCCCTGTGGATGCCTCCCCCACTGGGTTCCGGTCTAAATTGGGTGGCACTTCCCGACCGTTCAAACAGTTACCTTACACCTTTCTGGTAGGTCGGACGGTCTGGGTTTCAACAACAACAATATATATTGTTAAAATTGAAAATATGTCTGTGTCTGTGTGTATGTTTGGTGGTTTCATCATCATGGGAGAACAACTGTACGGAATTTTATGAAATTTTGTGCTGTTGTTGTTGAGACCCAGACTGCCCGACCTACCAGAAAGGTGTAAGGTAACCATTTGGGCGGCAGGGAAGTGCCACCCAATTTGGACTGGAAACCAGTGGGGGAGGTATCCACAGGGACCGTACCTTCCTTCTCCTACCATCAACCTATCGGAAGGACTTACGGACCCACGTGTTTAACGTGATCGTACTCCGCATAAACACGGCGGCAGTTGTGGTAGCGTGCAAATCCAGAGCGCAAACCACCGGGCTACCGCGCCTGAAATGTGCCAACAGCACGCGGTGTTCCCAGGTGGTCACCCACCCAAGTTCTAACCGCGGCCGATGCTGCTTGACTTCGGTGATCTAACGAGAACCGGTGTTTTCAGCACGGTAGGGCCGTTGGCCATGAATTTTTGTGTGTAGCCTTAAAACAGCCTAACCTAAAATTGTGTCCATGTTTTGAGTTTCTAGAACTAGGAGTTGTCAAGATATTAATAGATAACGAACTCCCAATACAAATAGCATTATGTAGACGATATTTTTTCGGCAAATTCATCTGAAGAAATATACTATATCATGCTGCTTACCAATGGAATAAAATTCAATGTGTTTATGCAGAAGACATTTATTAAATCTTTTTTATTTAAATAATAAAGATATGTTTATAAAAGTAAATTTTCAGCGGAATTGCATTTTCGACTGGATTGCATCAATTACGGTCGTTAGGTTTAAAGATTACGGGTATTATTGATATTTGCAATTTCGTGCGTCATTTTTTTTATTTTGCCAAAGGTTTATCAAACTCATACATTGTGTTTAACCAATTGTTAAAACAGAATAAAAATAGTGCGGGTATGTCTTCTAATACCATATTAGAGATTTTAATTTGGCATGTCTTGATCGAACTTCATAAATTTTGGTAAATTGCTTACAAACGGGACATGGACGTTTTGTTCTTCAGATCTGCTTGTAAAAATAATATTATATAGCGAGAACAAAGATTACTATGCTGCTTTTTAGGAAAATTAAATTAAATATTATAATAGAATAATTTAAAGAACAATTTAATTTACAAAACTACAGGGATTCACACATATTTAAAATCACGACCAACGTCGGGTATATATGTTATTATCTATATTTAAAAAAATTGTACTTTGTGTTATCTCAACACGGAAGTGCTCACCTATTTTCTCTTATTATTATACAATTAAATATTATTATTATACAATTAAAGAAATAATGACTCCTAATGTTAAAAAATCGCCAAAAATTGTGGCATTAAAGTTTTTTATATCATATACGAGCAATTTACCGTTATTTTTATATCATATACTAGCAATGTGCAGAATATATGAAGTGAAAAAATTAAAATCCGCAATCATGTGGAATAAGGCTAGTCAGAAGTTGCTCCCAAGATTATCCAACAGCCTTTTTTTCGTATGTTCATCCTCAACACCCTGGTTAATTTTAACTCAGATTTAGCTTAGCTTGTTAATAAGTTACAGGTTTCTCATTCTGGTGCATATAACTACCCTCCTTTGCTAATTCATAAACGCATGATAGATTTTTCAAGTTTTCTAACAACTGACCACTTTGTTCTTTTATTGGTCTATTCTGTTAAATATGCATTAAAAATTCTAGTTTCAAACTTTAAGTAATTTATTTTTCATATGCAGATAAATTAAAGTACATGTATTTGAACCAATGCATTAACATATTAAAAACACAAATGTATTATGAACAATGCAGACAAGCAAAAGATAAATATAATTTGAATGGTTAAAATTCTAAAAAACACTAATATATTGTAAAGCAAAGAAAAAATATTTTTCTATCTCTTAGGCGAAAAAATATATTGCGACGCAGTCTTTGAAATAAATTTTACAATATCTTGAAAAACAATTATGATATTAATTATTTATTTATTTCAAAGTATCCATTTTTTATTTGAATGGAAATGTGTATTGATTTATGTTTCGTAATTTTAGAAAGTACGGTGTATAATTTTATTTTGAAATGTAGTTTTTGTTTTCAGATTTTATGAAAAATAGATGTTAGAAAAATATTGAATAGAAGACTTTTTAAAACTTGATGACATAAAATGATTATTTATAATCAGATGAATAATCATAATTTTATATTCTCGCTAATGATAAGTTTCTGTAATATATCAAATTTATTTGATTACAAAACGGCTAGTCTTTACATAAATAAAAACTTATATTTAAATTAAAATATTCAGCTGATTGTAGTAATGTTTTTCCAGAAAATATTTCAAGTAAAAATCCTTTAAAATGATATTCAGATAATTAATATTAGATCCTTTATAAATATATTCAATGCAATTTCAGCATAATACATATTTATCATGGATCTCATTTTATAATACAACTTATATACTAGTCGTCCATACATACTCTGAATCGACGACTTTTTTTGTTTCTGAAAATAATAGGTAACTGTCTTGTATTACTTATGGTCACTAATTTGTGCTTTAAGCAAAACATGAGTAGAAGTTGTTTTTACTGTAAAGAGTCAAGAAGTACCAAATAGTATTACATAGTTTCCATACCAAGTAGTATTACCTACTATGTAGCAAGTAGTATTACATAATAAATAAATACCAAATTTCAGAATAACTAATTAAGCATTACTTTCATCTCTTTCTTCCTTTGTAGTTTCTTGTTCGGTTTGCATAGTTTCTTCTTCCACTTGAACAGCTTCTTGTCCGGTTTTCGTTAATTTCATCATCTGACATCATCTTCCGACATTGTGTTTCGTGTTGGAGACTCATAACCGCTTGTTAAGCTTCTCCATAAATCCCACTTATGCAACCAATTTTTTACGATGTATCCTCTGAAATCATCTGTGTTCTCTCAAAATACAAGAATGGATCCAAATTTTTGAATTAATAACGGTTTTATTTAAAAGCATTTATAAGCGCAAATGGGAATAATATACACTCACGGACAATGAAAGTTGCACACCAAGAAGGAAGCATAGGACGGACGTAAAATTTAATAATGGAAGGATGCAGATGAATGATATACATGATCACAAAAACGGCGCAGCAGAACACGTACAGAGGGCGCTGTGGTACACAGTCCGGTCATCCTCAATAGCGCGTCGCACAGCTTCGTGCTGTAGTACAAGCAACCATACAGTCCGGTATGGTATCGAACAGATGTTTGATGCTGTCCTGCGGCAGACGAGTCCACACCTGTTGGACGTTACTGGACGTTACGTTCCAAATACCGAAAATTGCGCCAACGAGGCAGCTGGCGTTTTAACTGGTACCACACATGCTCGATAGGAGACAGGTGTGGAGAACGGGAAGGCCATGGAAGTGTCTGGACATGACTCAGGCAGGACTGGGTGACCCGAACCGTGTGAGGCCGGGCATTATCCTGCTGTAATTGCGTACGTGGAATCCCAGCAAGGAATGGGAACACATGGAGGTGTAGAATCTCATCCACGTACAGCTGGCCCGTCAATGTTCCAGGTACCACTACTAGAGCGGATCAGCTGTCGTAGGCTATGGCTCCCCTGCCCATGATGCCTGCAGTGGGACTGGTGTGGCGCTCGATAACATAACGAGGTTGAGATTGTGGCACTGTGCAGGGAACCTCCACATCTGGACACGATGATCGTCGGTCTCCAAAACAAAGTAGTACTCATCGCTAAACATCACACATTGCCAATCTGGGCATTGCCTGTTGATCTGACCCGGCACTACTGCAACCGGAGCCACCGATGTTCCCGTGCTAACGACAG
Source organism: Amaurobius ferox (assembly GCA_951213105.1). Taxonomy (NCBI): domain Eukaryota; kingdom Metazoa; phylum Arthropoda; class Arachnida; order Araneae; family Amaurobiidae; genus Amaurobius; species Amaurobius ferox. Next base: position 84,195,028 of record OX578146.1, on the reverse strand, counting down.
CACACGTAAGAGACGCTGAGATCGCAGATTCGCTTCCTTCAGGCGTCTAGATATGGTTCGTGGGCACAAGAGCCGCAGTACCTGTATCGCGGATCGGGTCACCGTGTGCTGTGTGCCTGCCTCACGATCATTCGATCCTCTCTACTCTTTGTACGCCTGGTCCGTCCAGAACCGGTCCTCCGTGTCTGGGTGGCGTCCCGTGACCAGTGCTCCCAACACCGTCGGACGATATAGTCCGAACGATCCACGTGACGGCCTATCCGGCGCGCTGACCACCCTGCGGTTTTCATCCCTATGATCCGGTCTCTCTCAAAGTCCGTATCGACGTCTCTGGCGTCTACACACCACTTTTTTTACTCCATACTCGTGCTTGCATCGGCTGAAGCTTCTTGCAGTGATGGGGCGTCGACTACACGCCGGTTTATAAGGTTGTTGGCTCATGCTTAAAGAGCCACTCACGGGTGCACGGTCATGCGCAATCAAACCAGACTGGGATCATTTACATACTAGCCCGCGTTCTAGCTATTTACATGATTTCTCGGTTGTACCATGTTTTCTTCTTGGTGCGCAACTTTCATTGTCCGTGAGTGTATATATATATATAACGAATATCTCGATAACAACCATATAAGATCACTAAATAACTGTCAGATACAACAAAACAGCAATTAAACTGTCAACTAATTAAAATAACTCACATTATTCTCAAAAGTCTGAAGTCACTCAGAATTCCAATTTGGTTCATATCACGTGAACTACTCTCCAAGTAATAGATAACTAACTCTCCATGGAGATTTCTAGAGAATGCTCGCATCATCAAGTATATTCGATATTTTGAGAAAGTTCTAATATATTCGAAAAGTTTTCAAGTTAGCGGTAATTCGTCAAATCTTGCATCCATGCCCCAAAGATTATGGCAACCCCACATTAACGTGATAGGAACGACTACTTATAAAAGAAATAAGCAAAACATAGTGAATTATTTTACTTATTTATAACTGAACTATCAATAACATTACGTGTTTTTTTAATCCTTGTCAAACTCCGAGACGTTTTTTTTTTCTTAAACAAATAGCAAATGCTGAAGGCCGACCTTTTTCAGTGGCCCATTTCATTTACCTCATCAGGATTTCATAATTGTTTCGGTCATTTTTGGAACTGATAAATGCTTTTCCTATTCGTCTGTTTAGAAAAAATATTGGACTGATACTCGCTAGTACTTTCTGAGGACAACGGATTTCTTTTGTACTTGTACTTGCTCAGGGAAATGAATTTCTCTTCTGGAGATGGTTAGGTTCAAACTCTCTGCTATCGATAATTGAATTCCGTTCATGTACACTCCAGATCTAGTTTACCTACTGAACAGTGAGATTGCTTTGCAGAACTATCCCCATACCTGTACGGAACTTAGCTTATAATCATTTAAAAGTAAAATCATTTTAAAATATGAATATATTTTACAAATTCTTGTTTATTGTCGAAACAAGTGCACTTAATTTTTAAGATATAAGCATTGCAATCTTTGAAAATGGAAAATTTTCCATCTCCTTCTACATGACTTGTAAACTATAATATTTTTTTAATAATAAATATTGATTTTATATCTATATTTTCAGGTACGCATTTTTGTTTTTCACTGTTTATATCTATATTTCATAGTTCACTGTTTATATCTATATTTCATAGAAAAAGGAAATAAAACACTCGTCGGGATAGCTTCGTTTTTTCGAAGAAAAAAGTTTAAAATACTGAAATATTGAAATTATTTTTATATATTCATAATCTAGACCCTATTTCCGCTAAAACAAGAAAAATTATTTACATTTATTAGAGTAATTTTCATTTAGTAGAGTTATTTACTTTTAGTAGAGTTATTTACATTTAGTAGAGTCTGCATCCATTAGGTTGACCCATATAAGCTTCGAAAGCTTTAAGATTTTCGTAACTCTTCACTTTTCGCCAGATATATTATTCGCCAGAGATATATAGAGACCAACCATAGATATTATTCATGTCAAGCACAAAACAATTAAAGTAGTAAACATTGGCAATACACAAAATAAAAAATCCACATTAACGTAAAATAATAACGCCGAACGACAGAAAAGTAATTATATAAAAAAACAATCTCATGAGAAATCATTCCCTAAAATCAAATTTATTCATTTTCTCCACATTAAAATTTTATGTAAAGACACATAATGGAATTACGTATTTTACCCCTGTCATATCCACCTAAGTTTACTGATAAAAACGTAAGATAATTTTCCCGGCCTGCGCTATCAAGCATAAATCTCAATAATCATTTTACCCCTCATAAAATTTAATGTCTTAGTATCACATCTTAATGCATGCGCTATTAAGACAAGATAATGTAAAAGGAGAATCATAATGTAAGATATTTTAAATTGGGAGAAAAAACAACTTTTAAAAAAATGTCGATAATGTTTTTAAAACTAAAAGTCTTGTAGTAAATGAGCATATATACCAATATTGCAACCAATATTGCATATTTTCATATTAATGGATTTTATTTATATTTCTTTACTCATATTCTTTATTCACAGAGTGATTTTTCATTTGAAACACTTTAACTGAAATAATGCATCAACTAGTATTAGTTGATTGCGTGGTTTTACCTTTGTTAGAGATAATCACTATCAAATAGCGCTTAACTGCAATGGAAACAAGACAAATGTATATATGCTACAATTTTTTTAAATTTGTATGGAGTTCATTGAAATCAGTTGTACCGTGTAGCCAGCATTAAAATTATAGAAGATTGAGAGTGACAATTTACTAAGCAGTGGCGTACTGCAAGTTTTTATTCAACCAGTACGCTCTATTAGGTAATGATAAAATCTAATAGAGATAAATTAAAACTATCTACCATCCTGGTTGTTAATTAATTCCATTGCCACCTATCTGCGGGTTATATCGCGCTGAGATACATTTAAATTTTCTATGTCATTTTGTTAGCGTGTTTTGCAATAAATTGAGCTATGATTTCTCCTACCATTTATGTATATTATTTTTAATAATAATGATTATAAAGGGCTCTATCACATTGCCGATGATTACTTAAGTGTACCAGCTGGGGAGTGTGTCCCACTCCCCAGCTGGTACAGTGGGGTAGGTCATACGGTCTGTGTCAAAGAAAAAGTTGACCTGCTGATACCGCTATTAATTTGTCTTTTACTGTGCTTTTAACGCATATTCCCCTTTTTATCTATAGAACATTAGATTGCATTTAATTCAAAAGCCACAAGCAGCCAGTACCAATGAATAAGAAAGGATTCCCTGAAGACCCTAAAACATGGCGATTCCTAAATTATCTTATACCGAATATGACATGTTCATACTTTACGAGTAATTTCTTTATGTTTTAAATTAAATTTATTCGCAGGTCATTGAAACTCCACGCGACTAGCTACATGTAAAAAAATAAACCGAAAGTTTTCTGAAGTTTACACGGATAGGCATGGCAAAAAAAAATTTGTTTCAACACCATTGACATAAAAAATATATCTTGATAAAAGTTTTCTAGTTTGCGTTCTAGACTGTTTGTTTATTTTCCATACATAAAATTCTATCCAGTACACAACCTAATCACTTAGCATAAAATATTGACCCCATGATTGACAAACTTGTAGATTAAGGTTCTGACATCGCGGAGAAAGGAACCCTCACCTCAACTCCACCAAGTTAGCTAATGTGCAAAAGCACTCAAGATACTTCTGAAAATGAAAATTTAATCAGACGAAAAAGGGATAGCAAAATAATGTGAACCTCCAAATAAACATAATGCATATTTAGTTCTAAACTTCTGGTGATGTTAGAGCCTCGATTCGTCAACGTCTCACTCCATTATCTGAAAGTGTTAGAATGGAGAAAGTAAAAATCTACTGATAAAGAAAAAGTTTTAATGCAAAGTAATGTGAAACATTTTGAAATGCGTATAGGAAAGTAAGGTATCTTTGTATTTTTTAGTATCTTAACTCTGAAAATTATAATAGTACATTTGTATATATATATACATATATATATATATATATAGTACAATAGTATATGCATATAATTAAGAATTTAATTACGTATTTAGGCACAAGATAATATTAGACAATACCTTATAAAGTTTATCTCATCGATATAAAAAAAATACTGTTACTGAGCAGCTAGCTTTCCTGCACGTACAGAGTTCATAATATTTTTCGTCCTACAGTGTAGCTGATATATTTCAATATACAGGATATTGAGATTATTCCTTCTGTAGGGCAGCTAATATTTTTTCGTACATAGTATATGATATTTTATTCGTACAGGGTAGCTGATATCCGCCATCTTTCCTCCAACAAGATAACATATATCATTTCTCCCACAGAGTAGCTGAGATTCTTCCACCCCAAAATAACTGAGATTCTTCCTTCTATAGAATACCTAAGATTTTTCATACTACAAGGTAGCTGACATTGATCCTTTTACAGAAAAGCTGAGATTTCACCTCCAACAGTCTGGTTAAGGTTCATCTTCCAACAAAGTAGCTCATATTCTCTATAGCTGGATTGTCCTCCTATATGTGCATTCTGATTCTTCTTCCTATAGAGCAGTTAAAATGAACTAAATGATACAAAATTACATTATGGAATATAGTGGCATATAAGAGACCATAGCAGCATGGACCATAGCGGCAACGGATAAACAGCTGGCGCTGACTAACTACTGGCGTTAACTGCGAGCGCAACCTTTCTTGTCTGCAAGCGCAACCTCTTAAGTTCCACCTGCTACGATCTTCTTCTCTGTCCTCACTCTTCCCCCTAGAAGTGTGGCCGTATATCGGAATTGCACTGGCTTCTATATTTTTAGTCCCACCTCATCTAAGTGGCAAATTAATATGTGGATCAACCCGGGTGAGACCTGGTCGTCATGAAACAGACCCATCAAGGTGGCGGAGATAAACTATGCCTTCATGACCTGTTTCCAGAGCCGTTGGCGACTAGAGTGAATCATTCAGACACTGGAGCCGCTCGTTCCTTTCCAAGGTCGAAACGGAGGAACCCCTCATGTCGTAGAGAAGTAGATGGGATGAGCTGACATAAGGGTGCATGAAAAAAATCGCCTCATCTATCGCCTGGGGAATGGCTAGACTTTTGTTTTTACATGAGCGAGCTGTGTGTTGTGCGGTTTGTGTAAGAATTGTGAGCAGTTATACCGTCATTTGTAATTCTCATACGTTGGTTTTTACGAAAAGCGAGTGCGATTTGATTTGTACAATTGTCGCATCAAATCCGTTTTAAATTGCGTTCAAATGTATTATTTATGCAACGAGTGCTTATTTGTAGTAGATGCCCAGTTAAAACCAGGGCAACGCCGGGGATTCCGTTCCAGTGTAATAGAAGTGTAATTACAATCTATTTATTCGAATCTAATGTTAAGTTTTGTCTAGTAATATTCAGGTATAGACACAGTTAATTTTGCTTTAGGTATTTTATTTAAAGTTTTCAGCAGCATACATTACAGACCTACATTAGAGAGCGGTGTCTGCAACCTTTTTAGGTCATTTAAATTCAGAATTGTTTTTGTTTAAAATGAAGCTGCAGTAAAAATTTCGGTAAATTAAAAACAAAATATAGAGCAAATTAATGCCAGTTCTCTTAAAGAAGATCATTCTTATTAATGAGTGATTTTAAATTTATTCCAGAAATTTTGGATTGGTTGCGCATTACTAAAATATTTCGTTTGGTATCCTGTTATTGAGTTCCTATACGGGGTGATTTTATATCTCATATGTGAAGAAAGAAATTGAAATTCTCATAAAATTATCCAAATAATGAAATAACAAATTCTAAAAAAATTAGTTATAATCACTATATTTCATACAATAACTAACAGAAAACATCATCGTCATTTCTGACACCCAATTCTACAATAAGACCAGAAATATGTCGAATTTTCTTTCCTTTGTCTGAATGTATATCAAATGATTTCTGTAATAGGTGTCATGATGATGACAGATTTCCGTCGATTTGGTTGTCGTGAAAAAACACTCCTTTTCTATGTCTGCCATTCCAGAAATTGCAGTGGAAAGAAGTAGACATGAAAGTCCTCTATGACGAAAGGTTAAAGTAAGGAATAATAATCTATACGGCTGAAAACGTAGAAAATGTATTCTGACTGAACAATAAAATTATAAAAGCGACTTCTGAATTTTATATATAAAACTAAATTTTTCTAAATAAATGTTAAATGAAGGAAGAGTTTAGATGACTTCTAGAATAATCTTAATTAAAGGGTCCTCGCCAGTGTGGCCTACGAAAGCATATAGATGACAAAATTTTATCTTATTCAGTAGTGATACTCTACAGCAGTGTTCTTGAACTGGTGGTCAGCAAACCGGCGCCGGTCTGCAGAAACTTCCTGCAGGTCCTTGAAAATATCTGAATCATGTAGGCGCTACATGATTCGGGCGCTACATTGTTGCAGGACGAGCGGGATTTTGCACGCCAAAATAATAACAAAGATGCGAGTCGCGATGCGACAACAAAGTGCACAACCACCGAATGCCAGTATTGCGCCATCTCGCCTGCCGAATACACATCGCAATATTTTTTATATTATCGCTCTCGTGTGTATTATTTTCTAATATTGTGTTGCATATTTTGGAAAACAAGTCATTTCTTTCGTAAAATTTGAAACCTTACAGAATAGCGACGAAAAAAGTCAAACAGCAAAACCTTTTAACCCTCTTTAGTAGAGGAAAGGACAATATCCAAGTTCATGGACAACTATTCCAGAGATATTTAATGCTTTTGATGAGTATTTTCAAGCTCGGGGCTTAGACTGGAGCAAATGCGTCGGGGTGTGTACGTCGGGGTGTGTACCACGAGTATTACTGGACGTCGCTTAGGAGTAGTTACGAAAATAAAAGAAGTCACGCACCTAGCAGTTTCGTCCACTCACTGTATGATCCACTGGGAGCACCTAGTCTCAAAGAAGCTTGCTATTGAACTAAACACTCTGATGAATGACTCAGTGAAGATCATTCATGAAATTCGTAGTCAAGATATGGACTTCAGGCTGTTCACGACACTGTGTGAGAGTTTGAATTCATGCCACCAACATCTCATTCTTCATACAGAAGTGAGGTAGTTATCGACAGGAAGGGTTATTGCACGCCTTTTTGAACTGAAGGAAAAAGTAAAGCAGCTTCTGCGAGAGTTAAAATATGACCTAGTTGAAAAATTTGAGCCTTTGTTGAAAAATTAATGGATGGCTGAACTTATATATATGACGGACATATATATCCATCTTAAAGAACTTAATATTTTTCTTCAGAGGTCTTCCACAAGTATTTTTACACATAGAAATAAGATGGATTCGTTCAAAACAAAGCTGGCTGTTTGGGTTAGTCACGTACAGGACGAAGATTCAGAAATGTTTCTACCTTTAGGAGATATTTTGATTGTTGCCGATGTCAATCTCAAAGTCATATTCAACTTAATAAGTCAACATTTAAGGGCGTTAGCTGAAAACTTTGATAATTATTTCCCTGAAAAAGAGGAGCCTTGTAAAGGTAACCTCTGGATTAAAAACCCCTCCTAGAAAGATATAAAATCATTCTCACTTGATCTTCGTGAAAAAGAAAAGCTGCATTGCCCTAATCTTGGATGTTACTCGAAAAGAATAAAGAATATCCCTCTTTGAGTTATAAAGCTATCAAATTGTCAATTCTTTTTTTCACTTCTCATTTGTGTGAAAATAATTTTTCAGCCATGTCAGAAATAAAAACTAAAAGGAGTAATCGAATGGATGTTATTGCAGCCCTTCGCTTCTCAGAAACAACGCTGCAACCATGTACGAGTATATAAAATTCGTGTATATCCTTATATCAAATTTTCTAACAAAGAAGCAGAAGCAGATGTCGCACTAACTAAAAATTGCAATTTTATAACATATTTAGTAAATTAAATAGTATATACCTTGGTTTCTACTTCTGTCTAAGGCGTCAGCTAGTCCGCGAAATATTTCTCCCATTTTCGCCGGTCCACAGGCTGTTATATATATATATATATATATATATATATATATATATATATATATATATATATATATATATATATATATATGTATATATATATATATAGGGTGTCCCAAAAACATTGACCTCGGCTTTTATTCCCTAAATATTGATCTCAGACATATATAATAAATTACAAAGTTGCGTAAAAGAAGGTACAGAATTTTATGAAATCCATTAAGATTTTCAAGGGAATTAAATTTTAAGAATTACAAAATTTAAATTTTTATACGACCCCCTGCCAAAAACATTTCCAATGTGTAAAATGTGCCCCATACACTAATAAGGTGATGTACAAAATGTCAGCATTTTATCATAAAAAGTCCCAAAGATATGAAAAAACAAAAATGATAACTTAAACCACTTTTCGATGCATCGACATGGGTTCTCAGAGGAGAAAAATCATCCGTTTCAGGGGTCATACGCAAATTACGAAAGAAAGCAATGATTACATAAATAAATAATAATTTTGCTATTTATTGGTACAAAAATATCTACACGGTGCAGAAATAATAACTTTGCACAAAAATTATAAAGCTTGTTCAAAATATTTTCCATCCATGCCAAAGTTCCATTAAAGATAAGAGGCAGATATTATTTGCCTATGATGCATTTCTGAGTTGCGTCATTTACACTCTTGCTGTAAACATTTATACTTTAATTTGTGATTAATCCCTCACCAACTTTGTTTAAACATATCTCTACGACTTTTTATGATAAAAATGCTGAAATTTTGTACATCACAGTTTTAGTGTATGGGCACATTTTGCTCATTGGAAATGTTTTTGTACAGGGGCCGAATGAAAATTTAAATTTCGTATTTCTTAAAATGTAATTCCCTTAAAAATGTTAATCGATTTCATAAAATTCTGTACCTTTTTTTACTCAACTTTTTAATTTATTATATATGTCTAAGATCAATATTTAAGGAATAAAAGCCGAGGTCAATTTTTTGGAACACCCTGTATATATATATATATATATATATATATATATATATATATATATATATATATATATATATATATATATATATATATATATATATATATATATATATATAATTAAAATTTATTTTTTATATGGGCTTCTTGGCATCTGTTACTTTGCATCTGTTATAATACAAACATCAAATTGAATTTATATCTTAGTATAACTTGTGTAGTGAATATTTAAATATTTCAATCGGTAAACAAAAATATTTTATGTATGCTTAAGTTAAATAAATATATGCTTATCTCTCATAAGAAAGCAGCACCCATCGTAAAAGTTTCCATTTTATAGAAATGTTTCTTTCTACAGCGACAGTTCTTCAATAAATATCATTAAGTTATTTATCGCAAGATAGACAAAAAAAATTTAAACGATATCACATTCATGCATGTTGAATTTTTTATGTTGAAATCTCTTCTATTTGCTTATATGAGTTAAACCGGAGAATAGGTAACCTTGGTTAAATCGGAGAATCTCCCACCCACCGCTGTTTTAGCTTTCTCGCCAAGCGTTCCGATTGCGAGCGTTCAAAACACGGGAGAATGCGCCAACTTGGCGCGATTTGTACTTGGAAAAAATACGTGAGGTGACCTATTATCCGGATTTATAGTTTATATCTCTAAGGCGGTGGGTACTTTTGGCTACTTTCAATGAGAATGTAAAATGATATTGATTCTTAATCAGATTACGATATTGACATTTTGACCAGTTTTAATGTTGCCATACCTTCACCAAATCCTTTATATTGTTTACCAAACCCTTTTGCATGGTCCCCACAAGGGAGTGGCTAGCACGGCTACACTCAGGGGGTCCGGGACAAACGGATGTGAAAAGCGGCCCGGCCGAGCCGGGGGTCTTTCAAGGGTTTTTCTAATTGACTAATTGACAGCGGCTAAAAAAAAGGGGGGCACTGGTTTTTGTGACTTTGAGAAATTTGAAAAATAACAACTGTAACATGATTTTTTTTTTTATCAAAGAGGGCCCAATTCGTGGCTATGTCCACGGTCACTGGCCTTAAAATATGGCGTGACAAGAAGATCAATCACGATCGCCGTACCATCGCGTTGTTTCCATTTTTCCAGGAAGAAACACTACTTGTACTCAGGGTCGCTGACAACATTTCCGGGCCCCTATGCAAAATCTTAGGATCCTATGCAACTCACGGTATCAGCTCCTTACGCCCCCCCCCCCCATATATTATTAATGCTCAATTGTCCATGAATTTTTGGATGTTCGTTTTTCTTTCAAGGTCCGCCATAAATGGAGGGGGATAAGTTGAACTAATGCTCAAAGCCCCGCAGCTCATAGGGGCCCTTAAAAAATTTTGGCCAGGGGGCCCGTCTTAGGATATGGGGGTCATGCTCTTTTGACCATATTATAACAATGGCTATCTATAAGCATACGAACATAACAATTTTAAAAAAAATTCAGTTGAAAAATGCCTTTACAATAAACCCTAGCTATAGTTTATAATAATTATGTGTCATACAGCAATTTAAAATTCCAATTGTTTATAATAATACAGTTCATTTGACCATATAAAATAAGAAAGATATTTCCTTTTTTGGCCGAAAATAAATCATATCAGTTCGGTAATAGGTGCCATGATGATGACAGTATTCCCTCAATTTAGATGTCGTGAAGAAACACTCCTTTTCCATGTCTTCCATTCTAGAAATTACAGACGGAAAGAAATACAAAGGAGCTCATCCATGAAAGAGGGAAAAAGGGACATTAGGACTGAAGATTTATAAAATTTATTCTATTTGGGACAATAGTAATAGAAAAGTTTGAATAAAATACTTTAAATTACTTTTAAAATATTTTGAAAATATGTATAAAGTTTAAATTAGTTCAAAATAACTGCACAAGTCACTAAAGATTAATGATATTTAAAATATTATAATAGAAGCTTCTGCTGAGAAATGCATTTAGTCAAGTTTTTTGAGTTGAAATGTTTTATTTAGGCTGGGCACACACAAATCGCAGCAAAACTTTTTCAAATTGAAAACATTTACTTACTGGTGCAAAATGCGATGATGAAAAATTAAATTAAAATATCAGAGTATGAGTCTCCACTGGACTTTCTAATACATTCATATTTCACATTGCTACTATGTATCGTTTACAATCGTGGGTTTATTGTCGGGATACAAGATAGAGTCTGCATTTTTGAAGAACTCACGCTTTTATTTAAAGCACCAATAAGCGTAACTAGAGACAATATGCATCTAATTATGCTCTAGATATCTTGGAAGATCACAAAACAAATGTCAGAGATAACAAACCAGCAATTTAAAGCTTAACTAATTCGGAAAACGGAAGATTATATTCTGAAGATATCTCGCCATTACATGTGGGACTGGCCGGTAGTCGTTAGTGCAGAATCCACGGCGTATGGCGTGATGGCCGGGTACTATGGTTAGCCTAAACGATATCTTAGGGCCCGAACTTGTAATAATTTGGAGTAGGATATGCAGTATGGTTACTGGTCGAATGTTCGGTGGAATGTGAAAGAGCGAGTAACACATATCTAGACAAATTTGGCACTGAAGTTGGTAAAACTCAACGAAATTGAGTGACCTTGAAGTAAATAATTTCGATATAAATGAACGAGACACTTAAACCCTGAAGTGTGGTAAGACACCTAAACTATAAATTTTAAGCCCTTTTGAGTTAAGTTTTGAAACACGGCAATTTAATTGACATTGTTTTCATTGAACAATGTAAGAAGAAAACCATTTCCAGCAATGCGGGATTCATTGTGTTTTTCATAAGCAAGTATGGCATACAAAGTCCTTAGTAGGTTTATAAATTTATGAATTTCCCATTAAAAATTGTACTGTTTGCCAATTATATTCATATTCACCAATCACAATGCTAAATTAACCTCGAAGAGAAAATTTTAATACTAATATTTTTCTAAGGAAATAACTTGTTTTAAAGAGTAGTATTCTATTTAGTTTAGATTGTTATATATATCTGTATAAGGCTTTGAAAGACACTTTAAATATGATAACGCTACCAAATATCTGGGCAAATGCACAGTCATAGTCACATGACACATGAAGGTGTCACACAGAAATAGATGTTTCGTAATCACAGTATCCATCTGTAAGAGGAGTTTCCAAATTTTATGATTCCGCTGTGATTGAGACAACTGTCCTGAGGTATCTTCTTCCTTTAGGACACGCCGGGTAGGAGCATGATAAGAAATGAGGCAGTGCGCACGTTAACAAATACATAAAATATATTTACAAAAAGACATATATATATTTACAAACATTAAATTAAACAATACATTCCCATATTAAAATAATTGGATTGAATACCAAATCAAAAAGCAATTGTCTCACAGACTAAATTGGAACTGATGGTAACTAAAAGTTCATTTTAATTTGCCAACCGTTATGTTGTATACAAGAAATTGGAGAGAGCGATAAGAAAGTGCACATTTTAGAAAAAGGCTCCAAATGGGTAACTCACCAGCATCATTTGCAATGGCGTGTCTCTCATCCTTCCAAAGGAGCCGGGAGCACCAAAAAAGCACTCCACTTAGCAACTCCAGAGACCATTCTCTCGATTCCTCTTTTTTCTCAATTTTAAACTCTCTGTCCAAGATTTGAAAACACGTCTTTGAAACGCTGAAAACCCCTCTCATTGGTTCCTGGGACGTAATCCCTTGACCCGAAAGCAACATCAATGGCTTTTCAGTCTCCTCAGGCCAAACAGCCCTTTTTGAAGCCCCTGCGAACCGATACCTTTCGGCCGCTAATTTTAAAGGCCAGCCAGCCCTATGACCCCGTTCGGCTCGGACAAAGTTGCATATTTCGGTAAAATGCGATCTCCAAAAAAACTCCGCACATCCTGTTTCTGAGTGCAACTGGTATCCATGGCTGTTCCCCCAAAATAAAATCGTTAACTCCAGATCGCAACCCCGAAATATTGGATCATGGATTTACCATGTGACAACAACAGCATCCATGAATAGTTCTAACGAAACCATTGATGTGCGACTGATAACGATCAATGGAAACTTGTGAAACATATCCATGGATATTAGTATCTGAAAAGGGAGAGCAATATTAGTTTATTCGTGTTGTAGAGAGCATTTAAATATAGTAAATAATCATCTTTGCAGTTAAAGAAATCTAGAGTCATTGGTGCCGTGATTTTCTCTAGGTATCTCGATAGGTTTGAAGAAAAAGTAATTTCCAAATAGAAAAAAAAATATTTTCAGAAAGAAAATGTATTTCACCTATGACATGTTTTTCGAAGAAATATAAACATCACACAACATTGCGTAAACATAATAAATGTTCAATGTAAAATGTAATTTAAAGGTTAAACTTTTTGCCGGGAGCTCAGGAACAAATGCTAATTGTTAAAAGATATTATTTTGGAAAAGCCGGAAGACTTTATGCTTGACCACAAGTCAACGCTGCAAGATTGACTTGATCGCTGTTTTTTCTCACTTTCCATCTCCTTTTCTTGAGTGGATTGTGTCTTCATTTAAATTTTCAGATAGAGTTGAGATCATCGATTTTACAGCAGAAAAGAGAGACCAATTTATTGATCTTTGCATGAACTTCAATTCGAGAGTTTAATTTGGTAAAAAGAATGAATTGTCAGTAGCTGTGTTCTGCTTTGGACTATTTGAAGAGTGTACTAACCTGGAGAGTAAAGCAATAGATCTACCTCTACCTTTCTCACCTTAGTATTTCTTTTGACTGAACATTCTCAGGCATGGCTGCAATCAAATCATAATCCAGAAATAGACTGTTAAGTTTTGAGGACTATATTCTGGCTGCAATTGTCAAACATTACACCAGACATCAAGCACTTGCACTCCAATTACCAATGATAAATTTTACATTAGTCTGTATTCTAATGATAACTACATGATGCATTATAAAAAGTGGTAAAAATTTTTGTATTAGATGCAGCTATTTAATAAATATAGTGTAAAAATTATTGTATGATTTTATAAAGATATTGTATTATAAAAATGTATTGTAATATTATATGGAATATAAATACATTATTTTCTTTTTTATTACTTTCCTTATATACATAATGTATAAGGAAAGTATTGTGACGGGGTCGAAAATTCGAATTCGAGTTTTTGACAGGGAGAGCAAGTTTCAAGCATCCCTGATCACGAATCAAACATTTTTGAAGTGATTTCTGTGTGTGTGCGTGTGAAAGTATGTGTGTGTGTGTGTGTGTGTGTACGTGTGTGTGTCAGTGAGACAGTGGAGACGATAACTGACGAACGAATAGACCGATTCGAACGAAAATTGGTACAAAAATCACAATCCATAAACACTGGAAGCCTATTGTTTTTATACGCAATCGAATGTTCAGAACCCCTTAAATTTTCAAGTGAAATGTTGCAAAAATCGCAAAAAATCAAAACCGCTAATAAAGTTACGCAAATAGACATTTCTTATGTAATTTTTCATTAGAAAACGATTGACATAAATTTTAGAACACTAACATGAACCGTTCTCGAGATATTGCACATTTTACAAAAAAATTATCAAAAAGTTATATGAAATAAAAAAAATATTTCCTATGGAGAGACATGTTCACTTTTCATGTGTACTACTATGCGATAAATTCGGTGACATCATTCTCGTGGATCTAGCATTCTAGCTCGTTCCATTCATGAAAAAAATATACTTTGAGTAATACTTTTGTATTTGAACGCCATTAGTCATTTATCTGCTGTAAGAATAACTTCTTTCTCCGTCCATAACGCTTGGCGAGATTTTGGTGACAAATTTAGCGGAATGTCGTCAACTTGGCGACATTTTTAATTGCTGCCAAATTAACAAAAATCTCGCCAAATTGATGAAAATGACGCAAAATCAATGAAAATACGACTAATTGAAGAAAATTCAATATCTTGGAAAGAATATAAGTATCTACTATAAGAACATTTTTTTTAACTGTAAAAGTAGTAAATTCATTGCATTATATCAGGAAAGTCATGTGTTGTCCACATCAGATTTTTTTTCAATTATATTGTTAAGTTTCTGCTTTTTTCTATAAACCTTTTAAATGCATTTTTACCTAATTTAGTCTTCTCAACTATAAATGGTAAATCAAAGTTAACTGAAAAATAAACTGAAAAAAAAAGTGTTCTCCCAAGTATAAAACCATATTCATAAGATTGCAAGCCCAAACAGTTGGATACCCGTGCTTTCAGGAAATGAAACTTATATAGGACTATTCCATGGCTTTAAGCTCGTTTTCGGAAGAAAATTTCATTCAAATCCATTACGAACTTCATGAGATATTGCACGTTGAAGCGTCAACCCGAGTTCGCATTTTATACATTTGATGATATAGATTAGTTAAATAAGAATGTTTTTGCTGTTGCAAAAATATAACATTTATTTGGTATAAATTTAAGCATTCCATTTCTAGTGAGATACACAAAACGCTCTCTGATCTTACTTTTATATCACTTACTGAAAGCAATGATTAGCATATAAATATGTTTGTTTCCCTGAAATAATAAACTTTTACATCTATCAGATAAATATTAGATATCTAAAGAATTACGACCTTGTTTCAAAAGGAGTAAGTAAACTAATGCAAAAAAGCACTCAAAGGGGCTCCTGAAAATGAAAATTTAATCAGGGGCAGAGCGAATATCAAGAGTAATGGGGAAAAGAGAAAAATGATCTTATCTCCTCAGCTCTTCACTATTCTGACATTAGGGTATCATTTCGTCACTGTCTTGCCATCTTTTATGGAGTATTTTGTAAAAAGAACATTATCAAGCAAATATGTTGTTAACTTATTGGTTATGTTTAATATTGATTTCTGATTATAAAATTAGTGGACATTCAATCTAGTGTTAACGAATAAAGTTTTTAATGCAAATGTTATTCCACTTCTATGTAGTTTTAGATAATACACTGGATTCCAAAAGTTGAGCACGGGCGGTAAAATCAACAAAAATGGAAAAGTAAAGCTTTGATTAACTCAAAATTGTACGAGAAGGTAGTAAATGTATTTATACATAATAGAAAACAAGAATTATGTACAATGATGAAAAAATATTTACTTTTCGTAAGATATATGATGACGTCAAACTTGGGTCATTAACAAAATGATGTTTAAAGGCAAACAAACCAAACAAAACTTACAATATTATGATATGTGACCACCCCGGACGTTCACACAAACTTTACAACGATTTTTCATGCTTTCAATGAGGTAATCAACCATCGCAGATGGCCATTCCTGAAATAGGGCAGTTTACAACTCTCTTAGACTGGATGGAGGAGGTAAACGTGGAGAGACAGCACGCCCGTGGACATTTCAAAGGTTTTCAATGGATTAAGTTCGGGAGAATACGCCGGTCACTCCATACGAGAAATGCCCTCACTTTCCATTTATTCGTCAACGGTGTTAGCTCGATGGGGATGGGCATTATCGTCCATAAGGAGGAAATCAAGACCAACTGTAGCAGCGTAGAGTCTCGCAATGGGGACTAGGATTTCATCCCGATACCGTGTAGTCGTCACAGAACCGCCTTTAAAGATGTGCAGCTTCGTGCGATATCCTATTGAAATTCCAGCCCACACTATGACGCTGCCATCTCTGAATGCGTGATGTTCAATGATGTTCTTGGCCTAATTGCGTGTACTTCGTTCTCTGCAGACCATTACATGCTTTTCATCTGATTCCAGGGCAAATCCGGACTCGTCCGTGAACAGGACGTTCCACCAATCTGAGACAGTCCAATTGACATGTTGACGACACCATTTTAATCTTGCCGCTCTGGCTTGCACGGTTAGTGGAACACAAAAACGTGGTACTCGGGCATACAGTCCCTTCACGTTGAGCCTTCGGCGCACAGCACTGGAAGATATTTTCTTACCAAGTGTCGCTGTAACCATGGATGTAACAGTTGTGGAGGGCGCTCGTCGATTCCGCTTGGCCACTATAGCAATACATACACCGATCATCAGAGGGGGTGGTAACCCTTTGACGACCGGGTACAGGTATCCGGACAATTGTTTGACTTGTTTGGAATTGTTTCCATAATCGAGAAATTACCGAATGATCAACGTCAAAGAAAAAAGCGACATCTTTGACTGACTGAAACTGCTTCAATGCGCCCGATAGCACGACAGCGCCCACTATCTACCATTCGCCTTTTTTCAGCCATAGAAACACGAATATCATCAAAAATAATCCTACAAAAGTTATAAACACTTCGTATCAGCATTTAAATGCACCTTCTTAAACCCTTCAGAATGCTTCAACGACTGCATAATTAGCATATATCCGGACAGTCAATCATGATTGGCTGTAACATATGATATTTGCATACTGCTATCTACATCCGCAGCTATTTTCAGCCACTCAGATTCAAATATACTTTCAAAAAATGAAAATTTGCCTTGCGTGCTTAGCTTTTGGAAGTCAGTGTCATTATGCACGTTTGTAACAAAAAATAAATTTTGGTTGAAATATCATAAAATCTAGCCTGCTTATGACATAAAACAATGTATGAAATAAATGGTTGTTTGAAATTGTAATAAATAGTATTTCTTTGAAAAGTGTATTATTTTGCACAAACGTAATTAAAAAACTCCCACCATTTTATTTTACATTGTACTTTAATAAACGCTGCCACTGTATTAAGAAATGGAAATGAAAATGTTAATCAAATTCCCCTTCAGGGAGAAGTTAAAAGCATTCTAAACAATAAAATGATTAAACAAAACCATTTTAAAAATTATTTTGGATGAATAAAAATAATTGAGAGGAAGAAATGAATGAAATTTAAAGAAAGCAATATCTGATTTGGAAATATCCTCACGAGCCTATCCCTCGACAGATATTGTATACACATTTTCAATTTTTTCTGTTATTAAACAAACTAAATGGTTAAAATTTTGTGAAAATGTATCCAACAGTGGATGAGCAAATCAAGAATTTCAAACAAATTGGAGCAGAATAAATTCCAAATAATACCAAATTGTGACACAGTAAAATATAAAAAAAAAATAAGAGTGACAATTTCAGTCAAAATCCCATGCAAGTACAAAAGCAAACGCCTCCAAGCCAGGGACAATAGAACAATATGAATTTACTATTAATAATATAAGCACATTGATTTATCTGTTTATCTATCTATCTCTGGGTAACGCTGCTACAAAATGTTACCAAACGTGTTTCAGTCACAGATAAACATTTTATGAACTCTGGAGCTTTACGAGCGTATGACATCAGATACTGAAAGTGAGTGCATGATGTGGACGGCCCGTTCCCTACATAATGCAATGACTATACTTCTTTCACAGCAAAAAACTGTGATGAAACCATGGAGCTTTATGAGCGTATGACATCAGATACTGAAAGTGAGTCCATGATGTGTGTAGCCTTCCCTGACTATACTTCTTTCACAGCAAAAAACTGTAATGAAAGCATGGGGCTTTATGAACGCATGGCATCAGATACTGAATGCGAGTTCATGATGTGGGCGGTCCTTCCCTGACCCCTGACTATACTACTTTCACAGCAGAAAACTGCGATGAAACCATGGAGTTTTATGAGCGTGTGTCATCAAATACTGAAAGTGAGTCCATGATGTGGGTGACCCTTCATTGACTATAATTGTTTCACAGCAAAAATCTGCGATGAAACTATGGAGCTTTATGTGCGTATGACATCATATATTGAAAGTAAGTGCATGATGTGAACGGCCCGTTCCCTACATAATGCAATGACTATACTTCTTTCACAGCAAAAAACTGTGATGAAACCATGGAGCTTTATGAGCGTATGACATCAGATACTGAAAGTGAGTCCATGATGTGGGTAGCCTTCCCTGACTATACTTCTTTCACAGCAAAAAACTGTAATGAAAGCATGGGGCTTTATGAACGCATGGCATCAGATACTGAATGTGAGTTCATGATGTGGGCGGTCCTTCCCTGACCCCTGACTATACTACTTTCACAGCAGAAAACTGCGATGAAACCATGGAGTTTTATGAGCGTGTGTCATCAAATACTGAAAGTGAGTCCATGATGTGGGTGACCCTTCATTGACTATAATTGTTTCACAGCAAAAATCTGCGATGAAACTATGGAGCTTTATGTGCGTATGACATCATATATTGAAAGTAAGTGCATGATGTGAACGGCCCGTTCCCTACATAATGCAATGACTATACTTCTTTCACAGCAAAAAACTGTGATGAAACCATAGAGCTTTGTGAGAGTATGACGTCAGATACTGAAAGTGAGTGCATGATGTGTGCGGCCAGTTCGCTACATAATGCAATGACTATACTTCCTTCACAGCGAAAAACTACGATGTTACCATGGAGCTTTATTTGGCGTATGACATCAGATACTGAAAGTGAGACCATGATGTTCTTTTATTTCTTATCATTTTACACATTTTTATTTGAGATATACGAATCAACTCGGTAAACAAACTCAACAGAAATAGGAAACTTTCTTGTGTGCTTTTTGCTTATTACATATAGCGCAGAATGCTCGCGGGTCTCACTAGTTTTATTATAATGACACGAAAAGAAAAAGTAAAAAAAGAAACTCTTCTGAAAAATATATATAATAATCTTGTAATTAAGATTACCAAATTGCCTGACTGATGGTATCTCATCTAAACGGTATATGAACTGTTAGAAGTACGGTTGAGGTTGTATGAGTGGATTGCGATTAATTAACACAATGGAGTTAAGAGTAGTGCATAGAATGTGTGTTCGATATGTCTAGTATGTGAGAAGTTGCCACTGGTTTTAGGTGAAAGAAGTAATGTTGCTGTTTTTCAATGATTGCGGAAAATTGTATATGGAACTTACATTTTTTAGTCAATCGATGTGTGAATTTTGAAAATGTGTATTTGCAAGGAGTTTCATTTTTAACATAAAGTTCACAATGACATTTTTAAGCACCTGGTTGCTGAGACATCATGAATAGTGAGGGAATACTATCAAATTGACTGAGACTGATGATGACTGTCATAAATAGTGGTTTTTATTTTATTTTCATGTATACAAATATCTTAAAAATTAATTTATTTGGATGAGTTTGTAATGTCTAAATAAACTTTCGATTATTATTTTCCCCAGTTTGCATTATAATTTATGTTTCCTTAAACTAACCATCCTAACTGGTTCGGTTGTTAGACGAATCATCGACCTAATCAGCATTTTCTGTGCTCCTATGGTAGAATAGGAATATGTCCCGGATCGTGAGGTTTTCAGTGTTCTTGGAATGAAAGAAGGGTTCTTGAGCAGACGATGAAGGATTCGAGTAGTGAGTGGAAGGAAACCCCATTGGATACAACGATGACTAGGAAGAGAGTAGTATCTGGGGTGTGGCTGCAATACGGGGCGAAGCTTCAGAATGCCGGGGTAAGCATATAAGCTTTGTAAATGCATATCCATGTAAACCTTATCACCAGCCTAGTATATTGCAGTAGCTTGTATAATTGTTATCTATTCTGGGCTTGTGCAATAACAATTAGTGTATATGTCGTCCGTTGCTTTAATCAGCAAGCTGCTGTAATTTCTGTTAAGTTCCAAATAAACTGAGTTATATATAAACAGGTTGTCCTGTGTTATTGCCCTTAGAACGAAAGATTGAAATATCATATTTAAGTTTGAGTAAAGTCATTTTTGACATATTAAGTAAAAATCCTCCATAAAGGCATCTAAAGAGGATAAAGAGACATTTACGTCTTTACAAGTTATTTTCATTTGGAATTAGTTCCAGATAGTTTGGATAGAAATTAAGAATTATATTTTGTGCTGGTAGTGAGTAAAAGCAAAGAATAGCTTCATCGATGCAATAAAAATTAGAAATGTTTTGTTTGAGGGAAATATACTGCATTCCGTTAAAGCAGACATGCATATTAACTGGCATGACGAGGACTGTTGAGATATTGTAATGCACAAGGCGCTGGTAATTTATCGCTTATGAAATCATATCTACTACATAAATTGTTAACTGTACTTTTACTGTGTATAGTATTGAAAATAAAACAATTTTATTTAACATAGTGACTTTAATTGGAATGCATAAAAACTTAATTTGAATAATTAAGTTAATTTGGATGAAATTCAATTAGTAAATAAATCTTAATTTAAGATGAACATCCAATTTTGCAGTATAAATTTAAATAATTAAATTACTTTGGATAAAAATCATTTATTAAATAAATCTGGATTTAATTGGAACATTCAATTCTGTCGTATAAATTTGAAGAATTAAATAAATTTGGAAAAAACTCATTAATTAAATTAATCCGATTTAAGTTTAACATCCAATTTTGTAGTATAAATTTGAATAATTAAATTATTTTGGATGAAACTCGTTTATTAAATTAATCTGGATTTAATTGGAACATTCAATTCTGTCGTATAAATTTGAAGAATTAAATTTATTTGGAAAAAAATCATTAATTAAATTAATCTAAGTTTAATTTGAACATCCGATTCTGCAGTATTTTATGTAGCAACCTGACACAGTTACAAAAGAGCAGTGTAGGAGAAAAAGAAATTCCATTTACTGCCTGATACTAAAAGTAACTTCCAATGAGATAATTGCTCTCCTACGATTTGCCGTGGGGATTCCCCTCACTTTCTATGTAGTCTTACAATAAACATTGATTTTTGCTATGGGATTCGTTCTTTGCAGACAGATGATTCCTCAAGTAAATAAACTCAAGCCTATTGCATTATTGAATAAAATGGATTCATCAAATTCCAGGGTTCGCGAGATTTTTCGTTAACAATAAAATGTTTCATAAAAATCCATTAATATTTGTATCGTCTGCACAAGAAACCAACCACAGACCGGGGACAGACAGGCAGAGCGGATATCCCCCCTAAAATTAGTCAAAATGTGTTCATGAGGTCCTAAAATATATATTGACATCATAATATCGAATTCGAAACTTTGTCTATAATATATAACAAAAAAATCGACGCACCAAGAAAGAGTTGTCCGATTATAATGAAATTTCGTGTGCAAAGAGATTTTGAGCGAACATGCAAATGAATAAAATTTGGTGTCCAATGAATTAATAGTGGGAGCTCCAGCGTATCGGAACTGCGCATTCGGAACTGCGTATATATCTGGGCAGGTGTATATCTGCATGTGGGTATGGTTTGGGTTGCCATCTTCTTTGATAGCCGGACCCCTTTGGCAATTATTTCTGGCACACTGACAGCACAGCGGTACGTTGACAGCATTCTACGAGCGGTTTTGTTACCGTTCCTTTTACGACACCCCGGACATACTTTTTAACTAGATAATGCCCAGTCGCACACGGCACGTGTTGCTATGAACTGTCTTCAAGCTTGCCCAACACTTCCTTGGCCAGCTAGGTCTCTTTATCTCTCTCCCATCGACCACATTTGGGACGTTATGGGAAGGCGATTGCAACCATCCCGGTATGTTGACGATTTAGCCCGGCAATTGGAGACAATTTAGCAAGACCTTCCGCAGGACACCATCCGTGAACTTTATCAGTCTATGCCACGCCGGGTGACATCTTGAATCCAGACTAGAGGTGGACCAACGCCTTATTGACTTCTTCCCTTTGTATACAGTCAAATTCTAAATCATTAAATGGTTCTGAAATTTTTATCGTTTCTTTTTCTACGTATGTTCTTCACATCCACCAATTTTTATCACAATCTGACAACTCCTACTTGGTGCATCGAATTTTTTGTTATAGAGTGTATATTCTATAGTATGATGAAGTAAATATTGGTTGATGTTTTCTAACTCTTGGGATTCATTAGTATATTTCGTATTAATTAATTCAATTTGCCAATTTCTCTTAGCATGGCGATTTTGCGTAACCTGTTAATCGCGTTAATCGTTAGAATACTGTATAACCAATTTTATGCGACCAGGAACTCATTGTTATAGCAATGGGCTATACGGTACATGCTGCCCTGCTGTATAGAAGTATTAATGTTGGAAAATTGTTATCAGATAATAGAAATAATATATTGCACAATTCTTTAAATACATTTCCATAGCACATACTATAAACTGTTAGCAGTCATTGTTGTAGGGTTATGAATTGATTAGCATTGGTGAAACAGATTTGCTGTTAGAGCTACTAAGTACCGAACAGTCAATGAATTGATGGACTGAATTCTTTGTTAACTGGATGTAACATTTAACGGATAGCTTTTGTTAAAATATTTCCATTCAGTTACACGTAACTATTTTCTGAGAGCAACTGTGAATGCGGAATCGTGAACACCTTCATATATCACAACTCATAAAGGTGGAGGACCACACAGTCCACTGGAGAGACGTTGCAACCATTGAAATCATAAAAATGCAATCACCGTAATTATCCTTGAGGCCGTAAGATTCTTGAAGAAAAGTTAATTAAATATATAGTGGAAGCACCCCTAAATTACCACAGGTTCGCTTCCCTGATGTTGAGCGAACATACTCAACAGTGACCAGAGATCACTGTGTGCAATGGCGAAATATAAGACATTACTAAAAATAATAATAATTTAAAATTTAAACCATTCTTTAATATATAACATGAAATTAGTATGGTTTCACTACATTGTAATTTCGAACAGACTGAATATGGATTTCTATTAATCAAATCAGACATAAATTGTAATATCACACATGGCACAAAATCCTGCTTATAATCAAAGATTTATGAGATTAATTAAAAGACTTCAAACTTCTCATATCTGATTTTGAAGAATAATCGCGAATAAATCCCTACTTCTAAAATTATATTTCTATTTCAATTAGGACTGGAACAATTAAATTATCATAAACAATTTGAGTATTTTAAGCAATAAAAACAATTCAATAGGTTAATCAAAAAGGCATTAAAGCCGCCGATTTTATTCTTAGATCATAGAACTTATATCCAGTCCATTTTTATTCCTTCAAATTACGTGAGATTTTAACTTACAATAGGTACTATACTTACAAAGTACCCTTCGTTACCATGTTACTTTTCGTGGATCAGGAGTTGGGAACACATTGAAGACTGAATTTAGAAATATTTTGTTAAGAAAATATAGACCTGACCAACGCAGATCCGTCATTTTAGATTTCTTTGTCCCAACTGCCTCAAAAGTAGCGTCACTTTACAGCTAAGTCTCAAGCTCTGACGTCACACAACATATTTCACATAGACATTCGCATATACAAGCCCGGAAGAAGATCAAAAATGAACCTCACAAACAAAACAGATTACACGTACTTCTAACGGCTTTCTCTTCCAAGCAAGATCAATGGAAAAATAACATGTAAATGCAGAAAAGCTGCTGTAGCCAGAATTTTACACTTACATTTGGCTCGATAAAAGGCATTTAAAATAGAAAATATGAACTTGCACAAATCGCGACATCACACAACAACATAATGCACAATTATTTCTCAGTTATACGGAACTATTTTCTGGGAGGAACAACATATTGCACAATTCCTTAAATACATTTCCATGGTACATGCCATAGGTTTTTCATAATTTTTATTCATACAACATACTGCACAATTCTTTCTTAGTTATATGTAACTACTTTCTGAGAGCAACAACATATTGCACAATTCTTTAAATACATTTCTATGGTGCATATTATAAGTTTTGCATATTTCTTATTCATACAATATATATTGCACAATTCTTTCTCAGTTATACGTAACTATTTTCTGAGAGCAACAGATTGCACAATTCTTTAAATACATTTCCATGGTACATGCCATAAATTTTTCATAATTCTTATTCATACGATATATTGTACAATTTATTCTCAGTTTTACGTAACTATTTTCTGAGAGCAGCAACATATTGCACAATCCTTTAAATACATTTCTATGGTGCATATTATAAGTTTTGTATAAATCTTATTCATACAATATATATTGCCCAATTCTTTCTCAGATATACGTAATTATTTTCTGAGAGCAACAACATATTGCACAATTCTTTAAGTACATTTCCATGGTACATGCCATAAATTTTTCATAATTCTTATTCATACAATATATTGTAAAATTTATTCTCAGTTATACGTAACTATTTTCTGAGAGAAACAACATATTGCGCAGTTTTTTAAATGCATTTCCATGGTGCATACCTAAGTTTTTCATAATCCTTATTCATACGATATATTGCACAGTTTTTTCTCAGTTATGCGTAACTATTTTCTGAGAGCAACAGCATATTCCACAATTCTTTAAATACATTTCCATGGTGCATAGTATAAGTTTTGCATAATTCTTATTCATACAATATATTGCACAATTCTTCCTCAATTATACGTAACTATTTTCTGAGAGTAACAACATATTGCAAAGTTCTTTACATACATTTCCATGGTGCATACTATAAGTTTTCTTCAGTCCCTGTTGTGAATTGATTAACACTTGTGGAACATATTCGGTTTTAGAGCTATTAAGC
Source organism: Amaurobius ferox (assembly GCA_951213105.1). NCBI lineage: Eukaryota > Metazoa > Arthropoda > Arachnida > Araneae > Amaurobiidae > Amaurobius > Amaurobius ferox. The sequence goes on along the minus strand of OX578146.1, from coordinate 84,169,494 downwards.
ACCGAATAGTCAATAATGAATTGATGTACTGAATTTTTTGTTAACTGAATAAAACATTTAATGGACAGCTTTTGTTAAAATCTTTCCATTTAATTAAAAGTACCTATTTTCTGAGAAGGGAAAATTGTCTTTTACATTTTTCTGAAATTACATTTCTCTGAACAAAACTTAATAAATAAAGATATTTCTAAATTAATATAGATGATTGATTGGGACGATAGTTAGATATGAGCAGAAAATGAACGGACAGCATAGTTTGAAAGTTGATTCATTTATCAAGTTGAAAGAAATATCGCCATATGTTCATTGTCAAAGGGGTTGTCGATGAGAATGGCATGCTGTAAGTATTCGTTATCATTAGTAAAAATGAAAATATCAGGTATTGTTCATTTTTATGTTAGCTAAATAAATACAGCTTAAAGAAATGTAACTGCTCTATAGGTAATAGAAAATGTCCTTGATCAAATGAGAACCGGAAAATAAAACTTCCTTTGGTCAATGTTTGTAGTTATCAGATAGGATTGGATTAAGTTATTTCTGCGATCTACTGCAGATTTTACTTGGAGGAGAGCTACTTTCAACGGAATCTCTAGTTTGTTGTTCTTCTTTTTTGACCCAGACCGTCCAACCTACCCGAAAGTGTAAGGTATCTATTTGGACAACTTAGACAGCGCCACCCAATTTAGACCCGAACACAGTGCAAGGGGTATCCACAGGGACAGTACCCGCCTTCTCCTACTACCAACTTCTCGGAAGGACTTACCCACATATTCAACGGATAGACACATACTCCGCGTGAACACAGAGACAGTTTAGGTAGCTCTGAGAATCGAATTCGGGTCGTCCTATGGCAATCTCCCGGCGCTAACCACTTGGTTGTCCTACCCAAAACTTCAGTTTAAAGTAAATTTAGAAACACAGCGAGTATACACAAATCTCCCCCCACCCGTACCCTGTAAATATAACCATCTCCTATAGATCTGTAGGCCAAATAATCAACCATTCGGCCACAGGTAAGCCTTGCAGCTCGCGTAAAATCTTCTTTGTGTAGAATGTCTGTGTTTGTTAAGAGGTTTCTTGGCTGGTAAATTTTTATTTCCTGTTAAGAAAATAAATGATTTTTTTTTCAAACTTAACTTTTCAGTGAAGAAACCTTAAATATTTTTTTGGTAAGCCTGCTTTTCAGTTGTATTTGAATTTTTTTTTCTTTTGCTTTAAGAATGTAAGACAAAGATGGACCGTAAAAGAAAATGTTACTTCACTTTCATTAATGCAATTACCTATATCGAAGTGCTTTCTTTGCAACAGGAATGCACAATCTTTTTTGTGAGATTCAATGAATAATAGATTTTCAGAATGAATTTAAAGAAGTTTTCACTTTCTTCAAGGTAAGTGGTAAGTTGCACTTTAAAATGATTTCAAAATGCCCTTTTTAATGGATGTAAGTGAAGTTATTTGTATAAGGGTTATTTAGAGTTCAATTTTGATCATGTAAAACACACTTAAATTTTGAGAGCATGTTCGTATTTGATTATACTACAAAGAATATAAAACACTGCATACTTTATCTCGAATGCAATATATTAATGGAAAATATAATTTTCGTGATCTTCAGAATAATTTTCATGTTCTTCAGAATATAAACATTTTACAATTGAATTGTTTATATACAAAGTATGTCCATGTTTTTAATTCGTTCATTTTTTTACTTTCCTTATATACATAATGTATAAGGAAAGTATTGTGACGGGGTCGAAAATTCGAATTCGAGTTTTCGACGGGAGAGCACGTTTCAAGCATCCCTGATCACGAATCAAACATTTTTGAAGTGATATCTGTGTGTGTGTATGTGTGTGTGTGTGTGTGTGTGTGTGTGTGTGTGTGTGTGTGTGTGTGTGTGAAAGTATGTGTGTGTGTCAGTGAGTCTGTGGAGACGATAACTGACGAACGAATGGACCGATTCGAACCAAATTTGGTACAAAAATCACAATCTGTAAACACTGGAAGCCTATTGTTTTTATATGGAATCGAATGTTCAGAACCCCCCTAAATTTTCGAATGAAATTTTGAAAAAATCGTCAAAAAATCAAAACCGCTAATAAAGTTACGCAAATATACATTTCTTATGTAATTTTTCATTAGGAAACGATTGGCATAAATTTTAGAACGCTAACATGAACCGTTCTCGAGATATTGTACATTTTTCAAAAAAATTATGAAAAAGTCTCATAAAAAAAAAAAATTCCTATTGAGAAACATGTTCACTTTTCATATGTAATACTATGCGATATATTGAATGACATCATTCTCGTGGATCTAGCTCGTTCCATCCATGAAAAAATATTCTTTGAATAATACTTTTGTATTTGAACGCCAATAGTCATTTATCTGCTGTAAGAATAACTTTTTTCTTAGTGCATAACGCTTGGCAAGATTTTGGCGACGAATTTGGCGGAATGTCGCCAACTTGGCGACTTTTTTGAAATGTTGCCAAATTAATGAAAATCTCGCCAAATGGATAGAAATGATGCTAAATCAATGAAAATGACGACTAATTGTAGAAAATTCAATATCTTGGAAAGAATATTTGTATCTACTATAAGAAAAACCTATTTTTTTACTGTAAAAGTAGTAAATTCATTACATTATATAAGGAAAGTCATGTGTTGCCCACATCAGATTTTTTTGTTCGGTTTGTTGTAAAACAGATGTGTTTACATTCGTGTTAAAACAATACAAGACTTGAATTCATTCTTTGTCATAACGATACTAAATCTTCGTTTGTTTTTCAAAATATGATATATTCTGGACACATGTTATTAAAAAAAAATTCTTGCAGAATTTGCAAAATTGCCGAAATTAAAAAAAAAATGCTACTTGAAAATGGATTTTGGAATAAGAAAGCTGAATAAAGCCACGCTATAGTAAATTTACTTTCAGGACATGTGCTGGACATATCATGTCTTGAAAGTAAATTAACTAGAGTGTGGCCCAACTCGTCTTTCTCACGCCAAAATCCGTTTTCAAGTAGCATTTTTTTTCATTCTCAATTTTGCAAATTTTGCAAGAAATAAATCTGAAAAATATGTTTTGTTGGTGCAAATGTCCACAGTTACAGTATGTTACCCTTCATTTTAAATGGCTTAAAAAAATCTTTCGATTAATACTATTATTGTTGATTGTTTGACAATATACCCCAAGGGGGGGGGGACTAATGATGCCACGAGCACAAAATTGTATTGCGGTTATTTTTTATTACAATAACTGAAACTGATAAGTTTCGTGAGCATTGAGCCACAGATAACCCCTTGTGCGCATAATTATGGCAAAAAGTGTACTATGCTGTCATGTTAAATAAATATAAAATTTCGGATAATCTTCGAACTTTTCTCTCGAATTTTAAAAAATTCTATTTAGTTCTAGATATTTCGGTAAGAAAGCCGGATAAAAAGTTTCGTAAAAAATCCATTAGTATTTGTGACAGCCATCATGTACACAAGAAATCGACCACAGACAGATGACAGACAGACGGACATATGTACACAAGAAATCGACCACAGACAGATGACAGACAGACGGACATATGTACACAAGAAATCGACCACAGACAGATGACAGACAGACGGACAAATGTACACAAGAAATCGACCACAGACAGATGACAGACAGACGGACATATGTACACAAGAAATCGACCACAGACAGATGACAGACAGACGGACATATGTACACAAGAAATCGACCACAGACAGATGACAGACAGACGGACATCCCTCTAATTATAGTCAAAACGTGATAAGAGGTCCTAAAACCTATATCGGTGTTAAAATCTCTAAATCAAAAATTTTCGTGAAAACCACCGCTTCCTTTAGACGCTGCCTGTTCAGTCAGCTGCTGGTGCTGATTTTGAGTTATGACACACTGTACCGCGTCCGGCCGTCCAAATAGTTGCTCTTAGTCCTCTGGACGAGTCGGACGGTCTGCGTCTTCAACACTGTACCGCCTCCGGCCAACGACCGTACCGTGCTGAAAACACCGGTTCTCGTTAGATCACCGAAGTCAGGCAGCATCGGGCGCGGTTAGTACTTGGGTGGGTGACCACCTGGGAACACCGCGTGTTGTTGGCTCTTTTCGGGCGCGGCAGCCCAGTGGTTAGCGCGCTATTCTCGCCGCTGCCAGAACTGCCGCCGTGTTCATGCGGAGTACGATCACGTTAAACATGTGGGTCCGTAAGTCCTTCCGAGAGGTTGGTGGTAGGGGAAGGAGGGTACGGTCCCTGTGGATGCCTCCCCCACTGGGTTCCGGTCTAAATTGGGTGGCACTTCCCGGCCGTCCAAACAGTTACCTTACACCTTTCTGGTAGGTCGGACGGTCTGGGTCTCAACAACAACAACACTGTACAGCGTCCGGCCATCCAAATAGCTGCTCTAAGTCCTCGGACGAGTCGGGTGGTCTGGGCTTTCGACACTGTACCGCGTGAGGGCACCCCTTGCATCGAAAGTTTTTTTGCAGTTTATTCATATGTTTAGATTGGTTTACGGTGGAATAACCTTGAAATTTAAAATTTTAGTTGCTGTTTTTTCTACGTTTATCATTGGATTTTATCCTTAAGTTTATTGTTAATTTGATTTTAAAGTTAATTTTATTGCTGATTTGATTTTATCATTGGATGTTCTTATATATATTTTTATATTGAAATCAAGGTTGTGTGTATCAAGGGAAAATTAAGGTATGTGTATTTTATTTTATTATGAATTTGTTTCATTTTATTGAAAAAAATTGTCAAAAATTATAGCTTTTCCATATAAAGGATTTATTTATTTTTTTTATGTAACAATAGTATAGTCAAATGCAAATTCTGGATACTTTTATACACACAAATTTTTAATGAAATTCAATTTTGCTATTTGAATGACACGTTTTATTTTATAAAAAATTATAGTAAAACTTGTTTTCACCGCCCTCATTTCTGGGCTGCATCCCAGGCAGGTGATCAATATACAAAGGGCTGTGATCTAAAGTTTTTAATATTATAGAGTCATAAAATACTTATCATGGTTATGTTACTAATAAAAAATACACAAGTACATACTTTAAAAGATGATTTTGGGTCTGAAGGGATGGGGGTGCAACTTTTTATGTGCTAAAGTACAGATATTGAATAAAATAAAAAAAATTAGAGCACAATTTTTATTAATGTAGCCTAAATATAAAATTTTAGCATAACTGACCAGCCTATTATCACTTAAATTAGGTAATCAGTTATATTGAAAGTACTTTTACAATAGACATACGTGACAGAGATCAATTATTAAAGTATTATTACATATTTTGCATCTCTGGGAGGGGGAGTCATACATAATCTATACTCATGTCCTAAAGCTAAGAATAATTATATACATTTCAATAGGAGAAATACACATTTTGCTCTGCCACTCTAAATGTACTTTACGTAGAAAACAACTTTCTGCAGGAAATAAATGAACTTAGCAGATACACAACAAATTGAAATATTGCATGTGTATTTCATGAAGTGTATATCCATGATTAAAAATTGAAATGGAAAATTGCTTAAAAAATGAATTGGAATAATGAATTTTTCATATAAAAACATGAAAATTCAATAAAGAATAACATTTCACTTTATCACAAATTTATTATCTGAAGTCATTTTTCTATGATTTTTATGATTTAACTTATATATAAATTTTTGATGAAGGATTCACATATTAAATGCATGTAAAATTTCAATTTGTTGTAGTTTTGTTAAATGTTTGAAGCCCTTTAATTTCAAGTAAGTATTTTTTCTTTAATTACAAAGTGGGTTTATGAGATATTATATGGATTATAATTCTTTCTTCAAATCTCCTGGCTTGTGGTGTTTGGAATTTTTTCTCATAAAGAAATTATTATCAAAATAATTGTAAGGAAAGAAAAATCATAAAACTAAATTTAAAAAAATTAGATCATAAAAATATTTTTCTTTTTTTTTTTGTGTAGCCAATAAAAAACGTCGTCCATCATAGTTTCACCAAGTCCTCGTGTTTTTATACCTTTGCTTTAGCATATATCATATTTATAAATTAAATATTAAATCCTATTTCAAGCACTTTTATATCCCTTTTCAATATTAAGTTGTACCACTGTATTCAACCGATGTAGCGCCATCTACCGCAGAACGTTGTCCCTACGCAAATCACCGTTTACTATGAAGAAATGGCTGACTGAACAGGCAGCTTCTAAAGGAGGCGGTGGTGAAAACAAGACTTTCACTATACTATATTCAAAAATATGAGAAAGTAAAAATTTAAAATATTTATAGGAACTATTTATAAGTTAATTCCGATAGATGGCGCTGTATGTCCGTTGGAATCTGATATGTATAAACACTGGCTTAGCTAAAGGGAAATGTATGGGTTTGTACATACATGATTTTGAAAATGTTGTGATTTTATCTAAAATTTACTTTTCAAAATATTTCCTTTAATTAAAATATTTGAAATATTTTATACATAAAAAATTATTGAATTTGATATCGGAGAGAAAGAATCTAAAAGATAATATTTTTAAGCTGTTTACTAATAAAGCAATTTTTTCAGATATTTTATTCATATCTGTTTCATCAAACTTCGCATTTTAAATAATTCTTAATTTTAAGGTGTATAAATATATCTATAGAATTTTTTTTTCTGAATAAGCTATACGTAAAAGATTCGTTTAATTAGGATAAAAAATAGGTAAGGAAATTAAAGCGTCTCTTTCCTCCAAGAGTCTGAAAATAATTGATGGCAAAGATCGACATCCAACCAGGATAGAAACGTTTGCTATAGTTACTGGTGGAAGGTTAATATGCATGAGTAGCATGGTAAATGTATGACTTGAATCGAAATGAAATTTAAATATGCTTTGGAGACCGTCTGTGGGACATACGGGAATGAAAATGAATAATAGCACCCAATTAGTTTTGAATTTAACCGGTTTGAAAAAGTGAAACACGTTGAACTCTATGGGACTTAATTTTTCAAACATGTTTTAAACTTTGTTAAAATTCACAAATCACTTCGAAAATAATATTCAAATTATCATATAAAATGTATAAAAAATGTTCACCAAAATATTTTGGGTAGATTATTAAATAAAAATTGAAATAATAATTACGTCCATGATATATGAAATGATCACATGACACATTGCATAATAAAATATAGCATCCATTTTTTTCTACTGTGTGAAGATCGTGATTTTTAAAGATCGTTTACATTTATATTTGGTGTTGTATCAGTGATAAAAACGCTTTATTTTTGCGTATTATCTGTATATTACAATATTTTTAATTTTAATTGATCACTAAACTTTGATTATTTCTACAACGATGCCTAATTTTAATGGATGCCGAATGTAAACAAATCAAGCAATTGTCAGTTGAGTTGTATAAGAATTGCTGATTTTTTCACACAAAATTATCTAGCTCTGAATGTCTGGTCTGAATATCTGGAGTAATATGAATGATTCATTGATTTTGCATTGAGGGTCAAACAATTTATATTTCGATGCCGTCATCTGAATAAAGATCATTTTGTGTAACTTCGGTTGTCTTTTCGATGAAGTTTCGAGTTTTCAAGTATAATAAATAACTGTAGTACTGTGATAATTTAAAAAATGTCAGCGCTGAATACATCATGTTTTAGCGATGTTTAAATAAAACTGCTTTTCAGTTGGAAAGGCTTTCATAATCAATGCTTTATGCATGATCGATCTTTCTTGTTTTGTTTTATATTATTTTTTTCCGAAATTAATGTCCTGGGGTGTGCATGTGGAGTAGACATGGCATTACTAAAATTTGACTTGATTCGTCTATTTATGTTTAAAAACCTGACAAGTCCATTTCTATGGAAATATTGAGCAACGTGCTTAAGCAGAAATAGATGCTATTCGAGAATACACTTGATCCTCTTTGTTAGAGCAATGGAAACAAAAGCACTGTTTCTTCTATTTGTCAGAAGGAACAGAAGAGTTTATATCCCTAGTTTATATACCTAGTTTGTATACCTTGAGTTCTGGATTAAACTGTTCTTTTGTCCCTTCTCTGGCTTTGACGAAAGAGATCTAACGTATCCTCAACACAGATGTTTGCTATCTTATTATTACATTTGTGCTTATACACGTTGTTGAAGTTCTTATTCTTCACACAAAGTTCATTTTACTTATTGAATTATTATTTCTGTTTTTCACTTTTATATATTCTGTTTGTGCTTCAAAAAGACATGGAATGATACAATTTTATTTTATTTTAATAATCACATGCATAGCTAGTAATCAGTTGCTGCAACTGATGGAACATTTAAATTCTGGTCATATGATGCTTTTAAAATAAATAATTCGATTAATACATAAACCAATGTTTACTACTGACTTATTTAAGGAGGTTGGGGAAAAAGGTTAAAACGTCACCAAAATGAAATATTTCAGGCGAATATTTCTAAAATCACAGGACAAAATTGCGTTGTTTAGTAAAAGAAGTAGCTAGATCCGAGTCTAACAAAAGCAAATAATTTTTTTTGCAATGGCGATGTCTATTTTTTATGCAATTTTGAATTAAACATTTCATTTGTGCAGCGAATCTATAAATTGCTTGGTCTTTTGAGGATGCTGTTCCTTTGAATTCGTACCTCGTACGAAACTCAAACCTACCGCACTTCGTACAAAACTCGAACCAATAGTACTTTCTATGAAAGTACAACCAATCATACCTCCCACAGTCCACCAATCGTACCATCCAAACAAATTGTATGTCCTACAAAACTCGATACCAATTGTATTGTACTCGAACCAATATACTTTAACCAAATACGCGTATTGATTATGAATCATTACTGCATACACACCAAAATCGGAGGTTTGGTGAGCGTAGAGAACAAGGAACAGAGTGCCGTACATCTTTATACAATTGTATTGCCTATCCATACCGTCCGACTCATCCGTTAAAATAACTTTATTGCTTTGCTCGCTTACCTGCAGTTTAACGAATTTTATTAAACATCCAACTACTGTTTCTAATTTCCCTCTGAATCTCTTTCTATAACAACGTGTATTTGACGTTCAATCAAAGTTAAAAGCGAACATTTTTATTAATTAATTAAGACATGTTTTAATGATTGTGCAAACATATGCTATTACAATAAATTGCAAGTCATCTTTTCAATAACTTTGGTTTTCTTTTTTTATTTACTATCCTAAACCTAAATGATTTCTCACTGTTTACTGAACTAATTCACATCTGCTTCCGCTTCAATATTGACGCATTGTATTATTCACTTATAAATTTCGAAGTGGGGGAATTCAGTAACTGACATTTTCACCTGCAGTTATACGCATTTATCTCACAGTCATTCACCGCTTTTGAAGAACGTAAAGGATTGAAATATGGCAAATTTTCAACATAAATAAAACCAAAACGATGTACAAAAAATTTTAAAGATGAGGCGCCCATCGAATTTCTCACACGTTCACATATTGCATCAATTTGGTTAGTCCTAATCAGCATATAAAAGAATTATGTTTACTACCATTTTTGCACAGGTTTTCTTTAAAAACTGTTTGTAAGCATTCTTAAAATTATGAAGTTGAAACTAGATCTTCAGCTCTATTCCAATCTTGACGATCGTAGATCCGAACAAATGAATAGAGGACAACTCTATAGCAGAGCGACAGACGGTACACTAAACAAAGAGTAGAAACGCTCTCTATACATCGCTGAATTACGAATGGTAGGCTTGGAATAACGCGTCTTGGCTCCATATTCCAATCTTGTCGATCGAAGCGTCAGATAAAGGACGCTCTTATGACACAGCATCAAACTGTATTCTAATCAAAGTAGCGTCTGTAGTCCGCTATAGTAGCGCCCTATACAGATTAATACTAAACTACGAATAAATCTTCTATTACGTTGATATATAATCTTTTGGGTGATATGTGTTAATAAATGCTATTTTAATATCCATTTGCACCTTTTGGCCGATATGTTGTTGTTGTTGAGACCCAGACCGTCCGACCTACCAGAAAGGTGTAAGGTAACTGTTTGGACGGCCGGGAAGTGCCACCCAATTTGGACCGGAACCCAGTGGGGGAGGCATCCACAGGGACCGTACCCTCCTTCCCCTACCACCAACCTCTCGGAAGGACTTACGGACCCACATGTTTAACGTGATCGTACTCCGCATGAACACGGCGGCAGTTCTGGCAGCGGCGAGAATCGCGCGCTAACCACTGGGCTGCCGCGCCCGAAAAGAGCCAACAACACTTTTGGCCGATATGTGTTAATGAATGCTTTTTTAATGCCCGCTTGTATCTTTTGACTGATCTGTGTTAATAAATGCTATTTTAATTCCCATTTATATCTTTCAGCTGATTTGTGTTAATATATAAATGCTATTTTAATGCCCATTTGCATCCTTTGGCTGATCTGTGTTTATAAATGATATTTTAATGCCCATTTGCGCCAATAGCATACATCAAACTATATTTTGCCAATGTTAGCTATATTTACATCAATGCCTGGCAAATCATCCGGTTCCTCATCAGTCAGAATAACTTTTGAGAAAATTTTAAATTTCGAATACTTCGATCTCGAATTATGAAAATCACTCAACATTCTATCTAGTTCTGGTTATTTTTCTAATGTATACTCACATAAAAGTTCCTATATCTACAAACATTTGTATTATTTCATTTATTTTTTTTTACTTATTCTGGCCACACATGCTCATACAGCTAACAGTATTTTTTTTCACAGTGACGTAAGATTTACGTCACACTGTGACCTTGGGACGTCACAGGACGTAGCAGTACGTCTCGGCAATGTTATATTGAGGTCACAGCGAAGTCATTTTGGTTAATGCCATGGTTGTTTGTGAAGTCGCATATTAACTTATTTGTGACGTCACGTTGTAATTGCCATTGTAATGTCGTCACATTGCCACGTGTTAATTAAATTGTGGAAACGTCACAGAATATAGTCACAATAAAGTTACAAAGTTACTAAGACCTAATGCCGCATAGAAGTCACAAATATGATGTCACATTGTGACCCAGATGTCACGTAACTACAACGTCACTGACACGCATGTGACGACCTTTGCTGTGAGGATCATCTTTACACAAAAAGTTCGAAATGTATTCTGTAGGTCTAAAAACGTGCATATCTGGCAAAATCTTATTCGGAAAATTTCGAGAAAAAAACACTTTATACACGTATACAGTAGTGCAATAAAGTAAAGTGTACTTTATAACAAGGTATCTTGTAATTAACTAAAATTGTGTGTGCGTGTGTTTTAACATATTCAGTTATAGAAAATAGCATATATATCTTCTTTTCCATTTACAAAAATGTAAAACTAAAATAAATTTACATTTAACATCACTCCAGAATTCATATTATAGTTTTTTTATTATTCAGTGTGCTAAAAATAATTGTAAAATACACAAAAATTCGAATTCGAGATTTGTATGTATTTACACATTATTTTAGGAATTCGATAGCATTCCGCTTCAAAAGTTGTCATGTCCAAACTCGTAGCTTGCAACTGCATATTATAAGACGTGACAAAGTCCTAGTTTTAGTGGTCTGAAGCTCAGCTCCCAAGAAAGTTAAAGCCTAAACTATTTTTCCTCTGAAACCCTCTCACGAAGCTTAGAAAACAAAATAAAATAAAATACATGCGCTAGCACCCCTAAAATTAAAATAACTTTAAATAACACTTTTGACATTGTCATTTCCGCTTTTTTTTCTTCACTCTTGTTTAACTTCAGCCTTAATTAATGAACTGATATTAATACAGGTTGACTTATTTTGAGTGTTATGAGGAAATGAATATACTTTTTTTTTATATAAAAGTGGTAAAAAAATTTGATTTCAAAAATCAAAATTAAGAAACATGAATAAATGAAGCTTAGAGTTAAAAACCGAATACATAACTCCAGTATAATTTTTCTTAGAGGTTTGTATCTTGAAACAAATGAAACGCCAATTACATTTTCTAGTTTAAAGAAAATTATTTTTCAGAAACTCACAGATTGTTATTTAAAGAAAATAAATGCAGAAACAATCAATTTGTGCCTGTGCAGAAAGTCGTGTACTACTCATATATACCCACGCCAAATTTTGACATGAAAAATTATACTGATCAATATAGTATATTTACATTCGAATGTACATGTTTCCGACTACGTAATCTCCGAATGCAAAAACAAAGTTTTACTCATGATTAATCTACATCATTAGCTATGCAAAGAAATATTATCAGAAAATACTATATCACGATGAATATAAGATATTTCAACGTCTTCTTCAATTCTTTGTAGAATGCGCATCCTTAAAAAATTGTGCATGAAAAAGAAATGTTGCTGCACTTTTGCTAATGCAATTTCCTTTACCAAAGTGCGTCTTTTGCATCTGGAATATTTACAGTGTCCTTTTGTCAAAATCAATGAATAACAGATTTCTTGCCTAAAGGAAATTTAATGTAGTTTGTACTTCAAAGATAAATTTAGATGTATAAAAAGCAGTTTTTATGCTCGATGCATGATTTATTTCTAGTGTATAAAAAGGCTAGTGTTTGCAATTACGAATTCAAGGCACGTAATTAGTAGGGGAAAATCTGTTGTAAACAGCACGTGGCATACCCTACATATTCAAATTATTTCTTTATATGCAGCAGTTTATGTTTCAGCCGACATAAAAACATGGATTTAATATAGTTATTTGAAATTCTATCTAATTTGCAGTTTCATAACAATTTTTTGATAGACCTTTTATATGGTGGCAAACGATATATATATATAAAATTCTATACCTTTTATCATATGCAGAGATGATAAAAGGTGGATTTTTTATTATCTATGCATAGTATAACCTATGTATACGACCTGCATGATATATTTATACAATCAATATAACATATATGTAATCAATCATATACCATATCATATACTTTTATTATTAACCATATACAATATGATATATTTTTATAATCAGTTACATAATCAATGAAACACTTTTATATAATTATCATTTATTATAACATATTTTATTTCTTTTCTATCTAGGAACTTGAACCATTCAAGTTTTCTTATTTTTCCTCCCTCTAAAATCCATTCTATAGGTATTAACCGAGTTCTATAACTTTATAAAAATCCTGAAAAATGTACACGGAGCTGCAGATATTTAGAGCAGAGATTAATTGCATTTATTCACTCAATTTTTTAAAATAAAAAGTCATCCGCTATGTGGCCGCACATGCAATTACGACGCTTTCCACTGCGCAGTCCTAAAACGTACAAAATATGCTCCTAAACACGCCTTCTCCCGCTAATACGACCTCGTAAGATAGTACTTCAATTTTAAGCATTTGACAGGCAAATTGGAAACCTTTTTGCAATTTCGAATATCGTAATATTACGTTGCTTTCAGAACACTTCGCATCGAGAATATAAAATTCGGATACAAAATTTGGGAACTCACAGCGAATTCTTGAAAAGCAAGGAACGCTTTATACCCCCCTTTAGAACAGTAAATAAATATCATAATGTAAAGTTATGACTTCCGAGAATAAGTTCCTTATAAAAACGGTTCCTACAGATGGGATGGATGACACACTGGATAAAACATTTCAATACACATGCGCTAAAACAGCAAAAGTTTGAACAGCTAAAGAGCAATTTAAAAGACCTAAAAATTTTTACTACTTAATAATGTATTTTAAAAATCATAATTACTGAGAGGATGTCAGCTAAATTATAATTTCAGGTTTGGATCAGTGTACAATATTCAATTTATATCATGTTAAATTATGAAGATCGGATTGTCAGCCGATTTTTCTATATCGAAATTAAAAAATATATTAGGTCTTCAAAACACAAAAAATATATATATATTTTTTTAATTTCATGAGACTTCGCCTGTTAATAGTACGGATTCCATTTAAAGTTTATTAAAAGAGAATTTTCCGGTGTTTTAGATGGTGTTAAAATAGAATGCAATAATATTACTTTCCTTATATACATAATGTATAAGGAAAGTATTGTGACGGGGTCGAAAATTCGAATTCGAGTTTTCGACGGGAGAGCACGTTTCAAGCATCCCTGATCACGAATCAAACATTTTTGAAGTGATGTCTGTGTGTGTGTGTGTGTGTGTGTGTGTGTGTGTGTGTGTGTGTGTGTGTGTGTGTGTGTGTGTGTGTGTGTGTGTGTGTGTGTGTGAAAGTATGTGTGTGTGTGTGTGTGTGTGTCAGTGAGTCTGTGGAGACGATAACTGACGAACGAATGGACCGATTCGAACCAAATTTGGTACAAAAATCACAATCCATAAACACTGGAAGCCTATTGTTTTTATACGTAATCGAATGTTCAGAACCCCCCTAAATTTTCGAATAAAATTTTGAAAAAATCGTCAAAAAAACTAAACCGCTAATAAAGTTACGCAAATAGACAATTCTTATGTAATTTTTCATTAGAAAACGATTGGCATAAATTTTAGAACGCTAACATTAACCGTTCTCGAGATATTGTACATTTTTCAAAAAAATTATGAAAAATTCACATAAAAAAAAAATTCCTATTGAGAAACATGTTCACTTTTCATATGTAATACCATGCGATAAATTGAGTGACATCATTCTCGTGGATCTAGCTTGTTCCATTCATGAAAAAATATACTTTGAATAATGCTTTTGTATTTAAACGCCAATAGTCATTTATCTGCTGTAAGAATAACTTTTTTCTTAGTGCATAACGCTTGGCGAGATTTTGGCGACGAATTTGGCGGAATGTCGCCAACTTGGCGACTTTTTTGAAATGTTGCCAAATTAATGAAAATCTGGCCAAATGGATAAAAATGATGCTAAATCAATGAAAATGACGACTAATTGTCGAAAATTCAATATCTTGGAAAGAATATTAGTATCTACTATAAGAAAAACCTATTTTTTTACTGTAAAAGTAGTAAATTCATTACATTATATAAGGAAAGTCATGTGTTGCCCACATCAGATTTTTTTTGATGGCTAAGGAACCGGTTTGTGCGAAAATTGTCTAATCGCGCTTCAACCTTAAGTAACTAATAAACTAACTCAGAAATTAACAAGAAAGATCAATCATGCATAAGCATTGATTATGAAACACTTTCCAACTGAAATGTAATTTCATTTAAAAATTTCTAAAATGTGATTCATTCAGTGGTAATATCTTTTACATTATCACAGTACTACAGTAATTTATTATACTTAAATATTTAAAACTGTATCGAAATATAAATCATCTGATTCTTTATGCAAAATCAATGAATATTTCATTCATATAACTTGTATTCCAGACTCCAGAGCTAAATAATTTTGTGTGAAAAAAATTCAGCAATTCTTATGTAATTCATCTTACAATCGCTTGAGATATTTGCATTCTGCATATGTTAAAATTAGGCTTCCTTGAAGAAATAATAAAAGTTTAGGGATCATTTAAAATCACAACTATTGTAATTGCATAGGCACGGAATTTAGATACACAGATAATACACAGATAATATATATGTGTATGTGTATGTACTCAAAGTATTGGAATCGTGCCGAAGATCGGAACTCGAATTTTCAAAGGATCTACACGTTTTGGGACTTCTAGAACACGAAAAAACTACTTTTAGGAAGACGTCTGTGTGTGTAAGGGTGTATCTGTGTATGTTTCTGTGTGTCTGTGTGGATATTACATACACTCTAATTGAAAAACTAATGGACCGAATTTCATACAATTTGGTAGGTATGTTTTTTGTGGGAAATCCTGATGTTCATTAGATTATAGTACGATTCGTAATAAAAGAATCTGCCTTCTTTGCGAAATGGCCGCAGAAATTGCCTTTATCCACTCTAGCTAAAAACTAATGAACCAAATTTAACAAAATTTGGTGTATAATATTTCAATAACCGACAAGTGATTTATATACCAAATTTAACAAAATTTTGTATATAAGTCATTTGTAGGTTATTCTAGTATGATTCGGGAAAAAGGAATGGGCTATTTTTGCGAAATGGCCAGCAAAAATCGTTATATATAAAAATAAAAGACTACGTGTGCTCAATTATATCAATTAAATTCCTATTTTATATGTGATTTTTGACAACAAAAAGAATAAGACTAACCCCATTACTCTAGGAGTAGCCGTTCTTGAGATATTCTAGTTTTTTCGCGTTTTCGCTACGCCACCTTTGACAATAAGTCCAGCTATCAAATGAGAACCAAATTTAAGTTTAACGTGTAAATTCAATGTCATTTAAAATACTTATGTTGTGCAGATAAACTCAAATTATCATTGAATAAATAAAGAGAACGAATATGAGTCTGCAGAGAAAGACATGTGCTGTCCACATCAGCATTTTTAACAATATTACAACAATGATTTATAGAAGTGAACGGGGATTATTTTCAGGCCATTTCGAAAAAAATGTATGATCTATATTTAAAGATCCATCAAATTTTTGTCGAATAAAATGTTCAACAAATTTAAGCTGTGTACCAAATTTTAACTCTCTAGGACGTAGGGAAGTGCATTTAAAATGCCATCAAATAAATTTATCATGAAGAGTTATATAAAATTTAAAAAAAAAGAAAAATTGTTATCTACCAAATTTACTTTAAAATATGAAGCCACTCCCATATGCAAAACGTTTAAACAAATGGAGAGATATTTATTATATAATATCTCTTTCTTTTCTTTCTGGCAGATATCCCAAAGTCAGAATTTAATTGAATTTGTTTCTTTCCCTATATTAAATATTTTTTTTAATTAAAAAACTACTTAACATATTTTACTGAATTTTTTTTTATATATTGTATGGGATAATGTGAATATTTCCTAAAAATTTCGAAGCAATTCGTGAATTTTAAATTTACTTAAAAAATGTTTGAAAAATTAGGTCCCATAGGGTTCAATGTATTTCATTTTTTCAACCCGGGTTCAATAAAAAACTAATTGGGTGATATTATTTATTTATATTCCCATAGGTCCTACAGACCGACTGAACAACATACTAAAATTTCATTTTGATAAACTCATTTTTACGGCAGTTATCGTGCTAACGGACAGACAGACAGACAGACAGACAGACAGACAGACAGACAGAATGAACAAAGTCATAAACACTTTTCAACTTTGTTGTAAAGTGTTAAAAAGAGATCGCTTCAAGATATTTTTTGACCTGACCTGAAGTATCACTGTTCCAAATTTCATAGCAGTGAGTCATTTAGATTTTACGCAATACGACTAACAGACAAACGGCAGACAGAAAGACATACATCTTTACACCTTTTTTTACTTTCCTTATATACATAATGTATAAGGAAAGTATTGTGACGGGGTCGAAAATTCGAAATCGAGTTTTCGACGGGAGAGCACGTTTCAAGCATTCCTGATCACGAATCAAACATTTTTGAAGTGATGTCTGTGTGTGCGTATGTGTGTGTGTGTGTGTGTGTGTGTGTATGTGTGTGTGTGTGTGTGTGTGTGTGTGTGAAAGTATGTGTGTGTGTGTGTCAGTGAGTCTGTGGAGACGATAACTGACGAACGAATGGACCGATTCGAACCAAATTTGGTACAAAAATCACAATCTGTAAACAATGGAAGCCTATTGTTTTTATGCGTAATCGAATGTTCAGAAACCTCCTAAATTTTCGAATAAAATTTTTAAAAAATCGTCAAAAAATCAAAACCACTAATAAAGTTACGCAAATAGACATTTCTTATGTAATTTTTCATTAGAAAACGATTGACATAAATTTTAGAACGCAACATGAACCGTTCTCTAGATATTGCACATTTTTCAAAAAAAATTATTAAAAAGTCATATAAAATGAAAAAAAATATATTTCCTATTGAGAAACATGTTCATTTTTCATATGTAATAATACCATGAGATAAATTGGGTGACATCATTCTCGTGTATCTAGCTCGTTCCATTCATGAAAAAAGATACTTTGAGTAATACTTTTGTATTTGAATGCCAATAGTCATTTATCTGTTGTAAGAATAACTTATTTCTTAGTGCATAACGCTTGGCGAGATTTTGGCGACGAATTTGGCGGAATGTCGCCAACTTGGCGATTTTTTTTAAATGTTGCCAAATTAACGAAAATCTCGCCAAATGGATAAATATGACGCTAAATCAATGAATATGACGACTAATTGTCGAAAATTCAATATCTTGGAAAGAATATTAGTATCTACTATAAGAAAAATATATTTTTTTACTGTAAAAGTACAAAATTCTTTACATTATATAAGGAAAGTCATGTGTTGCCCACATCAGATTTTTTATTGTTATAGATTTGAGTCTAGTTGTAGACGGATAAAAGCATTATAGTACTTCGGTAAATTTAATTTCTTAAACTAAATATCACTTTCAAGTATCAACATTGTTTATTCAACACTCTACATTCTTCTACATTCTACATACTTTTTACATTCTTCAAGCACTTTCAAGCACTTACAGTTAGTATATGGTATTTGTTACTTTACAAATATCATACACCTGGTGTCAAGGAGAATCTTGGATCAGTCAAATGATTCGAGAAGTATTTGACTTATCGTATATTTTTATGCAATTAGAAAACTCACAATAGCGCTACATGAGGATATAACTTTCTGTAGTTTAGCCCCTTTATTAACGGAACATAGGGGGGGGGGTATCTTTACATTGCATTTTGACAAATCAATTGCAATGATGTATGGCATTGTGAAAGTAGTACAAACCATCTGCATCCTGCCAAAAAAATGGAAATGCACCTTGAAATAAAATATTTACAATATAACTCTATCACCTAAAAAATCGAATATTTGGCGAATGCAACAGAACAGAATTGACTTGATACACAAAATACAAAATTTTCGCTGTAAAAATGACGCATGCTTTCACACGTGTAATGAGATGCATCCGTCTGTTTTTTAATATTTCTATGTTTATATTTTCATATTCAGATTTATAAAATTATTAAAATAGTTAAAAACGATATGTAGATTTATTTGCAATTTTTTGCACGGTGGGGTACAGATATGCTTTATTAATTTTACTACGCTTTACAACTTTGCAATTGATTTTTCCCTTTCTTTAACAGGAAGTAATACATTCCCGTACCCCCCTGCGGCCACTCAAATTGCTGCTCGTGCGCTAGGGTGAATCGGGTGGTCTGGGTTTTCAACCCCCCGTCACCCCGGCCTCTCAAATAGTTGCTGTAAGCCTTCTGAGTCAGTCGAGATGTCTGGGTCTGCGACCCCCCGTACCCCCCATCCCCCTCCGGCCACTCAAATTGCTGCTCATGTCCTAGGGTGACTCGGGTGGTCTGGGTTTTCAACCCCCCGTACCCCCTGGCCTCTCAAATAGTTGCTGTAAACCCTCTGGGTCAGTCGAGAGGTCTGGGTCTGCAACCCCCCGTACCCCGCAAAAGAATAGGTTCAGCCCTCCAAATGTTGTCTCATCATGTAGCACAACAGTGCTTTCCTATACACCTGCACAAAAAATACACGGACTCTAATATTTGCGAACTCTAATACTTCTCGAGTTCTTTGCCTGATGCATAATTTTCTTGACTCCATGTATAGATACATTCCAAATTCTTCGTCTTCTTGCCTAGTAACACAGTCTCAAATGTTCATCCTATTTAATACATATATGTTAATGAAAGTGAATACCAATATAGTGTCATTATTACCCAAGACTGTTTAACGTTGGGCATATGCCGTAGTTTCTTTTATCATGATAAATGAACCAATCTTCAAGCATGTTGTCAGTGTATTTTCAACTCATAATTAATAAATACGCAACAATTAATCATCCAGACTAATTTCGAAAGACCTTCATTTATGAATGTTCCATGTTACTCCCAGAAAAATTTAGTAGAATATTTTGCCTTCAGAGTAACTAATTATTATTTAAAAGGTGAACTGAGTCGAAGTTTCATTAAATTAATATTTCAATGTTCACTGAAAGTTTACTTTCAAGGTTTGTTAAAAGTAGAAGAGCCAAAATTTGAATTTGCAATGTAAAACGTAGTGCTATTGTTCATGAATGTCCAAAATATGTATGTATATTTCCTATTTTGAGCATCCTCTTATTTTATTTATAAATATCCAATGATTTTAATCAAATGCATATACTGCTGTAAAATCAATATTAGGTAAATGAACTTTTTGATCCAATTTTATGTGAAGGAAATAAAGTTGTTATGCATAATACTTAAAAATAACGCATTTTATCTCTATATTAAAAAATCTGATGTGAGCAGCAAATGACTTTCCTTATATAATGTAATGAATTTACTACTTTTACGGTAAAAAAAAAGAATTATTTTTATAGTAGATATTTATATTCTTTCCAAGATATTGAATTTTCGTCAATGAGTCGTCATTTTCATTGATTTAGCGTTATTTTTATCCATTTGGCGAGTTTTTCGTTAATTTAGCAGTATTTTAAAAAGTCGCCTAGTTGGCGACATTCTACCAAATTCGTCGCCAAAATCTCGCCAAGCGTTATGGACGAAGAAATAAGTTATTCTTACAGCAGATGAATGACTATTGGCGTTCAAATACAAAAGTATTGCTCAAAGTATCTTTTTTCATGAATGGAAAGAGCTAGATCCACGAGAATGATGTCACCCAATTTACCGCATGATATTACATATGAAAAGTGAACATGTTTCTTAACAGTTGTTGCTGCAACCCATACGATATAACGTGCGGCGAACTAGTCGTTGAAAGGGCATCTGCATTGGTCCCTGATTCAAATTACCCGTAATTTCTTGCACTGTTGTTCGCCAAGTGGACCTATCTAGTCTTTCCAATCTACGTTCCGCTCATACATCCAGTCGAACGTTTACGACTACAGGTTTTGCCCTCAGATACAGATTTTTGTCTGGTTGTTCACTGTGTTAAAAACTACCGCCCTCGTACAATTCACCTATGCAGCCGTTTTGCTAATGCTTGCACCACTA
Source organism: Amaurobius ferox (assembly GCA_951213105.1). Taxonomy (NCBI): domain Eukaryota; kingdom Metazoa; phylum Arthropoda; class Arachnida; order Araneae; family Amaurobiidae; genus Amaurobius; species Amaurobius ferox. The sequence continues at coordinate 84,148,470 of OX578146.1, read as the reverse complement.
TTGCGAGCTCAGGCAATCAGTCTACGTTCAAAATCCATTAGATCGCGTCGTTTACCCATTGCTTCATGAATTTTCATCGTATTAGTCTCTTTACATATTCACCTTTCCGTTTTTATACTGATTCAGACATTATATGTCCTCATTGGCAGCGAATAGTCGATTTGCATAAACTCCTCTGGTGATCATAATAATTTAGCTACTTGTCAGTGTATTTTCACAGATCTGGTTTGAAATGAAAGATTATAAATGCCAATTTTACAAACTCCAATTTCAATCATGTTCACTTAGATGCGGTACATTCAACAGAAGCTAATGATGTCTCAAATAATAATGATGATGTCTCAAATATCTCTTTACACATTTATTCTAATTTATTTGTGCTTTACGTTTGGAGATGATCAAACTGTTAAATTTACATCTTATAAAGGCTAAACATCGCTTTTCATGTATTTAAACTATTTTGTGTTATAATAATTTCAAGATAAAAGTCACACGTAATAGCTTAATTATAAAAATGTACAATTTTGGTTGCAAGAAGGAAATCTTTAGACGTTCTAGACACTCAAGTATTTTTCAATTTCAATATTCATGTTCTTAAGTTTTATAAATTATGAAATTAATATACGCAAAAAGTGTGAATATGAACTTTGATATATTTTGATGCAAATAATTAGAAAAACACTTTTATATGACTGTGTAAAATTTCAGATCTTTCTTCACTGTAATTTCTTCGATTTAAGATAATATTTTAAAAGACGCATAATTATTTGGCTAGTATGATATACTAAAATTTGTACAAAAAGTGTTAACAGTTTTTGTACAAATCTTCATAATAACTGGCGCCAAAGCAATACTCGTTATATTAAATATAGGACATGTGTAAAAAAAAATTCTTTAATATGTAATTTTTGAAGCTAATCAACTCCTTTTGCAGCTAATTACCCCCCCCCCCCCAAAATCATCGTAATTATAGAAGTTTAAGTATAGTCAAATAACTAGGGAGGAAATAGCTAGAATTTTGCATAAGCCTATAAAAAGTTCTTTAAAATAGATCTCTATTAAAATTTATCAAGGTTGTTATTTCTATTTTTTTCGAACATTTATTTCATAATTCATATTTTACTTACAAAAGCTGTTTAAAATATAATAATAATAAAGAAAAATTACGTAGATTTTGTTTAGGTCGTTATATATAACTATTAAAATTATTCCGAATGATAAGAGTTAAAATTATTCCGCATGAAAGTTTTTAAAACTAATTTAATAGTAGGAACATAAATCTTTAGATCCTCATAATTCAGAAAAGGATGGACCAAATGACTTGAAACTTTGTAACGTGGGTTAAATGTGATGTAAATTCAAAATCTGAAGTCAAAAGTGTGTGTTGCAATTGGAATTTTTGAAGTTGCTGCGCATTTAGATTGAAAAACGGCCCCTAATGCAATATTTCAAGGATATGAATTTGTAGAGGATGTAATTCCGTTCAGAGCGTTCCGCAACTATTGTTGTGGTAAACAATTCTCATTACAATGCAATTATTATTTCACAGTTATATGTTTTATTGTCAATACTCATTGTTAGAATATTTAGCATGATGACTGGCTGTTCCAATCTACATTAAGAACATGAATATTGCATTACGAACAGACGGAAAAACGTGCAATTCTGAAATGTTTCATATAGACTAATATGAGCCCATAGATGTGAAAGGCGGCCTTGAATTTTAATTTAGATGTTGATAAATTAAATATTAATTAATTGAATTTTACGTTGTCAGTATTAACAAATATTTCATTGATCGATTCGATTTCCAACTCTGTGATTGATTGCTGGCAAAATCATTACGACTACGTTAAAGAACGGTGTGACTGTAAAATATATTATTAATTATTATACCAAGTGTTATAGTATACTTGGAGCAATGGGGACTTGATGTTGATTCTTGTAAAGAAACAGAGCGTTTTGCAACTATTGTTGTCATGAATAACTCCGATTAGAATGTAATTATTGTTGAACAAAAAATATATGTCTTATTGCTGTAAGTATGTAAACTTCTCGGGAGTGTGCTCCCGCCCGTTACGGAAGTAATTACAATGCAATTATTATTTCAGTTATATGTTTTATTGTTAATACTCAATGTTAGAATATTTAGCATGCTGACTGACTGTTCCAATCTATATATATAAAAAAACAATGTAATGCGATTACTACATTACGAACATGAACATTGCATTACGAACAGACGGAAAAACGTACAATTCTGAAATGTTTCATATAGACGAATATGATCCCATAGATGTGCAAGGCGGCCTTGAATTTTAATTTAGATATTGGTAAATTAAATATTAATTAATTGAATTTTACGTTGTCAGTATTAACAAATATTTCATTGATCGATTCGATTTCCAACTCTGTGACTGATTGCTGGCAAAAACATTACGACTACGTTAAAGAACGGTGCGACTGTAAAATTAGTTATAGTATACTTGGAGCAATGGGGCTTGATGCTGATTCTTGTAAAGAAACAGAACGTTTTGCAAGTATTGTTGTCATGAATAACTACGATTAGAATGTAATTATTGTTGAACAAAAAATATGTGTCTTATTGCTGTAAATATGTAAACTTCTCGGGAGTGTGCTCCCTTCCGTTACGGAAGTGTGGTGAAAGTGTTCGCGAAGCGATTTCCGGGATACAAAGAGCGTCGGCGAACAAGAGGCGTATCCCCCAATGGGTTATTATAGATACATAGTAGCCGGGGAGAACGAGTTCGAGAAGAGAGTACCGACGTTTAATGACAGACAGTGAACATGGGGCGGAATATTTGAGCTCCTGGTGTTGCGTGAAAAGTGGCCACGATGGCAATCGTGTGTACCGTCTGAGTTGAAAAAGCTCTCGTAACGAATCCGGAGTTTGTAAGCGACAGCGAATGAGAGGTGAATCCAACGACCATATTACGTCTGCATGGCAGACGGCACGGAAGAGCTTGCAAAACAAACTCAGGTGAGTTGGTGGTGAAGCCCTCCGATTCACGAAGAGATTTTCAGCAGTTGGCGATCGTCAGCGAGCAGAAGGCGGAGCCCCGTAGTTCTATGAAAAGGCCTTAAATAAAGCGTTCTTCATCCTGCCGACTAGACTGAAGAACGCTCAGTATTTTTATGTTATAAGGTTTTGTTTGTAAAGAAATATTTCCGAATGCAAAAGTAGATTTATTTATTAATAATGCTTAAACACATATATAACATTAATTCTTTAAAACTAGGTTTTGCATTTACTGTTTACTATAGAAAAACAGCATTTTTACTTTCTTTATATACATAATGTATAAGGAAAGTATTGTGACGGGGTCGAAAATTCGAATTCGAGTTTTCGACGGGAGAGCACGTTTCAAGCATCCCTGATCACGAATCAAACATTTTTGAAGTGATGTCTGTCTGTGTGTGTGTGTGTGTGAGTCTGTGGAGACGATAACTGACGAAAGAATGAATCGATTCGAACCAAATTTAGTACAAAAATCACAATCTGGAAACACTGGAAGCCTATCGTTTTTATACGTAATCGAATGTTCCAACCCCCCCTAAATTTTCGAATAAAATTTTGAAAAAATCGCCAAAAAATCGAAACCACTAATAAAGTTCCGCAAATAGACATTTCTTATGTAAGTTTTCATTAGAAAACGATTGACATAAATTTTAAAAAGCTAACATGAACCGTTTTCGAGATATTGCACATTTTTCAAAATAATTATCAAAACGTCATATAAAATGAAAAAAAAAATTTCCTATGGAGAAACATGTTCGCTTTTCATATGTAACACCATGCGATAAATTGGGTGACACCATTCTTGTGGATCTAGCTCGCTCCATTCATGAAAAAAGATACTTTGAGTAATACTTTTGTATTTGAACGCCAATAGTCATTTATCTGCTGTAAGAACAACTTATTTCTTCGTCCATAACGCTTGGCGAGATTTTGGCGACGAATTTGGCGGAATGACGCCAACTTGGAGAGTTTTTGAAATGTTGCCAAATTAACGAAAATATCGCCAAATGGATAAAAATGACGCTAAACCAATGAAAATAACGACTAATTGTCGAAAATTCAATATCTTGGAAAGAATATTAGAATCTACTATAAGAAAAACCTATTTTTTTACTGTAAAAGTAGTAAATTCCTTATATTATATAAGGAAAGTCATGTGTTGCCCACATCAGATTTTTTTAAGAATTAACTATACGACAGGAAATATATAAACAAATACTTTCACAATAATATAGAAACAGTAGATAATTAAATTAATAATCTTATGGCATCAATTAGGTTTTGTGAGTTGTTGTAACGATATAGGTATTGATTACAGGAATTATTTTCAACTATTTAAGTAGTATGTTCTATATTTTAGCTAAGAATATCCGAACTTTAGATCTCTCAACTGGTGTTTAATTGAATATTTCAGCCAAATGAAATGCTCTACTGTAGCAAACTTTTGATACTTGTTTCATCGTTTTCATTTTCGCATATAAATATCAAACAAGATTTTCCGTAAAAAGTTCAGAAGTGGAGAACTGGATATATAATTTTTGTACATTTAAAGATTTAATAAAAGTTATATACTTTGCAAAATAAATTATACATTTATATGAGGCAAAGAAAATTCTTCACTGATAGTAATATTTAGAATGCTTTTAGACGTTTCATATATTTTAACCTAGTGGCTTGAATAAACACCGAGAACAGCACTGAGTGTTTTGAATAAACTACTAAATTTCTGATAAAAGTGATCAAATATTATAAACCTACAAAAATTTCAGGATTTCAGTTTTAAATTTCTTAAATAGACTAAGATTAACTGATTGGTATTTATAATGATAGCTCAATGTTATAAATAAGTGCATTCTAGAAATCATGCTCCGAATGTTGGTAAAATGGATGCCGTTTATAAGAATCTCGCTGGTTTCGTTCTGATTCTTATATAAGCAGTTCTATAAACAGTTAATTCTTAAATAAATTATGTTCTTCTATATTAAACATTAACGGCAATATTTAGTTCTACAGTATTAATTGCATATATGTGTGTAAGCATTATTAATATATTAGTAAATCTACTTTTTCGTTCAGAAATATTTCTTTACAAACTAAACCGTACAACATAAAATTACTGAGCGTCCTTCAGTCTGGTCTTTGAGTCATGTTCCAGCTTTTTTGCGCACTTTATTGCGTTGTGTTGCATGCAATAGACGAAGAAGCCAAAATACCTTTTGCTGATGAGTATTATGAAGTTCAAAACCGGTTCACGTTGGTCGCTACAATGTGAGCGTGATTCCAAGATCGAAGAACTCCCCCTAGCGAGCTTTGTGAGTTTAAAATATTTTTTCTCTTATTTTTGCATATTCTTTTGTTACAGTGTTCTTCAATAGATGGCGCTATGTTATCTGTCTTTAGTAATCTTGTAAATCAGCTATTCTCAATAGCTTCCCCAGTAATCTCAAGTTAGTGTGCATTACCAGACAATTAGTGTAAAGAATGTAGCAAGTTTATTGTTTCGTGTATATACATTGTGTCCCTAACCAAGGATAAAATAAATATGCGGTGTATAAACTACAATAATTTATTTCCGATATGGCACTCAATTACTTCAGTAATTTCTGTCGAGAAGTGAAAAATACTTATTACACTAACAGTTTTACGATACGAAAATATTATTAAATATTTTAAGATACATATCACATATATTAAAACCATAAATAAGAAGCAAGCAAAATATTATATGAAAAATAATAAGAAATTTAAAAATATATATATAAATAATAATCTATTAAAGGATATAGCACAGGTTTTCGCAAATTATTCGCAATATAAAGAAAAAGTTTCATAAGAAAATAAATCAGATGTCGTCTGCATATGGCTATCGCTACAGATTTACACATTTAAGTACTATAGCAAAACAATTGCACAATTATGTGATTTATAAAAATTATCTATAATTATCTTATACCTCAATTTTGAAAAAAATCAATAACAGTTTATTTATGACAGATTAAAGTGAGGATAAAATTTTAAAGAAAACAATTAATTATTTCGAGGGATATTGCCCTCCCTGAGTTAAAATAAAATTTAAAATAATTTTAAGAATAGATAGGGCGCAGATTTTTATACTTTAAAAATCCCCAAAATGTATCAAATATGCATTAAAAACATTCAAAATGTGCACATAAATTATTCACAGGTCACGAAGGGTTTTAGAATAATTTTTAACCAGTGAATGAGTTCAATTGTCAGTGTAAAAAAAGGTCTGATCAACCTGTGAATATACGAATTTTACTACCAAAATTTTGTTATTTTCTTGTTAAATGTAATTTTCTCTTTGAATACATTCTGAAAAATAAAGTAATAAAATATAAAACGACAGAGATTTAAAATAATAATAATTTAGAAAACGTCACATCCATCTATTTGTAACCTCTACTATGCAAGTAAGGAAAAGCAAAAATACGAAGAGAATAAAAAGACGTAAAAGAGTGCAATAATTTACACTAAAATTCTGTTACATCTGAAATATACTCTGTTTAAATTTAAAACAATATATCGCTAGGACCCGTTTGGTATTCATTACTTTTTATTTGCGTTTTACGTTTGAAGGGCATAGAATGTTTATATTTATGTATTATAATGTTCTATCAAACTTCACTTTCCATTTATTTAAAGTATTTTAATCATTTTTAGTGTCTTTTTGCCTGCCTGTTTTGTTAATTTTTAGTGCCTAAACTTTTGAACTCTAGTCACAACAATCAGTACTTTATAATTACCAGTACATCATAATTATCATTACGTTAAAAGCCATTACTAATTACAATAATACACTTCATATTATTTAGTACGTTACCGATCGATTACGGTGGCTTCATAATGCCTATTATGTGGATTTTTAGTGCCTAAACTTTTGAGCTCTAGTCACAACTAATGGTACTTTGTAATTATCAGTACATCATAATTATCAGTAAGTTAAAAACCATTACTAATTATATTAATTAACACCATAATATTAAGTACGTTACCATTTGATTACGGTGGTTTCATAATTTTCTGCAGATTGTGCCTATTATGTGAATTTTTAGTGCCTAAACTTTTGGGCTCTAATTACAACTATCGGCACTTTGTAATAATCAGTACATCATAATTATCAGTACGTTAAGAACCATCATTAATTATATTAGTTAACTTCATAATATTAAGTACGTTACCGTTCGATTACGGTGGTTTCATAATTTTCTGCAGCTAGTCCCTATTATGTGAATTTTTAGTGCCTAAACTTTTAGGCTCTAGTCACAACTATCAGTACTTTATAATTATCAGTACATCATAACTATCAGTACATTAAAAACCATTACTAATTACATTAAGCTTCATAGTATTAAGTACATTACCGTTCGATTGCGGTTGCCTCATAATTTTCGACAGATAGTGTCTATTATGTGAATTTCTAGTGCCTAAACATCTGGGCTCTAGTCACAACTATCAGTACTTTATAATTATCAGTACATCATAATTATCAGTACGTTAAGAACCATCATTAATTATATTAATTAACTTCATAATATTAAGTACGTTACCTTTCGATTACGGTGGCTTCATAATTTTCTGCAGCTAGTGCCTATTATGTGAATTTTTAGTGCCTAAACTTTTAGGCTCTAGTCACAACTAAGAGTACTTTATAATTATCAGTACATCATAATTATCAGCACATTAAAAACCATTACTAATTACATTTATTAACTTCATAGTATCAAGTACGTTACCGTTCGATTACGGTGGCTTCATAATTTTCTGCAGCTAGTGCCTATTATGTGAATTTTTAGTGCCTAAACTTTTCGGCTCTAGTCACAACTAACAGTACTTTATAATTATCAGTACATCATAATTATCAGCACATTAAAAACCATTACTAATTACATTTATTAACTTCATAATATTAAGTACGTTACCTTTCGATTACGGCGGCTTCATAATTTTCTGCAGCCAGTGCCTATTATGTGAATTTTTAGTGCCTAAACTTTTAGGCTCTAGTCACAACTAAGAGTACTTTATAATTATCAGTACATCATAATTATCAGCACATTAAAAACCATTACTAATTACATTTATTAACTTCATAGTATCAAGTACGTTACCGTTCGATTACGGTGGCTTTATAATTTTCTGCAGCTAGTGCCTATTATGTGAATTTTTAGTGCCTAAACTTTAAGGCTCTAGTCACAACTATCAGTACTTTATAATTATCAGTACATCATAATTATCAGCACATTAAAAACCATTACTAATTACATTTATTAACTTCATAATATTAAGTACGTTACCTTTCGATTACGGTGGCTTCATAATTTTCTGCAGCTAGTGCCTATTATGTGAATTTTTAGTGCCTAAACTTTTAGGCTCTAGTCACAACTAAGAGTACTTTATAATTATCAGTACATCATAATTATCAGCACATTAAAAACCATTACTAATTACATTTATTAACTTCATAGTATCAAGTACGTTACCGTTCGATTACGGTGGCTTCATAATTTTCTGCAGCTAGTGCCTATTATGTGAATTTTTAGTGCCTAAACTTTTAGGCTCTAGTCACAACTAACAGTACTTTATAATTATCAGTACATCATAACTATCAGCACATTAAAAACCATTACTAATTACATTTATTAACTTCATAATATTAAGTACGTTACCTTTCGATTACGGTGGCTTCATAATTTTCTGCAGCTAGTGCCTATTATGTGAATTTTTAGTGCCTAAACTTTTAGGCTCTAGTCACAACTAACAGTACTTTATAATTATCAGTACATCATAATTATCAGCACATTAAAAACCATTACTAATTACATTTATTAACTTCATAATATTAAATACGTTACCTTTCGATTACGGTGGCTTCATAATTTTCTGCAGCTAGTGCCTATTATGTGAATTTTTAGTGCCTAAACTTTTAGGCTCTAGTCACAACTAAGAGTACTTTATAATTATCAGTACATCATAACTATCAGTACATTAAAAACCATTACTAATTACATTAAGCTTCATAGTATTAAGTACATTACCGTTCGATTGCGGTTGCCTCATAATTTTCGACAGATAGTGTCTATTATGTGAATTTCTAGTGCCTAAACATCTGGGCTCTAGTCACAACTATCAGTACTTTATAATTATCAGTACATCATAATTATCAGTACGTTAAGAACCATCATTAATTATATTAATTAACTTCATAATATTAAGTACGTTACCTTTCGATTACGGTGGCTTCATAATTTTCTGCAGCTAGTGCCTATTATGTGAATTTTTAGTGCCTAAACTTTTAGGCTCTAGTCACAACTAAGAGTACTTTATAATTATCAGTACATCATAATTATCAGCACATTAAAAATCATTACTAATTACATTTATTAACTTCATAGTATCAAGTACGTTACCGTTCGATTACGGTGGCTTCATAGATTTCTGCAGCTAGTGCCTATTATGTGAATTTTTAGTGTCTAAACTTTTCGGCTCTAGTCACAACTAACAGTACTTTATAATTATCAGTACATCATAATTATCAGCACATTAAAAACCATTACTAATTACATTTATTAACTTCGTAATATTAAGTACGTTACCTTTCGATTACGGTGGCTTCATAATTTTCTGCAGCTAGTGCCTATTATGTGAATTTTTAGTGCCTAAACTTTTAGGCTCTAGTCACAACTAAGAGTACTTTATAATTATCAGTACATCATAATTATCAGCACATTAAAAACCATTACTAATTACATTTATTAACTTCATAATATTAAGTACGTTACCTTTCGATTACGGTGGCTTCATAATTTTCTGCAGCTAGTGCCTATTATGTGAATTTTTAGTGCCTAAACTTTTAGGCTCTAGTCACAACTAAGAGTACTTTATAATTATCAGTACATCATAATTATCATTACGTTAAAAGCCATTACTAATTACAATAATACACTTCATATTATTTAGTACGTTACCGATCGATTACGGTGGCTTCATAATGCCTATTATGTGGATTTTTAGTGCCTAAACTTTTGAGCTCTAGTCACAACTAATGGTACTTTGTAATTATCAGTACATCATAATTATCAGTAAGTTAAAAACCATTACTAATTATATTAATTAACACCATAATATTAAGTACGTTACCATTTGATTACGGTGGTTTCATAATTTTCTGCAGATTGTGCCTATTATGTGAATTTTTAGTGCCTAAACTTTTGGGCTCTAATTACAACTATCGGCACTTTGTAATTATCAGTACATCATAATTATCAGTACGTTAAGAACCATCATTAATTATATTAGTTAACTTCATAATATTAAGTACGTTACCGTTCGATTACGGTGGTTTCATAATTTTCTGCAGCTAGTCCCTATTATGTGAATTTTTAGTGCCTAAACTTTTAGGCTCTAGTCACAACTATCAGTACTTTATAATTATCAGTACATCATAACTATCAGTACATTAAAAACCATTACTAATTACATTAAGCTTCATAGTATTAAGTACATTACCGTTCGATTGCGGTTGCCTCATAATTTTCGACAGATAGTGTCTATTATGTGAATTTCTAGTGCCTAAACATCTGGGCTCTAGTCACAACTATCAGTACTTTATAATTATCAGTACATCATAATTATCAGTACGTTAAGAACCATCATTAATTATATTAATTAACTTCATAATATTAAGTACGTTACCTTTCGATTACGGTGGCTTCATAATTTTCTGCAGCTAGTGCCTATTATGTGAATTTTTAGTGCCTAAACTTTTAGGCTCTAGTCACAACTAAGAGTACTTTATAATTATCAGTACATCATAATTATCAGCACATTAAAAACCATTACTAATTACATTTATTAACTTCATAGTATCAAGTACGTTACCGTTCGATTACGGTGGCTTCATAATTTTCTGCAGCTAGTGCCTATTATGTGAATTTTTAGTGCCTAAACTTTTCGGCTCTAGTCACAACTAACAGTACTTTATAATTATCAGTACATCATAATTATCAGCACATTAAAAACCATTACTAATTACATTTATTAACTTCATAATATTAAGTACGTTACCTTTCGATTACGGTGGCTTCATAATTTTCTGCAGCCAGTGCCTATTATGTGAATTTTTAGTGCCTAAACTTTTAGGCTCTAGTCACAACTAAGAGTACTTTATAATTATCAGTACATCATAATTATCAGCACATTAAAAACCATTACTAATTACATTTATTAACTTCATAGTATCAAGTACGTTACCGTTCGATTACGGTGGCTTTATAATTTTCTGCAGCTAGTGCCTATTATGTGAATTTTTAGTGCCTAAACTTTAAGGCTCTAGTCACAACTATCAGTACTTTATAATTATCAGTACATCATAATTATCAGCACATTAAAAACCATTACTAATTACATTTATTAACTTCATAATATTAAGTACGTTACCTTTCGATTACGGTGGCTTCATAATTTTCTGCAGCTAGTGCCTATTATGTGAATTTTTAGTGCCTAAACTTTTAGGCTCTAGTCACAACTAAGAGTACTTTATAATTATCAGTACATCATAATTATCAGCACATTAAAAACCATTACTAATTACATTTATTAACTTCATAGTATCAAGTACGTTACCGTTCGATTACGGTGGCTTCATAATTTTCTGCAGCTAGTGCCTATTATGTGAATTTTTAGTGCCTAAACTTTTAGGCTCTAGTCACAACTAACAGTACTTTATAATTATCAGTACATCATAATTATCAGCACATTAAAAACCATTACTAATTACATTTATTAACTTCATAATATTAAATACGTTACCTTTCGATTACGGTGGTTTCATAATTTTCTGCAGCTAGTGCCTATTATGTGAATTTTTAGTGCCTAAACTTTTAGGCTCTAGTCACAACTAAGAGTACTTTATAATTATCAGTACATCATAACTATCAGTACATTAAAAACCATTACTAATTACATTAAGCTTCATAGTATTAAGTACATTACCGTTCGATTGCGGTTGCCTCATAATTTTCGACAGATAGTGTCTATTATGTGAATTTCTAGTGCCTAAACATCTGGGCTCTAGTCACAACTATCAGTACTTTATAATTATCAGTACATCATAATTATCAGTACGTTAAGAACCATCATTAATTATATTAATTAACTTCATAATATTAAGTACGTTACCTTTCGATTACGGTGGCTTCATAATTTTCTGCAGCTAGTGCCTATTATGTGAATTTTTAGTGCCTAAACTTTTAGGCTCTAGTCACAACTAAGAGTACTTTATAATTATCAGTACATCATAATTATCAGCACATTAAAAATCATTACTAATTACATTTATTAACTTCATAGTATCAAGTACGTTACCGTTCGATTACGGTGGCTTCATAGATTTCTGCAGCTAGTGCCTATTATGTGAATTTTTAGTGCCTAAACTTTTAGGCTCTAGTCACAACTAAGAGTACTTTATAATTATCAGTACATCATAATTATCAGCACATTAAAAATCATTACTAATTACATTTATTAACTTCATAGTATCAAGTACGTTACCGTTCGATTACGGTGGCTTCATAGATTTCTGCAGCTAGTGCCTATTATGTGAATTTTTAGTGTCTAAACTTTTCGGCTCTAGTCACAACTAACAGTACTTTATAATTATCAGTACATCATAATTATCAGCACATTAAAAACCATTACTAATTACATTTATTAACTTCGTAATATTAAGTACGTTACCTTTCGATTACGGTGGCTTCATAATTTTCTGCAGCTAGTGCCTATTATGTGAATTTTTAGTGCCTAAACTTTTAGGCTCTAGTCACAACTAAGAGTACTTTATAATTATCAGTACATCATAACTATCAGTACATTAAAAACCATTACTTATTACATTAAGCTTCATAGTATTAAGTACATTACCGTTAGATTGCGGTTGCCTCATAATTTTCGACAGATAGTGTCTATTATGTGAATTTCTAGTGCCTAAACATCTGGGCTCTAGTCACAACTATCAGTACTTTATAATTATCAGTACATCATAATTATCAGTACGTTAAGAACCATCATTAATTATATTAATTAACTTCATAATATTAAGTACGTTACCTTTCGATTACGGTGGCTTCATAATTTTCTGCAGCTAGTGCCTATTATGTGAATTTTTAGTGCCTAAACTTTTAGGCTCTAGTCACAACTAAGAGTACTTTATAATTATCAGTACATCATAACTATCAGTACATTAAAAACCATTACTAATTACATTAAGCTTCATAGTATTAAGTACATTACCGTTCGATTGCGGTTGCCTCATAATTTTCGACAGATAGTGTCTATTATGTGAATTTCTAGTGCCTAAACATCTGGGCTCTAGTCACAACTATCAGTACTTTATAATTATCAGTACATCATAATTATCAGCACATTAAAAACCATTACTAATTACATTTATTAACTTCATAGTATCAAGTACGTTACCGTTCGATTACGGTGGCTTTATAATTTTCTGCAGCTAGTGCCTATTATGTGAATTTTTAGTGCCTAAACTTTTAGGCTCTAGTCACAACTAACAGTACTTTATAATTATCAGTACATCATAATTATCAGCACATTAAAAACCATTACTAATTACATTTATTAACTTCGTAATATTAAGTACGTTACCTTTCGATTACGGTGGCTTCATAATTTTCTGCAGCTAGTGCCTATTATGTGAATTTTTAGTGCCTAAACTTTTAGGCTCTAGTCACAACTAAGAGTACTTTATAATTATCAGTACATCATAATTATCAGCACATTAAAAACCATTACTAATTACATTTATTAACTTCATAGTATCAAGTACGTTACCGTTCGATTACGGTGGCTTCATAATTTTCTGCAGCTAGTGCCTATTATGTGAATTTTTAGTGCCTAAACTTTTAGGCTCTAGTCACAACTAACAGTACTTTATAATTATCAGTACATCATAATTATCAGCACATTAAAAACCATTACTAATTATATTTATTTACTTCATAGTATCAAGTACGTTACCGTTCGATTACGGTGGCTTCATAGTTTTCTGCAGCTAGTGCCTATTATGTGAATTTTTAGTGCCTAAACTTTTAGGCTCTAGTCACAACTAAGAGTACTTTATAATTATCAGTACATCATAACTATCAGCACATTAAAAACCATTACTAATTACATTTATTAACTTCATAATATTAAGTACGTTACCTTTCGATTACGGTGGCTTCATAATTTTCTGCAGCTAGTGCCTATTATGTGAATTTTTAGTGCCTAAACTTTTAGGCTCTAGTCACAACTAAGAGTACTTTATAATTATCAGTACATCATAATTATCAGCACATTAAAAACCATTACTAATTACATTTATTAACTTCATAGTATCAAGTACGTTACCGTTCGATTACGGTGGCTTCATAATTTTCTGCAGCTAGTGCCTATTATGTGAATTTTTAGTGCCTAAACTTTTAGGCTCTAGTCACAACTAACAGTACTTTATAATTATCAGTACATCATAATTATCACCACATTAAAAACCATTACTAATTACATTTATAACTTCATAATATTAAGTACGTTACCTGTCGATTACGGTGGCTTCATAATTTTCTGCAGCTAGTGCCCATTATGTGAATTTTTAGTGCCTAAACTTTTAGGCTCTAGTCACAACTAAGAGTACTTTATAATTATCAGTACATCATAATTATCAGCACATTAAAAACCATTACTAATTACATTTATTAACTTCATAGTATTAAGTACGTTACCGTTCGATTACGGTGGCTTCATAATTTTCTGCAGCTAGTGCCTATTATGTGAATTTTTAGTGCCTAAACTTTTAGGCTCTAGTCACAACTAACAGTACTTTATAATTATCAGTACATCATAACTATCAGCACATTAAAAACCATTACTAATTACATTTATTAACTTCATAGTATTAAGTACGTTACCGATCGATTACTGTGTCTTCATAATATTCCAGAGATAACAAAAACAAAACAAACGTACATCTATAAACAGAAATAATTAATTCGAAAATAAGTAATTATTTTTAGACGTGGTTTTCTTACAAGACAGTGAAAGATCCACCTAGTTTTAATTCACTTTTGTTAATGAAAAAGAACACCTACATGGTGTCATTATTATCCATTGACTTTCTCATTCGGAGCATATGCTGACGTTTCTTTTATCTTGATAAATGAACTTACCTTCAAGCATGTTGTCGGGGGTATTTTCAGCTCATACTTGATAAATATGCAACCATTAATCATCCATATTAATTTAGAAAGAATATCATTTATAAACAGTCGTTTTTACTCACAGAAAATGTGAGAGGCCATTTTCCCTAAACAGTACCTACTTATTATTTAGGAAAAAGATACATAATATTGCTGCAGTGAACTGTGGATTAAAAAGTGTAATTTAATCGGAAAAGTGCTACTTTGTTTTCGGATAGGTACAAGGTGTTGCATATTTAAAAAAAAATTGATGTGTTCAACACATGACTTTCCTTACATAATGCAATGAATTTACTACTTTTATAATAAAAAAATAGGTTTTTCTTATAGTAGATACTTATATTCTTTCCAAGATTATGAATTTTCGACGATTAGTCGTCATTTCATTGATTTAGCTTCATTTTTTTCCATTTGGTGAGATTTTCGTTAATTTGGAAAAATTTTAAAAAGTCGCCAAGTTGGCGATAATTCCGCTAAATTCGTCGCCAAATTCTCGCTAAGCGTTATGGACGTAGAAATAAGTTATAGCAGATAAATGACTACTGGCGTTCAAATACAAAAGTATTACTCAAAGTATCTTTTCTCATGAATGGAACGAACTAGATCCACGAGAATGATGTCACCCAATTTATCGCATGATATTACATATGAACAGTGAACATGTTTCTCAACAGCTTATTTTTTTTTTTAATTTATGGGATTTTCTGATAAATTTGTTTGAAAAATGTGCAATATCTCAAGATCGGTTCGTGCTAGCGTTCTAAAGTTTATGTCATTCGTTTTCTAAGGAAAAATTGCATAAGAAATGTCTATTTGCGTAACTTTATTACAGGTTTTGATTTTTTGATGATTTTTCCAAAATTTCACTCAAAATTTTTTGGGGGGGGGGGGGGTTCTGAACATTCGATTACATTTAAAAACAACAGGCTTCCAGTATTCACGAATTGTGATTTTTGTACCAAATTTCATTCAAATCACTTCATTCGTTCGTGAAATATCGTCTCCACAGACTCACTGACACACACACACACACACACACACACACACACACACACACACACACATACACACACATACTTTCACAGACACACAGACATCACCTTAAAAATGTTTGATTCGTGATCAGGGATGCTTGAAACGTGCTCTCCCGTCGAAAACTCGAATTCGAATTTTCGACCCCGTCACAATACTTTCCTTATACGTTAAGGAAATTAATTATTTAAAGTATCCTCTCAAATCGTGGGTGTACTTTCAGATTACAAAAATGAGTCCGAATTTCTGAATAACTAACGCTTGTATTTAAAAGCACAAGTTAGAGTAAGCAAAAACAATATAGAGCGAATAGCTCGTTAAATATGTTACACGAATACTAAATAACTATTATGTGCAACATAACAGTAATTAAATGCTTAACAAATTTACAAAATAGCAGATACTGTTTTCAAGAGTTCATTGACGTATTTCATAATTCAATGGGACTCGTATTACGTCCACTCTGTCCACATTAACATAACCTCCTTATATGCTATCTCTTTCTATTTTAACACTTCACAACATAGTTGAAAAGTGTTTATGACTTTGTTCATTCTGTCTGTCTGTCTGTCCGTTAACACGATAACTGCCGCAAAAATGACCGTATTAAAATGAAATTTTAGTATGTTGTGCAGACGGCCTTTGGAACCTATGGGAATATAAATGAATAATATCACCCAATTAGTTTTAGATTGAACCCGGGTTGAAACAATGAAATACATTGAACCCTATGGGACCAAATTTTTCAAACATTTTTTAAGCTAATTTAAAATTCACAAACTGCTTCGAAAGTTTTAGGAAATATTCAAATTATCCTTCATAAAATATATAAAAAAATTCAGCAAAATATATTCAGTAGTTTTTTAAATAAAAATTAAAATAATAATTACACCCTTTATATGAAGAGATCACGTGACCCACTTCAAAATAAAATGTGGCATCCATCTTGTCTCAAAATCGTGATTTTTAAAGTTCTTTTTCATTTACATTTAGTATCTGTCCTAAAACAGCTTTATTTTTGCTTACATTCTGTGCATCTACATAATGAAACAACGCATTTACAATATATTTGAGTTTAAATGATTACCAAACTTTAATTATTTCTACAACGAAACCTATTTTTTACTTAGGGAAAATGTGAACACCAAAATATATAGAATGATTTGTATAAGAATTGCTGCATTTCCTTAACGCAAAATTATTTAGCTCATGGAGTCTGCAATATTGCTGATATGAATGAAACATTCATTGATTTTACACAGAGAACCCAGACGATTTTTTCGATGAAGTTTTAAGCATAGAGTTAAATTATTTGTACCTCCATGGTTTTAAGTTTCTAAATAAAATAAATTATTATAGTATTGTGATGAATGAAAATATTGGAAAAATATTTATGAATGAAATGCTGATTTTATATAGAGGCGATTTATATTTCGATGGCGTCATTTGAAAAAAGATCATTTTTTTCCGATGAAGTTTTCAAACATAATAAATTACTGTAGTATTATGATAATTTTAAAAATATTATCGAGGAATGTATCGCATTTTAGAGATGTTTAAACCAGGCAATTTATATTTCAATGCCTTCATTTGAATGAAGTTCATTTTTTTCGATGAAGTTTTAAGTTTTCAAATATAATAAATTAATGCAGTATTGTGATAATTTTAAAAATATTTCCGAGGAATGTATCGCATTTTAGAGATGTTTATAAAAAATTGCATTAGAATTGAAAAGTGTTTCATAATCAATGCTATGTGCATTTTTGATATTTCTTGTTTTTCTTCTGGCCGCACAACTTACACACTGAATGTATAGAGTAGATACAGCACACGGCTAGAAAAAACAAGAAATAACATTAAGAAATGCATAGACAATAAACATAAACATGGACATACATAGACAATGCACAAAAACATGCATAGACGTTGACAGTACACATAGAAATGTAGTAATTATATTACTCAGAGTTCGGATTAGAACATAGTAGAAGAGTGCCTTTTTGTATATAGACGAATGTTAAAATTCCACAGTGCATAACATATTGGATAGCAAAATAAATTTTAAATATTTACAGAAATACGTTGAAACAGTAAAATAAGCAAAATAAGATAACATTGACCAGATCAGAATTGAAAACAACAATAAAAATTCTACTCACAAGCCAATCTAGGGTATAACATCTGCTATGTTCTCGGCAATAAAAAATACAATTATATGTTATATATTCTCCTTAGAACTTTCTAGAATGTCATCGAATTTAAGAAACTAATGGGATAATGTAGGAAGTTCCACCTGATTGGGAAACTTGCCAAAAGTCGTCAAGTTGGCGATATTTCTCCAAATCTGACACACATGTTACGAAAATATCACCAGTTTCAGACAACCCTGCTTTCACGTAATAGCAATGGTTCCCTGTAAAACTGTTTTTTCCTTGCCGGGAGGCAAAGGACAATAAAGCATTTTACATATTCGTAACAGTACAGATTAATACATATATTAGATTTATGATGAATGCACTCGTAATTTTTGTAAGCCTTGCAAAGTATATTTATAAGTTAATATGGCAATTGACACTTCATTAATTCTAAGGAATACCGCATCATAAATTCATTCACGCTCTGTAAAGGTTTCTTTTTTAACATTTTACTACAAAGTTGAAAAGTGTTTATGACCTTGTTCATTCTGTCTGTCTGTCTGTCTGTCCGTTAGCACGATAACTGCCGTAAAATTGACTTAATCAAAATGAAATTTTAGTATATTGTTTAGACTGTCTATGGGACATACGGGAATATAAATGAATAATATCACCAATTAGTTTTGGATTGAACCCGGGTTGAAAAAATGAAATACATTGAACCATATGAGACCTAATTTTTCAAACATTTTTAAGCGGATTTAAAATTCACATATTCCTTCGAAAATTTTAGGTAATATTCAAATTATCCCATAAAATATATAAAAAAATTTCAGCAAAATATATTCAGTAGTTTTTAAAATAAAAATTAAAATAATAATAACACCTCTTATATGAAGCGATCGAGTGACCATTATATGAAGAGATCACGTGACCCACTTCAAAATGAAATATGGCATTTCAAAATCATTATTTCAAATATAATAAATTATTGTAGTATTATGATAATGTTAAAAACATTACCGAGGAGCCAGGCGATTTATATTTAATTGACGTCATTTGAATGAAGTTCATTTTTTTCGATGAACTTTTAAGTTTTCAAATATAATAAACTAATGTAATATTGTGATAATTATTAAAATATTACCGAGGAATGTATGGCATTTTAGAGATGTTGAAATAAAATTGCATTGAAGTTGGAAATTGTTTCATAATTTATGCTTTATGCATGATTGATATTTCTTGTTTTATTACTCAGGATGTCCAGCTCACCGAAAGGGTGTAAAGCAATTACAACGGTCGGCAAAGAAAAACAAAGAAATATCAATAACACAGAACAACACAGACAAAACAATAAAACATAATAACACAAAAATAATAAAAAATAATAATAATAACAAAAAAAATAACATATAAGACTTAAAAGACTAAATTGTGCAAATTATAAAGTCAAACTTTGAAAAATATTCCTCACAAACAATATTCCAACACTTTCGAGAATCTAGTTTATGCAAAGAACAGAATAACAATTAATATAAATAAAGAATTAATTAATAAATTTTTAAAACTAAGTGGCATTGAAACATCATAGAAGAGAAACAATAAATAGAAAGAAAACCCCAAAAGATTCAGAAAATATTCCCCAAAAGACTGTCTGATATTCGATCAGCAATAGTTATACACACTTTAATTCCAAAAATACAGCTGACATTTCCAATGATTCTAAAAAGCAAAGACGGGCTTAGAATTTTAATTTGGGTTGGATTCTTCGGAGCATCATTAAGAAATCTGGAACTTCAATATTATTAAATAAATAATCATTTGATACGTAACTTTTCATTATAAAAAAAGCTGATGTGGGCAGCACATGACTTTCCCTGCAGACTTATATACACATTCTCTTTATTTTAATGAAATTTAATTCACTATTAATTCAATTTTCGTTCTCATAAAAACGAAAATGTCTCGAGAACGGCACATCCTAGTGTAATGGGGTTGGTCTTATTCTTTTTTTCGTTAAAAATTAAGTATACAACAAGCATTTAGTGGATATATTTCAGCATACGTAGTTTTTTTATTTTAGATTTTGTCGATTTTTGCGGGCCAATTTGCAAAAAAGCACGTTATTTTTTTTCGAATCATACCAAAATCTAATCAGCACCAGGGTGACCCACAAGCGACTTATCTACCAAATTTTGTAAAATTCGGTCCATTAGATTTTCAGCCAGATTGGATACAAAATTTTGCGGGTCTTTTCGCAAAAAAAGGCGGGTTCTTTTATTCCAAATCGTACCCAAAACTAATCAGCACCAGATTCGCCCACAAGTGACTTACCTACCAAATTTTATAAAATTTGGTCCATTAGTTTTGGAGACACTGACAGACACACAGACAGACGCACAGACACACAAACACACACACAGACGTCACGCTAAAAATAGTTATCTCGTATTCTAGAGTTCTCGAAACGGGTAGATCCGTCGAAAACTCAAGTTGCGATTTTCGGCACGATTCCAATACTTTCCCTATACATTACCATGTATTGCAGGGAAAGTAACAAATGACACAAAATTTATAACGTTAACCTGAACACGTCTCGAGACACTGCAAGTTTTTCAAATAAATTTATCGAAAAATAACTACTAAAAAAATGTAACTGACGCCGCCGCCACTGCCGCTGTTTGACAAATTTATCGCTCCTAGAGGTTCTTTACTTCGTACCACAAAAACTATAGCTTACAAAAATATAAAATGTAGTACATTTGTAGAGAAAGACTAGGGGAACATTCTGAAATAAACCGTTTTTCCATATAGATTGTAATTTAAGAAATATTTAATGTTAAGGTCAAAGACAAAATATTTGGACTGCGTGTTCACGTCCTGAATAGACTACCTATAGGAAGATAAGTACCTACTTGCGATATAAAAGGATTGGTGAGATTCTGCGAACAAGTGATGAAGCTTAAACGGGCACATTACGCTTGCGTAGCTCGCGGATCGAAAGAGCTCGCAAAGCGATTTTACCAACATCATCGACTAGGGTGTGGAGCCCCCTAGTACACAAAACATGTAATTTTAAAATGAATATAATTGCCAATACAGTCTCAAAATGCACACATACAAAAGCAATGTAAATATAATGTCCATTGCGCCAGTTTAAATTTATAAAGATTTGTTTAGAAAAATATAAGCTTATAAACTTACACCATTTGCACTTTTAAAAAGTATCTTGAAAACAATTTGTATTTGGCCACAAAAAAAAATAATTTTTTATCGAACATTTTGGTGGTTCTGGTAAGTGTCACTTGAAGAATAAATGTAACACAAAAACTCTACCCATAAGATAAGATATTCCGCACTTAACGTAATGGAAATTCGAAGAAAAAAATAACCGAACATTATATGCATTTATCTTTATTTAGGAGCTTTATATTTTTTACCTCTAGTAAAACCAAAATGTAGAAAATCATGAATAAAAACTTAATAGAAATGCTTATGACAATTATGGTCTACTTTTTAAAACAATAGAAACATTATGCAAAATTATCCTCGGTGTTTTTTGTAAAAAAAAAAAAAACACTTTCTGCAAACACTGTATAAATGATTATATGATTATTAAAAAATGATTTTGTACTGTTAAGTGAAAGACTAATGAACATTTTAAAACAAAAAAATTTGTGCAGTCAAGTTTTTATAAAACGCATTTATATTTTCAGATATTTTTATATTAATCATGATTTATATACTATAAACGGCATCATTAAATTTAAACCTTGATTAAATTTAAATTCTTGGTGTCATATGTCCTTTCTGCAATTACTCGCGATGGATTAAATGCATCATTAATGAAAATTTATTGGAGTGTGGCTGTATTCGGCTTTCTCATACAAGAATCCTGTAAGTAGCGTGTGATTTTTTTTAAACTTTTTTTTGTATATGCTGCACGGAAAAAATTTAAAAAATCGGTATCAATGGTCAAAATGTATGCAATCATAGCATGTTGCTCTTCATTTTAATGAGCTTGAACAAATATTTCGATTTATACCAAAATCCACGCTGTCCCGCTTGAGGAGGGGACTGGGCAACCCCCCCCCCCCTGATGACGTCAAAAACACAGAAAATGTATCGTGATTGAAACTGTTAAGTTTCATGATCATTAACCAGCAATTACCCTTTTCATCCACAACTTTGTCAAATTTTGTCCTATGCTGCCAAATTAAGAAATTACGACGTTTCGAATCAATTTTATATTTTTCTAATTTTTATTTTCGTTCCGAATTTCAAAAAATCCAATCTAGTCCTAGATGTTTTGATAACAAAAGCCGCATATAAAGCTGGATATTTCACTTCAACGATAAGAACTTGCAATTTCGTTCCAATAGCTCAAAGGCAGAGCAGAGGCTGGCCAGTTCGAAGATTCAGCGTTCTATTCCCGGTTGGGGCAACAAGATTCTTTACAAAGTTTTGTGAAAATCCATCAATATTTGCGACAGTTATCTTGTACACAAGAAATCACAGACAGACATTACTCTAAAAATAATTCAAACATGTTCAGGGATTCCTAAAACCTATATTGGCGCCAAAATCTCGAAATTGAAAAATTTCGTGAAATCAATACTTTCTCCGTATTATATTCAATAGTATGAGGAAGCAAAAATATGATATGGTAAGCACAAAACTTTCCCTATGTAAAGCAATTACTTTATTTCTTTCACGGAAAAATAAAGATGTACAAGATGTAAATAACCTTGCTGCCCCATCCTGGAATTCAAACGTGGATTTCCGAACTGTCCAGTCGACTCTTTACCGTTGAGCTACTGGGACGAAATTGCAAGCTGTTATCATCGAAGTGGGCTCAGCATTCTCTACCCTCTAATGTCAAATTGGCGGGCAACTGGTACTCTGACTGACCATCTCCTGCTATTTTAAACTCAAATTAGCCTCCTGCTAATACTAATTTTACCCAAGTTAGTATCCTACGTTGTCCTTAACCTCTAAATTCGAAATCGGCACTCAGTCTTCCAGAGCCCACTTAATCTGTACTAGTCGTACTAGGGTCAATTTCAGACAACCGATATCTTTGAAACTGACCTACAAGGTTGATTTGTGAGCCAACGGCTCTACCGTGCTTAAAGCACCGGTTCCTGTTAGATCACCGAAGTTAAGCAGCATGGGGCGCGGATAGTACTTGGGTGGGTACTATCCGCGCCCACCTGGGAACGCCGTGTGCTGTTGGCTTACTTAAGTCGACGTGGTGGCCGAGCGGTCAAGGCGAGCGTTTCCAGCGATCGATCGGCCGCCACGTTGTGGATTCGAGTCCCAAGTAAGACATGGATGTTGTGTGTTGTGGGCTCAGTGTCCGCCACCCTCTGGTGCACCTGGGGCAACATCCTAGGACGGCAAAATGGTTCACGATTTCGGCCATACATAGGGCAAACGACGTAAGTTGACGTAGAGTCTAATGCTAGAGTCTAGTGCCTGGCCATCGGAAAAAAATGGAAGGTTGATTTGTTTAGGCGCCATTGTTCCATTGTTAAGAGCATTACTTCCCCAATTGAAAATATAACCCAGGATCTCTGAACTAGCCAGCCGATGCTCTACCGTTGAGCTACTGGGACGACATTGCAAGCGGTTATCTTCGAAGTAGAGTCTGCAAAGATCCACAGCACAATAATTTTAGTATTCAATTAACACCACCTAAATACATTGTAAGGGGATTTTGGTTAATTATGTTAATAAACTTATTCATAATCACGTGCAAAATTCACACTCACATGCACGTAGATTACTATTTTCATATTTTATGTAACTAAGAGTTTCTGTGTCCTTCTCACTACGCCTCACAAACTCTCGTTATAGAAATCTCTCGAAGCGAGCTATTTCAAGCTAAACTAAAGTTTAAATCGGTAAACGAAATGTTGTTCATTTCATCGTATTACCCTATTATGTCTCTATAAATGTACCGAATTTTATATTTTTGTATGCTTTTAAGTTTTGCTGTAGAAGACTGAGAAAATCGATGGGCATGCCGATACGAAAAAACATTTTTCGCTTTAGAAGTGCATAAAAAGAAAAATATCTCGTAAGCTACATTGGGATAAAACAAGAAAGACTAATCATGCGTAAAGCATTTCTTATGAAACACTTTCCAAATGAAATACAATTTTATTTAAATGTCTCTAAAATGCGATACATTCGGAGGTGATAATCTTTAAATTATCACAGTACTACAATAATTTATTTTACTTGGAAACTTAAAACTTCATCAAAAAAGCAATGCTATAAAATCGTCTGCTTCTCTATGCAAAATCAATTAATATTTCATTCATATCACTTATATTCCAGACTCCACAGCTAAATAATTTTGCTTTAAAGAAGTATTCAGCAATTCTTTTACAATTTATCTTTCTTTTCACGCTGCCACAAATGCCGCCGTGTTCATGCGGAGTACGATCACGTTAAACATGTGGGTCCGTAAGTCCTTCCGAGAGGTTGGTGGTAGGGGAAGGAGGGTACGGTCCCTGTGGATGCCTCCCCCACTGGGTTCCGGTCTAAATTGGGTGGCACTTCCCGGCCGTCCATGCAGTTACCTTACACCTTTCTGGTAGGTCGGACGGTCTGGGTCTCAACAACAACAATTTATCTTTCAATCGTTTGATTGTTTACATTCTGCATACGTTAAAATTAGGCTTCGTTGTAGAAATAATCTAAGTTCAATGATCATTTAAAATAAAAAATGTTGTAATTGCGTACTCACAGAATTTATATACGACGATAATATGCAAAATTAAAGCGGTTTTAGGATGGATGCACTACTAAATATACTAAATGTAAGTGTTTCTTAAAAGTCACGATATTCACTAAACAAAAAAAAAAATTGATGCCATATTTTATTTTGCCAAAAGTCATGTGACATTTTCACATAATACGAGTGTAATTATTATTTCAATTTTTATTTTAAAAACTACTTAACATATATTGAAAACATTTTTTTCACCATTTTACGTAATAATATGAATATTTCTTAAAATTTTCAAAGCAATTTGTAAATTTTAACTCCGCTTAAAAAATGTTTGAAGAAATAGGACCCATAAGGTTCAATGTATTTCATTCCTTAAACCCGGGTAAAATCCAAAACTAATTGGATGATATTATTCTTTTATATTCCCATTTGTCCCACAGACCGTCTCAACAACATACTAAAATTTCATTTTGATATAAAGTCATTTTTGCGGCAGTTTTCGTGCAGACGGACATACAGACAGACAGAATGAACAAAGTCGTAAAATATTTACAACAAATGTTGAAAAATGTTAAAAAGGGCTTGGTCCTACAAAAATTCAACTATGTAGGTATTTGTCTTGCTATTGTTAGTCTATCCAGGATGTGAACTCGAAGCTCAAATATTTTGTCTTTGGATTTAGCATTAAATATTTCTTAAACTACAATCTATACCGAAAAACGATTTATTTCAGCGTATTCCCCAAACTATTCCATACAAGTGTACCAATTTTTATATTTTTGTATGCTATTGCGTTTTTGGCACGAAGTAAAGAAACTGGAGGAACGAAAAATTTGTCAAATAGCGGCGGCGTCAGCTACATAACACTTTACAACATAATTGGAAAATATTTATGACTTTCTTTAGTCTGTCTGTCCGTTCAAATGATAACTGCCTTAAAAATGACTTTATCAAAATGAAATTCTAGTAGGTTGTTGAGACGGACTGTGGGACATATGGGAATGTAAATAAATAATATCACTCAATCAGTTTGTATTGAACACGGGTTGAAAAAACTAAATGCATTGAATCCTATTGTACTTCATTTCTCAGACATTTTTTAAACAAAAATTCACAAATTGCTTCGAAAATTTCAGGAAAAATTCAAATTATCGTATAAAATACATCAAATAATTCAGCAAAATATGTTCTGTAGCTTCTTAAATAAAAATTAAAATAATAACTACTGGGCCTTCAACCCATATAATATGAAGATATAATGAGACCCACTTCAAAATAAAATAAGGCAACCATCTTTTTTCCCCGGAATAAAAAACGTGATTTTTAAAGTATTTTTAAATTTATATTTAGTGTTGCATCCGTCCAAAAACCGATTTATTTTTGCGTATTATCTGTGCATCTATATTCTGCACCAATGCAATTACAATATGTTTGAGTTTAAATGATCATCAAACTTTGATAATTTCTACAACGAAGCCTAATTTTAATGGATGCAGAATTTAAACATGTGATTGTAATGTGAGTTGTATAGAAATTGCTGAATTTTTTTAACACAAAATTGTTTAATTCTGGTGTCTGGAATAAAAGTGCATGAATGAAATATTCAGTTCTTTTACAGAGAGAGCCATACGATTTTTATTTCGATGACATCATTTGAAAAAATTTCATTTTTTTTCTAGGAGGTTTTAAATTTTCAAGTAAAATAAACTATTGTAGTTCTGTGATAAATAAAAAAATCTGATGTGAGCAGCACATGACTTTCCTTATATAATGCAATGAATTTACTAATTTTACAATTAAAAAAAATGTTATTCTACAGTAGATATTTATATTCTTTCCAAGATATTGAATTTTCTTCAATTAGTCGTCATTTTCATTGATTTAGCGTCATTTTTATCCATTTGGAGAGATTTTCGTTAATTTGGCAACATTTAAAAATGCCGCCAAGTTGGCGACATTTCGTTAAATTCGTCGCCAAAATCTCGCCAAGCGTTATGGATGGAGAATTAAGTTATTCTTACAGCGAATAAATGACTATTGGCGTTCAAATACCAAAGTATTACTCAAAGTATCTTTTCTTGTGAATGGAACGAGTTAGATCCACGAGAATGATGTCATCAAATTTATCGTATGATATTACATGTGAAAAGTTAACATATTTCTGAACAGTTAATATATATTTTTTTGTAATTTACGGGATTTTTTGATAAATTTATTTGAAAAATGTGCAATATCTCGAGAACGGTTCATGCTAGCGTTCAAAAGTTTATGTCAATCGTTTGCTAAGGATGTCTATTTGCGTCTTTTGTCTATTATGTCTATTTGCGTAACTTTATTAAAGGTTTTCGTTTTTTGATGATTTTTTAAAAATTTCACTCCAAAATTTAGGGGATTCTGAACTTTCAATTGTGTTTTAAAACAACAGGCTTCCAGTATTCACGAATTGTGATTTTTGTACCAAATTTAATTCGAATCTCTCCATTCGTTCGTGAGATACCTTCTCCAAAGTGTCACTGACACACACCACACATTGACATCACTTCAAAAATGTTCGATTCGTGACCAGGGATGCTTGAAACGTGCTCTCTCGCCGAAAACTCGAATTCGAAATTTCGACTCCATCTCAATACTTTCCTTATACATTATGTATAAAAGTGAAGTAAAAATATCACCGCTGAATGTATCGCATTTTAGAGATGTTTAAATAAAATTGCAATTCAGTTGGAGAGTGTTTCATAATCTGTGCTTTATGCATGATTGATATGTCTCATTTTTTAATATAGAGAGATATTTTGATACATTTATTTGAGAAACATGAAGTTTCATAAGAATGGTTCAGCTTAGAATTATAAATTTTATGTCATTTATTTTATAATCAAAAGTTGGGTAACAAATGAGTATTTATTTAATAATGTTGATGGTCCCGATTTCTTAATGATGCTCTTAACAATTCAACCCAAATAAAAATTCTAAGGTCGGTTTTCTAGACTCATTGGAATTGTCAGCTATATTTTTAGAGTTAAAGAGTGTATAACTATTGCTGGTCTAATATGTAACAGTCTTTTGGGGAGTATTAGTGAATTTTTTATGGTTTTATGTTTTATTTATTGATTCTCTTCAATTATTTTTCAATGTTTCTAAGTTTTCAAAATTTATTAATTAATTGATTATTTTAAATTTTCTTTTTCTTTTTACATAAACTAGATTCCCAAAAGTGTTGGACTTATTTTTTTCGAGAAATGCTTTTCCAGTTCGACAGAATGATTTGTACAATTTAGTCTTCTATATTTTACGTGTTATCTTTCCTGTTAATGTTATTACATTTTATTATTATTTCTGTATTATTATGTTTTATTATTTTTATGTGTTGTTCTGTTTTATTGTTATTTCTATGTTTTCCCGGCCGTTGTAACTGCCCTAAACACTATGTGTGAGCTGGACGGTTTGGACAATAAGAATTCTAAAAGTTCTGACAAATGATTAGAACTATAGCATGTAACCCTTCATTTTAAAGGGCTTGTAGAAAATCTTTCAATTTATACCAAATTTGACAATGTAACCCCCCGTGTGTGTGTGTGTTGGGGGGGGGGGGGTTAACTTGCCTTCTGAGGGGGGTTAATGACATCACGAACGAAAAAAAATTATATCGCGGTTATTGCCACATGATCATGTCAAACTTTGTCTTGTGTTGCCATGTTAAAAAATATATATAACATTTTGAATTATATTCAAAGTTTTTGCTTGAATTTTAAAGCATTATATCTTGTTCTAGAATTTTTGATAATAAAGCGGGATATAAAGTTTCCTGCAAACCCATTAATATATGTTGCTGCTATCCTGTGCACAAGAAATTGACCACAGATGACAGACAGACAGAGAGACACCACTCCAAAAATATTCAAAACGTGTTCAGGAGGTCTTAAAACATATATTATAATCAAAATCTCGAAATCGAAGATTTTCGTGAAAACAATACTTTCTCAATACTACGCTATGAGAAAGTAAAAATAAGCAATTTATTTGTTCTGGAGAATAAAATAAAATGTACAAACCCTCAATGAAAAATATTGAATGTACTGAATTTGGTTAATCTGCGCTTAAATGCATTACATTATTACAGTAATCTTGTTTCCATTTTTGCCCTTTGTAAATTAGATTCCAAAAGTAATCATTTTCATCTTATCGGAAATAAAAATTCATGTTGTTTCTGAGCAAAAGTTTTGCAAAATAACAGAGAACAAACAGAACGTAAGAGAAATATTATTTTTCTTCCAGATTTTGCATTCAAGGTAATGGAAA
Organism: Amaurobius ferox; assembly: GCA_951213105.1. Taxonomy (NCBI): domain Eukaryota; kingdom Metazoa; phylum Arthropoda; class Arachnida; order Araneae; family Amaurobiidae; genus Amaurobius; species Amaurobius ferox. The sequence continues at coordinate 84,118,956 of OX578146.1, read as the reverse complement.
AGGAATTCGAAAATAAAAGTCAAAAGATATCCAGACAGAAAAATGCTTATATTTATGATAAACCAAGGACTGCGTTCTAATGCAAGACAAAGCATTTGCAGACTGACAAATTCCTTATAAGCCTGCAAAACGTAGTTACATATATGCAGCGTTTGGTAATATGGGGAAAGTACAACTTTAATGTACAGGGAACAGTCGGACAAAACTCAATAACTTATAGCCCGGCTACAATATAGTTTTTCTCACTATGAAGTTCAACTATTTTATAATGATTATATAGTTCAAAATTTACTATAAGTGAAACACATATTTTTTACAATGTAGAGTAATTAACGATTATATGGCCCTAAATGTGCTAAAAATGAAACAGATATGCTTTACGATGTAAAGTAATTTATGATTATATAGTTCAAAATGTGCTGCAAATGAAACAAATATTTTTACGGTGTAAAGTAATTAACGATTATATGACCCAAAATGTGCTGAAAATGAAACAAATATGCTTTACGATGTAAAGTAATTAATGATTATATGGTCCAAAATTTCAGAAAATGAAACAAATATTTATTTAAGGTGTAAAGTAAATAATGATTATATGGTCAAAAATTTACTGAAAATAAACCAAATATTTTTACTGTGCAAAGTTTAAAAAAAAATCTCATGTGAGCCGCGCATGATTTTCCCTGCATAATGCAATGACTTTTAAGTCCAATTTTTGATGTAAAGTGCTATAGCAAAATGGTTTTAGCATTGAATTAGCAACACGCAAATAAAAATTGGGGGCTTTGGGCAACTTATCCTTTAATCCAAACAAAATAACCTATTCATTCTCAAGTGTAGAATTCTCAAAATGCAACTGACGTTTAATTAACATCCGATGAAGTAAATTACTATTTGCGAATTTTTTGGCTTCGAAATTGCAAGAAGTATCGCCTTTAGTGAATAGAGCAAATCATATCCATAAAAAAGCATTATCAGATTTGTTGCGTAATATTGCATAATGGATAAGTGCATAATAGGTATTTAATACTTACTAAGTTTCGTATTTTATGTAATTTTTTGATGCATTTATTTGAAAAACGTTCAGTATCCCTGGAACAAATCACGTTAGTGTTATAAATTAGTGCATTAGATTTATAAAGAAAAATTACTTTGGAAACGATTATTTATTTAAGAATATAGAAGATCCCGATTTCTTAATGATGTTCTCAACAATTCATTCATAAATCGTGCAATATCTAGATCACGGTTCATTTATAAATTGTGCAGAATCTAGTGAACGGTTCATGCTAGTGTTCTAACGTTTGCATCATTCGCTGTTTTCTAATAAAAAATAGATTTCCCAATAAAAAATCTAAAATGATAATTCATTTATTATTATTAAAATTACTATTAATTTTTAATGATTTTTTTAAATTATTTTGAAAAAAGTGTGTCTGTGGATGTGTGACTTCCAAAACATTCAATTGCGTTTACGATCAATTGGATCTCAGAATTCACTGATTGTACCAAATTATTTTACCGTGAAATATGTGTGTCTTCCAAAAGCGTGTCTTCCAAAACATTCAATTGCGCTTACGATCAATTGGATCTCAGAATTCACTGATTGTACCAAATTATTTTACCATGAAATATGTGTGTCTTCCAAAAGCGAGTCTTCCAAAACATTCAATTGCGCTTACGATCAATTGGATCTCAGAATTCACTGATTGTACCAAATTATTTTACCATGAAATATGTGTGTCTTCCAAAAGCGTGTCTTCCAAAACATTCAATTGCGCTTACGATCAATTGGATCTCATAATTCACTGATTGTACCAAATTATATTACCATGAAATATGTGTGTCTTCCAAAAGCGAGTCTTCCAAAACATTCAATTGCGCTTACGATCAATTGGATCTCAGAATTCACTGATTGTACCAAATTATTTTACCATGAAATATGTGTGTCTTCCAAAAGTGTGTCTTCCTAAACATTCAATTGCGCTTACGATCAATTGGATCTCAGAATTCACTGATTGTACCAAATTATTTTACCGTGAAATATGTGTGTCTTCCAAAAGCGAGTCTTCCAAAACATTTAATTGCGCTTACGATCGATTGGATCTCAAAATTCACTGATTGTACCAAATTATTTTACCGTGAAATATGTGTGTCTTCCAAAAGCGAGTCTTCCAAAACATTCAATTGCGCTTACGATCAATTGGATCTCAGAATTCACTGATTGTACCAAATTATTTTACCATGAAATATGTGTGTCTTCCAAAAGTGTGTCTTCCTTAACATTCAATTGCGCTTACGATCAATTGGATCTCAGAATTCACTGATTGTACCAAATTATTTTACCGTGAAATATGTGTGTCTTCCAAAAGCGAGTCTTCCAAAACATTTAATTGCGCTTACGATCAATTGGATCTCAAAATTCACTGATTGTACCAAATTATTTTACCGTGAAATATATGTGTGTCTTCCAAAAGCGAGTCTTCCAAAATATTCAATTGCGCTTACGATCAATTGGATCTCAGAATTCACTGATTGTACCAAATTATTTTACCGTGAAATATGTGTGTCTTCCAAAAGTGTGTCTTCCTAAACATTCAATTGCGCTTACGATCAATTGGATCTCAGAATTCACTGAATGTACCAAATTATTTTACCGTGAAATATGTGTGTCTTCCAAAAGCGAGTCTTCCAAAACATTTAATTGCGCTTACGATCAATTGGATCTCAAAATTCACTGATTGTACCAAATTATTTTACCGTGAAATATATGTGTGTCTTCCAAAAGCGAGTCTTCCAAAACATTCAATTGCGCTTACGATCAATTGGATCTCAGAATTCACTGATTGTACCAAATTATTTTACCGTGAAATATGTGTGTCTTCCAAAAGTGTGTCTTCCTAAACATTCAATTGCGCTTACGATCAATTGGATCTCAGAATTCACTGAATGTACCAAATTATTTTACCGTGAAATATGTGTGTCTTCCAAAAGCGAGTCTTCCAAAACATTTAATTGCGCTTACGATCAATTGGATCTCAAAATTCACTGATTGTACCAAATTATTTTACCGTGAAATATGTGTGTCTTCCAAAAGCGAGTCTTCTAAAACATTTAATTGCGCTTACGATCAATTGGATCTCAAAATTCACTGATTGTACCAAATTATTTTACCGTGAAATATGTGTGTCTTCCAAAAGCGAGTCTTCCAAAACATTTAATTGCGCTTACGATCAATTGGATCTCAGAATTCACTGATTGTACCAAATTAATTTACCGTGAAATATTCCGTCTACAGTCTCACGGATACACACACATACTAAAATACATAAATGCACAAACAAATTAACATACAAACACATGCACACTAACTTACATACACATATACACTAACATACATACACACACTAACATACATACACACACTAACATACATACACACACTAACATACACACACACGCACATGCTCACTAACATACACACACGCTCAGGCCGCAGACTTCACCTCAAAAACGCTCGATTCGATTCCGGGTATGCTTAAAACATATTCTTTCGTCGAAAACTCTGGTTTAAATTTTCAACCGCTTTACAATATTTTGTCTATGCAGTATATTATGCATATAGGGTAAGCAATCATACTTATTACTTCTACTGATAATTAGGAAACCTTAATTGTAAAATAATCAAAAGTATAATACTATAATCTACGAGTTTAAATTATGTCAAATTAAAACAGATAGGGTTTTACTAGAGACACCGAGATATAAATGTTAATGCTTTATAATATTTTGAAGCGTTTCATCCGTAAGGGTTTTTATCTTATCCTCTCTGACTCCAAGAGAAGCCAGTTGCCTTGGTTAATGAATAAAATTTATAAAATTAATATTAACATTTTGAATTAAAATCAAATTTTTATCAGAATTTTGCAGTAAAACTGGACATATACCGAAATATTTTGTTTAAATAAAACGATAAACCGTGCTACAATTGCAGATAAGTCGCATTAGTATATTTTGCGCTTCTTAAATGCTATTTAGTGTGGAATAGACGAAGATGCAATGTTAGTAAAAATCTTGTACAATTTTACTAGCTTTTATAGGGACTGACAAATTAATTTTTACCACGCAGATGACAATAAAATGCATAAATATTGAACTCGGGTTGAACAAGATCGAAGCCAGATTCGGGGTGGAACAGTCCAGTGGATAGCGCTTGGGGATTGTACTAGGATGACCCGAGTTCGATTACCTGCTCTGCCTAAACAGTTCCCGTGTTCACGTCAAGAACGGGCACGCTGAATATGTAGGTCCGTAAGTCCTTCCGAGAAGTTGGTGGTAGGGGAAGTAGTGTATGTCCCTGTGGATGTGGCACCCACTGGGTTCTGATCTCAATTTGGTGGCACTTTCTGGCTCTCCAAACAGATCCCTTACACCTCCGGGTAGATCAGACGGTCTGGGTTGAAGAAAAAGAAGAAAAATAGCAGACCGATTCATACTCACAAAACCCAAACAGAAGATATATTCTCAAAGGCAGTATAGCGCTCTTTCTGCCATTGCAGTTATTGGGTGTTACTGAATCCACTTCTACAATAAGAGTTTGTAATTCAGTCCCAGTAGCAAGACGGTAGAGGGTCGGCAGGCCCGTAAAATGATCCTTGGTTCTATCATTGGTTGAGACAGAAAGGTTCTTTACAATGGCGTCCGAACAAATCAACCCTGTAGGTTAGTGCAAATATACCGGAGGTCTGATAATAACCTTAGTACAACTTCCACAGATTCAAATGACTGACTATTTCTGGGATATTGAGACTCCGATATCAAATTGAGAGGACAACGATCACGCAGGACGCTAACTTGGGGATAAAAATAGAATGAGGAGGCTAACCTGAGGAAAAAATAGCAATAGGTTGGTCATTCAGATTGTCAGTTGCACGTCAATCTGACATTAGAGCGTGGAGAATGCAGCGTCCTCTTTGACGGTAAGATGCAATTCCGTCCCAGTAGCTCAACGGTTGTCTCAAGAGTTGTCTGGCCAGTACAAAGATGATGGTTCGATTCCAGGTTGGGACAGCAAGGTTTTTTACAATATTCAACGTTGAAAATCGCATCGAAATTACGAAAACAATTCAAGGATACTGTTATCTGAAATAGGAATGTAATTCCAGCATAGAGCGAGTGGGTTTTATAAGCATGCATTTAAATTATATTTTTTATCATTTTTTTTTTCAAGAAAATAAAGATTGTATTGCACATTAAACAAAATCATGTTTTCGTGGACAGAAAAAGCTTCAAAATGTTATATGGCTTACAAGATACCATTTGTAGGTGCGAGCAGAAAGTAAATAATTAAAATAAATATGTCTTGAGATAAAAGCGTCTTAAAGTTCCTAAGGTCATACATAGTAGAAGTGAGAAGTTGTGATATCACGAAGATTTCAGAAGACATAAAAAAATTAAGATGTTAAAATTAAAAAAAAAATTGATGTTGGTAGCGCATGATTTTCCCTATATAATGCAATATTTTAATTTAATTTTTTGATTAGCAAGATCTACTGCAGAAAGTTTTTAACGTTGGCATATTTTCTGGATGGCAGCATGTAAAATGTTTTGTATCATTTTAACTTATACATCGCTTGCATCTAACTTGGCAATCTTAAGTCTAACTAGATAGCATCCGCAGTAAGAAATACGGTCCAAATATTAATCTGATCCATTTATCTAAATTTGTCCTTATATAAATTTATCTTTATATAAATGTGGTCCATTTATGAATTTTAAGTTATTCCCATTTAATTTAGCGTCTTTTTGTTATTCTAATAATATTTTCGTCAATTTGGTATCACTGTCGATATTTTGCTAAATCTGGCGCAAAGCTCGACAAATTTATCGCCCAGCGTTACAGACAGGCGGATAGAAGGTTTTTTCTTATACCTAAATGATTTTTGGCAGATTGTTGGACAACAAAATACAAAACTATTACACAAAGTATCTTCTCTTGTGAATGGAGCGAACTAGATTTACGAGAATGATATTAAGAAATTTGGCGCATAATATTGCATATAAGAAGTGCACCTATTTCATTATAGTTAATACTTTCAAAATTTTACGAAATTATTTTATGCTTTTATTTGAAGAACGTGCATATATCTCGAGAATAGTTAACACTAGCATTCCAAATTTTGCATTATTCGTTTTATAAAATGCAAAATAACACAAGAAATCGTTTTGTGAAAATCGTGATTTTTAAATTTCTTTTAGATTTATGTTTAGTGTTGCATCCGTCCTAAAATCGCTTTATTTTTGCGTATTTTCTGTGCCAACGTTATAATAATATTTTTTAGTTTAAATTTATATCAAACTTTGATTATTTCTACAACGGAGCCTAATTTTAATGCATGCAGAATGTAAACAAATAATTGTAAGATGCGTTGTATAAGAACGCCTTTTCACTCCAATTTATGTAGCTCTGGAGTCTAGAATAAAAGTGATATGAGTAATATATTCATATCACTTTTTCTTAAAGTTTCATATTTTTATAACATTATTGAAAGTTCCGATTTTTTAAAAATTCATTCGAAAATTTGTGGGGCTTTTGAACATTTGATTATCTTTAAAATCAATCTGGATCCAATATATACCGGCTCTTATAATTTTAACAAACGTCATTTAAAATGATCCATTCGTTCATGAAATATCGCATCTGTATATTACCTTTGAATTGTTCATTGACATTTGACACTTTTCTGTGTGACAATTTGTTGTTGTTGTTTTTGAGACCCAGGCCGTCCGACCTACAAGAAGATGTAAGGTAACTGTTTGGACGGCCTGGACGTGCTACCCAATTTAGACCGGAACCCAGTGGGGGAGGCACCCACAGGGACCGTACCCTCCTTCCCCTACTACCAACCTCTCGGAAGGACTTGTTTAACGTGATCGTTTATGTTTAACGTGTTTAACGTGATGTTTGACGCGATTGTACTCCGGTAAACACGGGGGTAGTTTTGGCAGTGGCGGGAAACGAACCCGGGCCTACCGAGTGCAATTCCCGCGCACTAACCACTGGGCTACCGCGCCCTGTGTGGCAATGTGTGAAATTATTTCGAAGTACTCAATTATAACTTTTGCTTTGCGTAAATCACACTTGACAGTTAGAAATATTGCATGAATTGAAAGCAATATATTCCAAAACGATTTTTATAATTAGAAAATACTGAATTGTAATAAATTTTGGGGTCATTTTCGTTAATTAAACGGCCTTTTTTGTCTATTTGGCGACATTTTTGTCAATCTCGTTACTTCAAAAAATGTTGTCCATGAGAATATTCGCTGATTGTAAAATATGGCTAACCACTAATATACATAATGCACACTAAGAAGTACACGTGAAAACTCACTCAATTCTTATTCAGTAAAAGTTAATAAATGTAAAAGATCTTTGATTTTGATTTTTTATGTCAAATATATCTATATAAAGAACATTCTTGGTTGAAATTTTGATATAGTACTATTTAACTTAGTAAAACAACTCAAAATCAACTCATTAAATCGGTTTTGATATTCTCTACCACTAGTGACATGAGAATAATGGCGGAAACGCGAAGTGTCAGTAGGCCTAACTATATGTTTACTGAGAATTTTCGTGAACATGTGGAATTTTACTCTGGTTTAAGATTTTATTAATCAGCTAAAAGTTATAAAATAAAAAGAGAAATACTGTGTATAAATTGCTATTATTGCAAAAAGGTATGTTAAAATATAGGAATGTCTTACTTCATTAAAGGAAAGTAACGCAAACAAACCCAAATCGTCGAACATGTGCATATGCTTGTTGCCATTCGGCAAACGATAATAGCACATGTCAATTACTCACACTCAAAATTATGTTATTTGATAGGGCCCACTTCGAAGAGAACTCAATGATTCACTGAGACAATTTTGTTTCAATGACTAAATGGCAAGAACATCTGTTGGCCAGATTGAAGATTCACAACTTAAACTTTTCACAGAATATTGACGAAAATGCTGCACTCACGAAAATCACTTAACAGCTGCTACTATTCTCAAAACATTGGCAAAAATCACAATCCAATGTAGCTTGTGTCACGTCAACTAGTCTCTCACGGAGTGATTTCTCCTTTTATAGTCTATCAATAGAAACTTCTAGTATTCTCCCCCATCACGTGGAATAAACGTTATTTCGAGGTGCTTCTCGATGATTCGGGAAATCGCCAAATTGGCGATATATCGTGAAATCTGGCAATCCTTCTTCGGACTCGGATTTCCGGTAAGTGGCAACCCCTAGAATGACGTCATGGGGAAATAATGCCCTCACCGTAGTCTTTTCTTTGTAGGATTGATCCAGAGCCAGGCCCGAACCAGGGACCCGGTGCTTACAAGACCGACTTTATAAGATTAGAGCAAAAGCTAGCTTCCTGTCCGAACTTATAATTCGGGTTCATGTTCCTATCATCATCGATCGATGTTTTTTGGGCAGGAGCAGAGTCGTCTGCTTCCACCCGGGGCCGGCGGGATTTCTTCTTGCTATCGGGCCTAGATGCAGGATTCGTGACGTCACAACTTACATCCCATCCACGGCGTTTACACTTTGCTCCAGTTCTTAATCAGCGTCGATTATGGAGTCGATATTTTAGAGTAATAGAAGTTGGTTGAAGTAATAATGATTTAATTGAATAAATATAACGAAGCCAAATTATATATATAAAGAAGGAATATAAATAAGATTGTAAAGTAAAAAAATACTGAATATTTCCGTAGTTACGAGTTGTTTTTTTTTCTTTTCTTTTAAAAAATTCAATGCCAGGTTTTAACCTTTTGAATTTTATTTTTTCATAAAATTCATTTACTTGAGAAATCTGGCTTTTGTTCTTAAATAACCTAATGCACAGAAACACATTATGACCTCTTATATATATATAATAATGCTTTTGGGCAGAGTTAATTAAATTTCTAATTACATAGTTCTCCTAAAACATTTTTGTAATAAGGTCTTTCAAAAGTTTTAACTGTCAGATTTACATAACATATATCCTAATATACATACATACTTAATAATAATATTTAATAATTAATATACTATTAATAATTATTTAATACTATTAATTAATATAATATTAATACTTATTTAATAGTAATATACATACATACTTAATAATATATATATATATATACTTAATAGTAATATACATACATACTTAATAACATATATATACTTAATAATAATATGCATACTTAATAATGATATGCATACATACTTAATAATAATATACATACATAATAATACAGACATTAGATTTATATTTTAAGCGTCAATAAGTGATCACGCCCATTATGAACGACTATTTCGGAAATTACATTTGTAATTGACAGCAGGGTTGTGATATAAAAATATTTATTTTTTGTTATTGTGCATTTTCAGATTAAATTGAAATCTCTGTTTTGGTAAAATGAAATGTAGAGATTAGCGTGAATGACAGGAAAAGACTGTAGTCTCAAATAGTAATAATTTTTAAAAAACTAAAAAATTTCTTTCGGGTGATACGCTTTTTTACAACAGAAATAATTTAATAAATTTGAATACATCGATTAAATATCAGATATAATACTGTATTACAATGACAAACTATTTTACCAAACTTATTTTAATAGCTTAAATCTTTTTTTTTTTTTCAACGAAAATAATTTTAGACGTTACTTATTGACAGATGACTTTCACCTGTGATGCGAAGCTTTGAAAAATCTACTTTTAACACTTTAAGGTTGCTGAGTGTTGTCATCTGCATTTTAATGAAATAAAAATAAGCTAAATAATCCACGAAAAGTTTTCGGAGCCAATAAGAATTTCAGTTTTTCCAAAAAAAAAATTATGAAATTTAGATTTTTTTTTCTTTGTAATTACAAATATGCAAGTAAAAAAAAAAAAAGAAAAAAAGAAACAATGATTTGTGTATTTCACATTTTTATATTTAATACACATGTGCATAAAATAAATAAAACCGTTGGTTTCCAGTCTCTTTGGAGGTCACATGATTGAAAGAATAAAGTTACATTAGTCATTAATTGATAGTACTGTAGCAATAGCATTCTCAATTTTAATCTTGCCTTTTGCTACGACAATATGACAATTGCCCATAGACCATTTACAAATTGCAGATCAATGATTCCTTTTTGACTCACTAATAAAAAATCAAAACACGTACACAAAAAGAACAAGATAAAGTAAAAATTTTATTTACATGAAATTTTGTGCACATTTACTTTTTTAATTACTTACACCAAAATATTTGAGGGTGTATAATCCATGATTTTTTTTTTTTTGGGGGGGGGGGGGTGTACCAAAAATTTTAGGGGGGTGCAGAAACAATCCGCAAAAATGTCTAACTCTACACTTTACATATATAAATCGAACAATTGTTTATATTGACAACAACAAACCTTACTCAGAAAAATTTCATTATGCTAATGCATAAATAAAAAAACATGTATTTGCATTCTACATATTCTATTAAGGTATGTTTATTTATACCCGATTTCCATCAGCTTCTTATGTAGCAAAAATACTCGTTCAACGGACGAATTTGACATTGGATTTGAAAAAATTACGCTACCTAAAATCTTGAAATGCATGAATCTAGTTCTAAATCACTTCTAGTCATTTTCTAGATTTTAAAAATACACTTAAAAGGAAACCCCTTTCGGTGAGACGTTCGTTAGACCTATACTGCATGTGCATCACTTTAAGTATCTTGAAAAAAGTGGACAAATTGATTACATTTTCCCTTAAATATCAGAAATTAACAACACCATGCATTATTATTATCACCTAGATAATAAAAATATTAACGATATAGCTTACCTTATTAGGATACATCTGTATCTTCGTCAATATTTGCACGATCATACTTTCAAACACATGCTGTAAGTTGCAAATTGTGGGATGTACTTTATGACGTCACGAGCTACAGCAGCGCCGCAGGCATAGGCCTGATAAGAAGCAGAACTAATCCCGCCGGCCCCGCTCCACCCCTGATGAGAAGCCCCGGTCGAATTTCGGCGAGGAGGGTGTCACCCAGAAACCCCCGCGTGTCCCTATCCGAAACTCAGTCAAGGGGCTGAATGGCCGGGAGACGTTGTTGTTGAAACCCAGACCGTCCGACCTACCAGAAAGGTGTAAGGTAACTGTTTGGACGGTCGGGAAGTGCCACCCAATTTAGACCGGAACCCAGTGGGGGAGGCATCCACAGGGACCGTACCCTCCTTCCCCTACCACCAACCTCTCGGAAGGACTTTCGGACCCACATGTTTAACGTGATCGTACTCCGCATGAACACGGCGGTAGTTTTGGCAGTGGCTGGAATCGAACCCGGGCCTACCGAGTGCAACTCCAGCGCGCTAACCAATGGGCTACCGCGCCCCTGGCCGGGAGACTTGTCGTACCTCGGGCGTGACGTCAGTCGTGGTCAACCAGGAAAGGAGTTGTAGCGCCTGTGCTCATCGTGGTGCTGCCATCTCCTGTTGATAGGTGAGAACGTTGGAGACAGAAGGTTGCGCGCCTCAAACGTCCAGGGTCATCATTTGTAGGAACGGAATCCGGAGCTAGGCCCGAACCAGGGACCCGGTGCTTACAAGACCGACATTATAAGATTAGAGCAAAAGCTAGCTTCCTGTCCCAACTTATAATTCGGGTTCATGTTCCTATCATCTTCGATCGATGTCTGTTGGCAGGAGCAGAGTCTACTGCTGCCATATCTTTTTAGAACCAGACAGAAAAAACACACCGATGGAGACGTCTAGTCTGAAAGAAGAGACAAAAGACCCCAGAAGAAAGGGAATATTACACGTTCGCAACAGTACACAGATTTGACATAAGGAGATTATAATGTCACTTCAACTAGAAGAACTTGGAATTTTGTCCCACTAACTCAATATTTACTGCATGGGCTAGCCAGTACGAATATTATTAAAACGTGTTAAATGTTCTCACTTAAATCTTTTTTTAAATACACATGAAGAAAACACATGTACAGGCATTATTTCCCATGACGTGAATCTAAGTTTGACATATGCCTATTTTCAAAGAAGGGTTGCCAGATTTTGCGATTTGTCGCCACTTTAGAGATATTTTGCAACTTCCCAAAGGTTCTAGACCCTCAAAATAAGGTATATTCTACGAGATATGATAGGATTCAAGAAGTTTCTATAGAGAATCTATGAAAGTAGTCATCACCCAGTTGGAGAGCAATGTTTTGAGAATAGTAGCAGCTATTTTGTGAAATTAAATACGTCAAAGTTTTAAGAATAGTAGCTTTTATTTTACTGTTGTTGTTGTTGAGACCCAGACCGTCCGACCTACTAGAAAGGTGTAAGGTAACTGTAGCTACTATTTTGTGAAATTACTGAAGTATTTAAGTGCTGTTTGACTGCATATTGTTCCTGTTTACGCTGTGCTTCTAAATAAACGTGTTAGTTATCCAGACATTTGGACTCATACTTGTATCCTGAGCGTACACTCCCGTTTCCAGAGGATACGTTGTAACCATATTCACGTTTCAATATCCGGGTGGGACAGTGAGGCCTTTGCCCGTACTAAATATATATTCCCGACGGACGTTCTATACATATACTATATTACATTCCGTTTATAACGAACTCATAAGGAAACTTCGACTATAGTGAACCACATTCTAAATTTTCCCGAAAAATAGTTTGAATTTAAATTCTGAACAACACCCAAGAGCTTTTTTACTTAAAACTTCTATTGTGCGTTCAAAGAGCAAGGAAGCCCTAAAGCAAGAAATAATTCTAAAGATGCACGCGCTCACAATAGAAGAACATAAAATTTATTTCTTCTAACGAACTCCACTTCAAAAAGTACTTTCTCTAAAATGATTTTTGTGAATCTAAGTATAGCAGTATTACTTCTAAAATCTATTAAAGTATTTGAAAATCAGATTAATATTGCGCATCACGTTCATATATGCATTATTATTTAAGCCTGCTAAGGCAAGAGAATACTCTTAAAATTATATAGTTAAAAATTTAAATAATTATGTTTAAACTTAAAATTGCAACTTAACTCAATTGCATTAAGTTTAATTTCATTTAATACTGTTGAGTACCGTTTAAAATTGCTATCTTGAAAAAAAATCTAATGTGAGCAGCACATGATTTTACTTACACACGCTAATTCATTTTCTCTTTATTTCTTTAGTAATTCATTAAATTGAGTTTAATTGCACAGAATAACATTCATAATTAGTAGAAATTGCACTAAATTTGCACTTTATATTCAATTTCGTTTTCTTTTGGTATCTGGATATACTTTCATAACCGGTGTAGCAAAAATGCGAAAAAAAATATCTCGAGAACGACTAGTCGTAGAGTAATGCTGTTGGCCTTATTCTCTTCATTATCAAAATTTACGTATAAAATAAGCATTTAATTGATACATTTGAGCATACGTAGTGTTTTATTTAAGATTTTTACGATTTTTGTGAGCGATTTCGCGAAAAAGGGTGGGTTTTTTTATTCCTAATCGTACCAAAATCTAATAAGCACCAGGGTAACCCCCTAGTGACTTATCTATAAAATTTGGTTCATTAGTTTTTGAGATACAGTATATATATATATATATGGGTGATTTTCAAAATGACCTCCTGTTTGATGTTCCAATCTTTGAACACATCTTTCATGCTAATAAAATATTTTTTTTATAATTTTAGAACATATATTGATACCATTAGCTTATAATTAATTAAATGTGCTCATTAAATTGTTTATATTTCAAAAATATTAGCTATTTTCTATTATTTTTAGTTTTCAAGTAATAAATTTGCATGTCCCAACTCAAAACACCACACTTAAGGAAGTCTCTTTTTATGCTTTCAAACTAGATTAGCTTTTGTATATGAATTAAAAAATATGGTTTTACATTTTAATTAACAAAATTGTAAATGATTCTTTTAAAATATAATTATTAATATTTCAAAATATAAATTTAATATGTGTCCCCTGTACAGTACACCTCATGAGTGTTACCTCAGGAGTGTTACTACTATTATTTTAAATAGGTTTTGATTTCTGCAGTTAGTAACAAAGCTAATGGAAGCCATATTATTCCTTCTTATCTAGTATAAAAAGAGATTTCAAAAAATTCATAACAGAGTATAATTTTATTTATAATATAAATCACATTTTTATGTGATGTAAAGCTAAAAAAGGCAATTCATTTGAAATCACCCATATATATATATATATATATATATATATATATATATATATATATATATATATATATATATATATATATATATATATATATATATTACACAGACATTCACACACACACACACAGATATCACGCTAAAAATAGTTTATTCGTATTCTAGAGGTCCGAAAATATGGTGATCCGTAGAAAACTCGAATTACAATTTTGGACATGATTCAAATATTTCCCCTATACGTTACCATGTATTGCAGGAAAAGCAGAAATTGGCTGATGTTCTATCCCGTCGATCTGCGAAATTTCCGTCATCTGGGCCATCGAGATGAACTTCTGGGGGGGTCTGGATAGTTCGTTCAAAAAAACTCATATTTTACACATATAGGGGGAAGTTAAAATTCCAACTCTGTTAAGTTCTAGTCGATATTATAATCCTTACTATAATTGTGCAAATATTAAGATTTCTTGGTTATGGGGACTTCTGTAAGATCTGAATGGATAAAAGTATATTAAAGAATCACTATAGATTGCAAAATAGAAGTTTTGAAATCAATATTTTGCCTTTAACATTTATCGAAACATAAAAAATACGATTAAGGCTGATTTGATTGGATCTCAAATCATCTGTTCTATTCAACGAACTTCTAGCTTTTAACTAATATTTAAATGGATGAAGTACATTAAGTAAAAGTTGAGCAACACATTGAGGCATAAACAGAACTAGCAAAAAGCCGGGCTTTACTAGACTCACGCGTTTGAAGTATGCGAGCTCTGAAAGATTTCAAATTAAAACTTCATTTAATAAACATTTATGAATTTAGATGTATTAAAATTGAATTTCAGTAGTTGAGAATCCTAATACAAAATACAATGTAAGTTTTTAGAATTTTAATATTAAATTAAGCAAATTAGTATAGAAGAAAACAATGAAATCAATGCAAGACATTCAAATCACGAAAACGTATTTAATATACAGGAGCACTGTGTAAATCACAATGCATGCAAGTGCACACGATTTGATTAGCTGTCAAATCGTGTGCACTTGCTTGCACTTGCAGAGTTGTTTACTTGTTCGTTGTATGAAGCGTAGAGAGCATGCATGGTTTGACAATGTTACAGTTCTTCGGCCTGTTACAGATCGTTTAAATAATTTAAATTGTGATTCTGCGCATCTGCGTGCAATTTCAAGTATGCAAAATTCCATTTTCCTTACTATTGTAGTTTTCGAGTAAAAGGGATAATAATTTTCAGGCAAATGTTGATTTTGATTCGTTTGAAATGGAAAACGGATTTCGATTCGTTCGTCCATATTAATAATGCAGCATATAGCTGTTTCGAGGATACGCTGGATCTCCTCGTCACAGCTCCACAACCAACAAACCTAACACATCCTAATCTTGGGCATTCCCCCTGGGGGACACTCCAAGGGGTGGATACGGATCTTAGCTCCTTATAGTTCTGGTCATCCTTTCCTGGGGTGTACACAAATCTGCAGCGTGTTCCCACTAAACTAGTACGAAGCTGTACAGGTTGCGGGGAGTCGTGTCTTTATGACCATAATCCCAGATCCGTAGGCGACTGGAAATGTGTCTCCTAGGGACCACATTCTGGCTTCCGTCCGGTGAATGACCCTGGCTAACTTTGTTCCCCTGATCGCGGTCTCGATTGATTGTGGATAGAATCCCCTTGATACTTCACAGCTAACCGGCATAAATCTCCAAGTTACCTAGAAGCTTCTGGCTGAGCCTAATCTTGTGTGTTAGTTCTATGTTTCAGATTCGCTGTGCTGTTTTCCATTCTCATTCCTAATTATCTCTCTCAGAGAATGCTAATCAACGACTTGGGTATAAAAGTAAATATAATGGTAATAAAAGTGACATAGGCGTATTACGCATATATATGTGTGTGTGTGTGTGTGTGTGTGTGTGTGTGTGTATAACTCTTATGTTACTTTTATTTCTGCCTATTTCACCTTTTTGACTTCAATATGGTTGGTTGCCTATCACTGACGATCAAAACAGCTGCATGGAGCATTATTATGCAATTTGTGCTTATTCGTTGGTTGTGCTTATTCGTCTTCCTATCCTTTGACAACGCGTTTCTAATTATTGATGGACTATATTACTCGGAAGAGGATTACACATTTTTTCAAATATCTATCCTTTATCAAGGCATATTTGCAAGAAATATAGATAGATTTAAGTACTGTGAAATAGTTTTGCATGGCATTGCTAATAAAATAGTCAAATTTCAGTTAACGATTCGAAGTTGAAATACAATTTGCCGTGAATCTTGTATGTCATTCGTTTTTCAAAAAGGCTGCGTAAATACGAAGGAAGTTAATGTATTTCAGTATGTAGAAAAAGTCATGTGCCGCTTACATCAGATTTTTGAATTAAGTTACACTTTAAATTTGTTTAAATGTTTCTTTTTAAAATGTAATACGTTCCGACATTAATCGAAGTGAGTTAAAACAACATGAACTTAAGTACCAGTTTTATAATAATAGAAATTTCTTAACAATGTTTCTCTTTCCCAATCTCTCTATTAACACTGCATAATTGTTTTAATAGGTAGAAATAACAAGAAATAATTTTTAATATACGTGTAACATTAAAAGAATCATTCTTTTGCAAATTGCCTCTGGCGAATGCAGAACACAATTTAAAGAATACATGCATTTGAAATTGGAAGAAGAAACAAAGAATTATAGTTTATTTAGTTCCTTTTCTTATTTGATTCTTCGGTTGCTTTACATTAAAATTTGAATGAATATATTTTTCTTAAAGAAGTACAATTTATTTATGCTCTAATTTAGGTTTGTAAACACATCTTAAAAATTGTTTCTTTAAGAATTTGATATAAAGTTATTAGTTAATAACTACAATATTTATGTATTCATTCAACTTTCAAATTGTAATTCAACAAGAAATAAAGAATACGAGAAATTACAAGCATATTCGAAATTGTGTAGAGAAGTAATTTTGCATATTTCATTATTAATCTGTTTGCAAAATTTGCAAAAAATTAAACTTTGCTTATAGTTTATATTTTCAAATTGATTCTTATACATAAAATATGTTTTCATATACAGCATATAACGTTACATATAAAAATATAAAAATATATGATGTGAGCAAGCAGCACATGACTTTCCTTATATAATGCAATGGATTTACTAGTTTTACAATAAAAAAATAATGTATAAGATCCACGGCGCTGTGTTTTTATCCTTGAATTGTACATTGGGTGATTTTCAGGATGACAACATGTAAAACTATTTCAAAATACTCAATTAACTTACACTTTGCGCAACTAAAAAAAAACAATCATCAATATTGATAGCATCCTCAATAAGCGATCCATATATTAAAATACTTGAATAATTACTTCATCATCTAGCAGTCATTTTCATTCATTTAGCGTCATTTTTATTAATTTCGCGAGAATTTCGTTTGTTTGGCAACATTTAAAAAAGTCGATATTCCACGATATTCCGCGAAAATCTCGCCAAGCGTTATGGACGGATAAATAAGTTATTCTTGTATCAGATAACTGACTATTGGCATCCAAATACGACAATATTACCTAAAGTATGATTTTTCATGAATGGAACTATCTAGATCCACGAGAATAATGCCACCCAATTTATAACATGATATTGCTTATGAAAAGTGAACATATTTCAAAAAAAGGTAATATTTTTTTACTTTTATATGATTTTTTGATAATTTTTTTGAAAAATGTACAATATCTCGAGAACGGTGCACGATAGAGTTCTAAAATTTATTGTAATCGTTTTCTAATGAAAAATTACATAAAAAATGACTATTTTCGTAATTTTATTAAAGGTTTTGAGTTTTCGAGGAATTTTTCAAAATTTCACTTGAAAATTTAGCGGGTTCTGAACATGCGATTGCGTATAAAAACAACAGGCGTCCAGTGTTCATGGATTGTAATTTTTGTACCAAATTTCGTTCGAATCAGTCCATTAGTTTGTCAGTTATCGTCTCCACAGACTCACTGACACACACACACACGAATACACACACACACAAACACATACATCATCTCAAAAACGTCTGATTCGTTTTCAGGGATGCTGGAATCGTGCTCTCCCGTCGAAAACTCGAATTTGAACTTTTGACCTCGTCACAATACTTTCTTTATACATTATATGTAGTATATAAGGAAAGTAAAAATGAACAATTTTACAACTGTGGAAGCATATTCACTAACCAACCAGGAAACATTTTGTGGCCTCAATTTTTAAAGCTATCTTTGAGTAATATTACGTGAACACAAATTTTGAGTCATATTTTTTTTTCTTTTATCTCGTCAGGATTTTAAATATACTTTGGTTCAAATCACAGTTTGAGCTTATTGCACAATTGCACTATGTTTCTGAAAAGCAATATCAATACTGAAATAAAGGTTTAAATTATGATTTTTAATATTATCACCGGGTAAAACAATAATAGATGAAGTGATAAATTATACGAATTTTCTCCATTTTTTATATAATATATATGATGAAATTGAAAATCTGTTTGTCAGTTTGTTTGTTTGTCTCATCATCACAGGAGACCAGTTTTACTTATTTTCATGAAATTTTGAAGGGAAACTGTGGTATGGTCTCACTTAAAACTTAGGGTTCCAGTTGTTCTTCTATCTATCTATTTTCGTGTCTCTTTGATTGTTTCTTCATTTTTAGCGTTATCCAATATTTAATAATCCTCCAAACAAACACACCCAATCGTTACTTGAGTTTCCAATCTGACTTAATCATTTTTTTGCCTCTCCATAATAAATGCAATTTAAACTATGAAAATGTGACCCGATTGTTGCTGATGCCTCTATCTCCAAAATTATGAAAGCTTTGTGCATTGACGACATAAAAAAACCTTTTAATCTCAAAGTCCATAAATAAAATATCTCTCTATATTTCTTCCCCTAATATGAAGACCAAAAACGAAGTCTATAAAGAAGCTATTGAACAATTGTAACATTGTGCTTGCTGTGAACGTGTAATATTCTCTCTATGGCGCCTTTTCTTTCGTAGCATATCGAAGACCAGACAGTAAATACACAGTCGATGACGTGAGTATGACGCAAGCATGACGTGAGCTAAGGGTTGCCATAATTTCCCTCAGATCGGAGAAGGGTTGCCAGGTTTGGCGATTTATGGCGCAATATGGCGATATTTGGCGACTTCTGGAATATTCGAGAAAGACCACGAAGTAACTAATAGTCTACGATATATTACATAATTATAGAGCCGACGCAGTGGTCGAGTGGTCAAGGCGAGCGTTTCCACAACAATCGCTCGACCGCCGCGTTGTGGGTTCGAGTCCCACGTAAGGCATGGATGTTTGTGTTGTGGGCGCAGTGTGTTCCGCCCCCCTCTGGTGCGCCTAGGGCAACGTCCTAGGACGGCTAAATGGTTTACGTTCTGGCCGCTGACAAAAGCGAATGATGAAAGTCACGTGCCTGGCCATTTGATAAAAAAAAAGATAATTATAGAAGTTTCTGCAAAGAGAGCCTATAAAAAAGGGTCATTGTGCTTGGAATAAACTTAAGTTATCCAGAAACTTGGACCCATTCTGGTATCCTGCGTGCAAGCTCACGATACCAGAGGCTATGTTCATAGCATTATTATCTATATAAATACAATTGTAAGTTTTGTTTCTGTCTGTCCGTCCATGTATTATATCCGTACGGAAGAACTCACCTCATTCCTTTTTCGAAGAATTATTACAAATTAAAAAAAAAAAAATACTACAAATATTAAAAGGTAACCCCAAAGTGTAAATTTTAAATTTCTTTACAGTATACATTCCCTACCAAGAGCGGTTACGCTATAATTTATTATATATCTTTAGGTTTCTAGAAAATAGTGGTATTCGGACCTAATAAACATGCTGTTATATTTCTCACCAATTGCAAAAAATATCTATAGTTCTGTATAGGAAGTGAAAATGCACTTCGCAGGGAAAAGACGTAAAACAAATTTTGCAATGTAAAAAAAAGGGATCGGCTTCTTACGAGATCAAGTTAAGCCTGTAAATCCTTGACTGGATTTTCTGAAAGTAATCAATAATCGTAAAGGGCCCTTCGAGCGCAGGACGTTCCTTGTTCCATAGAAAGACTTTCTTTCACGTATTAGTGATCAAGCCATAATCCACCTCGGGTGAGCTCTTCTTGTTTGGCAGTTTGTTTCTTCTATGGTTAGATATGTGGTACCGTGATATATTTTTGGACGAGAAATTTCATTTTTATAATATTTGGATTTTTGGGATAAAATACTTTCTCATAAAAATATATTATAAAAGATATAGAAAAATAAATTATATTAAAAGATAATTCACATTATAAATCACTCGCTGTGTCACCCAATATATATTTAAATGTATTATAGATTTATTTTAGTTATTTTTTACCATATTACTTTCCTGACATATATATACATGCATAGTATAATGGATAGGGAAAGTATTGTCACGGACGCGAAAATTCGAATTCGGCAATTTGTTTCTTCTAGGGTTAGATGTGTAGTACCGTGATATACTTTTGCACCGTACATCTTATTTTTTAAATAATAGATTTGCTTATGGCACAACGATTTTTCCTTTACAGAAGCATATGTTATAAAAGATGTAACAAAATAAATGATATAGAAAAAAAAATCTGATGTGGACAACACATGACATTCCTTATATAATGCAATGAATTTAATACTTTTGCAGTTAAAAATAGGTTTTTCTTATAGTAGATACTTATATTCTTTCCAAGATATTGAATTTTCTTCAATGAGTCGTCATTTTCATTGATTTAGAGTCATTTTTATCCATTTGGCGAGATTTTTGTTAATTTGGCAAAATTTAAAAAAGTCACCAAGTTGGCGATATTCCGCTAAATTCGTCTCCAAAATCTCGCCAAGCATTATGAACGGATAAATAAGTTATTCTTACAGCAAATAAATGACTACTGGCGTTCAAATGCAAAGTATTACTCAAAGTATCTTTTTTCCTAAATGGAACGAGCTAGCTCCGCGAGAATGATGTCACCCAATTTATCGCATGGTATTACATATGAAAAGTGAACATGTTTCTCAATAGGAAATATATATTTTTTATTTTATATGACTTATGTATTATGTATGACACTAATTTTTTTTTAAATGTGCAATATCTCGAGAACGGTTCATGTTAGCGTTCTAAAATTTATGTCAATCGTTTTCTAATGAAAAATGACATAAGAAATGTCTATTTACGTAAGTTTATTAGCAGTTTTGAGTTTTTGACGATTTTTTCAAAATTTCACTCGAAAATTTAGGGGGGTTTTAAACATTCGATTTCGTATAAAAACAGTAGGCTTCCAGCGTTTACTGATTGTGATTTTTGTACTAAATTTCGTTCGAATCAGTCCATTCGTTCGTCAGTTATCGTCTCCACAGACTCACTAACACACACACACACACACACACACACACACACACACACACACACACACACACACACATACTTTCACACACACACACACACACACACGCACGCACACACACACACGCACACAAACACACACACACGCACACACACAGACATCACTTCAAAAATGTTTGATTCTTGATCAGGGATGCTTAAAACGTGCTCTCCCGTCGAAAACTCGAATTCGAATTTTCGACCCCGTCACAATACTTTCCTTATACATTATGTATATAAGGAAAGTAAAAATCTGATGTGGGCAACACATGACTTTCCTTATATAATGCAATGAATTTACTACTTTTGCAGTTAAAAAAATGTTATTCTAATAGTAGATACTTATATTCTTTCCAAGATATTGAATTTTCTTCAATTAGTCGTCATTTTCATTGATTTAGCGTCATTTTTATCAATTTGGCGAGATTTTTGCTAATTTGGTAACAATTAAAAATGTCGCCAAGTTGACGACATTCCGCCAAATTCGTCGCCAAAACCTCGCCAAGCGTTATGGACAGAGAAATAATTTATTCTTACAGCAGATAAGTGACTATTGGGGGTTCAAATACAAAAGTATTACTCAAAGTATCTTTTTTCATGAATGGAACGAGCTAAATCCACGAGAATGATGTCACCAAATTTATCGCTTAGAATTACATATGAAAAGTGAACATGTTTCTCAATAGGAATTTTTTTTTATTTTATATAACTTTTTGATAATTTTTTTGAAAAATGTACAATATCTCGAGAACGGTTCATATTAGCGTTCTTAAATTTATGTCAATCGTTTTCTAATGAAAATTTACATAAGAAATGTCTATTTGCGTAACTTTATTAGCGGTTTTGATGTTTTGACGATTTTTTCAAAATTTCACTCGAAAATTTTTGGAGATTCTGTACATTCGATTGCGTATAAAAACAATAGGCTTCCAGTGTTTACGGATTGTGATTTTTGTACCAACTTTCGTTCGTATCGGTCCATTCGTTCGTGAGTTATCCTCTCCACAGTCTCACTGACACACACACGCGCGCACACACACACACACACACACACACACACACACAGACATCACTTCAAATATGTTTGATTCGTGATCAGGGATGCTTGAAACGTGCTCTCCCGTCGAATACTGGAATTCGAATTTTCGACCCCGTCACAATACTGTCCTTATACATTATGTATATAAGGAAAGTAAAAAGCTATAAAGTAAAAGCATTGTGAAATTAATAGTAATTCACATTAAAACCGTTACAGAAGACATTTATTTGACATTATGTATTGACATTTATTTGGAGACATAACATGATTATTAGACATAACATGATTAGGCAAATTGCTGTCCTGACTTGATGATCTTGATGTCTTAATCAATGACACAATAAATCATCAATTAATGATACTTACGTGACAGGAAACTGGTGAAGAATGTAAAAAATTCCCTCCGTCATCGACACTGTACATATGACGTCGAGAAACTACAAAATAGTAAACATGAAAACGCCATATTGAACCTGTTGTTGAAATAACTACAGGTTCAATAACTGCGGGTTAAATTCCAAACAGCTTGTTCGGAATTCTTTATTACTTTCGCCAACCTATTCGCCAAATTAAATTTTCTTTCGCCAAATAGAGTTTTTATTCGCCAAATTTTATTTTTACGTTCCATTTGAAAATGTTTTTTGATTTATAAAATTTTCAAATTCCAAAGATCATTATATTGGAAAAGACAAATAGTATAGTAGTACTCATTACGATTAATATACAACAATTTTCGATTTTGACATTTACTGAATTCATAAGCGCCTATAATTTTACCAAATAATTTTTTCAATCACCAAATTGTATTTTCCATCTCAAAATGCGACAATCGCGACAGACAGTGCGATCCTTGCTTGGAAGGGACTCAAACCCTTGATATCTGGATATTTAAATCCATGCTATACATCTTAAACTTTCTGGGCCCGTTTGGGAACCAGTGCCTATTTGATGCAATGTAGACAAATGATGGGGGTCCGCTAAATTCTGTGGGCGAATCTTTCTTGCTCAATGCAATATTTTCTTTACAGAATTTGTTTCCTAGAATTTCCGAGAATTTGCTTTTGTTTGGAGGGTCCCGTCAAAGCTAGAAGAATCCCTGACTGTTTTACACGAAGTTTAGAAGACGTTAGGAAATGATGCAGCTGAAATTATTGACTTATAATGCTATCAATTTTCCTGAAACTGTTTATAGGGGGGTCTTATTTCCCCCATTAAATGCGCCCTTAACTAAAAATATTGAATCATTTTAAGAAAAGAAAACTCCATAAATTTACATCAATTCTGCAAGTTCAGAGTTAGAGATCATGATCAAAATTTATGTTTTAAGCTAAGTATAATGATTTTAAGCTAAGAAGTTTATAATTATCTTAAGTTACTCAGGATTGCAATGTATCTAATTCTCACATCCTAACAATTATGATTGAAATAAAGCTTTCTAAGACGAAATATATCAGCGACAATGTGAAATCACCAACTTGGCACTGCTGGGGTTTGATACCGAGACCAACTCGTATTAGACCAGTATCATAGTCTTAAGCTAAAGACTTCTGCAGCTCAAGGCATTGGTCTGCCTTATCAGCGTTCGCTACATATCTGTTTTCCAGAAAATTAATTTATGCTAATGAACAGTTATAATACCTTTATATTTTTATAACTGTTATTATATCAGTTATTATATCAGTTACTTACAGATAGAATAAAGTTTAAATAAACTTCTGTTAAAAATAATTTTACCATTAACATTTTTTAGGTTGAGGTTAGACAGCGAGGCGGCAGCATTGACATTAAACTTGAGTATTGTTTATGATCAATAAATTCACCAGTTTGCAATGACAACAGCACGCAACGAAGACAGAAAATCTGACAAGGATCAGGCAAAACTGCCTGGTCTGACCCTAAACCAACGTCACTGATGAGAGGCGATGCTACAATCAATAAGGAAAACACAAATTCAAGAAGGCGTGGTTCTCCGAAACCATGTTTAAAAATTGTTATTTAACATAACATCTGATGTGGGCAGCACATGACTTTCCCCGCAGACTTAAATTCATATTTTCTTTATTTCTTTAATAATTCATTAGATTGAGTTTTTAATTGCACCAAATAACACTAAATTTGAATTTTTATTTCAATTTTTGTTTTTGTTTGGTAATGGAACATTTTTCCGATAGCTGAGTAACAAAAATGCAAGAAATCTCAAATATCTTGAGAACGGTTAGTTCTAAAGTATAATGGAGTGTGTTATATTTTTTTCCTTGTCAAAATTTGCGTATAAAACAAGAATTAAATTGATACGTTTCAGCATACGTAGTCTTTTTTTTAAGATTTTGGCGATTTTTTCGGGCCATTTCGTAAAAAAAGGCAGGTTGTTCTTTTCCGAATCGTACCAAAATCTGATCAGCACCAGAATGTCCCACAAGTAACTTATCTACCGAATATTGTAAAATTTGGTCAATTAGTATTTTGGCTAGAGCGACTAATGGAATTTCTATTGGCCATTTCGCAAAAAAGGCGGATTCTGTTTTTACGAATCGTGGCAAAATCTAATCAGCACCAGGGTCATACTCAAGTGACTTACCTACCAAATTTTATGAAATTCGGTTCATTCGTTTTTGAGTTACAGTGGATACATACATTGCACAGACACACAGACAGACACACACATACAGGCACACAGACAGACACACACACAGACACACAGACAGACACACACACAGAAACACACACAGGCACACACACAGACACACATACAGACATACACACAGACACACAGACAGACACACACACAGACGTCACGTTAAAAATATTTTTTTTCATATTCTAGAGGTCTCGAAACGTATAGATCCGTCGAAAACTCGTGTTGCGATTTTCGGCAGGATTCCAATACTTTCCCTACACATTACCATGTATTGCAGGGAAAGTAAAAAAACAAGACTGCAGGAGATGTTTGAAATTTCGAGAAGACATTTGAGTCTATCCATAATGATGAGACAGTATTGAAAAAAATTCGATGTGACGAAGTAAAAATTTCAGAAAATTAGCATCCTCGTGTGATTTCAAGGACCAAAGGCGACAAGTGTTCAACAAGTTATACGCAGTTGTAGGTACGCACTAGTATCTACTTGTATAATGTTGTAACTCGAGTTTTAGAAATATTTTATATTCGGCAAAACAAGTTCGATCATCAGTCTATTCTAGTAATACTACGATTTTGGTCTCACAACGACAAGAGTTAGGTTTCACATTTTTAAGAAGCCACATATTTGGAAAAATATTGCAAGCACTATTTTAAAACTTAATTTAACAATAAATGATTAAATGCAGAAAAAGCTAAAAATGAGTCTTTAATGACCAATATTGATATTTCTCATTTCAGCTTGAGTAAGTATTTTAACTTTGAGAAATTGGAAGGATATGAAGGTTTTTCACTATGCCACGTATTTTGTCATATTTTAATAATTTTTAGCCCTTTATAAGCTTCTTTAAGGAGCTGCTACATAGCTACAAGAATAGGAGAATTATTTAATATCCAGCGTCTGGTCGTTGGGAAAGATGCTTAAATCTTAAGAAATGATTATATTGCCTTATATTTTTTATAACAAAAATATTAAATTCTTTATAAATTAAAAAATGTATTTACATTTACTAAATTCATGAAATGAAATTTCATTTCCATTAACTAAATTTATATTATATTTCAAACTCAAAATTCTAAATTATGCTGCAATTCGTTATATGAAAGGATTTGTTCTTTATCCCTATCTGTCGATTTAAATATCTATTATTCATCATAAGATTATATAACATCAAACCCTTTTGAAACGTACTCGTCTGCTATAAATGCGTAAATGTCTAAAGATTATTCTTTGGGAAATATTTCTAAATTGTATGGCCTTACAGTGAAATTTTTATCCTTACATATGTCAATATTATGGTGCTAAATAGGTATTTTTCTAGAAGCATTCCTAAAATGTTTCTAAAGCTTTACAAATGGATGCATAGGAATAGGAATATACAGAAAATGAGAATTACAATTTTTGCCTACGTAAATATTCGATTTCTGAATAGAAATATTTCTCGGAAAAGTTCCTTAGCATAGATATTATAAACAAATAAGATGTTATAAACAAATTCGTAGAACTAAGCAAAACGAGAAAATGCAACTTTGTCTTCAATATTAGGGTGTTGAAAGAAATATTCCTCAAAAAGTTTGCAGAATCTGTATAAGACATTGTAAATCAATTCATAGAACTGCGCAAAATATGATAATATATATGTTAACTGGAAAAAAAATAAAATGTCTTCTGCGGAATAAAAGAAGTTTTTATTTTTCAAGATCAACTTAAGCCAATAAATCTACATTGGACTTTCAAAAAGTAATTCATTATCGTATGAATTCGCACTAAGAGGTGATGGGAAAAATTCATCGTTAACCGAAAACGATTTATTTTATGAATTACAGATTGAAACAATAATCTACCACTTGTAAAGAAGTTGTTTGTAAGTTTCTTTATCATTTAATTAGGAGTACACTAGCCGCCATCAGCAACTAACCTGGTGGCCTTTTGAAAAATCTCATATCTTAAAATAAATAGGTGCATAGGCTTATTATTCTAATCCTTAAGAACCTAATAATTTCGACAAGGAAAGGTCCAAGGGTCAAGACGTCACATCTATATCTACAGTGAAGTGACAATGTCTTATGGAATAAAATTGATTTCAGCGACCCTAGCGGAGAATGAAAAAGTTAGGATAAAGAACTGGGCAACAAATAAATAGATGAAAAAAACAATTGCGAAGTTGGTGAGCATTATCAAAGGAGTAAGAATCATAACTTCGATAACTTGCAAGGAAAGGTTCAAATGGGAGCAAGTCAGATCTATCTGCAGTAAAGTGGCCATGTCCGATCGAATAAAAGTGATTACAGCAACCCTAGAGAAGAATAAAAAAAGTTAGGATAAAGAACTGGGCAACAAATAGATAAAGGAAAAACTAATTACGATGTTGGTGAACATTGTCAAATGAGTAGGAATGAGAAAACATTTGTTTAGCACAATATAAATATTGGCGAATTGCTGTTGAGATAATAAACATTTGAATTCCAGAAAGATTATTAGCCTATTACCACGTATTTTTGCAAACATTGCAGGAGTTACCGTGTTAGAGGTCTTCTGTGTGTAACATAGCTAGTTTACAGCAAAAATCAAATTTGTAAAACAATTGTGCGTGATACATATTTTTTTTTAATTTTGTACCTGGAATTATATTTAGGGCAGCTGGAATAATCAAAAAAGTTTTTCTTCATAGGCCTGTGATGAATATAAGCTGTTGAACTTTTTAACAAAATAATATCAATTCGTCTCTCTGCATTACAAAATAATCTTATGTGGGCAATAAATGACTTTCCTTATATAATGCAATGAATTTACTTCTTTAACGGTGAAAAAGTTATGAAAAGATCCACGGCACAGTGCTTGTAACGTTAAACTATACATTTGGTTCCAAAAATTGTACATCCGAATGACAACATCTAAAACTATTTCGTACCCAAATAACTTGTGTTTTACGCAAATCTAAATTAACAATTATCAATTTTGATAACATCCTCAATAAGCAATATAGTCCATATATTTCAATATTTTAATAATATATTCATCAATTAGGAGCCATTTTCATTAACTTGACTTCAATTTTGCAATTTTGACGATATTTCGCCAATGTGAGGACAAATATCGCCAAGTTGGTAATATTTAGAAGAGCATTTCTTATATGATAAAGGGTATGCCGATTACATGAAGAGATTAAAAATTTGCAAAATGCATTCTATTTGGCATCAATTTGATAACATTTTAATCAATTTGGCAACATTTAAAAATGTCGACAAGTTGGCGATATGCCGCCAAATTCGTCTCTAAAATTTATTCAAGAATTATAGTCAGAGAAATAGGTTATTCTTACAGCAGATAAACGACTAATGGCGTCCAAATACAAAACTATAACCCAAAGTATCTTCTCTTATAGCAGATTATTATCCTTTTCAAGATATTGTATAATTATCAATTAGTCTTCATTTTCATTGATTTAGCGCCACTTTTATTAATTTAGTGACATTTTTTTTTAATTTGGCGATATTTTCGTCAATTCGGTAACATTAAAAAAACTTGCCAAGTTGGCGATATTTTGCCAAATTCATCACCCCAAAATTTCACCAATCATTGTTTATGGAGAAATAGATTAGTCTTATGGTAGATAAACGACTAATGGCGTCAAATTACAAAGCTATTACTTAAAGTGTCTTCTCTCGTGAATGGAATGAGATAGATCTACGAGAATGATGATAATAAATTTATCGCATAATATTACATATGAAAAGTGAACAGATTTCACAATAGTTAATACATTTTTTTTAATTTAATGTGATTTTTTGATAAATTTATTTGAAAAATGTGTAATATCTCGAGAATGGTTCATGCTAGCATTTTAGAGTTCCTGTCAATCATTTTTTAATGAAAAATTACATAAAAAATGATGATTTATATAACTGTTGAATGTTAAAATTTTTTGATGATTTTTTAAAATTTGATTTCAAAATTCAGGAGAGTTCTGAACATTTGATCGCGTGTAAAAACAATAGACTTCCAGTATTCACTGATTGTGATATTTGTACCGAATTTTGTTCGGATCGCTTGATTCGTTCGAGAGATATCGTCTCCATAGACTCATTGACACACACGCATACAGAATCACCTCAAAAACGCCTGATCCGTGTTCAGGGATGCTTGAAACGTGCTTTTCCATCATAAACTCGAATTTAAATTTTCGACCCTGTTACAATACTTTCCTTATACATTATACTATGTATATAAGGAAAATAAAAATAGCTTTTGCCGCTGTTTGACAAATTTCTCGTTTCTCGAGACTCACTGCCTCGTATCGCGAAAACTATATTATGCAAAAAAAAAAATTTGGTACACCTGTACAAAAAGGTTTGAAAAACTCACTGAAATAAACCTTTTCTCGATATATACGAGTATTTTAGTTTAAGAAATATTTAATGTCAAAGTCAAGAACAAAATATTTGAGCTGCAAGTCCGCATTCTGGACAAACTAACAATATCAAGACCACAAATTTTTGCAGGCAGGTACCTACATATTGAGGTTTTGCAGAATGGAGCTTTTTTTTTTAATTTCGATGTAGTATGTGAGATATTTTACTTTTTATGCACTGCTGAAGTGAAAAATGTGCTTTCGTTTTGGCACGCCCAGCGATATTCTTTTTCACGTACGACAAAATCTATAGCAAGACCACAAATTTTGCAAGCTGGTATCTACATAGTTGAGTTTTTGCAGGATGGAAACTTTTTAAACACTTTACAACAAAATTGAAAAGTGTTTATGGCTTTGTTCATTCTGTCTGTCTGTCTGCACGATAACTGCCGTAAAAATGGCATTGTCGAAATGAAATTTTAGTATGTTTTTCAGACGGTCTGTGGAACCTATGGGAATATAAATAAATAATATCACCCAATTAGTTTTTTATTGAACCCGGGTTGAA
Organism: Amaurobius ferox; assembly: GCA_951213105.1. Classification (NCBI taxonomy): domain Eukaryota; kingdom Metazoa; phylum Arthropoda; class Arachnida; order Araneae; family Amaurobiidae; genus Amaurobius; species Amaurobius ferox. The sequence goes on along the minus strand of OX578146.1, from coordinate 84,088,642 downwards.
CAAATGAAATACATTGAGCCCTATGGGACCTAATTTTTCAAACATTTTTTAAGCAAATTTAAAATTCCCAAATTGCTTCGAAATTTTTAGGAAATATTCACATTATCCCATAAAATATATAAAAAAAATTTCAGTAAAATATGTTAAGTAGTTTTTTAATTAAAAATTATTTAATATAGGGAAAAAAAATTCATTTAAATTCTGACTTTTGGGATATCCTTCAGAAAGGAAAAAGATATATATTATGAAATAAATAACTTTCCAAGAGTTTAATCATTTTATATATGAGAGAGGCTTCACATTTTAAAATAAATTTGGTAGATAACAATTTTTCAATTTTTTTTTTTAATTTTATATAATTCTTCATGATATACTTATTTGATGGCATTTTTAATGCACTTTCCTATATCCCAGAGAGTTAAAATTTGGTACACAGCTTAAATTTGTTGGACATTTTATTTTACAAAAAATTGGTGGATCTTTAAATATAGATACATTTTTTTCGAAATGGCCTGCAAATAATCCCCGTTCACTTCTATAAATCATTGTTGTAATATTGTTAAAAATTCTGATGTAGGCAGCACATGTCTTTCCCTGCAGACTAATATTCACGTTCTCTTTATTTCTTCAAAAATAATTTTAGTATATCTGCACAAAATAACAGCCATAAGTATTTTAAATGAAATTGAATTTGCACGTTAAACTTAAATTTGGTTCTCATTTGATAGCTGGACTTATTGTCAAAGGTGGCGTAGCGAAAACGCGAATAAACAAGGATAAACAAGAATATCTCAACAACGGCTAGTCCTAGAGTAATGGGGTTAGTCTTATTATTTTTGTTGTCAAAAATCACATATAAAATAGGAATTTAATTGATATAGTTGAGCACACGAAGTCTTTTATTTTTATATTTAACGATTTTGGCGGGCCATTTCGCAAAAATAGCCCGTTCCTTTCTCCCGAATCGTACTAGAATAACCTACAAATGATTTATATACCAAATTTTGTTAAATTTGGTATATAAATCACTTGTAGGTTATTGAAATATTATACACCACATTTTGTTAAATTTAATCCATTAGTTTTTAGCCAGAGTGGATGAAGGTAATTTCTGGCAGCCATTTCGCAAAGAAGGCAAATTCTTTTATTACGAATCGTACTATAATCTAATGAACATCAGGATTTCCCACAAAAAACATACCTACCAAATTTTATGAAATTCGGTCCAATAGTTTTTCAATTAGAGTGGATGTAATATCCTCACAGACACACAGAAACATACACAGATACACACTTACACACACAGACGTCTTCCTAAAAATAGTTTTTTCGTGTTCTAGAAGTCCCAAAACGTGTAGATCCTTCGAAAATTCGAGTTCCGATCTTCGGCACGATTCCAATACTTTGAATACATACACAAACACGCACACATATATTATCTGTGTATCTGTGTATTATCTGTGTATCTAAATTCCGAGCCTATGCAATTGCAATAGTTGTGATTTTAAATGATCCCTAAACTTTTATTATTTCTTCAACGAAGCCTACTTTTAACTTATGCAGAATGCAAATATCTCAAGCGATTGTAAGGTGAGTTACATAAGAATTGCTGAATTTTTTTTCACACAAAATTATTTAGCTCTGGAGTCTGGAATACAAGTTATATGAATGAAATATTCATTGATTTTGCATAGAGAATCAGATGATTTATATTTCGATAGAGTTTTAAATATTTAAGTATAATAAATTACTGTAATACTGTGACAATGTAAAAGATATCACCACTGAATGTATCATTTTAGAAATTTTTGAATGAAATTGCATTTCAGTTGGAAAGTGTTTCATAATCAATGCTTAAGCATGATTGATCTTTCTTTAAATTAATTTCTTTAATTTCGATGTAGTTTATGAGATATTTTACTTTTTATGCACTGCTGAAGTGAAAAATGTTCTTTCGATTTCGTACGTCCACCGATATTCTTTTTCACGTACGACAAAAAATGCGATACATTTCTCGGTAATATTTTAAAATTATCATGATACTACAATAATTTATTACATTTAAAAACTTCATCGAAAACAAATTAACTTTATTCAACTGACGTCATCGGAAGATAAATCGCCTCTATATAAAAGCAGCAATTCATTCATAATTTTTTTAAATTCCTGTCATTCATCACACTATTATAATAATTTATTTTATTTAAAAACTTAAAACCATGGAAGTACAAGTAATTTAACTCTATGCTTAAAACTTCATCGAAAAAATCGTCTTCTTTGTGTAATATCAATGGATGTTTCATTCATATCAGTTATTTCGCAGACTCCATTGGCTAAATAATTTTGCGTTTTGCAGCAGTTCTTATACAACTCACTCTACATATTTTGGTGTTTACATTTTCCATAACTGAAGTTGTAGTTATTTCTACTTCTTTTTTCACTTAGTTATAGAAATAATCAGAGTTTGATGATCATTTAAACTCACATATATTGTAATTGTGTTGTTATAGAACATTGAAGCACAGAATTTAAACAAAAATTAGGCGGTTTTAGAACGCATACAACACTGAATATGAATTAAAAAGAACTTTGAAAATCACGATTTTGATTCAAGATGGATGCCATATATTATTTTGAAGTGGGTCACGTGATCTCTTCATATAATGGTCCTCCATATAAAGGGTGTAATTATTATTTTAATATTTTCATTTAAAAAACTGCTGAATATATTTTGCTGAAATTTTTTTATATATTTTACGGATAATTTGGATATTTCATAAAACTTTCCAAGGAATTTGTGCATTTTAAATTCGCTTAAAAAATGTTTGAAAAATGAGGTCCCATAGGGTTCAATGTATTTCATTTTTCAACCCGGGTTCAATCCAAAGCTAATTGGATGATATTATTAATTATATTCCCATAGGTCCCACAGACTGTCTGAACAACGTACTAAAATTTCATTTTGATAAAGTCATTTTTACGGCAGTTATCGTGCTAACGGTCAGACAAACAGACAGACAGACAGACACACAGAATGAACAAACTCATAAACACTTTTTAACTATGTTGCAAAGTGTTAATAAAAAGCAAACATAATATTTACTATGAAGTACAGTTCTATTTAATATGTATAATGATTACGTCGTTGTAATCTATATATTTCATTAGTCCATTGATAATTAGATTAATTTATATTTTTTCATACAACTTATATTTAATAAAAAGTACATTTGTAACTTAAGAAGAACAATCTACTAGTTAAAAAATAGGTATGAATATTTGAAAATATGTCACTTATATCAGTTATTATTCATATATTACATATTTCACGTATTCATGTATGAAATTAAGTCAATTATTGTTCAAAATAATTTTCTCTGACAAATTTTTGCTCACAGTTATATAAATCCTTGCCTTTTTTGTAGTAACTTTATAAAAAAGAATATTAAAAATATTTTAGTGTATTTAATATAGAATTGTATAGAAAGCGAAAATATATTTCTATGCAGGGAAAAGAAGAAAGTACTATATAGGGAGAGGAAGGTTTCTTACGGGATCAGCATTTAAGCCTGTAAACCGTTGACTGGATTTTCTGAAAGTAATCAATAATCGTAAAGAGTCGTTCTCGGGGAGGGTTCAGGCATTCCTTGTTCCAGAGAATGACTTTCTTTCACGTATTATTGACCAAGCCGGTAATCTACCATTCGTTGAGATATTCTTGTTTGGCAGTGTCTTTTTTAGGATTAGGTACTGTGTACTTTGATATTTTCTATATAACTACTAGAAACTTCATTTATTAAAATATTTGTTTTAAAAAGTGGTATACAACTTTATATAGATTTGTTTTTTAAATAAATATGTATGTGAACAATGAGTTGATAGAAAGACAAACTGAAATATAGCCAATGGCAGTGGTATCCCATACATTTTAAACATCGTTAAATGAAAAGAAAATATCTGCATTTATCGGTGCTATATCTATAAAATGTACTATATATTATTGATATTGAGATTACTCATATAGATTATTGAAATTAATTATATTATATACCATTATTGATATAATATATTATACAATCATATAATATATTTACAATATATTCACTTATATAATATACTAGCAGCATACCCGTTCTTCGTACGGATTATATAATATAAAGAAACATTATAATTCGCAATCATGTGCAAATTCTGTTAAAATATTAAATTTATTGCTCCTAAAGAGAAGTTTAAGAATATATGTTCTGAATATGCAAAATTATCTTCACGGGCAGATCTGAAGAATCCTGGCCCCTTTTGTACGCAAATTTACAAAAAAAAAGGGAATTGAATCAATATATGAAACCCCGTACTACCTATATTGTCGCAGATTAGAAAATATGCCAGTGTGTTAGTAGAAGATTACCCGTATTACAATATGAGTTTCAAAAATATTTGCCAAAATAAAAAAGATGACGTAATAAATTGAAAATATCAATAATCCCCGTACTCTTTATAGCAGAAGGTCGTAATTGAGACCAATATATGCTATTATATATCAAAACAAATGCCAATATACCTGAACTACTTATATTCTCGTAGATTAGAAGATATACCCGTGTATGTGTAGAAGATTAGTCGTACAACGTACAATATATGAGTTTAAACAATTTTTGCCATAATAAAACAATTTCACAATAACTTGAAAATATCAATAATCCCTGAATCAATAATCCTCGAAAATTTCAATAATAATAACGTTTAAACCTGAAGACCGTAATTGATACTATCCACTCAAAAATGCTATAAGCAAAATCAAATCGTTCTTTTTTAAAATATATTTTTATATCCATTTATTTATTATTCAAATCGAAAAAATAATTATTAAAATTAACAGACAGATTTTATTTAATTGCGTTTCTGAGCAACATCGCATAAGATAGAATCTTCCTCATAAACTGCGAAGTTAAATAACCATTTTGATTTCTTTATACTTTTCATTGTTCAGTAAAAGCATGTGAAAAATAAACCATGGAGATAGTTTTCCCATTTAAATCATGTTTCAAACAATTCATGTTTTCAGAAAGTGACTAATTAGCGCAAAAATTCTCCCATCAAACTCAGACGTAAAGTTTTAATTCACTTTCAAACGGTTTTCAAGATTTTCTTTTGGATAAACCACGGAGTTAGATAGTAAAACTCCTAGGAAAAGGTTTCGTTTTTCATTATTATCTCAACAACTCCTAGTCTTAGATACTCGAAACTTGGGCTAAATTTATGGAGGGCTATTTCAAGGCTATTCATAAAATTTCATCAAATTCGGTTCAGCCGTTCTCCGGTGATGATGAGACAAGCGAAAATTTCGATTTTTACTAATATCTCGAGAACCACTGTTCGTAGAAACTCCAAACATGGACAAAATTTTAAGTAACCCACAAAATTTCATCAAATTCGGTTGAGCTGTTCTCCTGTTATGACGGTACAAACAGACAGACAGACAGATTTTCAATTTTATTTATATAGATTTACAGAACGTAAAATAATTTTAGTTGTTTGCTATGAAATTTACGGGATACTGAACGAGAAAAATATTTCTTGGTAAACTAAAGGATCGGGCCAATACTGTATTCAATCTCTGATACAAAATATACACATTTAAAAGATTATTCATTTACATCTACACTATATGCACAGTGTATGACAAAAATTCGGTCCAAATCACCTAGCATAACTATATCTTTTCACTAAAATTTCTATATTGAAAATTATGGCTCTAAGTTAGTGATTCGCAACATTTTTATTGGTGCGACCCCACTGAAATATTATTTTATTTAAGAGATCCCATTCCACCATGTAATAAAAAATGCGAGTTAAGAACTATAATGATTATGCATTTAAAAAAAAAAAGACATTCATTTTATATTCGCAAATAATTTTTATATTTAGCAAATAAAATACCAATACTAAAATACCATCTAGCGAGCAATAGCATGTAAAATATTTTTGAAACATGGAAGTAATATTAAGAAAAAAGATTACGTAAAATGCTTTGCAATCCTAATATGAAATTTCAGTTTAAATCTATGTATTGAAAGCAAACCCGATATTTTTTTGCATCATTTCTGTCATCATTAAAAATATTCATCGACTCCTTAAAAAACCATCGCAACCCACGGGTTATTCAACAGTTCTCTAAGTTACAAGATAATGCACGGTTTTATTTTATGTAACAAAAGTAAACAATGAAAAGAAATTTCAGCTTAAATCCCTATATTGGATCGAAAATAAACACTACTTTTTTCGTATCCTTTCTGTCAGCATTACAGAAATTTTAGCGAGTCCTTAAAAAATCCTCGCGACCCAAGGATTTCCATCATTACTCTAAGTTACAAGATAACGTAAAGTTTTAATTTAGGTAACAAAACTAAACACAAGAAAGAAATTTCAGCTAAATCTATATATTTGAACAAAAACCCCTATTTTTTTCATATCCTTTCTCTCATAATTAAAGCATTTCAATAATTACTTGAAATACTTTCTCCACTCATCGCTGCTCAAAGTTGCGAGATAATGCACGGTTTTATTTTAAGTAACAAAAGCAAACAGCGAAAAGAAATTTCAGCTTAAATCCCTATATTGGATCGAAAATAAACACTATTTTTTTCGTATCCTTCCTGTCATCATTACAGAAATTTTAGCGACTCCTTAAAAAATCTTCGCGACCCAAGGGTTTTCATCATTGCTCTAAGTTACAAGATAACGTAAAGTTTTATTTTAGGTAACAAAACTAAACACAAAAAATAAATTTCAACTAAAATCTATATATTTGAACAAAAACCACTATTTTTTTCATATCCTTTCTCTCATAATTAAAGCATTTCAGTGATTATTTTAAACACTTTCTCCACTCAAAGGTTAGTCATCGCTGCTCAAAGTTACGAGATAATGCAAGGTTATATTTTAGGTGATAAAAGTAAACTCAAACAAGAATAATTATCCAACATATAAAAGAACATTGACAACCTATATAAGGATTGCAATTTTCATGCTTTTTCTCCGTTCCGATGAGTGAACCCTGCCACGCTTGGCTGAAATATGATAAAATAGTTCGAAACTAACTATGAAGAAATAGTGTGATTTTATAAGTCTCAGCTTACTGAGCTGTATCGGATACATTTTATTTTTCTAACATACATCAGGAGACTTAACGTGAACAGTGATAAAGCTGTCATAATTATGGAATAGGTACAAAACACTTTTTAAACTCATAAAATTATAATTTGCATACTTGGCTGAAACAGGGATATATATACGAAAGTGATATACTCAATATTACACTTTCAACATATATTTCAATAGTTTTTAAAAATTTGATGTGATCAGCATGTGACTACACATTCAAATTCATTTTCTCTTTTCTTATTTCATTCATAAATCATTGAATTTAGTAGCATAAATTAACACTGCTAATTATTTGAAATTATACTGAATTTTAAAGTTTTATGCAGTTTTGTTTCAATTCAATTTCATTTGGAGACCTGACGTTTACCAGAGCTGATGGGACAAAAATACGAAAAAACTAAAATATCTCGAGAACGGTTAGTCCTGGCTATCTAGGGTTGGTCTTATTTTTTTCGTAGTCAAAACTGCTTATAAAAAAGCATTTAATCAATACATTTGAGCAATTTTGGATTTTGACGATTTTTGCCAGTTATTTCTCAGAAAAAAAAAAAAAAAAATCTGATGTGGACAGCAAATGACTTTTCTTATTGCAATGAATTTACTACTTTTACAGTAAGAGAAATAAGTTTCTCATATAGTAGATATTTACAATTATATATATTCTAAATATATTATATACTCTCTATATATTATATATTCAATATATATATTATACTCATATTCTTTCCAAGATATTGAATTTTCGAAAATGAGTCGTCACTTCCATTTATTTAGCATCATTTTGGAGAAATTTCTGTTAATTTGGCAACATATAAAAAAGTCGCCAAGTTGACGACATTCTGCCAAATTCGTCGCCAAAATCTCACCAAACGTTATGCACGGGGAAATAAGTTATTCTTATAGCAGATAAATGACTATTGGCGTTCAAATATAAAAGTATTGCTCAAAGTATCTTTTCTCATGAATGGAACAAATTAGATCCACGAGAATGATGTCACCAAATTTATCGAATGATATTACATATGAAAAGTGAACATGTTTCTCAACAGTTAATATTTTTTTTATTTATGGCATTTTTTTATAAATTTATTTGAAAAATGTACAATATCTCGAGAACTGTTCAAGGTAACGTTCTAAAGTTTATATCAATCGTTTTCTAAGGAAAAATTGCATAAGAAATATCTATTTGCGTAACTTTATTAAAGTTTTTGACTTTTTGATGATTTTTTCAAAATTTCACCTGAAAATTTAAGGGGGGGGTTCTAAGCATTCGATTGGGTTTAAAAACAATAGGCTGCCAGTATTCACGGATTGTAAGTTTCGTACCAAATTTCATTCGAATCGCTCCATTCGTTCGTGAGATATCGTCTCCATACGCTCACTGACACACACATACACACAAACATCACCTCAAAACTGTTCGATTCGTGATCAGGGATGCTTGAAACGTGCTATCCCATCGAAAACTCGAATTCGAATTTTCAGCCCCGTCACAATAATTTCCTTACACATTTTACTATGTACATAAGGAAACTAAAAACTAGATTCTTATTTTTCGAATCATACCAAAATCTAACCATTAACAGGGTAGGCCACAAGTGACTAATATTCTGAATGTTTAAAAATTTGGTCATTACTTTTCAGCTAGGGTAGATACATACAACTTTTGCTGGCCATTTCGCTGAAAAGGACATTTTCTTTTCATCAGAATCTTATCAAAATCTAATCAACAACAGGGTCAGCCACAAGTGGGTTCTCTACCAAATTTTGGGAAATTTGGTCCATTAGTTTTTAACTAGAGTAGCACAGACTACATTACTTTAAATCTTCAGCTCTTCAAAATTCCAAAAATCTGAAATATCTTGAGAACGGCTCATCCTAGAGTTATGGAGTCAATCTTATTCGCTATATTGTCAAAAATTACATGAAGTAGTATTTAATTTATATATTACAGAAATTTTAGTCATTAATTTCATATCTCCACTATCTTTACTACCCATTTCTCAAAAACGTGTCGGTTATATTTTTCCGAGTCGTGCCGAAATCTAATCAGTATCAGAATAATCCTTATGGGACGTATCTACTACATTTTAAGAAATTTCATTTAATAGTTTTCCCTCTACAGTAAAAAACGTTCTCAGTTCTACAAAACTAAAAAACTTAAAAATATCGAGAATAATTTATCTTACAAGGGAAAGCTTTGCAATAGTTCTCTCGAATTGCAATCTTTCATGTCCTATCTTGTAAAGGACCATGAATAATGATAATATGCCACGGCTTTCATCTGTTAAGTGATAGGGGGCGCCACAATAACAATCTGAAATTGTTATGCAAACGTGCTCTACTGACGTGTATTATTAACATTTTAGTGTGAAAATATAATCCTTCTCAGTTATTACTTTCCTTATATACATAATGTATAAGGAAGGTATTGTGACGATGTCGAAAATTCGAATTCGCGTTTTCGACGGGAGAGCAAGTTTCAAGCATCCCTGATCACGAATCAAACAATTTTGAAGTGATGTCTGTGTGTGTGTGTGTGTGTGTGTGTGTGTGTGTATGTGTGTGTCAGTGAGTCTGTGGAGACGATAATTGACGAACGAATGTACCGATTCGAACGAAATTTAGTACAAAAATCTCAAATCGTAAACACTGGAAGCCTATTGTTTTTAAACGTAATCGAATGTTCAGAACCCCCCCCCCTAAATTTTCGAGTGAAATTTTGAAAAAATCGTCAAAAAATCAAAACTGCTAATAAAGTTACGCAAATAGATATTTCTTATGTAATTTTTCATTAGAAAACGATTAACATAAATTTTAGAACGCTAACATGAACCGTTCTCGAGATATTGCACATTTTTCAAAAAATTATCAAGAAGTTATATAAAATAAAAAAATTGTATGTCCTATTAAGAAACATGTTCACTTTTCATATGTAATACCATGCGATCAATTTGGTGACATCATTCTCGTGGATCTAGCTCGTTCCATTCATGAGAAAAGATACTTCGAGTAATACTTTTGTATTTGAACGCCAATAGTCATTTATCTGCTATAAGAAAGACTTATTTCTCCGTCAGTAAAGCTTGGCGGGATTTTGGCGACGAATTTGGCGGAATGTCGCTAACTTGGCGACTTTTTGAAATGTTGTCAAATTAACGAAAATCTCGCAAAATGGATTAAAATGACGCTAAATCAATGAAAATGACGACTCATTGTCGAAAATTCAATATCTTGGAAAGAATATAAATATCTACTATAAGAGAAACCTCTTTATTTTTACTGTAAAAATAGTAAATTCATTGCATTATATAAGGAATGTCATGTGTTGCCCACATCAGATTTTTATTATTATTTTGAAATAAAATGAACAATAATGGTAAGTAGTAAACGGTAAATTTATTACTAATATAATTTATATCTTATTAATTAGCTAAACAATTTTCAAGACATGGTCGAAAAGGTTGATCAAACACGACAAAGGCATGATTCCCTGCCGTATCGATCTATCTGATTCGCTGTCGTACCATAATGTATCCTTTTCAGTAATTTCGATTGTGTTTTCCAATTTCTGAATAATTAAATCAAATAGAAACTCTACAAATTCGTGGTCTTCCGGACCTGGAATAGGATGTGTTTCAAATTTTTTGTTGATTCTTGTTTGTAGCAAGTACAACACATTTCTAAGATTGATTGACATTTTAACAAATTTACATAATCAACAATTACAATAAATTTTAATTTCTAAACAAGCGCGTCAGTTTAACTAACATTTTACAGAGTACGAGTTAATTAATGAGTCTAAAGAAGGCAGCACAAACAGCTAACTAATGTAAATATCCATGCACAATAATACTATTGCATTTCACAAAACATACAACCAAATGATTATTAATACAGAAGCGGTGTCCTTTTTTCCATCTTCAGTCGGCATACCACCGATTGCAACACTGTTTCAAGTAAAAGTATAAAATTTAATTATGAAACACTTTAACCAATTTATAACAATGAAATTGACGTGCTACAAGCATGCAACACATAAACAAAATGCATTTCCGAGGTGCTGTGCATGACAACTTCAGATTGTTTTTGTGGCGCCCCCTATCACTTAACAGATGAAAGCCGTGGCATTTAATCATTATTTATGGTCCTTTACAAGATAGGACATGAAAGATTGCAATCCGAGAAAAATATTGCAAGGCCTTCCCTTGCTAGAGTAACGGAGTTGGTTTTATTCTATTAGTCGTCAAAATTAGGTATAAAACATACATTTAATTGATACATTTCTAGTATTTTATTTCATATCTTGACAATTTTTGCGTGCAATTTCTCAAAAAAGGCTAGGTTTCTTTTTCCTTCGAATTATACCAAAAACTAATCAGCACCATGGTAACGCTCAAGTAAAAAAATACAGGTTCTATATACAAGTTTTGTAGACCATTTCGCAAAAAAGGATGTTTTTTTTATCCCAAATCGTACCAAAATCTAATAAGCACCAGAGTAACCCGAAATTGATTTATTTATAAAATTTTATGTAACATGATCAATTACTTTTCGAGTTACAGTGAATACATAGTGTGAGACCAGATTTTGAGAAAGATTCAGTGAGGCAGTTTTATGTTTGTATTTACGATGTCTGTAATGATTAACAATAGCATCAGACTTAAGGGTACCAGTTTTAGGGCACCCTGACCCGAAAGGTCAAAGTAGGCAATAAACCTTGGAGGCCAAGGTGAAGCCACGAAAGTGGTTAAAGATGTTATCCAATGTTCTGGATATCTGGTCGCATTGCCCTGAGGTCGACCAATCATAGCGTAAGGGACGTTACACGTTATAGACCGCAGGCAAAAGAGGCGACAACCAAGAGAATATTCAAGGTCTACGTAAGAATTGAGATGCACTTCGACGACAGCATTCACGACGACTCCTACGTAAGAATGAAGCAAGGAAGAGCGACAATATCGTGATATACAGTTGTTCCAGAAGTGCTCGGGTATAACACTCAGATAGTCATGCGATATGATCGACGAGTACAAGTACTATACCGCGAGTTGGTTCCAGTAAATACGATCGACATTCAGTATGAGCTGGTGATAAAAAAGTCCAAAGACAGACATGAACGTATGTGTTCCAAGTGAAGTATTGGAATAGCGACGAAAATCGCAACGTGGGTATTCGACGGATCCACAAGTTTTGGGACCTATAGAACACGAAAAAAATATTTTTAGTATGACGTCTGTGTGTCTGTGTCCACTTTAACTCACAACTAATTGACCAAATTTTGTGAAATTGTATAGGTAAGTCAATGTATTTATCAAAAAATCAAATAAAATTAAAAAGCAGGTGTTAACTATTGGGAAATATGTTCACTTGTCATATGTAATATTATGCGATTTGCTATCACTATTCGTATGGAACTAGCTCAGTCCACTCACGAGAGAAGATACTTTGGGTAATAGTTTTGTATTTGGATGCCATTAGCCATTTATCTATAGAATAACCTATTTCTCCGTCCATAACGCTTGTCGAATTTTTGGCGACAAATTTCGCAGAATACTACCAACTTAAGAGATTTTTTTAATGTGGCCAGATTGATAAACATTTCGCTAAATCAGATAAAACGACGACTAATTGATGAAAATTCATTTTCTAAGAATACAAAAATCTACTATATTAATAACCTATTTCTTCTTCTGTAACACATAATCAAATTCTAGAGACGTATTTCGGCAGAATATCGTCAGCTTAGCGACTTCTCTAAATGTTGTCAAATTGATGAAAATATTGCAAAATTGATAAAAATGATGCTAAATCAATGAAAATGACGAATTACGGATGAAATATCAAAATCTTAAACAACATACATAAATCTACTATAAGAATAACAGATTTCTCCGTCCGTAACGCTTGGCAAAATTCTGGCGCGTATCTTAACAGAATATTACTAACTCAGCGACTCTTCTAAATGTTGTCATATTGACGAAAATGTCTCCAAATTGATAAAAATGACGATAAATTAACAAAAATTACCAATTATTGACGAAAATTCAATATCCTGGAAATAACTTAAAAATCAACCCATAATACCCATTAATAACCCATTTCTTCGTCCGTCCGTAATGCTTGAAAACAAATTTGGTGGAGTATCGCAATCTTAATGACTTTTTTAGAAATCTGATGTGGGCATGACTTTCCTTATATAATGCAATGAATTTACAACTTTTACAGAAAAAGAAATAGGCTTTTCTTAAGTAGATACCTATATTATTTTCAAGATATTGAATTTCCGAAAATTAGTCGTCATTATTCATTGATTTAGAGTCATTTTTATCCATTTGGCGAGATTTTCGTTAATTTGGCAACATTTCAAAAAGTCGCCAAGTTGGCGACATTACGCCATATTCGCCGCCAAAATCTCGCCAAACGTTATGGATGGAGAAATAAGTTATTCTTATAGCAGATAAATGACTATTGGCGTTCAAATACAAAAGTATTACTCAAAGTATTGTTTTTCTCATGAATGGAACGAGCTAGATACACGATAATGATGTCACCACATTTATCGCATGATATTACATATGAAAAGTGAACATGTTTCTCAACAATTAATATTTTCGTTTAATTTATGGGATATTTTGATAAATTTATTTGAAAAAATGTGCAATATCTCGAGAACGGTTCATGCTAGCGTTTTAAAGTTTATGTCAATCGTTTTCTAAGAAAAAATTACATATGTCTATTTGCATAACTTTATTAAAGCTTTTGAGTTTTTGGTGAATTTTTCAAAATTTCACTAGAAAATTTAAGGGGATTCTGAACTTTTGAATACGTTTAAAAACAACGGGCTTCCAGTATTCACGGATTGTGAATTTTGTACCAAATTTCATTTGAATCGCTCCATTTGTTAGCGAGACATCGTCTCCAGAGACTCACTAACACACACACACACACACATACTTTCACACACACACACACATACTTTCACACACACACACAGACAGACATCACCTCAAAAATGTTTGATTCGTGATCAAGGATGCTTGAAACGTGCTCTCCCGTCGAAAACTCCAATTCGAATTTTCGACCCCATCACAATACTTTCTTTATACATTATGTATATAAGGAAAGTAATAAAAGCCATGAATAGACGTCAGCTTTAATAAACTTTTAAAATTAAAGACAATCAAAATAGGTTTAAAAAGTGATTTAAGAAAAACTCCTTTCTTCGACGTACATAAATTTATAAAGCCAAAGTGCTTTCGGGCACCACCATGGCCTTCATCAGTGGCGAAGTGAAAAATACGGTGGCCAACAAATGTTTAGATATAGGCCAAATCGGCAGGCAAAATTTACATATTTTCTATTTACAATTTTACAATAGTTACATTATTTTATAAACAAGGCATTTAAAATTTGAATAATTATTAAATACAAATTTCAATTAGATGAAAGGTTCATTACCAAAATATGTCGTCGAAACACAAATTACATCAATTGCTAAATTCACAGAAAATTATGTAAAGGTTTGACTAGCATATGACAAAATGGAGTCGAGAACGAGTCTCCAAGCATAACTCAAGGTCTAAACAAGATCAAAATTGCAAATAGAATCACGGTACAAATAAATAAAAGTGATTCATAAAATAAAATATTACGCGGGTAATTGCAAATGATTAAAAGGAAAGTTTTATCAATTTGTGGTGCAGTAAAGGCAAAGCTTTATTAGTTGAAATTGTAGATTATTATTGTTAACATATCTTAACATGGCTGTAAACTGATCGTATTCGTGGAACTCATTATTAAATTATACATTGCGTTGTTTGCCGCTGATAACTCTCCAATTATTTATCTTTCACGCGAGTTCTGTAAAAGAATATTAATTAATATAATACTAAATTGATTGCACCATTTTAACTTTAACAATAAATCATTTATGAGCAACACAAAATACTTAATTACAACAACTATTCCTCTTGTTCGCGCCGGAGAGAAACAATGTGAGACCATTATTAAAAATACCTAAAATGTATTTAGGACCTGGTATCACATTTGAGGAACACATACCTTCAAGTCTGTCTTAGCTTAGTCACCAGCACGTACTTCGTCGATCATATGACTGGAATTAACGCGAAGTGTAATTCGCCGATAATATTGTACTGCTGGCTTGAACACTCGTGTATTTATGTCATTCTCTTAGTCTGTTCTCTCTAAGTATCTTCGTTCTATATCTCCGTACTTATGCCATTATAGTAGTCGGTTCTTTCTCATCGTTCTTCATTCTATCTCAATATCTTTCTAAGTGTCGTACTATTCTTATGTCACAAGTTGTGGCTGTTTTGCCTCAGGTCTGACACTCAGGTTCATGCGGAGTACGATCACGTTAAACAAGTGTGTCCGTGAGTCCTTTTCCGAGATGTTGGTGGTAGGGGAAGGAGGGTACGGTCCCTGTGGATGCCTCCCCCACTATGTTCCGGTCTAAATTGGGTGGCACTTCCCGGCCGTCCAAACAGTTACCTTACACCTTTCTGGTAGGTCGGACGGTCTGGATCTCAACAGCAACAACAACAACTATTCTTTTGCTCAGCCAACGGCCCTACCGTGCTGAAAACACCGGCTCTCGTTAGATCATCGAAGTCAAGCAGCATCGGGCGTGATTAGTACTTGGATGGCTGACCACCTGGGAACACCGTGTGCTGTTGGCAATCTCGGGTGCGGTAGCCCGGTGGTTTGCGCGCTGAAATTGCACGTTGCCACAATTGCCGCCGTGTTCATGCGGAGTACGATCACGTTAAACATGTGGATCCGTAAGTCCTTCCGAGAGGTTGGTGGTAGGGGAAGGAGGGTACGTCCCCTGTGGATGCCTCCCCCACTGGGTTCCGGTCTAAATTTGGTGGCACTTCCCGGCCGTCCAAACAGTTACCTTACGCCTTTCTGGTAGGTCGGACGGTCTGGGTCTCAACAACAACAACTCTTCTTTTGCTCCTATTGGCCGCCTTCAGGTTGACGTACAAGCATATTCTCAATTGGCCAACCTCTTACCCAATATCGTTGCTTCACCTTATTCTTAGATTCGTTCGACCCCTCTGTCTCGACGCCCCTAAATTTATGATTTTGGTTGACCTTTGGATCAGCGTGTCGTAAACACTGGCGTCATTGAGGCTGATGGTATTGTCCGACGTTTCAGACACAATAAATTACTGGCATAAAGCTGTCTCACAATTCTAGTGTGAGATCTATTTCTGGTCTCACACAGACATAGGATGAAAATTATCGTTAATAACATAATTAACAGGCTGCCATGAATTTAAGTTTAAACCTGCTCATTCGACTGTTAATACATTATTGCATCGAATTCGTTGGGATAAATATAAGGATAAAAATAACTTTAAATACCAGGTTGGGATGTACGTTGTCCCCTCTTTTATCTCCTGATAATGACTTTAAATTCTATATTGACAATACTAAAAGTACTGTCGGTATTCGTTTAAATGATCATGCTCGAGATGTTAAAAATGGTAAACTATCTACGGCTCTTACCTAGTGCGTTATTATGATAATTTTCATCCTATGTTTGATAAAACTGTCCTTTTAATCATTTGCAATAACCCGCGTAATATTTTATTTTATGAATCACTTTTATTTATCTGTACCGTGAGTCTATTTGCAATTTTGATTCTGTTTAGACCTTGATTTATGCTTGGCGACTCGTTCTC
The DNA here is from genome assembly GCA_951213105.1 of Amaurobius ferox. NCBI lineage: Eukaryota > Metazoa > Arthropoda > Arachnida > Araneae > Amaurobiidae > Amaurobius > Amaurobius ferox. Next base: position 84,071,768 of record OX578146.1, on the reverse strand, counting down.
GACTCCATTTTGTCATATGCTAGTCAAACCTTTACATAATTTTCTGTGAATTTGACAATTTATGTAATTTGTGTTTCGACGACATATTTTGGTAATGAACCTTTCACCTTATTGTAATTTGTATTTAATAATTATTCAAATTTTAAATGCTTTGTTTATAAAATAATATAACTGTTGTAAAATTGTAAATGCATAATATGTACATTTTGCCAGCCGATTTTGGCCTATATGTAAGTATTTGTTGACCACCGTATTTTTCACATCGCCACTGATGAAGGGCATGGTGGTGCCCGTAAGCGCTTTGGCTTTATAAATTTATGTACGTCGAGGAAAGGAGTTTCTACTAAATGAATTTTTAAACATGTTTTGGTTGTCTTTAATTTTCAAAGACTTTTTAAATGTTGCCAGATTGACGAAATTTTAGCCAAAATAATAAAAATGTTATCAAACTGAAAAAAATAATGCTAAATGGAAGGCAATGTTTTGCAAATATTTTATTTTGTCATATGATGGAATACGTTCTAATATATATGAAATTTTCTCCTCTCCGTTTGTTTGTAACTCTTGAGGATACATATGGTACACGTGACGAATAATCTAGCAAAATGCTAGAACAACCAATTTGAGGGCTAAATATCGACTTCGTTAAAGTGGGGCTAAATATCACCAATTTGGCGATATTTAGCCAAAGATTGAGGAAAATATCATCTAAATTGCAAAAATGTGCCTAATTAATAAATTTATTATTAAAATATTTTAATATATGGACTATATTGCTTATTAAAGATGCTATCAATATTGATAATTGTTAATTTAGAATTGGTAAAATATAAGTTAATTGGTTAAGAAATACAGTTTTACAACTTTTCATTTGGAAAGATGACAAATGTATAATTCAATGTTACAAATTCTGTGCTGTGGATCTTTTCATCATCCTTTCACTGTGAAATTCATTGCATTACATAAGGAATGCAATATGCTGCCCATATCAGATTTTTCTTACTTGCTGCAGTATTTTTATACAAAGCAGCGTTCTAGAAGCTATGCTGTAAAAAACCTTCTGAATGCATTGTATATTACGTATTTTTAATTGTATTTTAAGTACTCTTAAAATATTTCTGGTATAAGCAATAAATGCATATTAAGTTTGATTTATTTAAATATTTGTTCTCTGACGCGCTAGCATTAAATGTCAAGGCAGTGACACGTGTCGAGAGCACTACAAGACACTGTTATATAAATGATATCAAACTACACACCCTATACCTATATCTCGAAGCCTAGTGCGGTTAAGAGAATTTGCGTTGGAAAAATCTATGATCGTCTAGAATAATATTCCAAAGTTTCAAGGATCTACGAGGGTAACACTGAAATTTTTGAGACAGGGAAGATGATATGCGCTAGAAAAAAAATTATTGGTTAGATATCTAAATTTGAACTATTTTATGTCCGCAGACGATAATTTGTGGCAACAATTACAATTTAGCTATCGCAGAATAAATTTTAAAAGAAAAGAAAATGGAGTTGACGCGAGAGAATTATCGAGCTATGATTTTCTATGATTTTAAAGTGAAGCTAAATCAAAAGGATGTTTTCAACGTCCACAATTAGCTTATGGAAATGATGGCCACTAGATTTATTCGCCACTATATTCAAAAGTGTTTACAGAGTTTAGAGGAGGTCGAAATTCTCTCCTGGATGGAAAACACACATGAAGACCTTTGTCAGGTTTTTTAAATGCCGCCACATTGACGAAACTGTCGCCAAGTCGATTAAAACAACGCTAAATTAACAAACAAGACGCCAAATTTACAAAATTTAGAATCAAAACATAAGGAGTTTGATTTTTGATTGTATGAATGGGTCGGAATTCATGTGGTATAGTATGTATTTTTCAATAGGTGGTATTATATGTATTTTTAATAGGTGGTATAGTATGTATTTTTCAATAGGTGGTATAGTATGTATTTTCCTGTCTGTCTATCTATACTACTATGCGGAAAATTTGGCGACCTTGGTGATTTTTCAAAATAGTCAAATTGACAAAAAATTCGCCAAATTAATGAAAACGGTCAGCTAAGTTTTCGAAAATCACGCCGAATTGATAAAATTTAAAATCAAAACATAGGTAAGTATTATTTCGGTAAAATTAAATTATTAATATTATGTTTAATTTTGTCTACAATACATTTGAATAACTGAAAATTTGATGAAATATGTGAATTTTTAATAATAAAGTGCAAATAAAAAAAATAAAGAAACATCTCCTTATTAGTATAAAAACATTTTGGCATATTCTTATTAAGATAAAAATATATTGAAAAGCATTTTGGTATGCATTTCCTATTACCTAATCCACAGACAAATTTATAAACTGTATTAAAATCATTAATATAAACAGCACTGTTTATTAACATGCTAAACTACGTGAAATTTTGTAACTGAAATTAATATAATATTGAAAAAACGTAGTTTTTTCCCTTACTTAAAACATGGACGAACTTTTTTTGCAGAAATAGTTTTAAAATGGTAAATTCGCGTACAAACTTTTTTTTTTAAATCTCTTAACATTAAATGGATAATTTAATTAATTTTTATTTTAATAAATGTGGTCTAAAGAAATTGGTAAATATAATTTAAATATTTGTTTCAGAGGAGCGTTTCAGCGGCTCTGCTCACATGCAGTGTTTCTTTCAGGCATGTTTCCGGGGGGGTCGAAGCCCCCCCGGAGACATTTTATGTTAACTTAGTTTCCATTTATGTGATAAATATATATATAGGGCAAACAGAAAACTTGTCCCTCCACTAAATTTTCATTCGCCCCACCCCCGGACTAAAAAGTCCTAAAAGAAACACTGCTTACATGTATTTCCACGTTAAACTTCCCCTGCTTGACGGAATTGACTGCTTGTAACGTTATCGACAGCGCTACGACTCGGCAGCGCAAAGGTTACTTATGGAAGATAATGTTACCAGAATGCGAATAGTGTCTCCATGTAAGTAGCTCTTTGGAATTCGATCTTAAATTTTATGAATGGCTGAGAATTCAAACTTATAAATAGAGCGATGTTATATTAAGCATATTTCAACAAGATCTGTTTCTCCCACGTGGCAACTCATTGGCTACCTTGGCGACATTTGTGGAACTTATTTTAAATGTCGCCAAACTGACAAAAATGTTGCCTAATTGATAAACATTCATCAAATAGATGAAAATGGTCTTACATTAACGAAAATGATGCAAAATTGATAAAATTTAGACTCTAAATACAAAGATAGATTTAAATTTAAAATGTTATGAATCGAAAAGGAGTCAAACTACATTCGTCAAAAGTGAAATTGCAACACTATGAAGGATTGTAAGTAACCATATGCAAAACACAGTACCGGTAGAAGAGAGAGTCATATGCAAATGATTAAATAAACAAGCAAAGATGTGCGTAAAAGAAACATCTTTATTCAGTAAAGAATGTGACCCCTGTGATCAGCTAGCTATTCAGGCTGCTAAACTGCAATGCATGCTATCGATAAGGCTGTTAATTGTTGCCTGAAATAATTCTTGCCAAGAAGCGTCCACAGCAGCACGCAATTCGTCTACGGTATGTACCAGTGGTCCCCGGTGCACCTGACGTCCGATAAGGGCTCACACGTGTTGAATGGGAGAAAGATCTGGCGAGACTGCCGGCCAAGAAAGGATGTGAATTCCATTCAGGCTGTTGAGAGGTCGCGTGAGGTGTGCAGTGTAGCATTGTCTTTCTGGAACACCGTGCCGGAGACGGCCTGCACCAGTTCCCGAAATACAGGTATCACAACTTGTGTGACGTACTTGTCTACAGTTAGATTACCTGGAATGTACAGAGCGGTTCGCTGATCTGACATAATACTGCCCCAAGCCACGATGTTTGGTGTGGGGCCGGTGTGACTCTCGGTGTAATGGGCTGACAAGTGTCGATCCTCTGGAAGCCGCCACACCCGTTCACGGCTATTATTCCTTCACAGGCAGAAGCGAGATTCATCTGTAAACAATACCCGACATCATTCATTGGTCCAATTGCGATGACGACGACAACATGCCAGATGTACATGTCTGTGTAGAGCGCTTAATGCACTGCAGTGATTGACCGCCGTGAGCGCAGCTGTAACCTGTTGCGCGCAGCTGTAACCTGTTGCTTCATGCAACCTGCTGCAAATGGTTTAAATGCAACCATTGATGGTGGCAGGCTGCTTTGGTTGTCATTTAACATTGCGAACTGGTCACGATGAACCATTCGCTTAATCTGCCAGTCTGTGTACATTGTCGTGCGCCTGTTCGTTGTTTCTTCGGCGTGTTTTCTGATGTTCCTACGTCTATCATATCATATATCACTGGATGGTACTCACGTCTTGCACGCATCGACAAATCCACTGCACGTAGCCCCAGGATACGGTCTCGTTACCCAGACGTTAACTGCTGGTATACAATTCGCAGACGTCTTTTAAACATTGCATCTTTGCGTTTTCGAAAGATTGGCTGTTAAAAATCGTCGCTGATAGCGTTTACGAGATAAGCTGTCTGTTGGCCTTTATCACCCGAAACTGGGTGTCACGTGATCCGATACGTACGAAAACTTCATTTGCATATGATTCTCTCTTTTACCGATATTGTGATTTTCATATGTCTACGTTCATTCTTTCATAGTGTTGCAATTTCATTTTTGACGTTTGCAATTAACGTTACAATAAGTATTATTCAAAGTAGTATGTCTGTCTGTCTGTCTGTCTCACTTGGTATCAAATTTGGCGAAAAACTTTGCACTTTTAAAAATGTCGCAAAATTGAAGACAATGTAGCCAATTTGATGCAAATGGCACTAAATTTATGAATATGACGCCAAAATATAAAATCAAAACATGAGTATGAGTAATCATGATTTTATTTAAATGTTTTAAATGGCTTGGAATACAAACTAATTATTAAACGAATGGTATGTTAAGAGTGTTTCTACAGGGTCTATCTGTCTGTCCCACTTGGTGACAAACTTTGCTTAAATATCGTCAACTTGACGAAAATATCTCAAAATTACTAAATTGGTGCTAAATTGATGAAATGGCGCTAAATTAATGAAATGGCGCTAAATTAATGAAATTGACGCCAAATTGATAAAGTTAAAAATCAAAATATAAGTAATTTCGATTTTGCTTTTAAATTTTATAAATGGATTAGAATTCAAACTAATTATTAAACGGTATTAAGTATGTTTCAATAGAGTCTATTTGTCTGTACGTCTACCCACTTAGTGACAGATTTGGCGACCTTGGTGAGTTTTGAAAAAAGTGGCAAAATTTACAAAGCATCGCTATATTGCCAAAAATGTTATGACACTGTTGAAACTTCAATAAATGAGAATATTTGCACTATTTGTTAAATTTAATTGATTTGATAATTTCTGTTGCTTTCAGGAAATTACATATTCAGGAATTTGATATTATTTATTCAGAGTACGGCGAGTTTCACTGTTCGTAGGGAAGTTACACTTAACTAAGGTGTCTAGGGGTAGTAAATTAATTGCAATTTGTCAAATAGTGGTATAGTATATAGTCCGTCCACTTGGCGATAACTTTAGTTAATCTGACTAAAAATTTAACGACTTCTTTTAAATGATGCCAAATTGACAAAAGTGAGTCGAAATGACGTAAAGCGTTGTTAGAAATGTTTACATGAACAAAACGAAGTGTTATTATTTAACCAGTATATCTTGTGAAGTGCATTATTGACATTTATGCGTCTTACTAAATGATACAGTCAAGTGATTAATGTTTAATTATTCCATAACGTGCCACCAGAATAAAACAAATTGCCAATGAAATCCTCCATATAAAGCTCAAAAGAAATGAAATCAGTTTTATAAACCTCAAAAAATAATTTATATCCTCCTAAAAAGAATCTGAGGTGTAAAAAAAGGGGCGAGGAAAAATTTTCTAGTTCAGCTTACGTCCTTGCACGCACGTCCCACAAACAAACCTGATGAAATAAATAAAATGAAGAATCAATGTATAGATTACGTCTAATTCTACACTACCTCCAAGTTCAGAACAAAATTTATTGGTACTGTGGGAGGTGTGAACATGTATTATATTTCTTATTTCTTACATATATTACTTGAAAAGCTAGTTAGATTCAATATCAGCTTTGATATAGATAAATAATGTTTTTCTTGCAATGCTGTAATGGTTAATTTCCCATTTTCCTGAGTCTTATCTACTGGGTGAAATAAAATATAGCTTCTAGTGAGAAAGAAACAAAGCAGTGGAACTCGGCATTTCTATATGGTGATGCAGATATTTGTAAGAAAATATAAATGTTTCAGCTACAATGAAAATTGTGCAGTTGTGCTAGTCATATGGGGATATTCGAACAGAAGAATAAATATTTTGAACTACATCTAAGTTCAAAATAAATATGCTTGCTCACTGTTCCAAAACTTATGATTTAAATATATTTGTGCCATTCATCTGTACTGTGGCTGATAGTACTGTGGGTGATCAACTGCGGTGTGCACAGTATTATGTTTTTACTGTCCCTATAATACACAGTTATGTATAGGAATGTATTGGAAATTGAGTTATTAATATTTATATGTATCTGGTACTCTAGAACACAAGTACACTATTTTTAGTGTAACGTCTGTTTGTGAATGTACAATATGTGTGTACAGTTTGTGTATTATACAATATTTCCCAAAATTTGTTAAGTAAGTCGTTTGTAGGTAGCCCTGTTGTATTTATTTTTCTGTTTATTTATTTTATCAAGTTTGTGTATGAGATGTGCACGCGAGGGCGTAAGCTGATCAAAGGAATGTCAGCTTCGCCCCCCTCCCTTTTCTTAATTTTCAGATATTTTGGGAGCACAATTACGAAACCTTAACTCAATAACTCATTGATGGGATTACATTTATTCATTGATGTCTAATTGTCAAGCCACAATTTTTTTTTGTGACTTGTAAACCTGTTGCATTTTTAAAGTTATCTGAAGTGGGAGTCTTCACCAGATTTTCGCTTGAAAGCTGTCGTTATTTTCTAAATTTCGTATCGTAACTATATATATATATATATATATATATATATATATGTGTGTGTTTTGACAAAATAAGAGGGGTGATAGTACCCATCAAGACGAACAATATTTACAATGGAACCTAGGGTAGCATTTCATTCTAAGTGTCAGAAATGCGTAAAGTTAAAGTTGAACTTTCAACAGTGAAAATAAGGTGAATTACCGTAATCATAAATTGCACAATCCCATTAATTTACACCAGAGAAATACCCAAAGCAGATGCTCAAATTGACGGCCAATGGTGCCGTTGCACAATTTACACCGTCGAATAAACTACTGACGCACCCTCCCGAAGGCACATGGTGTTGTGTTTATCCTGTCGGCTGCAACAACGATTCTCGCGACGAGATTTTCTACGGAGTCCACAGGCGTCTCGCACACCGATGACTTTATGTACCCCCAGAAGAAGAAGTCCAGTGGGTTGAGGTCCGGTGAGCGTGGAGACCAAGCCACGGGTCCACTACGTTCAATCCATCGTCCAAGATATGTGGCATTCAAGAAATGCCGGATGACTAGAAGTGACGGTGATGTTCTGGAGATGTGATACTTCTCCGGCACGACAGCTATGTCGTCCGAAGTGGCGATTTGTGCTTGTTGGACGTGTTTCGAAGTTGCTGGCGCTCAGAGTGGACTGGCACTCAGATATATATATATATATATATATACATAGATAGATAGATATATTCAGACATATTCCACTCCCGAGATATTCTCGCAGAATTTGCAGCTGAACACCATCGGCATAGCGTTTTTCTTTTGTGTGTCTGATTGTTGTTTTTATAAGCGAGCCTCAACTCTAAGTACAATTTCTAGAACTTCCCGGCGTTAATCGGGATTTAAGATAAAATATATGATAAAACTACACCACAGTGACTACGGTGGGTGAAAAATTACACCCATTGAAGGTGGTGGATGACCGGTTGAGCACTGTTTTGCTATTATGCAACGCCCTGTTATAAGGCAAAAGTAGCTTCACTACCTTTCTGATATATTTTTTTAATTTTGGCGACTTGGCGTCACTTTAAACTACTAAAATCGCCGAATCAAAGTGAAATCTATTTTAGAACTCTAGATTCGATACAATTTCAAATATCTACCTTAAGTATTACTTTGTACGATAAAATTAAAATTAATGTATATAAATAAAAAGTTAGTGTTAGTGTACAAGGAAAATTGTGTATTTTCTACCTTAAACATTTCTTATAAATATAAGTCTAGTTGGGTGTGATCTGCTTTAGACGTATAATATCTATATATTTGCTAATTACAATATTCTGCATGTATACAGAATTCCTATGCCAGATTTTTAGAGATTATGTTTTAAACAGAATGCAGTGCAATTATGTTTTAATCAGGAAGACAAAGATAAACGCAATTATTCAAATAACTGTTGATTTATGTTGACGGGTATTCCACATAAATAGGGGGGAACGTGATTACTCAAAAAATTGGGGATTTATATTAAAGGTTGCTAGAAATGGGTAGCTTACAGCAACATTACTCAAACAGCTGTTGCTTTACGTCAAAGAGTGTTAAAAATAGATAGAGGTAGCACCGTTATTCTAATAACTGTTGATTTATGTTGACGAATGTTAAAATATTGTAGATAATAAGAAAGAGCAATCATGCATAAAGCATTGATTATTAAACACATTCCAACTGCAATACAATTTTATTTAAACATATTAAAAATGCGTTACATTCAGCGGTAATATTTTTTAAATTATCACAATACTACAATAATTTATTATGTTTGAAAACTTAAAACTTCATCGATTAAAATGAACTTTATTTAAATGAAGTCATTGAAATATAAATCGCCTGGCTCTCTATGTAAAAGCAATAAATATTACTTTCATACACTTTTATTTCTTTCTTTTCATTCATCCCAATACTACAATAATTTATTTTACTTAAAACCCTAAAACCATGGAGGAAAAAGTAATTTAACTATATACTTAAAACTTCATCGAAAAAGTCGGCTATGAAATCGTCTGTTCTCTATATAAAATCAATGACTGTTTCATTCATATCAACTATATTGCAAACTCCAGAGCTAAATAATTTTGCGTTAAAGAAATTCAGGAATTCTTATACAACTCATCTTACAGCTTGATGTGTTTATGTTTTACATAAGTGAAAATTAGGCTTCGTTGTAGACATAATCAAAGTTTGATGATCAACTAAACTCAAATATATTGTAATTGCGTTGTTTTAGAACATAGATGCACATAAATTAAGCAAAAATAAAGCAGTTTTAGGAAGGATACAACACTAAATATAAATTAAAAAGAATAAAAATCACGATTTTGACATAAGATGGATGGCATGCTTTCTTTTGAAGTGGGTCACGTAATCTCTTCATACAGTATGGTTGTAATTATTTTTTTAATTTCTATTTAAAAAATATATTTTGCTGAAATTTTTTTCATTTTTTGTATGGGATAATTTGAATATTTCCTGAAACTTTCGTGGCAAATTGTAAATTTAAAATTTGCTTAAGAAATGTTTGAAAAATTAGGTCTTATAAGGTTCAATGTATTTTGTTTCTTCAACACGGGGATTCAATCCAAAACTAATTGGATGATATTATTCATTTATATTCCCATATGTCCCACTGACCGTCTGAACAACATACTAAAGTTCATTTTGATAAAGTCGTTTTTACGGCAGTTATTGTGTGAAGTGACAGACAGACAGACAGACAGAATGAACATAGTCATAAACACTTTCAACTATGTAGTAAAGTATTGAAAAGACACTATTAAAACGATTACTGATTTTTTAAGGATTGCTAGAAGTGGGACAAAACACTATTATTCAAATAGCTCATGATTTATGTTGAAAAACGTTAAAAATGGGTAGTTGAACATTAGTCAAACACCTGTTAATTTATTAATTTATTAGAATAATTTTTTTTTAATTGGGTAGCAAAAACACTATTATAAATCAAACAGCTGCTGTTGTGTTTAAAGGTGTTCGAAATGTGTAGATATGTAATTTAATAAAAGAATAAAAATAAGTATAAATAAGACAAAGAAAATGTATCAAAATGATTCAATTATATTGCATAAAAATCTGATGTGGGCAGCACATGACTTTCCCTGCAGACTTATATACAAATTCTCTTTATTTTAATTAAATTTAATTCACTATTAATTCAGTTTTCGTTCTCATTTGGTAACTGGACTCATTTTCAAAGGTGGTTTAGAAAAAAAACGAAAATATGTCGAGAACGACTAGTCCTAGTGTAATAGGGTTAGTCTTATTCTTTTCTTCGTTAAAAATTACGTATAAAACAAGCATTTAATGGATATATATCAGCATACGTAGTTTTTATTTTAGATTTGTGAATTTTTGCGAGCCATTTTGCAAAAAAGGCAGGTTATTTTTTTCCGAATCGTACCAAAATCTAAGCAGCACCAGGGTGACCCACAAGCAAATTAATTGCCAAATTTTGTGAAATTTGGTCCATTAGATTTTCAGCTAGAGTGGATACAATCTTTTGCGGGCCATTTCGCAAAAAGAGGCGTTTTCTTTTATCCAAAATCCTACCCAAAACTAATCAGCACCAGATTCGTCCACAAGTGACTTACCCACAAAATTTTATGAAATTCGGTCAATTAGTTTTTTAGTTCGAGTGGATACAAAATCTGCACAGACAGACACACAGACAGACAGACATACACACAGACGTCAAGCTGAAAATAGTTTTTCGTATTCTAGTGGTCTCGAAACGTGTAGATCCTTCGAAAACTCGAGTTGCGATTTTCGACATGATTCCAATACTTTCCCTATTCATTACCATGTATTGCAAGGACAGTAAAAATTTAGAAAATTAAATAAAATAAATACAATGAAAATCACTGATTTCAAATAAACCTCTTCACATGATTACTAAGTATTAATACAGATTTCAGCTAATGCTACACATTCTACAAAGAACTCAGGGTACGTAAGAAGAAACAAGAAATCCCCCTATTTAGTACGACTCCGCCAGTTTGGATCGGTGATTACATTGAGAACGTCGATTGTAAGTATTATTGGCTTAGAGATTATCTACAAATGCAACCTTGCACCCCCTATTCTCAAGGGTATTACGTTTTATGTAATGTTTTTTCCTTTTCCTCGCATGTATTGATAACATTGTTAGAGGAATAACAAATTAAATCTTCCCGTTAAGGTGACGCTATGAAGATGAAGTATAATGCATTTGGCATAATTATTTGTAATCACTGCAAAACAATGCGAGGAAGGCAAAATATTTAAGTAAATAGATTTTTTCTTTTTTTTTAATTTGGTAAGTATATGCACATGGTTGAATTGTACCATTACTTGCAGCCAAAAAACTTCGGAGTTAAATGTATCTAAGTATATACGTTAAGTTTATCTACAGTAAAATTACTATGCCTGATCGAATAGAAATGACTGCGGTGCTTTTAGCGAAGAATTAAAGACGTTATAAGCAGGAGCAAAACAAAGTAACAAAGAAAAGAAAAGAAAAAATCTAAATTACATTATACAGTATTATCGAATTAATGGGAAACATCATCACGACAGCATAAAATGCGTACATAGTAGACAATAAATACTCGCCATATTTCACCGGTTGCTAGATGCTGTAACACGGTGATACCTGCAATTATTTTCAAAGTTCGCGATAATATTCTTTCTCAAATTCAAACATGCATTGTTGCTGACGGATGGCATTTTACTTATGCTGTACAAAATACTTGTACATGCATGTATTGTTTAATGTAGTAAAGGAAATGCAGAAAACTATGAGTATGTTAAAATGCTTCTACTCAAAGGTTACAATTTGAGTCCAGAAAAATTCAAATGACATTCTCATCCATATACAGGAGAAAAGTCCTGATAATATTTTTACAATGAATTTTAAGACTATTTTTTAAAGAAATACATTTGAACTTCTAAAGAAACTGATCATAGCAAATCAAATTAAACGAATTTTATTTTTTTAAATAAAACGAACGCTATAATTAGAGAACATCATTTAAATCAGTGGACATAATAAAATTCATCTTCTTTATTTACTGAGAAAGTAGATGAATACAAAGTAGATGCTTAAGTGCATGCCGTCCTTTTTGGGCGTCAAAAAGTCTGAAATTTTTCACTGTATATATCTAAGGTACAAACCGCTAAGTGTTCTATAAAATGTCAATGTTCCAAATTTCAGGTCAAGACGGTTTTCATATATTATAAATCGTTCCTGAAAATTTCATATCAATATAGTGATTAGGACACATATTAGAAATACAATTATCTATCTGTATTAAAGGCCATAAATTGAAAAAGTAACTTACAGTTTTCTCAGTCTTGTATTTTCTATTGCTATAAACTATTCAAATTCTTATAATTCAGAAGATAATTGGTGAAATGCTTTGCTAATAATGTACATTGTCTTTTTTTTCATTTGTTAATGCTGTTTTGGATTATTATAAAATATTAAAATATTGATATATCACAAAATATGTGAAAAAAAAAGCAAAACAAAAATGTATTAAAAAAATCTGATGTGGGCATCACATGACTTTCCTTATATAATGCAATGAATTTACTACTTATACAGTAACAAAAAACTAGGTTTTTCTTATAGTAGATACTTATATTTTTTCCAAGATATTGAATTTTCGACAATTAGTCGTCATTTTCATTGATTTAGGGTCATTTTCATCCATCTGACAAGATTTTCGTTAATTTGGCAACAATTCAAAAAGTCGTCAAGTTGGCGACATTCCGCCATTCGTTGCAAAAATTTCGCCAAGAAAGGAGGAATAAGTTATTCTTATAGCAGATAAATGACTATTGGCGTTCAAATACAAAAGTATTACTCAAAGTATATTTTTTCATGAATGGAACGAGCTACATTCACGAGAATGATGTCACTAAATGTATCACATATGAAAAGTTAACATGTTTCTCAACAGTTAATACATTTCTTTTAATATATAGGATTTTTTGATAAATTTATTTGAAAATGTGCAATATCTCGAGAATGGTTCATGCTAGCCTTCAAAAGTTTGTGTCAATCATTTTCTACGGAAAAATTGCATAAAAAATGTCTATTTGCGTAACTTTATTAAGGGTTTTGATTTTTTGATGATTTTTTCAAAATTTCATACGAAAATTTAGGGGGTTTCTGAACATTCGATTACGTTTAGAAACAACAGGCTTTCAATATTCACAGACTGTGACTTTTGTACCAAATTTCATTCGAATCGCTCCATTCGTTCGAAAGATATCGTCTCCACAGGCTCACTGGCGCACACACACACACTCACACACACAGACATCGCTTTAAAAATGTTTGATTCGTGATCAGGGATGCTTGAAACGTGCTCTCCCGTTGAAAACTCGAATTATAATTTTTGACCCCGTCGCAATACTTTCCTTATACATTATGTATATAAGGAAAGTAAAATTCGAATTTTTGACCCCGTCACAAGACTTTCCTTATACATTTGTATATAAGGAAATTAACTAGAAGTAGATGAAAAAAAATCTTTAATGACATTAATTGGATTTCAAATTTTGAACAATTGTTTAATGCTATAAAATAGCGAGTTATATCAGTTATAAAATTTATTAATTTTAAGTTCATTTTTTTTTAATTTAAAAATAATAAATGACATTTTGGAAAATAAGAAAATATTTTCCATTACAACTTTCTGTTTTCCTTAAGTTGAAATAGAACTTGAACAATATAAAAAAGTAAAACTTAAGCATTAGAATAAAAATAAAAATAATTAGCAATATTATAAAAATAAAAATAATTATGCAATATAATAAAAATAATTAACAATATAACAACAATGAAAATAATTAAGCAGGATAATAAAAATAAAAAAAATAAAATAAAAATCCCCGTGTTCTACCCTCTAAATTAATTAAATCTACGTATCAGACGTTGTAAACATACGCAATCAGCTTGTGAATTATAGTACTTTTTTTTCACAGTATTTGTGAAAACATGCACATTTGAAAGATAAATTTCTCCATATATTCCCCATTAACGTCAGGAAACAGAAGGCACCGCCCTACTCAAATATAAATGATAATTGTATAACAGTGGGGAGGTTGGGAGAAATATGAGTATCAGCTCGATTATCTTTCCTGCCCCCAGGGAGTGAAGAGTGTGTATGCATGCTACTGGGTGTTTTCTTTTATTGCGAGAAATCTAAGAAAATAATATGTTTGTTGAATTGCAGCTCGTTAAGAAATGAATAAATCAAAACTTTTTCTTGTACACAATTGTGATTCTGTTACCAAATACAGATTAACTCTCACAGAAAGCACCTATTGGGGGAGTTAGTTTTCAAAGCTAAAATCACAATTTTCTAACATCATTTAACAACTAATGAAATATATACTCTAAGTTCTAATTAACATAAACGGTTTCAAATAGAAGCATAGATATATCGCACATTTTATAGTTCTGTTCGCATGGTTGAGCAAAATGGTTGAGCAATATAGTCTGAGAAAAACACGATCATATGAAACAGATAGAATTGACGCTCGGATCGAGATATTTTGAACTTTTTGACAATTATCTGACTGATGCGAAACACAGTCGAATCTTTACCAGATGATGTATGTCTTAGACATGTTGAACAAATAAATAACACTTTATAACATCTTCGTAGGTGGGTAACACAACACGAAGTAAATCGCATATTGAACCAAAATTAGGACATGAAGTTCAAATTCCAGTCCTTACTTTGCTGAAGCTCAATTTTGTCCCACAATTTGTGAGGACGTTTAACTCATCTAACAAACATTTAAAGTTATATTTGCTGTATATCCAAATTATCAGAATTTTATCCATCCGCACGGAGCTACAAATATCATGACTAATGTTTTGAGGACGGTTGGGCAATAAGCAGTTTGTACTTTGTAACCCTTGAGAGTTGACTGGTTATACGCATCTGGATGTAAGTTTCACCATGTAACAGGCCTGTAATAAAGTATTGTTTGTTCTCTGTTACTCTCTCTATACTAGTGTGTAATTTATGCACCAGCACCAAACACCACAAGCAACGTCATTTTAAAGTCTATCCTCACTCAGAGAGAGTTATATTTCGACTACTGACTTCCGTAATTATGTGAAATTAACAACTCCTAGGAGTGGACGTGCAAAGCATCTGTTGGACAAATTCGGACATAAAACATAAAACTAAAATTATGTTTAGGAAAAAAAAATTTCATTTCAAACGATTTGAAGTTTAATTAATAAATTAAAATTACACCCGTAAACAGTGTCAAAATGTTAAATTTTGAAACTTTCTGGATGGGTAGAGGCCTGAAGATAAATAAATATTATTTTCAAATTTTTCGCATTATCTAACGATCAGACGGAGCAACTGTTCGTCCCTATTGTGTTACCGATTTAAAAGAAAAAAATTACGGCCGACTCTATGTTACATTAATTAATTAATAAAAATTAACTAAAAGCGTTAACTAATGAAATTTAGGATACATTTTTCTGTGCACGTTGGTATGAATACCAATTTTGTGTGTTTAGCCGTTCTCCAGTAATGATTAAAGGAATATGAAAACAAAAATTATCTCCGTTTATTATTTCGAACAAATTTCCATGGATTTACATCTTTATTATTGCTTGCAAGTCGACGCGGTGATCAAGATGTCAAGGGCAGGCGATTCTTTGTGATCGCTCGGTTGCCGGGTTGTGGTTTCCAGTTCCACCTGCGGACATGGATGTTGTGATGTTGGGCGCCGTGTGTTCCTATCCCCACTGGTGCACTGGGTCAACGTCATGTGACGGCTAACAGGTTCACGGCTCTGGCCGTTGTTTAGGAGACATTGACTGTCCATGTTATAAGTTCGGGATATTTATTCTGTTTGTATAATGTATGTCTTATTCTCTACCATTTGAAAAAAAATATATTGCTTGTAAGTTAAGTCCAACGTGTAAGCAAAAGCTTCGAAATTCTATCTTGAGCTTGGACTGTGCAATTCAACCCTTAGTTAGTCTGTCTCACTGAGCTGTATGGTATAGAAGTTATAGAAGAAACAGGGGAATATGGTAAAAAAATCTGATGTGGGCAACACATGACTTTCCTTATATAATGTAATGAATTTACTACTTTTGCAGTAAAAAAATAAGTTTTTCTTATAGTAGATACTAATATTCTTTCCAAGATATTGAATTTTCGACAATTAGTCGTCATTTTCATTGATTTAGCGTCATTTTTATCCATTTGGCGAAATTTTCGTTAATTTGGCAGCATTTCAAAAAGTCGCCAAGTTGGCGACATTCCGTCAAATTCGTCGCCAAAATCTCGCCAAGCGTTATGGATGAAGAAATAAGTTATTCTTACAGCAGACAAATGACTATTGGCGTTCAAATACAAAAGTATTACTCAAAATATCTTTTTCCATGAATGGAACGAGCTAGATCCACGAGAATGATGTCACCCAATTTATCCTATGGTATTACATATCAAAGTGAACATGTTTCTTAATAGGAAATATTTTTCTTTTTATTTTATATGACTTCTTAATGATTTTTTTTTTAAATGTGCAATATCTCGAGAACGGCTTGTGTTAGCGTTCTAAAATGTATGCCAATCGTTTTTTAATGGAAAATTACATAAGAAATGTCTATTTGTGTAACTTTATTAGTGGTTTTGATTTTTTGATGATTTTTTCAAAATTTTATTCGAAAATTTAGGGGGTTCTGAACATTCGATTGCGTATAAAAACAATAGGCTTCCAGTGTTTACGTATTGTGATTTTTGTACAAAATTTGGTTCGAATCGGTCCATTCGTTTGTCAGTTATCGTCTTCACAGACGCACTGACACACACACACATACTTTCGCACACACACACACACACATACTTTCACACACACACACACACAGACATCACTTCAAAAAATGCTTAATTCGTGATCAGGGATGCTTGAAACGTTCTCTCCCGTCGAAAACTCGAATTCGAATTTTCGACCCCGTCACAATACTTTCCTTATACATTATGTATATAAGGAAAGTAAAAATCAGTAAAAACCCTGTTTCTTATAAAAAATTAGCAGCCTTATGATATTTTGCAGGGCATATTATTGCACTCTCTTGCTGCTATTAAGGCTATTGACTATTCCGTGCTGAAGAGCGCTGAAACGCGAAAACTGTCCACAGACACTAGCATCTGCATGAAGAACAATATTTATCTTCAGAAAATCCCCTTTAGATCAATTCTGTGAGTATTATCTTATCCATTAAGCTCAATATTTATAAATATGTATAGTGGATGCGTGGTAAGGATGAATTTATCTGTCTCTCTACAAGATTGTACATTTGCGGCACATCCAGTTTTCTTGTCCCCATAGCTTTCTTTCTTGTTAGTGTAGGTATCGGCTATAACATGCTAAGAGTAATAAAGAGCATAAAACTGATCGGAGAATGCATCCGCAATGGGACAGTGGTCTTAAATGCAAATTTATAAAAATACTGGCTGTATACTCACTTGTTCCTCATGCAAAATATACAATGTAAAGAAACTTAATCCATAATTTAAAGTGAACTTTTAAAATATGGAGTATTTCTTTTTTGAAATTTTATAATACTAATTCTCACATAAAGCAAATAAGTGAGTTCTCCCTTGAAGTAACAAACAACCGGAAGCCCAACTTGCAATTTTATTTATATAGATAATAACACTTATACAATCAAACAATAGCTCGTTTGTAGACAACTTTTCTGGCCTTCTTATCAGGGATAAAATTAAAGATATGTCTCATTTATGGCCCTTGAGAAGGCTACAAACATTTCGCCATTCAAAAAGCAGCAAGTACAATGCCCATAGTTTTGAATCTCTTCCCCTGTTTCTGTTGTATGTACTTGCTTATAAAGCTTCTATAATTTTAAAGATAGCGGTAGACACATTTGAATTGTATTTACTGTAGAGAGGGTTAAAAAACTATTAGGTCACGTTATTTTAGAGATTCAAATAACGATTGGGTCCCGTTTGTTTAGAAGATCACACGACGATCAAACGTGGACAAAGTGTAAAACAGTCAAAAGAACAGAGATAGACAGAGAGGATGTATCATTTATCAATTTTAAGAAGCACTGTACCATGAGCTACATCAAAATTTCATAAAATTTTGATATTCTAATATATATTTTATTTTCCTCCGTATTGAGTTTGAACCGGGGTATGCCACTGTTCATGTTTTAAATTAGTCTTATTATATTTATTAGAATATATATATATATATATATATATATATATATATATATACGCATATATACATATATATATATATATAGAATATATATATATATATATATATATATGTATATATTAGAAAGATAGAATAATAACCAATACCAAGTAATTACGAAGAAATACCAAAACATGCCGAAAAAAGAAATGATCAGAACTGCCTTAATTTAGAAATTAATTAGATTAGACTCTTCATCAGGTCTGAGCATCTAACCCTAATTAACGCAAACAAGTACTTGTATGCTTGTGTCAGATATGGCAATACTAAGTTACTATAAATATATAGTAACTTAGTATTGCCATATCTATCTATTAGTATATATATATATATATATATATATATATATATATATATATATATGTATATATATATACATATATATATATACATATATATATATATACATATATATATATATATATATATATATATATATATATATATATATATATATATATATATATATATATATATAATGTACAAAATGTTAAACTTTGAATATAATGAAGGACGTAACATTGTACCACAGTTCTTTAATGGAATGCTATAACAAAATATAATGTACTAACTGTTGGATCAATCGCGAAAAGTAATAGAGAATCGCATATTGGCAATCTATCAAAATGTTGGTTATGATTTGAAGCAAATGAAATTCCCGTATTTAACTCTTTTACCAAACCTGCATAAGAGACCAATAAAATTCCGACCAGTAACAGTGGTTTTCAAAACGTATTTAACTAAGGCAAACGATAAATTACTGACCATATTAAAAACTGTTATACGTAAAATAAAAAACATGTTGCCCACATTGTCTCTAACAGTTTTGAGGTTAAGAAAGCTCTTTGAAAGGTGTCAGATGAGGTGTATTATCGAAGTTTCGATTTTACGGATGTTTTCAGCAATATGAACATCGACGACCTTTTTGGTATTTTGATGATAACCTTTGAGAAAGTAAGACTTACAAGCACTAATGACCTAAAATAAATTTAAAACTTTGGTTAGAATCGTGCTTTTCGAAACTGTATTGTTCAATGGTATCAAACTTTACAAGAAAAAATGGTATCCCCATGGGAGGAAGTTGCTCGTCTATTCTGGCAGACATATATCAAAACAGTTACGAATCTGGAATACATATTTTAAATGAGATAATTTTCATTAGATTTGTCGATGATGTGCTGACGGGATGCAAGGAAGAAGATTTCGGGTATTGGATTTGAGTTTTTCCCCTAGCGGTTTAAAATTAGTAGAAAACGAGACAAACGAAGAAGAAGTGGTTAATTTTTTTAATATCAGTATTGTAAATAACAAGAAGAAAAATCATCACCATAGAACATACTTTCGTATTTACGATAAGCGAAGCGATTTTAAGTTTAAAATCAACTTTATAATTCATTGGTCATCTAACCTACACAAAAGGGTGTTCAGAAACACCGTAATGAATGGTGAATGATCAGTATGTAACATAATCAGAAGTAAGAGATTAAATTCAAGGACGGAGGACCAACGTTTGAGTGTTGTTGAATACCTCGAGAAAGTTAGAAAAGTAGGCTTCCCTAACAGATTTCTTTACAGAATCGTAGCCAATTTTTATCGTATCGCTATACAAGAATGCAGCAGGAAATTCTCGACGTCAACAAAATTGGTGGCAACAGCTCTATAGTACTTAATGAACGAACCGATTAATTGTGGTTCATTTAGTTAATAAGGAAAGTACACTTATTTGGGTGAGCTATGCGTTTATGAGTGAGAGGTTTTGCATTTGTGATTTTATCTTTAGTAATTTATGTATATTGATTTCTATGGTTTTAATAGTGCAAATAATTCCATTGTATAAAGTATTACCCGTACTTTTTATTTTGTGGGGTTTTCTTATTCGGTACATAAGTTGACCTAGTCAACTTTCTATGAATGGTATCGGCTTCCGGAAGCATTGCCGCGGCCCCAAAGCGTGTTTTAACCGGGGAGTGGGGGTCAGAACCCCTCGACATCCTCTTTTTGATACTGCTCAATAAATTTTATTTCTTTGATTCCAGTTGTATATCTTATATGTGTGTGCGTCATTAAATGTGGCACTTGCATAATTACACACTTAGTGAACAAGTATGCAAACGCATATTAAAACAATAAATCTGAATACTATTTATGGATATACTAATTACAGCAACTGACGCTTCCTTTGCAATATTATCATAAAAAATGCATTTTCATCAACCGAATCCTTGCACAATTTCCCAAAAGCAATCTGTTTGCGTAAACAATTAAATTAAAGATGTCTTCATATATTACAGTTATAGTCACGGAACAGAAGCCACCGCCCTACTCAAATATAAATGATAATTGTACAACAATGGCAAAGTCAGGACAGATACCGGCTTCAGCTCTATTATCTTGCATTACTCTAGGGATTAGAGGGGTGAGCTTTGCAATAGGGTGTGTTCTATCTGGGGTAATTAAAGTATAGTACGTTTGTTGGTTGAATTGCAGCTATTTTGGAAATGAATCATTGAAAATTGAGGTTTAATTGATACAGCAAATGTGTAACTTAATGCAAGCTTTAAAAATGTACGGTAATCTTACGGGCAGAATTAATTATTTCACAACAAAACCGAATTGCTGCGTCGATATTACCTACTTTCAGTCTAGAATGAGAAAAAAGTCCAGATTCCGGATTTTTGTTTCGGACCGCGTCGGAAGTGCATAAAATATAAAATTTTTGCAATTTTGTCGAGTAAGGGGTCTTTTTGATGTAATTTTGCTCGATGGATCGAATGTGGCCCTGGACACATGCCCAGTTATTACTTTCAACTGACTACGTCTCTTCAACCTGCTGCGTACACATATATATTCGCTTGTAGATTCTCCTCTGTATAGCATCGAATCTGTAGATCCCAGCTGATTATATCTCTTCCACCTGTTGTTCCGTCGCACACGATAACTCATAGGCGTTCCTCCGTGCAGTATGCGCCCTCGTAGTAGTTAAGTTGGTCTCAGCTGACTGCGTCATTTTAACCAGCTGCTTCCTAACATATACTCGGTGTCGGCCCATTTGTCGTTTGAAAAGCTCTTGACTGGCAATTAGGTATCTAAAAAATAAAAACATCTGCAGGTACAACATACACGACCCAGCATATAGCTTTGTTAGGCACAGCAAGCAGAGGATTTTTATCATTGCATTCAGATAATTCCAATATCATTTACAGAAAATCAAGACACAAAAATCATATAAACGATGTCAACAACCGTTCGCATTTGCATGTGTGGGCTCATACACTAGCTGTGTAGTAGTTTACGCTTGTCAACAACAGTTCGCATTTGCATGTATGGGCGCATACAATAGCTATATAGTAGCTTACGTGTGCCAACAACCGTTCGCATTTGCATGTGTGGACGCATACTATAGCTGTGTAGTAGTTTACGCGTCTCAACAACCGTTAGCACTTACATGTGTGGGCGGAAACAATAGCTGTGTAGTAGTTTACGCGTGTCATCAACGGTTAGCATTTGCATGTGTGGGCGCATACAATAGCTGTGTAGTAGTTTACGCGTGTCAACAACCGTTCGCATTTGCATGTGTGGGCTCATACACTAGCTGTGTAGTAGTTTACGCTTGTCAACAACAGTTCGCATTTGCATGTATGGGCGCATACAATAGCTGCATAGTAGCTTACGCGTGCCAACAACCGTTCGCATTTGCATGTGTGGACGCATACGATAGCTGTGTAGTAGTTTACGCGTCTCAACAACCGTTAGCACTTGCATGTGTGGGCGGAAACAATAGCTGTGTAGTTATTTACGCGTCTGAGTAGCGGTAACGCTGGTCTTAGCTGATTGTATCCCTTTGGCTCGCTGCAGCCGAGCACATATCCCGTGTCAGCCTGTTTGCTTTTTGAAAATTTCTTAACCTGCTGTAATCAGATTCCAAAAAGTACCTTATCAGACAAACCGTGGAGCGAATTTTTATATTTGTTATCAAGTAATTCACACAAAATTAAAAAATACATTAAATTAAGACACATATAAATAACATTACTAATAATTTAAAATATACATAATTTATTAGTAAGTGAAATATATAAAGACAGTTCACAAATGTCTTTCTCCAGCATGTAAGAAAATTGCACGTCGCGATTTCCAATTCTTCGTGATGTAACCTTCTCGGTCTAGCGTTTACTGGAGTCCTTTAGTGGGCATGAAATAAACCAACCGTATTATGTTTCGCTTTACTCGGAAATTCAGCAGTGTAATTCCAACAGTTCATGGTAAACCGAAGTTATACTCATATTTTTTACCTCTTTGCACTTTCTATTTTACCACATGTCTTCTATTTGTCAAGTTACTGAATGATTTTGCATTTTGCTTTTGAAATTTTATCTAAAATATTTATCCTGTTACTACGACTTGTAACCGGTATTCTGACAAACGTAGCAGTGACCAGTCAATATTACTCACCTTTTGAATGAAAATTACATGATGAGACACATTTGCGTGCCTTTTCACCATATTTTTCATGATACTGCAGCATCATTTATTTGTTTGGGTGATTCGGAGATTACGAATAATTTCGACCACGATTTCGAAGAGCAAAGTTAAATAAATACAAATTTCAAATTCCGGTTTTTGTTTCACTATAAGTCTCAAATCATCATTTTAAGTTCAGTGACCAATCTTCTTAATTTTTCCACATTTATACGTCAATTATCAATGGATTCGCTACTCATAGCATATGCTAAATTCATTTGCCAACTGAACAGAATATCGAACTTATTGCAAGTATAGCTTGAGCATTTCTCAGCAATTTAGTCAATTGTTTTTCTAAAATTCCTCAACCACTTGATACTTACACAATTCACGCATTTTGTTTAATAATAGCGATGGTTTTCGGAATCCTACTTACATTTCGTGAAATAGTATATTTATCTTTTTCGATTGGGGAGTTTTAAGCTGCTCAGTGCGACGTTCCTTCATTGCTAAATACTGCTGACTCTTAAGCGATTCAAATACAATGCCTGAAGTATAACTTAATGTCTTGAATCCAGGGATATTACCAGCGTATAACATTTTGCTCTATCATTTGTTATCTCTGACATAGTAAAGTTTGCTTTGGACATTAACTGCATATTACTAAGCCAAATAAGAGGGATTTTCACAGAAATTCTAGCAATTTGTTGCCTACCACTACATTCCTGCATTGTTCCTTGACCACATACAAAAATAACATTTTCCCAATTTGGAGACATTACTTAGCTACCAAGTTTACCCACAATCTAAGTAAAATATCCAGTCTCAGCTCAAAGAGCATGAAACTAATCTGTATAATCCCTGAAAAGATGAACTTTGAGAAGGAGATGTATGAGAAGATTGCCCAATTCTAAAACTTCATTTCGACTATAAATCTAAGGAAAGTACGTCAATGATATACTTTATTAATAGAAAATAAAAACTGTCATCCCAGTAGTTCAACTACTAGAGTACCTACTGGTCATCCATGATTTATATCCAGGTGTTCTTTACGTGTTTGATTAAAAAAAATATTATTTAACATATATATTACTTTCCTTATATACATAATGTATAAGGAAAGTATTGTGATGGGGTCGAAAATTCGAATTCGAGTTTTCGACAGGAGAGTACGTTTCGAGCATCCCTGATCACGAATAAAACACTTTTGAGGTGATGTCTGTGTGTGTGTGTGTATCAGTGAGTCTGTGGAGACGATAACTGACGAATGGATGGAGGGATTCGAAAGAAATTTGGTACAAAAATCACAATCAGTGAATACTGGAAGCCTATTGTTTTTAAACGTAATCTAATGTTCAGAATCCCCTAAATTTTCGAATGAAATTTCGAAAAAATCATCAAAAAATCAAAATCATTAATAAAGTTACACAAATAGACATTTCTTATGTAATTTTTTCTTTAGAAAACGATTGACATAAACTTTAGAACGCTAGCATGAACTGTTCTCGAAACATTGCACATTTTTCAAATAAATTTAGCAAAAAATCCCATTAATTAAAAAAAATTATTAACTGTTGAGAAACATGTTCACTTTTCACATGTAATATCATGCTATAAATTAGGTGACATCATTCTCGTGGATCTAGCTCGTTCCGTTCATGAGAAAAGATATTTTGAGTAATACTTTCGTATTTGAACGCCAATAGTCATTTATCTGCTTTAAGAATAACTTATTTTTACGTCCATAACGCTTGGCGAGATTTTGGCGACGAATTTGGTGGACTGTCGCCAACTTGGCGACTTTTTAAATGTTTCTAAATTAACGAAAAACTTGCCAAATGGATAATAATGACTCTAAATCAATGAAAATGACGACAAATTGTCGAAAATTCAATATCTTGGAAAGAATATAAGTATCTACTATAAGAAAAACCTTTTTTTTTACTGTAAAAGTAGTAAATGCATTGCATTATATAAGGAAAGTCATCTGTTGTCCACATCAGATTTTAAGCAAGCTGTGAAAACAATGTACTACAAAATGTTAATTTATCATTTATCAAACGCACCCACCACTTACAGTGTCTTTTCTCTAACTAACACATATACCAAAACCATACAATTCTCAAATTCTGTTAAATTGCTGTTTGTGCCACGATTTATGGCTTTACCAAATTGCGAATACATATTTTCAGTAATAAAATCTAAGTGTCACGGCGCAAACAAACGCAATCTGCTTGTGAGAAAACAAACCCCATTTGAAAGATAAATGTCCCCATATATTCCACCGTTACGGTCACGACGTAAAAGTCACTACCCCACTCAAATGTAAATGATAACTGTATAACAATGGCCAATCCAGGACGGAATGGGCATTCACGCGATTATCTTATCACCTCTCAAGGACGCCGTCTGAGGTGATCTTTGTCACTGGGTGTTTTCTGTCTCCAGAAATCAAAGAGATATAGCGCGTTTGTTGAGGGGCAGCTTGTGATAAAATGAAGCATTGTGGCTGGGTTCAATTTTCTTTACAGAATTTAGTATATGTAAAGGAAAAGCATTGTGGTGTGACCGAAAATCCGTTTATCGGATTTTGATGAATTTACGCGTTATCAGAATTCCAATGCGCGTCTGTCTGTAAGTCAGTTGGCCTAAATTTCTTGAAAAAGTTGGGCATTCCAATGAAATGCGGTACTGCTATGTCAATACAAAAACTTTATACGATTATTAATTTAAGTATATAGACTAGGGAAGGCCGTTCTTTTTCCCTGTTATTTTTTCTTTCAGAAAATTGATAAAACGTAATAATGTTTTACAATATGTTATGGAAATAGTAATTTTTTAGAAATAATAATTTAATTCATGTAAATTGAAATGCGGTACTGTCAATTTAATTAATAAACTTTAGAGGCATATTCGCTTTCTTAGTGACCTTAATTGTTTTTTTCAGCTTTTAAGAAAATCGATAAAAATCTTTTTGAAGAATAATTATGTTAAAATATGTTACGGAAATAGTAACTTTTGGGGAATAATAATATTTAAGAAAATTGACATTTTTCAATTCATGAAAATTGTAATTTTGTATGTTAATTTATTTAATAAATTTTAGAGGCCTATTTATTTTTAGATTGAAAGGACCAGTGGAAGATCCTTATTTATTAGAGAAAATCGATAAAACGTTATAAAAATATGTGTTAATATATGTCATGAGAATAGTCAATGTTTGGAATAGTAATTGTTGCAAAAATAGTAATTTTATAATTCATTGAAATTTACATTTGGTACTGTGTATTTAATTAATAAACTATAATGGCTTATGTATTTTCAAAGTGGCCATAGTAAGACCCTCATTTTTCCCCCAATTTTTGATAAAACATAGAAAAATAATTATATTAATATGTGTTATAGTAATGTTAATTTTGGAGAAATAGTAATTTATGCGAACGTAGTAATTTTTAATTAACTAAATTAAAAATTTGGTACTTAATAAATTTTAGTCTACTAATGTTTATATTGCAAGGATAAAGGGAAAATCCTTATTTTTCCCACATTTTCTAATAAAATCGATAATACGTTCTAAAAAAGAAAACATAATTTTTGGGAATAACCATTTTTGAGAAAATAAGATTTTTTTCAATTCATTGAAATTGATATTTGTCACCGTTAATTCAATTAAACTTTAGAGGCTTATCCATTATCTCGAAATAAACAGATGAAGTCAAGATTCTTAACATTTCCAACCCTTTAAAAGAATTGATAAAGCGTTATAAAAATAATATTGTTCAACAAATATGTTCTGAACATAGTAATTTCTTTTTTCGACTTTCTCTAATTCCAGTTATTCCGAAAAGAATTATAAAAAAAATCTGATGTGAGCAGCACATGACTTTCCCAGCAGACTCAAATTCATTTTTTCTTTATTTCTTTTAACACTCATTAAATTGAGTTTAATTGCACAAAATAGACACTAAATTTGCATTTTCAATTCAATTTCTGCTTTTACTTGGGAATTGGACATTTTCCCAAAGGTGGCATAAAATAATGCGAAAAATATCAAATATCTCGAGAACGGTTAGTCTTAGAGTAATAGAGTTGTTCTTATTCTTTTTCTCGTCAAAAATTACGTATAAAACAAGCGTTTAATTGTTACATTTGAACATACGTAGTCTTTTTTTAGATATAGGCGATTTTTGCCGGCCATTTCGTAAAAAAGGCAGGTTGTTCTTTTCCAAATCATACCAAAATCTAATCAGCACCAGAGTATCCCACATGTGATTTATTTACCAAATTTTGTGAAATTTGGTCAAGAGAGTGAAAACATGAGATGTTCGCTGGTCATTTCGCAAAAAAAGGCGAGTTCCTTTTTTCCGAATTGTACCAAAAACTAATCAGCACCAGGGTCACACCCAAGGGTCTCACCAAATTTTATGAAATTCGGTCTATTAGTTTTTGAGTTAGAGTGGATAGATATATTGCACAGACACACAAACGTCACGCTAAAAATAGTCTTTTCGTATTCTAGAGGTCTCGAAACGTATAGATCCGTCGAAAACTCGAGTTGCGATTTCCGACATGATTCCAATACTTTCCCTATACATTACCATGTATTGTAGAGAAAGTAATAAAACTGTGCTGCACTTTCTTTTGAAATAAACTTTTGCTATATAATGTTTGTTTAAAAGTAAATTGACATCATGTTCGGAAATTAGCAGTCACAAATCTAGAGATATTATACGATTTTTTTTTATCTAAATGCGAAAAAAAACTATAAAAAATTAAAAATATGCACTGCTATTGGATGAGTAACTTCTTTGTAGGACAATTAACGAGAAATGAATGGATGACATTGTTCAAACATTATCTCGATCCGCTTTCGGAATATTAGAAATGTATCTTTTCCACAAAAAGCACAATCTAGAAAAGTTAAAGCTACTTCCATAAAGTTTGCTACACTATCTTTAATCGGTCCCTACAACAAAGCTATCACATTTCACGGAGATTATCGCATTTAACACACATTATCAAAGTTTATTTATTGATAATGACACACATGCATGAGGCACTTCAAATACATTTCTGATCTTTAACATATATAATAAGGTGGTCCTTATCTTAAAATTTCTGAATTTATCTTGTCTTATTCCTTAAATTTGTTACATAATGACATTATTGCACTGTGTATTTTTTTTCAATCTGTTAACCGTACCGCACAAGCCCTCAAATTTCAGAAAATTTTCTGAATTTTTCAAAATTAAAATTTCCTAAAATGCATAATAATACTTAAAATACTTATAAATGTATTATTCTTATGATCTTAACATAAAACTACTCGAATAAATAAGTACAAAATAGGTTTAGTTAATATCATTGATCCTCTTTTTGCATTTTCTTATCACTCCCCACATACATAGTATAATATATAGGGAAAAGAATTGTGACTGGGTCAAAAATTTGAATTCGAGTTCTCAATGGAAGAACACATTTCAAGCATCCCTGAACTCGAGTCGAAAGTTTCTGAAGTGATGGCTGTGTGTATGCGTGTGCGTATGTATGCTAATGTGTGTGTATATTAGTGTGTGTGTCAGTGAGGCTGTGGAGGCGATATCTCTCAAACTAATAGTAGTTTGTACCATCTTCACACACAATATATCCATATTTTCCTATTCGCGATAATTGAAGAAAGTAAGTTTGTGTCAATTAAGTAACTGCAATTATTTCGAGGGCGTTATAAATCCCCTTCTTCAAGCCAAAAGAACATCATACGCCCTTAACAACCATTAAGAACGAAGGCACTTCGTTTTTAACGGTTCTTAAGGGAACATAATGTGCTTTTGCATTGTTATTTTGTTCTTCAATGAAGTTTTGTGTATTATTTTCACATATAAAATACTTATTTATTGGGGTATTAATAAAAATTAATGTATTTTTTTAAGTTATTTTATTTTTTAACTAAAACGTCAAAATGCAAGAAAATTAGCCAAATCATCACCCTCCATATTTAAGAGTACGAAATAGACAATTTAAGAATTTGGAAGCTATTATAAATGTAATTTTCCCCAGAATAATTTTGTTTTATGATACAAACGAAAGAAGTATTATTTTCACATTAAAAAAAAATATTTATTGGGGTTTTAATAAAAATTAATGTATTTTTTAAGTTATTTTATTTTTGAACTAAAACATCAGAACTGCATGAAAATTAATTAAATCATCACCCTTCATATTTAAAGTACGATATAGGCAATTCAGGAATTTACATTCCTTTATTGCTTAAGAATAAAATACAAATAGGTGTATAAGAATGATAAAATATCTTGCGATAATGTTTCTATAAAGATATCCTTAATAAAACCGGATAAGACATTGAATTATAAACGTTTATACTCATCAACATAAGCATGGCGAGGAAGAAATACACATGAAATTTAAATGAATCACATAAAGCGGTTGCATACTGGGATAACATTAAAAGGAGTAGGATCTAGGTAAAATTTTAACACATGCATAATCACAAATAAAAGTTTACATCTCAAAAATCTCCTTTCGGAAATAATTTAGCAAAATCCTTCTCTATAATTGCCACCGAGAAAAAATGTGAAAATGTAACTCATAAAGCTGGGGTTGCAACATTTTAAAATAATTACGCATCTCATAATTCTGATTAATTCATGTTAGAAGTTAAATTACTTTTCACCAGTGTATTCGGGTAACATTAATGACGTACGCCTGTGCCCTACTATAAAAGAAATGTTGGCATAACAACGTTACAACAACCATATAGTTATTCCTTTGGGGTATAGCTAATTTTGAAGATGGGTTCAGCTGCAAAATAGCGTCTCACTGCATGGTAGTAAGTATACTGGAAATAAAATGTAAAAAATATCTTAGAATTAAAATCATTCATATTTAATTGAGATATTTTGAATCTTGAGCATGGTTTTGCATGTATCAATAACATATGAATGAACGTTTGTTATTCTAATGAAATCACTGTTCAATTGTTTTAACCATATCTGTAATGTGTACATTGAATTGATTGTGATACCATAACTTGTTAATACTTCCTAAAAAAAGAGGCATAGAAAAAATTAGGTCATTATAATTATGCTAGGACGTGTGATCCCTTTTTCTTACTATAGAAACAGTGTCTTTTCTTAACAACAGCTACGTTATTTCTTTGCATTTATTAAGAAAATTCACTGATTTTTAACACTTTACAACAAAGTTGAAAAGTGTTTATGACTTTGTTATCTGATGAAATAGGCTAAAAATGTCCTCGAAACAATTGTAATCACCTAACTTTCCTATCCCTGCTTATTTAAGGAAGTATTAGAAAGATTACATTTTTACAAGTAGCAGTTTCATATATCGTAAATTAATATAGCTCGTGTTCTAATATCAAGACATCATAACTAACCATTCTCCTATGAACCAACAAATTTCGCATACTGTTATATAAACAGCAAATCTCAAATCATGCCAAATTCAATTTTTGCTGCTATCATTTAAGGAGATCTGTTGGTTTAAACAAACTGTCCAATATTAATGGTTGGTTTCATTGTATATATATATATAAAAAAAAAACAAATCGCTAAGAAACAACTGCCTTGCTTCAGACAGCCTTGTCGTCCTTCTTTCAGAGATCTACAAAACAACTGCCTTATTTTAGAGAGCTTCGTCATTTGAAAAACAGAAATGCAGTTGTTTCAAAGCGCCTCGTAAGAGGGCGCTGTATCAAAACGAGGAAAAAATCTCAGAATACCAAAATGTTACACAAAGTATCATCTCTCGTGAGTAGGACGAACTAGATCCATGAGAGCGATGTTAACAAATTTATGGCATAATATTACATATGAAAAGTGAACATATTTCGCAATGGTTAATACTGTTTTTAATGTTATGTAAAAAACTCCGTAAGAATTGATTATTTATTTGACTAATATTATTGAAGGTTCTGATTTTCTGATGGTTTCTTCAAAATTTCGTTCGAAAACTTCTCTGGGATCTTCCAAATATTCGATTGCGTTTAAAATCAATACGTTTCTAATATTCCCTAAATGTAATTTTTGTACCAAATTCCGTTCGAAACGTTCCATTCGTTCGTTAGATATCGTGTCTACAGACCCACGGACACGTACACATGTACAAACACATACACACACCACCTCAAAAATGATCTATTTGGGTTCAGGAATGCATGGAATGGGTTTTTTCGTCAAAAACTCGAATTCGAATTTTCTATTCCATCACAATATTTTCCCTATACATTATAGAATGTATATAGGGAAAGTATGCAGCTTTGCTTTATATATATATATATATATATATATATATATATATATATATATATAAATCCCTCTTATTTTGTTAATGGTATAGTTAAAAAATTTAGATTAACTGGATTTTCATGAATTCTGTTCATGGTGTTTTATATATTAGCCTGACATCTCCATACTCTTGTTTTAATTATATTTTATTTTTACATCCACTTACACATTTTCCTTTCTATTATTGCCCCTCTTGATTGTATGTCATCTCTTTACTTGTCTTTTCACAATACTGTTATTTATTTCTTACATATGGCAACGGTAAATCATATATTTTTCCTTTGTGAATGGCAACACTGGTCTCTTCATTCTGGGATCCCGAGATCGATAGGTTCCTGTACTTTTTGAGTTAGATTTCAGGTATCCTTTTTTCCTTTTATTTTTTCTTTTTTATGTATGTTGTCAAGTAGAAATAGTTTATAAATATAATCTATCTATCTCTTCAGAAACATACATTTTTGTGTTTGCTTCTATAAGACACTTGGACTTAAAAAAGAGTGTTGAACAAATCCGGATTTAGGCTTAGACCTTGTCCACTTGTATAGCATTTGTGCTTGGATTTCGTTTGTTTGTCTTTTATCGATTCCATTCTATTGTTTTTTGATACTTTTCTTTGACTTGTTGATTCGAAATTTGTATTGTTTTCCATTTGCTTGAAGATTTGCTGATTTACAGTTTTATTTTGTAAGCTTGTTAGAAAGTTAGGTTTTTCGAGTTACGACTTCTCACGTTTCTTTCATTGGAACTTCAAACCTTTTTATTATATATATATATATATATATATATATATATATATATATGTATATATATATATATATATATATATATATATATATATATATATATATATATATATATATATATATATATATATATATATATATATATATATATATATATATATATATATATATATAAGTTAAAACTTTAAACTTTAAACATAAAATTTTTTATTCAACTCATGGCGAGTTTTGAATAAAAAATTTTATCTCCAAAACAAAGTACAAAGTTTTATATATATTTGTTTTTAAATTAAATACAAATGACATTATTTTCGGAACTAATAAGAGCCGTAATTATGAACGTTTTTAGATACACATATAGATAAACAGATGCATATAATACATATAGATACATTTAGATACATATGGATAAAGAAATGAACATCCTAAAAAATAAATTTTCTCTGCTACTCAATAAGTGAACGCTTTATATGTAATTTAAAACAGAAAAAAATGGACACCATTGTTTAGAAATTATCAAATGCACTTCTTGAAGTATCTAAATTTTTACCTTTTCACGGATAGCGTGATATCTCTTTAAAGAATCAAGCGATTTCCATAAAATGGTATATGTTAATTTAAATCATAAACTGCAAGACTGTTGTGTTTCAGTGAGATTAAGCTATAAGAAAACTGGAATTCGTGTGGCTGCTTCGCAACAATGTCTAAATAAATAAATGATCTTGGGCAAGTAAATGTCAAAGACCGCGAATCTTTGAATCCAGTTACATTGCTAAATATGACTGGATAATTCCATATGATCAACCTAGCCGTTCCGAAACCCTTGTAGATTTATATCATAACGTTGTACACCTGATCTTGAGTTCATAAATACGGGGAGTGATACTGAGTCAAATTGATACTGGTTTGATACATGATTGATGATTGATACATGATTGATTTGATACATATTGATACATGATTGATGAGAGATACTGGGGCATATTGATACATATTTTGCTTTTAAATTTTAAATCTTTTTATTTATTTTTTTAAATAAAAAATATATAAATTTAATTCATTTCTTACTTTTTTGATTGCGCTAAATTTAAAACTTCTGAGACTTAAAGTCTCACGAATCAGTCACGAAGACCTGCCACGTGAGACTTAAAGTCTCACGTATAAAATCTCACGAAGACCACGTGGAAATTTCATACCACGTGGAAACGTATCAATGTGCCTCACTATGGGCCACATTAATACTAATAAAGAGAACGTTATTATAATAACAGAAAACGCAAGCAATCCGCGTTCCATGGAGTGCCAATTATTATTTTCGATGTTAATAGTATTAAAACAAAAGTAATAAGAAACGTTATCTTGCTAATTACTTGGGTGTTGTAATTATTTCGACCTTTTCGTACTTCATTTTCAATAGTTTTTCCATTGAACTGCCCCTGAGACTTCATTATGCCACATTCGAGTCATTGCCTGAGAATACGAAAATACGAATACGACGTAATACGTAACATAATTTCTACAGTATCAACTTCATCAACAGACGGACATCATTCCAAAAATAGCCAAAACGTGTTCAGAAGGTCTTAAAACATATATTAGCATCAAAATTCAAAATCTCGAAATCGAAAATTTTAAGGTAAAAAATACGTTCTCAATACTACGTATGAGAAAATAAAAATATAAAATTTCGAAGTTTTCACTCGAATAAAAAACAAATTCTATCTAGTTCTAGAATTTTTAATAACAATGCCGGATATAAAGTTTCGTGAAAATCGATTAATATTTGTGGCTGCTATTATGTGCACAAGAAATCGACCACAGACATAAGACAGACAGACGGACGGACACCACTCCAAAAATAATCAAAACGTGTTCAGGGAGTGATAAACTTATATTGGCATCAAAAGCTCGAAATCGAAAATTTTTGTGAAAACTATACTTTCTCAAGTAATGACAGAATGAAGGAGGTATAGAAGAATCACTACAGTGCATAGAAGAATCACTATAAGTGCAGAAGAACACAAATTTGTGAGTTAAACCAAAAAATCACAAAATGATTATACTCCCTGTGACAAATGA
The DNA here is from genome assembly GCA_951213105.1 of Amaurobius ferox. NCBI lineage: Eukaryota > Metazoa > Arthropoda > Arachnida > Araneae > Amaurobiidae > Amaurobius > Amaurobius ferox. The sequence goes on along the minus strand of OX578146.1, from coordinate 84,037,804 downwards.
CTCTTAAACAGACTCGCATGGATACCTTTGCTTATGAATTAACAAGAGCCATTTCCGGAGATTCAAAAAATTTTACTTTTTTTCATGTGAAATGCAGTATACTTTAAAACGTTTAAATGCATTTAATAAATTTTAATATATTTATTTTAGGAATTAAAGCGGTTATTATAGAAAGTCTTTTATGTTAACACTTTCCCTGCAATACATGGTAATGTATAGGGAAAATATTGAAATCATGCCGAAAATCGCAACTTGAATTTTCGACCGATCTACACGTTTTTAGACTTCTAGAACACGAACAAACTATTTTATAGTGACGTCTGTGTGTGTGTCTGTGCAATGCATGTATCCATTCTAACTCAAAATTTAATTGACCGAATTTAATAAAATTATATTGGTAAGTCACTTGTGGATCACTTGCTGATCAGATAGATTTTGGTACAAATAGGTGTGGCGATAAGAAATCTAAAGTTATACTTTTAAATGTAAAATTCATTTAGTAATTTTTAATTCATTATTTTATGTTAAATACAATAATTTGACATGGCCGTTGATTCTCATATAGTGGAATTATATTTAATGTACATTGCTATGTTGTGCCGCTATAAACCCTCCAATTATTTTTACCTTTTGTGTGAGTCCTGAAAAGAATTATTAATTAATATAAAAAGATTAGACCAATTTAAACTTAACAATAACATTTATTAAAGATACAAAATACCTATTCAATTTCAATACATTAACTATTCTTCCTATTAATTATTTATTAAGATAGCATGTGAGAGGGGAGCATGTGAGACCCTGAACCATATACCTAACGTATTTATTAACCTGAGGATCATTAATGAAACTGACCTTCAATCTGGGCCTTGTTAGCAGCACTTGGTCAATCTCGTCTGTAGTTACCGCATCAACTCGAAGTGTAATGCCCACTCGTAACTTCATTGAATACTGCTAACTGACATACTCCGCTTATTTCATGCTATTAGGCATCTTCCTTAATTCATTTTAGTATATCGCATTTTTAAGTCATAAAGTCATGATTGTCTAATTTCTGGTCTGCTCTTGTTTCAAAATTCCATCTGTCTTCGTTATTTCTCAAAGTATGTATAATCTCGTTCTCTGGTCACAGGCTGTGGTTTTCCTCGGTTGGGGGAGGGGGGAATAACTCCGCCTTTACTTCTTTTTGGTGCTTACTGGCTACTCCTTACCCAATGGCACGCACCATTGCACATTTAGTACGGCCCAGCTCAGCCCCTCTGGTATTGCACCCCTAAATTTATAGTATTTTGACCTTAAAGTTCAAGTCCTCATAAACCCTGGTGCCAGCCAGCTACCGCTTTGTTTGCCGTTCTAGCCACCATAAATACTCAACTAAAAGTGTCTCATGTGAGAACAATTTCTGGTCTCACATATCTGTGTCTAATGTGAGAACAATTCATGGTCTCACATTAGGGATAAAAGAACCTGCCTTCTTTTTTGCGAAATGGCCCACTAAGATCGCATTATACATTCTAGCATAAATACTAATTAACCAAATTTCACAAATTTTGGCAAAGTTACTTGTGGGTTATCCTGGTGCCGATTAGATTTTGATACGATTCAGGAAAAAAAGAACCTGCATATTTTGCGAAATGACCTCCTAAAATCGTCAAAATCTAAAATAAAGACTACATATGCCCAAACGCATCAATTAAATGCTTGTGTTATATCCAATTTTTAACGATGAAAAGAAAAAGATCAACCCCGTTACTCTAGGCCTAGCCGTTCACGAGATATTTCAGTATTTTCGCATTTCTGCTGCGCCGGTTTTGAGAATACATCGTTCCCCAATGTTGACGAAAACTGAATTAACCCCTTGCCTGTGGAGGATATTTCAGGAAAGTGGGTCAAAAATGGAAAAATTTTTCACACTCTTTACAATAGGGGCGCGGTAGCCCATTGGTTAGCGCGCTGGAGTTGCACTCGGTAGGCCCGGGTTCGATTCCAGCCACTGCCAAAATTGCCGCCGTGTTCATGCGGAGTACGATCACGTTAAACATGTGGGTCCGAAAGTCCTTCCGAGAGGTTGGTGGTAGGGGAAGGAGGGTACGGTCCCTGTGGATGCCTCGCCCACTGGGTTGCGGTCTAAATTGGGTGGCACTTCCCGACCGTCCAAAATGTTACCTTACACCTTTCTGGTAGGTCGGACGGTCTGGGTTTCAACAACAACACTCTTTACAATAAACTCGGTTTATATCCCGCTTAATCAAGCTACTGATCCCGCCTACTTCCAAAAAAAATGCGGACAAGTATCGCCATCTGTTGGAAAAACAATGAACTATATTGTAAAGCATTTGGGAAGGTAAAACGAACTCAAATCGGGATCAACGGAATAGAAACACTCATTTTTCGCTTGCCCGAAGTCAGTTCGGGCATTCCAAATTTGGCGCAGAAGGGTTGCCCGAACTGGATTCGGGCGGCACAGGCAAGGGGTTAAAATATTAATTCGGTGTAATGTCAAATAATTTAGCGCAATTAAACTCAATATAATGAATCATTAATGAAACAAAGAAACAACGAGTTTGAGTCTGCAGGGAAAGTGACATGTTGAACACATCGGATTTTTCACATTCTGATAATACAAGAGCAGTGACCCAGATTCGGGGGAAATGTAAATGAGTTTAAACATCAGAAACCCTTTTACATTCTATATTTGGTCTACTCAACTTTGTTTCACCAGAGCGCAATTTCGCGGCCAGACCCATCTGCGAAATTAGCTCTTCCCCGAGGGAATACCTAGATCGCTGTGGTAACGTCGTTACACGGACGTTTCTTTTTAGTAGCGTTCAGAGCTGAATCATTACTAGTCGGTGAATAACACTGCACACTGGATAAATAATTTAACTTTTAACGCGAATTAATGAAATTAACGCGATGTACAATATTTCAAAATGATAATAACATTAAAAATTTTAGTTAATGAATTATCATTTGTTTCTCCTACGCATACGGTACTAGCAGATATACGCGGAGATTATCGTGATTCAAAATATGTGCAAATTTCTATAGTATTCTAAATGAAATTGTTCTTCAAAACATTATATTTAAATATTTAATTTAATTTTCCTTGATAGAAGCATGATAATGTCTGTTTTCGCTAAACAGATAAAAATTCCCAGTCAGATCTGAAGAATCGAACATCATGCCCCGTTTGTTAACAAATTTACAAGAAATATGAAATTTCATCGATATATGCCAAAATGAAAACGCTAAAAGGGTAATCGAAGTTATACCCGTGCCATTTTCATCCTGTTTCAACAATCGGCTAAACACAATATATGGGTTTGAAAAATCTTAAACAGATGAATTAAAAAATTAAAAATATCAATATGTCAAGTAATTTTATACATTCTGTTGCAAAAAAATATATGCACCCACCAAAAATTAAGCTACAGCAGCGAAATTCGGGGTACAAATGTCGTTTTAAGAGTTATGCAAAAAATTAAACTCTCAACGTCAATGATGTGATAGGGCTCGTGCAACGCACATGCGAACGACGCATCGTGGAGCATTTAAAACGACCGGTCTTCTCATTCTCGGACAATTGGATTTTCTGCTTTGACACTGCAAGTTATGTACAAAGATGCCTTTGAGACGTACTCGACGGCGCAACGAACAACTGTCAGATTTAGAGAGAGGCCGCACCATAGGCCTAAGGGAAGCTGGTTGGTCCAACAGATTTATCAATCATCATCTTGTTCGGAACGATATGATAGTTACTCGGTGTTGGCAATAGCAGACTAGAGAAGGCGCTTGTAATCATCGCAGAGACACAGAATGCCACAGACAGACAACTGCTCAAAAAGATCGTGCAGTCATGAGAGGAGCCACATCCACACCAATGACGTCGTCATCAGCCATTCAAATGCGTTTTCCACCCTCCAAACATCCTGTATCAAGGGATACGATTAGCAGAAGGTGGGATTAGGTGTCAAAGTCCATTAAGGCGCCCAACACTGACACCTCAACACAGGCTGAGCCGTTTGAATTGGTATTGAGCTCGGTCAGCCTTGACAGTATCCGATTAGAGGCATGTTAGACTTAGCGACGTCTCCCGTTTCTCTCTCAGTGCTAATGACCACTGCATACATGTGTGGAAGAGAAATGACCAGCAACCTGATCTCTCATTTGTTGTCAAGCAGCATACGATCTTCCCTCGCGGTGTGACAGTCTGGAGAGGAATCTCGTGGGAAAGTTTGCATTTTAGCATCCAAGTAACTATGCTATAGAGTTTAAATTATGTCGCTGTTCAGTAATGCCGAACTCTGTGTTATGATTAAAATCGAATGCAACCAAACTCCTAGTTTCGAATGCAGCTGATCTTGAGCCGAAAAAAAGGACATGCTTTTTTTTTCATTTATGTCATCAGGAAAACCTCTAACAGAACATTGGGTATACAATTAACAATTTTTACGCTATTTAAAGGTCAAAATAACTTTAAACTACAATCATATGTATGTTCTTAATAGATTCAAAAACAAAATTCTGAAAAAAAAGGTCATTTTAAAACACTACTAAATGATTTCTGAGAATCATTTCAATCTGTGAACAACCCTTAGACATTTATGAATTGCGGTGATTAAAAGAGTAATTGTTTTCCTATTTATCCCAAAATCCGTTTAATTAGTCATATTATAATAATAATAAAACGCACGTATTTTTAAATACAATTTCTTTTGTTCTGTGGGACGCAAATATTCTAGGCCTCTATGGCGCTCAAGCCTATGTTTCTTGGGTCCATAACAGCCTTTAATACTATTTATGCCATTGTGTTGAGTTACCACGTTTCAAATATTCCTATAAAAAAGTTTTGAGAAGTATCACTTTAAGAAGCTTGAGTAGCAAAGCTTGAGTGGAGTAGCGCTTGAGTAACAAAGTTTGACTGGCGAAGCGCTTGAATAGCTTGAGTGAAGTGAAACTTGCGTAACGAAGCTTGAGTGGCGTAGCGCTTGAGTAACAAAGTTTGACTGGCGAAGCGCTTGAATAGGTTGAGTAAAGTGAAACTTGCGTAGCGAAGTTTGAGTGGCGAAGCGCATGAGTGGAGTGAAGCTTGAGTGGCGAAACGCATGAATGGAGTGAAGCTTGAGTGGCGAAGCGCATGAGTGGAGTGAAGCTTGAGTGGCGATGAGTGATTTTAGTAGCGCCGATGATTTGTGAAAATAAAAATATTTCGATTATAACAGCTTAAACCAATGATTAAATATATTTAGAATGTTCATATTTTTCCCGGTCGTCTCTTTTAAGTGTTCTACACCGGGGAATATTTTCTTCAACTATAAGATTCTAAATTTTTAATACATTTTTCCTGACCGTCCAATTACTTCTTAAATTTTCGGGTGAGTCGGACGGTCTGGAGAGTGTAAATATAACCAGTCTCAAAAGAGAAAAACACCTTATCCGGTGGGATAAATGACACAGAGTAGCCAATACAAAAGAAGAAAAATTAATTAATTAGTTTTAATTAAGCTTAACTATCCAGTGAAATACATGTATTAATTGTTTGAACCTTTTTTCAAAATAAAGTTGTGATTACAGGCACTCAAAAACGTATTTTATATTCCCGTTGTTTTTTGGAAAGGTGTAGTAGTATAAAACATATCGAAATATTCCAAATAATGAGCCTCGTTATCGAAAAATGTGTTATAGAAATCACTTTCGTTTTTTATTAGGTTATTTTGCTTGGAAGGTTATTTACACATATTCAATTTTATACATTAAATTTTAGTATTAAAACTATAAATGTTATATATTAAAAATGTTATATATTGAATTACATAGGAAGTATTTTGCGTATTTTAGTTCATCGAAAAGGGGATTGCTAAAGAAGGGACTTTATTCGCATGAAATTCGTAGGTAGCGGATGCATATGTCGCCCGCGTAGCGCGCACTTATATTAGGCTGTATGTTAGCTACGAGTACGTTTATCCTACTAATGCTCGCTTAGTGGGTGCATATATAACGGTTATTAAATAGGAATCGGGTTAAGAAGCCGAGTTGTGCCTCAATTTTTGCTCATTTGTTTAACAAGTAATTACTGAAAAAATGAAGCCTTTCACAACTAATGGACTATTAATAATCCTCAGAAATGTTGAGAAAATATTTAAAGATAAACAATTATTTGATAGCAGTTTTGACTAATGACAGTATAACATTAATGCAAAACTTCGATTATATAAATAATTCTCAGAAAAATTAGTATAAAATATTAAATTGCTTGCAAAAAATATAAAAATGTTAAAACTGGTATTGTAACAATGCTTACACATCAAATTTCAATAAATTTCCACATTTGCTTCATAAAAAATAACTATCAATAGCCACAGAACCCGCCTGACAGACGATGACGATCTCAAAATTTTAAAATACAATCCTGTTATAGAGTTCACAACGTGTAGCCAAAATATTTTGTAAGAAATTTGTAGTTAATTACGTGGTAGGACATAACCTGTGAATTCCCATAGATGCTCGTAAAATTGTGGCATACAGCAATTTTCGTGCTGCCAATTTTAATATTGGCTACTACATACTGACGAAAAAATGGTAAGCGTGAATGCTGTTATTTGCAATGCTAGTGCATTCCTAGCTACAAATAATTTGGGAAAAACTGTCAATAACTATCAATTTCTAATTTTTGGACAAACTGCCTATTAACTATTGATTGTGTAATCCATAAATCTGTCACTAATATGATACCCATTTATTGACTCCCACAAAAATGCGGGATTTGTGACACTCATTTATGAATTACGATCATGGAGGTAAATGTAAGGAGTTAAATATTCCTATTAAGAAAACGCCAATATCGTTTGAGACAATAATTCAGGTGGCGCTGGGATAAGATAAGTAGTCCTGTATTGTATGCATTTCTATGGCGAAAGACCTAAAATATTTATTTAATCTGTCAATTTTATAAAAATTAATTATTAGTACAACGCAAAGAATAACTGAAGCAATAAAGAATATTCCTTCGTATTCAAATTTATTTTACTTTTCAATTCATTTTTATCTCCACATATTCTGTACTCTATCCTACAACTATGAAAAAATACTGGTTAATTATACTTATAATTAAGGAATCCTTAATTTAAAAATTATTAAAAATACATATACTAAATAATACGCTTTTTTATAGTGTCAACTAACAATAGCAACTACTTTACAAACCCTAGCGACACCTAGATATAATTCTCAAAGCATTATGGCATTTTCAAGCATTTCATTCATAGGAGTTTTATCTCCTCCTTTCTAACTCCATAATTACGATGTATAATACATTTACGATAATTATTGTTGCTATTCAACTAATTTATCAGTAGACATACAGATTTTGTCTTTTATTTGCGGATATATTGAGATTCGTTGTTCAGGAGGAATCTTGTTTTTTCCATTTTTTTCAGGGAGGCAACTAAATTTTTCTAATTTAATGCTGCATTATCCATTTTTCTAATTTCTAGCGTACACTTGTGCAGCATTTTTGGAGGCAAGGCGAGAATTCCGGTTAGCTTTATAACTCTTACCCTTATACATAATAATAGCATGTTCTATGACAGTTGGATGTTTCACAAGCCATATGATTTGATACACTACGAAGAGTTTACACAAACTGCATTAAGTAAAATTCGTTGTTTTAATATCTACCAAAAATATTTTATAAATAAATTATATATAAATTATGATTTACATATTAACTTGATTGAAACTCTAGTTAAATGGATTTCATTCAAGAAAGCTGCGAACTTATTTGCAGCAATTGAAATAAACCGAATTACAACTGACGGTAGGTAGTACATTATTCAACAGTAGGACGTTATGTATTGTCCTACAGTGCCGGTAGCACGTGATACTAACATGTGGCTCACAGAATACTATATTCAGAAGGCTCACTCCCATAGGATCCTATGGCAACATTTCTAACATGGGATGTCCCATAGACACTAGCGCTAGTCAGATGGACCAACTGAAGTGCGATGCGTCTGCCAGATTTGGCGCGTTATCGCTCGCTTGGCGATTTTTTTTTAAACGGGAGGGGAACAAAATGTTGAGGACTGTACTTTTATAATTTTTGAAACTATAGAAAGGATCAGGATTTAAAAATACATTAATCTGCAACATAAATATATTCATTAGTTTAAGAATATTTAAATAAACATAGTTATATATTTAATTCAAATAATCATAAAATAGATTAAAAAATACACACATTGCATTGTCTCACTATAAAACATAATGCACAAAAAATTACAAGCTAACATACTCAAAAGACTGAAATATTATATAATACTTTCAGTCTAAAAAGTATACTAGCGTGTTGATCGTTCTTAATTTATTCTGGGATACTGATAATAGACTTTTTTTTTTTAATATAAAAATATTCATATAGTAAATATCAAATTTACATAAATGCACTATCGAAGTTGTGGAACTCAATCATTAATTACCCGAGGGGGGGGGGGAATTTTTCACCATAAGGCACTTAATAAAAATTTTACATAAATATATACACATACTATATCACATTCAACTAAGAAAAAGCTATCCAAATATCAATTATTTCACATTTTATAAAAATATTTAACTAATTATACCACTACCTCTTAAAATTTAGTCTAATCCGGCAGTAATAACAACACAGCACTAATTTCGTATGATGAACACATGTATACTTATATGAACACGTGTATACTTATGAACACGTGTATACTTATAATGAACACGTATGTAGGATGGTGATAACTAAAATTATTTCAATTTTAATAAACATAAATTACATACCCTGTAACGCAACCAGTTTTCTTTTATCAATCCATTTCTATAAAATGATCTAAACACTTAACAAATAATCCTTTTTCACGTTACTCAAACCACGCTAGTCTGTTGTTCTAAGTTTTCGCCGAGCGAAATAGGGTTATAACATTGAAAATCGGCTTGGACCCAAACCAGATCATCGCCAAGCGCTCGTATCAAACCAGACCATCGCCAAGAGCGCGCCAACCCAATGTTTGGTCTATCTCTAATGGCCGCCGCGAAAACGAAACTATCCAGAGTGACAGGTCTGTATAGTAGTCTGTGATGTGGCTTATATACGGAAACAGCTAAATTGGTAACTTAATGATTAAATTATTTTGGAATTTCTTTTCCGACAGATGACTAGGCACTGAGTGAGGAAAAGATAAAAAAAAATCTGATTTCGTTAAGATAAAGTTTCGGTTTCTAAAACTTGCGATCACTTATAATTGTCCTATTGTAAGTGTTTATTTCGAAAATCGGTTAAAGAGGATAAAACTTGCCTAATTCTGATTATAATTCCGATTAGCATGCAAATTTCCTATTCGGAAGTATAACGCCCGTTGCATGGGTGTATCTTACTTACATAAGTGTACCGAGCAACTTATGTGCTGCAGTGGGCTACACGCGGATGAAATGTTCTTATTTAGGGCACAGTCACATAGCCTCCTATGCGCTTGTGCACACAACACACACATTTTTAAGTTTATTTGTTTTGAAAAAAGTAATTGCTAAAATACTTATTTCAAAAATAGTGAACTTTAGTTGTAGGCATCACAGATAGTATTACAGCGAAACACATTAAGGAATAGTTAAAATATAGACTCAAGAAGAACTAAAATCATTTATATATCTAAAAGTTATTATATAACTAAAAATTTGTTGTGGGCAGCATGTGACTTTCTTTACAGATTGAAATTTATTTTCTTCTTCTTTCATAATTATTGATTTGAGTTTAAGGGCACGAAATAACAGGGTTACTTGTTTGCAGGATTTCGGTTACCGAATTTGCAGTTTTACATTAATTTTCCATTTTTTTTATTCAAAGTCGGCATATTTTCAAATAGCGGAGTTGCAAAAATTTCGAAACACTTAAATATCTCGATCTATAGTAATGGGGTTATCCTTATGTATTAGGTCGTTAAAAATTGGCTTAATGAATCAATACAAGCACATTATTTTTTATTTCAGAGTATTGCGATTTTTTGCAAAACAAAAGATAGGTTTTCTTTTACAAGGTCGACGCACGGCATTTGATAACAATTCCTGTTTAAAATTACACATTATTGTTTATCCTTCCGGGTCGTCCAAATTGTTGCTCTAAGTCCTCTGGACGAGCCGGACGGCCTGGGGCTTTCACATTATTGTTTATATAAATTATAGTTTGCAATTTTAATGTCGGAATGTGTGTATGTATGATAATGTGTATATATATATATATATACATAGTAGATATACAGATTTTGACTTTTATTTATGGATTTACTGAAATATTTGTTCAGGAGAAATCTGTTGATTTTTTCCGGTTTTTCTAGCGTCTTTATCTTCTCTAATGTTGTATTTTCTACTTTTTCAAATTTGTAGCGTATTAGTATGAAATTTTAGAGGCAGCAGAATAATTATAAGTTAGTTTTATAACCCTTACTCTTATAGTAGTGCAAAAATTACATGAAAAAGAGCGCACCCACCTTTATCCACGTACCTCCAAAGCCAGTGCCTCGGAATAATCATACATAAATAACACTCATGCTTCATGTCACAAATCACTCATGACAAACAAATGTACTATACGCAGATTCTATGTCTTTCACAGACCATATAATTTGATACAAACCGACGGGTTGAGACACGGAGACAAAAGTGACTAAAGAAATGTCCAAAAAAACTCATTATTTTATATCTACCTAAATATTTTAAAAATAAATTCTATATATATTATGATTTCGCTTTGTTAACAGTTCAATTATAACAGTAAAAAAATTGAAGTTGTGAGCTCGCTTGCAGTCGTAGGAAGAATATTATACGACGGTGGAAATGATGACCAATCAGTACTGACTGCTAATAACCAGTGTTGCCAATGCTTGGAGGTACTTGTAATTCATAAGGAAAATGACTGTATTGGCAGCTTCTACTTCTAAATCATTTTTGACTTTCACACTTTCCTTTCTATATATTTAGGCAATAGCTTGACTAAAATTTACGAATTTCTGTTCGCGTTGAAATTAAATATAAGGTTTAATTTTTTTTAAATTACACATTTCAAGTAGCCTGAATTTTGATAGAATATGGAGACATTTAAAATAATAATTAAACAAGAAAGATCAATCAAACATAAAGCATTGATTTGAAACACTCTCCAACTAAAATGTAATTTTATTTAAACATTTCTAAAATGCGATACATTTAGCGCTGATATATTTGAAATTATTACAGTACTACAATAATTTAATGCATTTGAAAACTTAAATCATCATCCAAAAAAATGAACTTTATTCAATTGACGTCACCGAAATATAAAGTGTCTGACTCTCTGTGTAAAAGCAGTGAATATTTAATCCATGCACTTTTATTCGTGATTCCAGAGTTAAATAATTTTGCATGAAAGTTTGATCATTTAAACTCAAAAATATTGTGATTGCGTTGGCACGGAATATAGGCACAGAAAGTACGCAAAACTAAAGCCGTTTTAGGACGAATGCAACACTGATTGTAAATTTAAAAGAACACTAAGAATCCCGATTTTTACACTTGGAAAAAAAAAGAAGGATGTCATATTTTATTTTGAAGTGGTTCACGTGATCTCTTCATATGAGTGTAATTATCATTTTAATTTTATTTAGAAAACAATCGAACATATTTAGCTGACATTTATTTTATATATTTTATGTGATAATTTGAATATTTCCTAAAATTTTCGAAGCAATTAGTGAATTTACTTAAAAAATATTTGAAAAATCAGGTCTCGAAGGGTTCAATGTATTTCATTTATTATACCCGGATTCAATCCAAAACTATTTGGGTGATATTTTTCATTTACATTCCCACAGATCGTCTCAACAGCATACTAAACTTTCATTTTTAATTTACTAAAATTTCATTAAAAAGTCATTTCTACGGCAGTTATCGGGCGAACTGACAAACAGAATGAACAAAGTCATAAACGCTTTTCAACTGTGTTGAAAATTTTAAAAATAGGCAAACAGGAATTGCATTAATGGACGTTAACATGTAAGCTATATAAACAAAATTGAAAATCTGTCTGCCTGTTTGTTTGTTTGACTCATCGTCACGGGGGGAGAACGGCTGAAGCGAATTTGATGAAATTTTGTGGGTAGTCCTGAAATCGCCTCGCTTAAAATTTAGTCTTTGTTTCGAGCTTCTAAGACCAGGGGTTTCCGAGATATTAATGAAAAACGAAACTTTTCATAGTAGTTTTACTCCCTGGTTCCTCCAAACGAAAAAGGTTGAAAATCGCTCGTTTAAAACGTGAAAGTGAATTAAAACTATATGTCTGAGTTTGTTGGGAGTTTATTGCGCTAATCAGTCACTTTTTGAAAACATGAATTATTTGAAAACATGAATGTTTGAAACATGCATCTAAATGAAAAATCTATCACCATGGTTTATTTTTCACAAGTTCATAGTCAATAATGAAAAGTTTTAAGAAATCAAAATGGTTATTTAATTATCAGCATTTCATGAGGAAGATTTTATCTTATATCATGTTGCTCAGGAACGCAATTAAATTAAATCTGCTTGTTAATTTTTATTATTATTTTTTCGATTTGAATAATAAATAAATGGATATAAAAATATATCTTATAAATAAAAGGTTTGATTTTTCTTTAAATTATATTAATGGCGGACTGCGTACATCACTTTAATTTATTTTAGCCCAGAGTTTTCAAACTTATATATTGTGATTTGCCAATAAACTCATATATTGTGTTTAGCCAATAAAATCATATATTGTGTTTAATCAATAAACTCATTTAGCCGATTGTTAAAACAAAATAAGAGTAAAACGGGTATATCTTCTAATTCATTTTTAGTGTTATCATACAAACCGTATTGAGTTGTTTAGTACATACAAACCGTATTGAGATGTTTTATTCTTCAGATCTGAAAATTCAGATCTACGAATTTGGCGGGATATCGCTAACCTGGCAACTTTTTCGTAAACGTTACCAAATTGACGGACATGTTCCCAAATTGATGAAAATGACAAATCAATGAAATTATTATCATTTTTTTCAGTACTGCAATGATGTTTCGGTAGCATTTGCCTGTCATTCCAACCGTCCTTAGTAACACATTTAGCCAATTTTTAAAATGTGACCAAATTGATTAAAATATAAATCCATAAAATTATCTTGAAATTGATAAAACTCATCTACGTTTTTTAGGGCCGGCCCAGGTGACATAGTATTCCGGTATGTACCCACCCCAATGTGTATAAAAAGTTCACATTGGAAACATCAGTATATTATTGTAGATCTGCATCAAAGACCTGTGTTATTGGTATTCTGTAGATCGATCATTCGATCTTGTATGACGGTCTTATGATAAAATGTCTGAGCATTAGACGAGGATGGTGTTGAAGAATTGAATGTTCCTATTCAGATATATTTGTCTGTGAGTGACGGTTTTTGTCACAAGTTAAACACCACTGATTTTTATGCTTTTTACCCTAAAGGATGTCGACCGTTCATTGGTCAAAAGATTCGACTGTAATGTATCAGAAGCAGTTTTGACCATGTTCCAATATGTGACCTGTATAAGATGGATGCTGAACGACATATAAAGGTAAATGTACATCTATCGATATTGATGTTTCCAAATTAACCTCTTATGTTTCTTCAACTCTATGCAACCTGTAAGTATGCTACGCTGCAAATGCTTATAGCAACATGTCATTGTAATTTGGCAAGATTATGCGTTTATGAATAAAAGTAGATTCTGTTGATTAACTTAATTCATGAACTTCTTTCTTTTACCACTCTACAATTCTACTCTCGACTTAAGAAATATCCAAGTTTTCTTTTACATAGTCGAACATATTTTAACAGAATATTTTGATTAACAATGTCGTTTAGTATACTATAGGAATTTGCACAAGGTTGTGAATTTTAAGTTTCTTTATATTATATACTCCGTACGAAGAACGGGTATGCTGCTAGTAATAATAATAAAAATAGGAAGTAAGAACTTCTTCAAATGACGTTTCAAGTCACATGAATATTTTAGTGTGTTATGTCCCAAAGTATTTGAAGAATGATGTTTACAATTACTCATTGCGTATTGAGCCCAAGGAGGTCTATTGACTTTTATGAAAATTTGCAATCATATTTTAAGTGTATAGTGTCCAATGAGGCGTGTCGATTTTACATGAGATTATATATTTAAAAGTAAAATAAGACTGCAATAATGAGTGTGGCGCACAAACAAAAGCAAAGTTAAGCTTAACATTTAAGAAACATATGTAATTAAGCTTAGAACATTTTCGTACATCGTATAACATTGCGTTATGCTGCATATTAAAACTCACCACATTATCTTTATGCGAGTTTCTGGAATAAAATATATTAACATAATACTACACAATTAACTTCACCAATTTTAGCTTTAAAATAATATTATTTATTAACCGCATTATATTCATACTTTAATTGCAATAGCTATTATTATATTTAAAGAGGAGATTGGGTATGTGAGACCAGGTAAACTATTATTATAAAACTGATTATGACCTTTTATATATGTTAATAAGCACATACCTTCTTGATGCCTTTACACTTTTGTGGGTCATTGGTTGTGGAACCACCTTTCATGAATTTATGATTTATGACTTTAATATCATTACACTTGACGCATATTCTATCATGACTGCACTATTGAGAACTTTGATCCATGTTCGGATCTCGTCTGTTGCACCTTCTCTATGCAACTGTGCCGAACTTGATGCATATTTTTGCACTTTGTCTGTGGCTTACTACTCATCCTAGTGTCTTACTTTTCTCAACTATTCTGTTCATCTGTATCGTACTTATGCTCTTGTTCATCTGTATCGTCCAATTCTGCACTCTCTATTGTCATCCTTCTGCCTGTTGCCACCGCTTTTTGTCTGTTGCCACCGCTTTTAGAGTGTCAGTGACTACAGTCTTGCCACCATTTGCATCAGACAAGACAGACACAAAGAAGATATACAACTTGAATACACATCTTTATTGTGTCAATCCCCTGAATATGACTTTAATTTCCAACCCCCCCCCCCCAATTTCACATTTCGGTTTTGCAAAAATCTCGCCAAAGTGTTTCATCCTGAGTTCTGAAGTACTTGTGTGCCACCTTTCATGGCTGTATGATGCTTATATTTTCCACTACAGACGCCCCAAATAAACACAGACACACATACATCGTCCTTTATTATTAAGATGAATAGACTTGTATAAGGGAGCAGTAGTGTAAGGGGCCCCTATTTCATATCTTAGTTTTTATTTATCTTAGTGACTGTTGCTCCGATTTTGATGTAATTTTCACGCTGCATTTCCTACTCTCCAATGGGCCCACTTTTGTTACTTTGCTACTTTTGTGGCTGGATCCCCTTCGCCAGTGCTAGATAATCAACGGATCAAAAGTCAAAAAGACGAAATCGGCACAAATTGAAGAAATTGAGATGTCTAAATACATAAGTCGTGGATACACGTCAACTATAGTATGTGTTATATTGGAATCTTTTTATTTAAGTGGATTGGTGGTTTAAAATAATTTAAAGTATTTGGTGGTTTAAAAGTGGTATTAGTCACAGATGGTAGGTATTTAACTTTAATTAGTTCTCATTTCTTTTAATGTAAATTAGGCTTATGTAATGTCTCTTAAGGAACGCTTTGTTCGGTTATCGTATAGTAATTAAATTCATCTGGAGGGGTGCGGCCACATATGTCAGGTAATTTTATGAGCGCCTATGCTGAGAGTTTATATATATATACACACACACATACATGCACACACCTGTCTATATATGTATATATACAAGCATACATTGACATAAATAGTGGACTCATACGATTGAGATAAATTTAGAAGGATATTGCGAAAGCATTCTATGTACGGAGTTATACTATACGCACGGGTATATAATTTGAAATCTTTCAAAATAAATATTATAATTTAAAACCTAAATATTTAAATAAAGAGTCTTTAATTTAAAAGTAACCTCATTTTTATAGCCCCACTTTGAGTTGCCGCGTTTTTATTACGCGACAGATGATGTGCAACTAATTATCACTTTAGATCTTCATGTAACATATGATGAAATTGAGGCATATTTTAACATTTCCAGGATCCAAGGGAATTCAATTTTACATAAGCATTTAAAAGTTGAAGAAGTATGTGCACGTTGGATTCCATGCAATTTAACTCACGCTCAAAAGATGCTCGTGTCAAATTGTGCATGGAAAATTTCAAAAAATTCAATTCTGGTGCCTCAAATCGTGTCTTTAGCATTGCAACAGGTGACGAAACGTAGATTTATTTCTATAAACTCGAAATAAAACCACAATCTGCTGTTAAGGTGTTTCAAAATGAACCAAATCCTGCAAAAGTTGTTCGTGCACGAAATGTTTCAAAGAAAATGAGTCATTCAATTTTTGATAAATCCGGCCATTTTGCAACCGTTTCTTTGAAGGATTATAGAACACTAAATGTTGATTGGAAAACAATAATTTATTCGCATGAAATAGTTGCTCAAATCATAAAATAAAATGCGAAACGTCGTATCATTCTCCATCATGACCATGCAAGCTCACACACTGCATTTCAAGTTATCAATTATTCGAAGCATGAAAAAATTGATTCGCTAAGTTATTGTCCTTATTCGCCTTATTTAGCACCCAATGATTTTTTTTTGTTCTCAAAAATTGAAAATTAAATGCGTGGTCGACGGTTTAAAAGGCCAGTGGAAGCAGTTGATGCTTATATCTCATGTTTCTACTATAACAACTTATAAAAGCATAACTGTTTCGAAAATTGGTTTATTCAAATGAGAATATGTACTGATGCTAAGGATGAATATTTTGAAAAGCAATGAAACGATTTATTTCCATGCAAAAATAATTTTGTGTATTATTTTTTAAAAACTTAAATAATGTCCCAAGTATATACTATTATATAATTTAAATATTGCCATAAAAATTTAATTCATTAATACCGTTTAAAAATATTATTTATGATCTTCTCATCTTATACAATAACTACTCTTCTAATCATCGGTCGAGTAAAAGTAAACCAAAAATAATCAACAAGCATCTTTATTACGACGTATCTTCTCTTAAAACCCTTATTTTCATTACACTACTGCATTTCTGTTATGAATATCTTTAACACTAGTGCATTCACTATCCCGCGATCTGGACAAGATAGCTTGACCACCGCCCTACTCAAAAAGACATTGAGTGATGATAATTGTATAGCCGGAGGTGGTGCAGAGACAGATCTGGGGACCTCGGAGGATTACAGTTATTTCTCAGGGGAGGAAAAATGCGGCCTGGCCACTGGGTGTGTTCTCCAGTTCCTGATATCGATCCGCATATAAAGGGTATTCACGAAAGCATTCACATAATTCAGTAATGGAGCTAGATATGTAATAAAATACCTAGTGCAAGAGCGGATGACTTTTGTGAAAAAGTTATTAATGTAAAAATGTAGTTTTGTTCTGAATTGAGTGGCTTTGTATATGTAGTGCTTCAAAAATATATTTACCTTAAAATAGGTACTAAGTTCGCAACAGCAAGTTTATACCCACAATATTTTATAGAAATAATTTATATTTAAGCCTGTCAAGAACAGCGAAACTTAACACTCTAAAAAATTAAGTTGTAACATCTGTCTGAATGCATGTTATTTTTGTTTAACAAAGTATGGCGCTTCAAAAACAGTCATCTAAATTGAAAATTGTCTATGTTAGGTTCTGTCCGGTGTCTCGATACTGAAAGTGTGCGGAGTACCAGCCTTCCAGGTCACCGGTAGAGATCTGGAGGGTGTGGAATGTTCTGAGGGAGAGAAATCGAAAATCCGCCTTCGTTTGGTCATGTCCAGTGGACGATACTGTAACTTCAAAACCAATCATCTAAATCGAATATTGTCTAAGTTAGGTTCCATCCGGGGTCTCGATACTGAAAGTGTGCAAATTACTAGCCTTCCAGGTCACCGGAAGACATCTGGAGGCTATGGAATGTCCTGAGGGAGAGAAATCGAAAATCCGCCTTCATTTGGTCATGTCCAGTGGACGATACTGTAACTTCAAAATCAATCATCTAAAATCGAAAATTGTCTACGTTAGGTTTTATCTGGGGTCTCGATGCTGAAAATGTGCAATGTTTTAGCCTTCCAGGTCACCGGAAGACATCTGGAGGATGTGGAAAGTCCTAAAGGAGAGAAATCGAAAATCTGGCTTCGTTACGTCATGCTTAGTGGAGTATGCTATAAGTGTGCATAGATTCAGCCTTCTACATCACCAGAGGAAATTCAGAATGTCTAGAAAGACTTTTCGAAATCTCTTTTTTCTCCCCCGAAGATTGGACTCAAATTTCTGCAAAGTAGTCGATAATATAAGTGTACTAAATTTAGTTTTTTATATACCTCAGGGATTCTAGAAGGTTTAGAAAGAAAGAAACACGTTATAGAATTAATATATAAATCTGGAGTGCATATATATATATATATATATATACAGGGTGTCAAAGAAACATTGACCTCGATTTTTATTCCTTAAATATTGATCATAGACATATATAATAAATTACAAAGTCGCGTAAAAAAAGGTACAATATTTTATAAAATTGATAAAAATTTTCAGGGGATTAAATTTGAAGGAATACAAAATTTAAATTTTTATACGATCCCTGTACAGAACCATTTCCAATGAGTAAAATGTGCCTCATACATTAATAAGATGATGTACAAAATTTCAACAGTTTATCATAAAACGTCCCAGAAATATGTTTAAACAAAGTTGGTAAGGGATTATTCAAAAATTAAAATGTAAATGTTTACAGCAAGAGTGCCAATGACGCAGCGCAGATATGCATCATAGGCAAATAATATCTGCCTGTTATCTTTAATTGATCTTTGACATGGATGAAAAACATTTTGAACAATCTTTGTAATCTTTGTGTAAAGTTATTATTTCTACACAGTGTAGATACTTTTGTAACAATAAATAGCAAAATTATTATTTATTTATATAATCATTGTTTTCTTTCGTAATTTGCGCATGATCCCTGAAACGCGATCTGCCGACATGATTTTTCCCCTCTGAGAACCCATGTCGATGCATCGAAAAGTGGTTTAAGTCAGCATTTTTTCTTTTCATATCTCTGGGAGTTTTTATGATAAAATGCTGAAATTTTTTCATCACCTTATTAGCGTATAGGACACATTTTACTCATTGGAAATGTTTTTGTACGGGGGCAGTACAAAAAATTAAATTTTGTTTTTCTTATAATTTAATTCCGTCGAAAATTTTAATCTATCTCATAAAATTCTGAACTTTTTTTACGCAACATTGTAATTTATTATATATGTCTAAGTTCAATATTTAAGGATTAAAAGCCGTCTTTCAGCAGATGACCATCGGGTACGTGTGTGGGTGCGCCAGGGTCAGCGATCCCAATCACCCTTCGTTTTACACAGGCACTTTACAACTGGGCGCGGTAGCCCAGTGGTTAGCGGGCTGGAGTTGCACTCGGTAGGTCCGGGTTCGATTCCAGCCGCTGCCAAAACTGCCGTCGTCTTCACGCGGAGTACGATCACGTTAAACATGTGGGTCCGTAAGTCCTTCCAAGAGGTTGGTGGCAGGGGAAGGAGGGTACGGTCCCTGTGGATGCCTCCCCCACTGGGTTCCGGTCTAAATTGGTTGCACTTCCCGGCCGTCCAAAAAGCTACCTTACACCTTTCTGGTAGGTCGGATGGTCTGGGTCTCAACAATAACAACAAGAGGCACTCTACACCTGGTGTGATGGCGTGGGGTGTCGCCCCTAGTCATCATGGGTATCCTGCGACCGCTTGCGTTACCCTTCATGGCACGACATTCTGGGTCATTTTCCCAACAAGATAAAGCCACACCACATGCGGCTCGAATATCTGTAGACTGTCTCCGCGCTGTTGATTCTGTTCCTTGGCGAACAAGGTCACCAGACCTTTCGCCAATCGAGCATGTATAGGACATGCTAGGCCGCCAGATTCGGTCACCCCGAAATGTAGCAGTTCTGGATCAACAATTGAGGAATTCTTGGCAGAATGTATCGCAGGATGACATTAGGAAACGTTATTACTCCTTACCTAGACGTATACAAGTATGCATTGACGCAAAGAGGGGTTTCACCAATTCCTGATTTGAAAATTCAATATGCAATTGCTAACCATTGATGGGTTCTGCGGCCTTGATTTTGTAATCATTTCATTACCTGTGTATGAGCTGTACGTATATGTAATTTCAATAAAAACAGTCATTTTCTCTTCATGGTGCTTCGTTTTTTTATTTTGCAAAAGAATATATATATATATATATATATATATATATATATATATATATATATATATATATATATATATATATATATACATATATATATGTAAGTATAAAGCAAAGCTGCATATTTGACTTCTTTTACTTTCCCTATATACATTGTATAATGTATGGAGGAAGTATTGTGACGGAATTGTCATACATTCGTCCGATTTATATGGTTCAAATATTATTATCTCAAGCTATCATCTTCCAACATAGTCTATACTACTATGGGTATTCTTTGAATTATCATTTATTCGTTGAGAATATCATGAAAACAAGATATTTTGACTAATTCATGTAACATACTACTTAGTGTAGTCTGACATTTAAGTCATCTACATAGTAAGACTAAATTTATCAGTTCTTAAACTTGTAGTATATTTCAAGTCTCTTGCTGCCATTGCAGATATCGGCTGTTCTATGCTGACAAATGTGTAATATGCGCGAAACTGGTCTATATGTTGTTAACTACAATGGGGGTGCATTCCAAATTTTTGTAGATCGCCTTTTACTGTCCGGTTGTGATTATGAAAATAAATCATTTACACATATGTTGAGGCCGTGTTCATGCGGAGTACGATCACGTTAAACATGTGGGTCCGAAAGTCCTTCCGAGAGGTTGGTGGTAGGGGAAGGAGGGTACGGTCCCTGTGGATGCCTCCCCCACTGGGTTCCGGTCTAAATTGGGTGGCACTTCCCGACCGTCCAAACAGTTACCTTACACCTTTCTGGTAGGTCGGACGGTCTGGGTTTCAACAACAACAACACATATGTTGAGGAAACACAAACTATGGGTGCAAAGATGAGTTTCATAGTCACAGCTAATTTATCATTCACCATACGACCTTATCTGGCACAAAATTAAATAATTAGCCCTCAAGTCGTTGTGATTCAAATAATAGTAATGAGGAGCTGAATCAATATTGCCTGGTTCGAACCCGCTACTTTTTGCGAATAATTGTGTTGTGGTTTTCTTTGTTCTAAGGTTGTGCCAGGACTTGGTCTCCTAGTGGTTACTAACTAACATCCACGTCTTTGAAAGGTACCATAACCATCATCGGGAGACCATCTTCGCTAATGTTAGAAATCAAATCATGGCAATCAAATCATCTGAACGGCAGTTAATTGCATTGATTGTAAAAAATGTTATAAGTACCACAAGTTTAAAATGTATATCTATAAATGTATGCCTATATAAAAGTATATCTTTAAAAGTATACCTGTTTTAAAAGGGCTGCTTTTTACGCCTTAAACTGATATCGCCAGAAAATAGCCACCTCTTTGTCAAGAGCTCAAAGATCAAGGATTGGTTTACTGATGGTCTTTAAGAATTGTCAATGTGTTGGTGGGGAATCGTCAAGGCGATAATTGCACAAGTTTACGGTGTAAAGTGGAACTTAAAAGTATATAATTTTGAAAAGTATAAAAGTGTATTTAAAAAGATGACGAACAGACTTAGTCGTACTACAAAGACAAGAACAAAAATATGGTAGACTTCACTAGCTGCAGAAGGATACAGATCTCGATTCATAGTCATAGTCATTTATTCACAGTCCTTCTTAGTCATTCATTCATAATCATTCATAGTCATTCAGTCATTCATTCATGATCATTCATAGTCATTTATTCCTAGTCCTTCATAGTCATTCATTCATAATCATTCATAGTCATTCATTCATGATCATTCATAGTCATTCATTCATAGTCACTCATAATCATTCATTGACAAGGGGCATTCAACTGTGTTACTTTAATTTCTTTTTTTTTTACTTTACTCGGATATTTAGATGACTTTAATCTTGGGAAGGGAGAAATTTTTTATAATAAACTTATTTTTTAATAGCACATTCAAAGTCGTTCATCGATAACACATTTATTTAGAACATTGATGGATATGATCAACACATGTTTTAACTTAAACATTTAATGTCGATTTTGTAACTGATTTACCAATATATTGATGTTGTATACCAGGGTTCCACTATAGTTATAAGTAATACGCGTATTTCGACTAGAAATGAGAAATACAAACGAAAGAAAAATCAATTGTTTTTGTTACTATATTATTGTCCATTTATAGATGAACACTTTACCATTTTATGGATACATTTGTAGCAATGTAGATAATTCTAGATCATTTTTTGAAATAACAGCTGAGTTTTATATTTGAAGAGTAAAAGCAATTTTCCCATAAAATAACATCATATTTTAAGAAATGGAGAAATTCAGATCTGTGTATATATGTACCATTTTTCTTCATGTCGTGATTTTCTGATAAAAAAAGAATGAAATTATTTTCAAATACATAAGAAAAAAAGGAAAACATTGAGGATTTTGTTGAAGAAAAGGATAGATATATCATAAATCAGTGAAATCAATAAAAAAAATATTCTATAAATAAAAAAAGCATTTTCAAATATAAGGGTCTTTCATTCCAAAAATAATCTCACGATGAAACAGGCAACGGAATAGAGAAAAAAAGACGTATTTTGGAGAGATCTGATAAAACTGGTTGAACGAAGTATTAAGTACAATTCTTATGAAATATTATTAATTACAATATGACCTTGTTATTCTTTGAAATATTATTTTATACATATATTTTTTAACTTATCCAACAATATATAGCAAAAGGCTATGGCTTCAAAAATCAGAGATTAGGATTTTAATGGATTTACACATATTTTTTTTTTTTTTTTTTTTTTTTTTTTTTTAATTCAATTAACGTGGCAACAACAGATCGAAATCCAGTTACAGTAGCCACACAAGCCTCCATGCCTTATTCGGGATTCGAACCCGAGCCCTCCACACATCAGCCGAACACGCTATCCACTACACCACCTGGGCGGTGTAGTGGAATTAAGCAACCCTCTACAAATGAATCAACCATTTTTCAAATGATTTCTGTTGTCAGCATATTTTTCGAATATATTGAGCAATTTGAATAAATTCTGGCAAGTTTAGATCAATAAGTAGCCGTAAAAGGATAGTTTTTAGAAACATCAGATCATTTTTCAACGATGTCTGTGTATTTGAAATAATTTAAAATAACATATTTTCTGATTTTAACACTTGTTTGCTGCCTAACATATTCTAGAAGGATTGATACCAATTGCTTCATTGCAATTTATCGTGCCTTATCGTACTTCCATTACAGCTTGAGAAAATAAAAGAAAAATTGAACGCAAAACCAATTGCATTAATATTTACCTTGCAACTGTACCCGCATTTGTCTCAAAACATGGTGCTATGTTCAATCGGGCGTGACATCTCGTGAACAATTTAATAAAATACTTTGAACCTGTCCAAGTAGAAAAATGGCATAATAATGAGTTAGAACTATTTCCTTGCTTAAAGCTAGTAAAATAAAACTTTTGTATTTTGTTGTTTTTATTTATAAAATGATAGAGTTAAAACACAAGTCGTTTTACCCCATTTCCTAATTAAAGCACTAAAAACGGAGAGAGCAAACATTCCATAGTTCAAGAATTAACTTTGTTTAGATGTAATAATTATTTAATTTGAGTCATTTGCAAAACTGCTGGAACGGAATAAATATAGAAATTTAAGAAATGTAAATACCAATTTAATTATTAAATATTTTAGTATATGAAATAATCCCAATTATGTCATATTAAACAGTTTTCAACTTTGGGCAGAAATCCAGATAACACCTCTATACGCATGTTTCACGATATAAAATAAGCAAAGAGACGTTTTATATATTAAGCAATTCGTATTTTTACGCACTGATTTTATAAAAGAAAATATTTTTAGAATTGCAAATTAAATATTTTAAAATTCATTCCATAATGTATTCATTTTATGCTATCAGATATAAAATGCATTTTGTTTAATAACATAAAAAATAGTATAGTGCATGTCTTTTTTTATGCAAAATACAATAAATTTAATAAATACCTGAAAATTTTAGGGTAATTGTACATTTGTTAAAAATTACTTCTCCGAAAAGCAAAGTACTCCTTCAAATCAAGTCAGGGAGTATTTTTACTCTTCTGGAAAGATTCTAGCTCTATCTCTGATGGTGGGTCAAAAACCTTGTTCCGGATAAATTAAAATAGCTTTTACGTGGCGGGTTAGAAAATGTTTATTTTGGGCATCGCAAAACAACTTATACACCCGCGCAGTAGGCGGGGCCAACGGCCGTACCGTGCTGAAAACACCGGTTCTCGTTAGATCACCGAAGTCAAGCAGCATCGGGCGCGGTTAGTACTTGGTGGGTGACCACCTCGGAACACCGCGTGCTGTTGGCCATCTCGGGTGCGGTATCCCCGTGGTTTGCGCACTAGATTTGCACGCTGAGTACGATTTTCATGCGGAGTACGATCACGTTAAACATGTGGGTCCGTAAGTCCTTCCGAGAGGTTGGTGGTAGGGGAAGGAGGGTACGGTCCCTGTGGATGCCTCCCCCACTGGGTTCCGGTCTAAATTGGGTGGCACTTCCCGGCCGTCCATACAGTTACCTTACACCTTTCTGGTAGGTCGGACGGTCTGGGTCTCAACAACAACAACAACAACAACCCGCGCAGTAGGCAAACGGCATATTTAGGTCGTAATACGCAGTCATATTGGGGCCCAGACCCGGAACTAAGGCATATTCCGTACCCGAATAGCGGTCTAAAGAGTGATTAAATACTTATTTAGTGCTCGCGTGTGTTTTTTAATTTAAGCCTGTTCTCGCGCATCGGGCGACTAAGTCTTTCGAATGCCTCAATGAATAAAACCAATTAATTCCACCTCTAAATCTCGGGCAACGTAGGGTACAGTTTCTAGAATGCAATAAATATGAAAGAAGGTGGGGGTAAATTTTTGAACAGTTGATTTAATTCCATATCATAATTTCGGTGGTGCTAAAATTATCAAGGAAAAATGCGGATGTTGAAACAATTTTTCGGTACGGATAGGCTTTAACTCTGTCATCTCAAGTCTTATCGATTTATTTCGATTTATTTTATTTATATCCCAATAAGTGATAGATACATTTTTGGATGAGACTATATTTTAGAGTCAGCTTTTATCTAAGCTCAAAACGGAAAACATAATTCTGCCTTTGCACAAGTCTTTGCATAAGTTTGCTGTTCGAGATTAAGATTGTAAAAAATTAATAAGGACATATTTTGTGTGCCGTTTATGTACCAGTAATGTTTTAAAAGAGCATTTTATATAAAAAATGATTTCGTTTACTCTATTAAGGCCAACTTGCAGAATTCAATAAATCACGATAGCTGCAACTAATGAGTCCGCAGCAAATGGATAACAAAGTAGAATTTAGACAACCACCCCTCTACGAAATCGCTCCTTCCTCCCTAAATGAATTTGATATTCTAAAAATTTCCATTAGACAACGAAAGATATTCAGAACAAAATAAAAAAAAATACCTGGTAGAATAAAATAAACTTATTAAAAAAAATGCACTTTGTTTCTTATGGTGAAAATTCTATGTAACACTTCTTTTAGCTCCTAAATACTCCACGTTTTTAATTCTATTTGTCTTTTATATGAGAAAATTTCTGGTAAACACACTGTTCTACATTTTCCGTGATTTTAAGTTGTATTTGAGATGGTGGATGGATGGAATTCTGCAGCAGGCAGAACCAATATAATTACGGACTGCGTGATACAAGTTGCTGTTTAGAGCTTTTAAAACAGAGCAGCGATCAAGTTGTAGCAATGTGTGACTTCGTGCAGTGTTTTATTTTATTACTTTCCTTATATACATGATGTATAAGGAAAGTATTGTGACTGGGTCGAAAATTCGAAATCGAGTTTTCGACGGGAGAGCACGTTTCAAGCATCGCTGATCACGAATCAAACATTTTTGAAGTGATGTCTGTGTGTGTGTGTGTGTGTGTGTGTGTGAAAGTATGTGTGTGTGTGTGTGTCAGTGAGTCTGTGGAGACGATAACTGACGAACGAATGGACCGATTCGAACCAAATTTGGTACAAAAATCACAATCTGTAAACACTGGAAGCCTATTGTTTTTATACGTAATCGAATGTTCAAAACCCCCCTAAATTTTCGAATAAAATTTTGAAAAAATCGTCAAAAAATCAAAACCACTAATAAAGTTACGCAAATAGACATTTCTTATGTAATTTTTCAATAGAAAACGATTGACATAAATTTTAGAACGCTAACATGAACCGTTCTCGAGATATTGCACATTTTTCAAAAAAATTATTAAAAAGTCATATAAAATGAAAAAAAAAATTCTATTGAGGTAACATTCTCACTTTTCATATGTAATACCATGCGATAAATTGGGTGACATTATTCTCGTGGATCTAGCTTGTTCCATTCATGAAAAAAGATACTTTGGGTAATACTTTTGTATTTGAACACCAATAGTCATTTATCTGCTGTAAGAACAACTTATGTCTTCGTCCATAACGCTTGGCGAGATTTTAGCGACGAATTTGGCGACAAGTCGCCAACTTGGCGACTTTTTGAAATGTTGCCAAATTAACGGAAATCTCGCCAAATGGATGAAAATGACGCTAAATCAATGAAAATGACGACTCATTGTCGAAAATTCAATATCTTGGAAAGAATATTAATATCTACTATAAGAAAAACCTATTTTTTACTGTAAAAGTAGTAAATTCATTACATTATATAAGGAAAGTCATGTGTTGCCCACATCAGATTTTTTTTTGTTATAAACGGGTGTACTGTTAAAGCGTTCTTTGCTTTTAGAAAATTTGCTGTGAGATCCAGTGCACGGATTTGCATTTTTTATCACAAGTTTGTATTTCAAACACCGGGCACGCTGAGTACATTTTGGTACATAATATGCTATGAATACGAAATTGTTGTAACCGAATCAAGTATTAAAAATTCAGATTCATTAGATTTACACATTTTGTGGATATTAGAACACGATTCAGCTATTTTCAGAAGTAGTGCTATTTTTGTATGCGTGTGTGCGGTGTTCCGGTCCAAGCAGATAAAATGTAATGTATTCTATGTTAACTATATTTCAACAATAATTCAATAACTATCCGATGCTCCTGAAAATTTTATTTGGTGATTTTCTCTTGTGTCCATTATATTTTCTTTGAAATTAAAAAAAGAAATAAGCTGTTTCTTTTAAGTCATGTTTTCTTCTTCTTCGACCCAGACCGTCCGACCTACCAGAAAGGTGTAAGGTATCTGTTTGGACGGCCGGGAAGTGCCACCCAATTTAGACCGGAACCCAGTGGGGGAGGCATCCACAGGGACCGTACCCTCCTTCCCCTACCACCAACCTCTCGGAAGGACTTACGGACCCACATGTTTAACGTGATCGTACTCCGCGTGAACACGGCGGCAGTTTGGGCAGTGGCTGGAATCGAACCCGGGCAACTCCAGCGCGCTAACAACAGGGCTACCGCGCCCTAAGTCATGTCTTGAAAAAATTAAAAATAAAATAAAAATAAAATATCCACATCTATATTTGGAACATCATTGTTTAAAGATTTCTTGAGAAATCCCATGCAAACAATATGCGAAGATAAAAAGTTTTGACTAAAGTTTCCCGCTTATGGGAATTTTAGCTGTTTGACGTCCATAAAACCAACAGCAAGTAAAAATTAAATGATGTAAATACTAAAAATTTCGAAGCAACTTTCAGTAATGTTCCACTATAACTGCCAAGGGAAATATATGTTAATTCAATTAATACAAATAGCAAAGGTAATGAGACGAAAATTAATATAAGTCAAATCCATATGCAGGTCACATACTTTAGAACTTATATATTGAAAAGATAAATCATTTCAGAAATTTTACCCTACTTCGAAACTAGAACAGCCTAATATTTCTAAAGTTTCAATAGTTTTGCAGAGAGAAATTAAATATAAATTAACTGGTGTGTGGCTCAACTCAACTTTCTCATGCCGCCCCCTCCCCCGGGGGGAGGCGATGACGTCACGAACACAAAAATTGTATCGCGGCTATTTTTGACAGCAATGATTGAAACTATTAAGCCATAAATAATCCCTTTTATTCATAATTATGTCACATTTTGTCCTATGCTGCCATGTTAAAAAAATATAAAATATATAAATTTAAAAGTTTTTGTTCGAATTTAAAAAAAAATTCTATCTACTTCAAAATTTTTCGATAACAAAGCTGGATATAAATTTCTGTGAAAATCCAGTATTATTTTTAGCAGGTATCGTGTGCATAAGAAATCGACCGTAGGCATCAGACAGACAGACGGACATCACTCCAGAAATAGTCAAAACGTGTTCAGGAGGTCTTAAAACTTATTTTGGCATCAAAATTTCGAAATAGAAATTTTTTGTGAAAACAATGTTTTTTCCATACTACGCAAGTGAGAAAGTGAAGACGATTGTCTATTGAATGTGATTGATTGTCATTATTTTAATATATGACTTTATAAAGCAGCGGCGGTTCTTAAATATTACATTTACACTAAATGTAATTATAAAACAAAATATTATTGAAAACTTATTGTCTTTACGAAATAATGTTGTTTCTACACTCAGCTACACACATAGCCTGCAATACATTCGATATGTGTGTCAGGCAATATCGTTTAAACTGTTTTTCAAGAGTGTACGAATTTTAAATACAATTAACAGACAGTACATGTTTATTTCAATTTTGTATCAATTTATACTTGATATTATAAAACTGGCTGGAATTATTCCCAAGAAAGGAATAATGAATCAGAAATAATGTTGTTTCTACACTCGCCTACACATACAGCCTGCAATACATTCGATATGTGTGTCAGGCAATACCGTTTAAACTGTTTTTCACGAGTATACCAATTTTAAATACAATTAACAGACAGTACATGTTTATTTCAGGTCTGTATCAATTTATACTTGATATTATAAAACTGGCTGGAATTATTCCCGAAAAAGGTTTTCCGCGCAAACAATTTATTTATGTATTGCAAATGGAGATTTAACAGACAAAATTAAAACTCATGGAAAATTTAAAAGTAATCCAAATGCGTACCTGCATTGTATTTCACTTTCTCAACTCGGGTCAATCCAAAACTAACTATGTGATATTATTCATTTACATCCCCATATATCCCACAGACCGGCTCAACAACATACTAAAATTTAATTTTGATAAAGTCATTTTCACGTCAGTTATCGGGCGAACGGACAGGCAGACAGACAGAATGAATGAGCAAATCATAAACACTTTTCAACTATGTTAGAAAGTGTTAAAATTAAAAATAACTCTTAAACATCCAAACTTCAGAAACCTTACTTATCATTGTTGCGGGCTTTCTATTCAGTAAGCAAAGAACGCAAAAAAGACATAGAATTTTCCTCCTGGGATTTTATATACATCGAAGCAGATTGAAAGCAAAACGGAATGTCAGAGCCCACAGAGAATCAGGGGATAATTTTAGTTGTTCGTTTTTTCCTAGTCTGACTCCAGTTTTTATCCTCAAGGAGCATTATAGTTTTACATAAAATATATCGCTGTAATTGATGAAGATTTTCAAGCAAATGTTGCGTTTTATATATTTAGTTATGTCCCTTCAATATCACTATGCATAATTGCCTATCGTGTCTGGCGTGCTTTTGTCTTCCTTCTAGACCCTCCAGATCCTCCAACCCCTGATGAGCTAGAATGCTGAATATGTGTCCATTTATAACATCAACGTTGGACAGAACTTAACTAAGCCGATTTTCGATTTTCTCCCAGTGAGCTGAAAAAATGGGTCCTTTTCAAGTTATTTCAAACACTAAAGCAGCTCTCTGGGTGTTTGGAAATCTGAATATTTACACACTTATAGTATTAACCACTTGGACGGGATAGATCAATGGTTAAGCACGAAGGTTGAATACGGAGGACTCGAACTCGATTCCCGGGGATGTCCAAACTATCCCCGTGTTTATACAAAATACGGACACGGTAAAATCTGTGGGTTCCGGAAATCTGTGGGAAAGCGGGTATGCCTGTGAATGTCGCCCCCATAAAGTTCCGATCTAAATTGGGTGGCACTGTCCCGGCGGTCCAAACACATACCTTACACCTTCGGGTAGGTCGGATGCTCTGTGCCGAAAAATATAAAGGATGGCTATTGTTGAACTGGGAGCAGAATTAGTCCTATTTTTAAATTTTCTTCAGGATATTTTCATAAATTGATAAGAAAAATAATAAATATATTTTAATGAAAAAAATATATTTTTATATGAGTGGTTTATATATTAAACGATGTAAATTTGCAATTTGAAATTTTATGTACGTATCCTAAAACAAAAATCAAAGTTAATATTCTTGACAAATTATGTCCCAAATTTCATAGTTTTAGCACATATCTTTTATGATTTACACCAATTTAAACATTGTATGCTTTAGGAGTTCAATTTCTGAGAAGACAAGGTTTTAAAGTTCTGTTTTATACAATAAGCATCAGAAAACCAGGTTTCTGACGCAAAACTTCCTAAAATTTCATTTAAAGGATTTGTGTAATATGTTTGTTATTCTATTATACACAATTTAAACATGTTATTATGAGCTTATTAATTTTTTTTTTAAGTTTCTGTTTGTACAAGGACAAACTCACTTAATTTTTTCCGTTTATTCTATTCGATAACATCTGTTCATATTCATGAAAATGAAAAATTACATAGAAAATGAAGATTTAAGTAACAAATTTTATATACTTTTTTCGATTAAAAAAAATAATAATTCGAAATATTTGCTCCTTTTAATATGAAATGTTTTAATTTTCCAAGCTAAAGGTGAAAAATCCATAGCCTCTGACGTTTATGGATTGAAATAATCGTACAAAATGACTTTGCTTTTGTTTAATTCATTGAGATATACTACAGTGATCACAAATTTACATATACACAGGTATACACAAACAAACTGGATAGGCACAGAGTCATTATTAAACAAGAAAGATAAATCATGCATAAAGCATTATGAAACATTTTCCAACTGAAATGCAATTTTATTTAAACACCTCTAAAATGTGATACCTTCAGAGGTAATATTTTTTAAATTATCACAGTACTACAGTAATTAATTATACTCGAAAACTTAAACCTTCATCGAAATATAAATCGCCTGCCTCTCCATGTAAAATCAATGAATATTTTATTCATGCCACTTGTATTTCAGACTCCAGTGCTAAATAATTTCGCGTTAAAAGATTCAGCAATTCTCATACAACTCACTTTACAATCGCTTGATTTGTTTACATTCTGAAGAAGTTAAAATTAGAATTCGTTGTAGAAATAATCAAAATTTGGTGATCATTTAAAATAAAAAATATTGTAATTGCGTTGTCATGGAATTCAGATGCACAGATAATACACAAAAATAAAGCGGTTTTAGGACGGATGCAACACTATATATAAATTTAAATAAACTTTAAATATCACGAACTTTAAATACTGGAAAAAAAATGGTTGCTATGTTTAATTTTGCAATGATTCGCGTGATCTCTTCATATATCATGGGTGTAATTATCATTTCAATTTTTATTTAAAAACTACCCAACATATTTTGCTGGAATGCTTTTACACATTTTATGTAATAATTTAAATATCTCCTAAGATTTTAGAAGCAATTTGTGAAATTTAACTTCGCACTTTTCAACTATGTTGGAAAATGTTAAAAAAATGTGCAAGCAATTTCAAAAACATAAACTCATTAAAATTCGATAGACGAATATTCTTGTGATGAATCATCACAATACTCTTTCTTTTACATATACTGTGTATTGTAATTACAGAAAGATAAAAAAGCCTGCTATATACATAAAAAATAGTTATTAATACGTTATGGGAATGCAATATATATATATATATATATATATATATATATATATATATATATATATATATATATATATATATATATATATATTATAAGTTTATTTATCTAGAACCAAAAATATATACATTAAAGAATAAAAAATTCCGTAGTTGGAAGATTTCTTAGAGGGGGTTGCGATCATAGCTAAGAGCGTTTCTATTCAGAAAGGAAAGAATACGGAAAAGAAGAACATCGAGTTGCACTCTGGGGATGGTGTCTGCTCCGAAGCAGATTGAAAGAAAGAAAATAAAGAAATGCACAGTATCCGTAGAGAATTAAAGATAATTTCAGTTGTTCATTCTAAATCTGTATTCTATTTTCGTCATATACAAAGCCACAGCTTTTCTGTATAATATTGCTGGGCAATTTTCACACTATGAACTATGCATTATATTAACCAGAAAGATCAATCATATATAAAGCATTGATTATGAAACACTTTCCAACTTCAATGCAATTTTATTTAAACATCTCTAAAATGCGATACATTCCTAGGTAATATTTTTAAAATTATCATAATACTACAATAATTTATTATATTTGAAAACTTCATCGAAAACAAATGAACTTTTACAAATGATGTCATCGAAATATAAATCCGCTGGCTCTTTAAATAAAAGCAGCATTTCATTCATTAACATTTTTCCATTCATTTCATTCATCATAATACTATAATAATTAATTTTATTTATAACTTAAAATCAATGAGGTACAAGTAATTTAACTCTATGCTCAAAACTGCATCAAAAAATCGTTTGCTTCTCTGATTGTTTTATTCATATCAACTATATTGCAGACTCCAAGAGCTAAATAATTTTGCGATAAAAGAAATACAGCAATTCTTATACAACGCATTCTACATATTTTGCTGTTTGCATTTTACATAAGTGAAAAATAGGCTTCGTTGTAAAAATAATCGAATTTGGATGATCATTTAAACTCAAATATATTGTAATTGCGTTGTTTCAGTATGTAGATGCACAGAATTAAAGCAAAAATTTAGCGGTTTTAGGACGGATAATATGAATTAGAAAGAACTTTAAAAATCAGGATTTTGACACAAGATGGATGCCATATTTTATTTTAAAGTGGGTCACCTGATCTTTTCATATAATGATCACGTGAACTCTTTATATAAAGGATGTAATTATTATTTTGATTTTAATTTGAAAAACTGCTGAATATATATATATATTGCTGAATTTTTTTATATATTTTATGGGATAATTTGAATATTTACTTAAACTTACGAAGCAATTTGTGAATTTTAAATTCACTAAAAATATATTTGAAAGTTTAGGTCCCATAGGGTTCAATGTATTTCATTTTTTCAACCTGGGTTCAATCCAAAACTAATTGGGTGATATCATTCATTTATATTCCTATAGGTCCCACAGACCGTCTGAACAACATACTAAAATTTAATTTTGATAAAGCCATTTTTACGACAGTTATTGTGCTAACGGACAGACAGACAGAATGAACAAAATCATAAACACTTTTCAACTATGTTGTAAAGTGTTAAAAAGAGTTTTCAAGAGGATGTTATGGGACAAAAACTAGCATATATATTTTTCATAGATATCAATAACACCATTAAGGATAGAAATAACCTTATATACCTGGTGTTTCAGCATAATTCACGACGTTTTCGGCATAATTGAAAATTCAGCACCTATTTTCGTACTTCGACAATTGGCTTCGACAATCGTGCTTCGTGCTTCGACAATCAGCTTTCATCGTTCTATTTTAAGTAGTACACACATACCTAAAAGCGATGCGACATAGGATCTCCCCATAATGTCCGTCATTGAAAATAGTTTCTTAACAAATAAAATTTGTGACCCACTGTTCTGAATTCCACTCAAGCCACTTCCATCTCCTTAAAAGCTACTGTCAGTAGCTACAAGGGAATGAATGGCCCAAGGGATCACATAAGTGACGTAACAGACTGTGCAAGGTAATGTGAATGGCAAGAACTCCACAGAGGTCTCGGAGAAATAATGAAGTTAATGAATATTTGATCTATTTAACATTTTATGTAGTTTCTTATATATATATATACCCAATTCTGTTCTTACACGATAGATACGTTTCCGAAGATTGCGTGTAAAAAAATTCGTGTAAAAAAATTCGTGTAAAAAATAATGTACCTACAGAAAATTAGAAGATTGATTCCAAACCTAAAAAATCTGATGTCGGCAACACATGACTTTCCTTATATAATGCAATGAATTTACCACTTTTACGGTAAAACAAATCTGATGTGGGCAGCACATGACTTTCCCTGCAGACTTATATCCACGTTCTCTTTATTTTAATTAAATTTATTTCACTTTTAATTCAATTTTCGTTCTCATTCGGTAACCGGACTTATTTTCAAAGCTGGCGTAGAGAAAATACGAAAAACTAAAATATCTCGAGCACAGCTGATCCTAATGTAATGGAGTTGGTCTTATTCTTTTCTTCGCTAAACATTAAGTATTAAACAAGCATTTAATGGATATATTTGAGCATACGTAGTTCTTCAGTTTAGATTTGGACAATTTTTGCGGGCCATGTTACAAAAAAATGCAGGTTATTTTTTTCCGAATCATACCAAAATCTAATCAGCGCCAGAGTGACCCACAAATGACTCATCTGCCGAATTTTGTGAAATTCGGTTCATTAGTTTTTTAGTTAGAGTGGATACAAGCTTTTGCGGGCCATTTCGCAAGAATAGACGGGTTCTTTTATCCCGAATCGTACCCAAAACTAATCAGCACCAGACTCGCCCACAAGTGACTTACCTACTAAATTTTGTGAAATTCGGTTTATTAGTTTTTTAGTTACAGTAGATACAAAATCTGCACAGACACACAGACAGACACACAGACAGACACACAGACACACACACAGACGCCACACTAAAAATGGTTTTTTCGTATTCTAGAGGTCTTGAAACGTGTAGATCCGTCGAAAACTTGAGTTGCGATTTTCGACATGATTCCAATACTTTCCCTATACATTACCATGTATTGCAGGGAAAGTAAAAATCAGCAAAAATAATATAATAAACCTTATAAAAATTATTGTTAAAATCTTTTTACGTGCTGCACATTTTATTTTATAAAGATTATAAAGAAAATATATCATATAAAGTACATTTTCATTAAAAAAAAAATGTTACTTACTCATGAACACAAAAATCATGCATACAGACCTTGCATCTTGTTCTGTTTCCAGACGATCTAAAATTTGAATGTTAATATCCAAAGAGATTGCTTTTCTTTCCGTTTTTGTTACAGGTCAATTATGTGACACTGTGTAAGAGC
The DNA here is from genome assembly GCA_951213105.1 of Amaurobius ferox. NCBI lineage: Eukaryota > Metazoa > Arthropoda > Arachnida > Araneae > Amaurobiidae > Amaurobius > Amaurobius ferox. Next base: position 84,002,261 of record OX578146.1, on the reverse strand, counting down.
TACCAAAAATTATTTCCGCTGTAATTAATAAAACAAAAGTTGATTTTAATTTTTATTAACATCAAACATCAAAAAGGTACTTTTCACTTTTCACACAAAATCCAAAACGCAGATAAAAAGACGAATTCATCAATTCGGGGAATTCCCCACAAATAGAATTTGAAGGAATAATTTGAACGTAGAATTTGAAGTTAGAATTAAAAGGAGCACAATCAGGAAAAATTCCGACTGAGAATTGTAATACGAAAAATAAATTTCTTAAAATTGGGGTCAGTCGTGTTAAATCGAAACAACTCGAGTAAAAGGAGAATGGCAATTTTTTATTTAATTCGTGTTAAATCAAAATCGTGTAAAAAAAAATTCGTGTAAAAACAGAAGTGGGCATCAGGGGTATTTTCGACGGATCTACACATTTTCGGAAGTCTAGAATACGAAAAATCTATTTTAGCCGCGTGACGTCTGTGTGTGTGTGTGTGTGTGTGTGTGTGTGTGTGTGTGTGTGTATGTGTGTGTGTTTATCTGTGCAATGCATGTATTAACTCTAACTCAAAAACTATTTGACCAAATTTCATAAAATTTTATAGGTAAAGTCACTTGCGGATTATCCTGGTGCTGATTAGAGTTTGGTTTGGTACGGGATAAAATAACCCTCCTCTCTAGAGGCGAAATGGGCAGCAAAATTGTATATATCCACTCTAGCTAAAAAACTAATAAACCACATTTGACAAAATTTGGTAGATAAGTCACTTGTGGGCTACCCTGGTTCTGATTAGATTTTCATACGATTCAAAAAAAAAAAAGAACCTGCCTGTTTTTGCCACATGGTCCGCAAAAATCGTCAAAATCTAAAATAAAAGACTACATGCGCTCAAATGTATCAATTAACTGCTTGTTTTATACGTAATTTTTAGCGATGAAAAGAATAAGACAGCCGCTATCCAAATATTTCAGTTTTCTCAATTTTTTGCTACACCGTTTTTAAAATTATTTCCAGTTACAAAATGAAAAAGCAAATTGAATTAAATTTATAAATTATGTGTAATTTCAAATAATCATGCGTGTTATATTGTGCAATCAAACTCAATTTAATGAATTATTAAAGAAATAAAACGAAATTTAATGAATTATTAAAGGTATTAAAAAGAAAATATATTTGACTCTGTAGTGAAAGTCATGTGCTGCCAATGTCAGATTTTTTTCATTTAATATCCAATTTCTGAAAACATATATATGTTATTTTTTATTAGGATCCTCAGATATTGAACTTCATGTTATATACAATTTCATAATTAATTGTTAAAGCCAGTTTTAAAATTTTTATTTGAAATCTTTCACAGATAGCATACTTCATATACGCAAATCCTTTCAAAGCCAGGCTTTTTGCTAGTATTTTTACTTTCCTTATATACATAATGTATAAGAAAAGTATTGTGACGGGGTCGAAAATTCGAATTCGAGTTTTCGACGGGAGAGCACGTTTCAATCATCCCTGATCACGAATCAAACATTTTTAAAGTGATGTCTGTGTGTGTGTGTGTGTGTGTGTGTGAAAGTATGTGCGTGTGTGTGAAAGTATGTGTGTGTGTGTGTTTTTGAGTGTCAGTGAGTCTGTGGAGACGATCACTGACGAAAGAATGGACCGATTCGAACGAAATTTGGTACAAAAATCACAATTCGTAAGCACTGGAAGTCTATTGTTTTCATACGTAATCGAATATCCAGAACCGCCCTAAATTTTCAAGTGAAATTTTGAAAAAATCGTCAAAAATCAAAACCTCTAATAAAGTTACGCAAATAGACATTTCTTATGTAATTTTTCATTAGAAATCGATTGGCATAAATTTTAGAACGCTAACATGAACCATTCTCGAGATATTGCACATTTTTAAAAAATATAAAAAAGTCATAAAATAAAAAAAAATATTTCCTATTGAGAAACTTGTTCACTTTCCATATGTAATACCATGCAATAAATTGAATGACATCATTCTCGTGAATCTAGCTCGTTCCCTTCATGAAAATAGATACTTTGAGTAATACTTTTGTATTTGAACGCCAATAGTCATTTATCTGCTGTACGACTAACTTATTTCTTCGTCCATAACGCTTGGCAAGATTTTGGCGACGAATTTGTTGGAATGTCGCCAACTTGGTGACTTTTTTAAATGTTGCTAAATTAACGAAAACTCGCCATAATGGATAAAATGACGCTAAATCAATGACGACTCATTGATAATGACGACATGGAAAATGACGACTCATTGACGAAAATTCAATATCTTGGAAATAATATAAATAGCTACTATAAAAATAAGCTGTTTTTTTACTGTAAAATTAGTAAATTCTTTGCATTATATAAGGAAAGGCATGTGCTGCCCACATCAGATTTTTCATAATAATTATAAAATATGAGGAATAATGGAAGGAGCAGTAGGTGAAGAAAGATTTGTCAACATTGGCAAATATTTATAATATTAGATGTTATTTGAGGCTACGTATAATTTAAAATACGATATCTCGTGTTATTCGTGAACGTTACACGTGGCTGCCATCTTGAGTAGAATAGCGCATGTGCAAGTTGTGCTCTTCTATATAAACCGCAAAATTTAAATAGTTGAGTTTCCTGCATTAAAGTTAACCAGGCTTCAAAATAACCGCCGTCAAATTCAAAGATGAATACGAAATTGGCGATTTGGTTGTGTTTAGTCAAGGTCAGCTTCTAACCGGCGTAAGTAAATACGAGGGTACAGATAACTCTGACCATGATACATATTGTTTGTTGCTGGCCTGGTATCTGCAAATCCCAAACTTATGCCGTTTGTAAAGCGCGTTTTAAGACCTCCGGAACACATTTCGAACATTTTTGGAAAAAAGTCCATTTATGCGTTTGTGCATGTGTATATGATTGGGGCACAATAATTCAAAAAGGAATATCATTATAGCTTTGAAAATCGTTGCAAATTTGTGAAATAAAACTGGAGTTGGATAGCATATTTTGTAATTCACATTATTAGAACACGAACTATTTAATATAAACATAAAATCTTTATTATATAATTTCGAACATAGAGGCTTCAATATATAATTTTCTAAAATAAGAATATAATTCTAAAAGATAGTAACAATTTGTGTTACGTAAAACTTGTTGCAGTTGGACAATTTTATTATAGACGGGCAAAGCGAAATCAGCACTCCAATCCTAAATGAAGCGAAATCAACATTTATGTGAATTTTCTGATTCTTTTTACTCAACTACAGTAGGCAGGAAGATGAACATTTTCAAATATAAGTGAAATTGCATACAGATGGGCAGAATCACAATCTCCCTGTATTCTAATTTGTTACTTTCCCTGCAGTACATGGTCATGTATAGGGAAAGTATTGGAATCGTGCCGAAATTCGCAACTCGAGTTTTCGACGGATCTACACGTTTTGGGACCTCTAGAAAACGAAAACACGATTTTTAGCGAGACGTCTGTGTGTGTGAGTGTGTGTGTGTGTGTGTGTGTGTGTGTGTGTGTGTGTGTGTGTGTGTGTGTGTGTGTGTGTGTGTGTCTGTCTGTCTCTGCAGATATTATATCCACTCTAACCAAAAAACTATTTGACCGAATTTCATAATATTTGGTAGATCAGTTCCTTGTGGGTACCCTAGTGTTGATTAGATTTTGGTACGATTCGAGATAAAAGAATTCGCCTTTTATTTTAAGAAATTTCCCTCTAAAATTCCCTGTATCCACTGTAGATGAAACACTAATAGACCAAGTTTCACAAAATTTGGTAGATAAATCACCTGTAGGTTATCCTGGTGTGGTGATGCGATTTTCATGCGATTCGAAAAAAAAGAACCTCCCTTTGTTTTGAGAAATGCCCCTCAAAAATTGTTAAATATAAAAATAAAAGACTACGTATATTCAAATATATCAAGTAATGCTTATTTTATACGTAATTTTCGATGTCGAAAAGAGACAAACCCCATTACTCTAGGATTAACCGTCCTCGATATATTTTAATTTTTTCGTATTTTCGCTACGCCACCTTTGAAAATAAGTCCAGTTACCAAAAGAAATCGAAAATTGAATTGAAAGTGAAAATTCAATATAATTTAAAATAATTTTGACTGTTATTTTGTGCAACTAAACTCAATGTAATGAATTATTGAAGATATAAAGAGAATGTGAATATGAGTCTGCAGGTAAAATCATGTGCTGTCCACATTAGATTTTTTAATTTATTATTCAAATTCTAAATACTTATATGCTCTTTTGTATTAGGACTCTGAATATTGAAATTATTATTTTATATTCCTGATTTAACAATTATCTGTAAAATTAAATTTTAATTTATTTTTCAGAGATTGCATACTTTAAATACTAGAATGCATTCAAAACTCGGCTTTTTGCTATTTTTACGCCATATGACATTATTTGTAACACATAGCACTTATAGCCTTGCATTGCGTGTTACGTTCAAGTGTACCTATTTCAAAATGCCTCTGTAAGATAAATGAATTTCTGACAAATGCACAAAAATCCATAATATATAACAGTTATTTTTTTACCGAAATGTAAAAAATAAAGAAAACTATGAAACTGCCAAAAAAATTTCACCAACTGTATAACAACCAGAAAAGAAATGGCAGACCACATTCTTTTATTGAAGAAAATATCGGAATAATGATGCTCTCAATGAACTAAAAGAAATCAGCTTTAACATTTCAGAACCGGTTGCAAGAAGATAAGAATGGTAGTATACATAGAGCGAATGCCGTTTGTATTTTATTGACATCTTATGTGAACTTTTGCATTACAATTGTGTTCAATTGGTGGTGACACAAAAATAAGATCTTCAATATTATTACGATAATTCCAGAATGACGAACACTGTGCACAGTACATTTTCAAAAACTAAATAGCCTCTCTACCATCTATAAAATTAAGGTTATATAACAATCCATGGATTGCATATCTGGGTGAGGCTGTTTAGGGTTTACAGAAAAATATATGTTATTAAAAGCGACCGTACATTACTACTGCATTCTTACTTGAACACTACAAACAAGACGTGGAAAGGATAAGAATTGTAAAAAATCTGATGTGTACAGCACATGACTTTCCCTGCAGACTCAAATTCACTTTTTCTTTATTTCTTTAATAACTCATTCAATTGAGTTTAATTGCACAAAATGACTCTAAATTTGCATTTTTAATTCAATTTCTGCTTTTATTTGGTAATTGGACATTTTTCCAAAGGCGGCATAAAAAATACGAAAAATCTCAAATATCTCGAGAATTGTCCTGGAGTAATAAAGTTGACCTTATTCTTTTTCGCGTCAAAAATTACGTATAAAACAAGCATTTAATTGATACATTTGAACATACGTAGTCTTTTTTTAGATACTGGCGATTTTTGCGGACCATTTCGTAAAAACAGACAGGTTGTTCTTTTCCGAATCGTACTAATCAGCACCAGAGTATCAGACATGTGATTTATTTACCAAATTTTGTGAAATGTGGTCAATTTGTATTTCACTTAAAGGGAATACATGAGATTTTTGCGGGCCATTTCGCAAAATAAAAGGCGGGTTCTTTTTTTCCGAATTATACCAAAAACTAATCAGCACCACGGTCACATCAAAGGGTCTTACCCACCGAATTTTATGAAATTCGATCCATTAATTTTTGAGTTAGAGTGGATACATACATTGCACAGACACACAGACAAACACACACACAGACGTCACGCTAAAAACAGTTTTTTCGTATTCAAGAGGTCTCGAAACGTGTAGATCCGTCGAAAACTCGAGTTGTAATTTTCAATATGATTCCAATACTTCCCTATACATTACCATGTATTGCAGGGAAAGTAAAAAGGATAAGAATTGTATTACAGACCGGCTGGCATCAAAATTATATTCCGTTGAAATCTCATTTCTAGATCAATCTAGGATTACGCTTCTATTATTTGTGCGATTATTGTAAAATTCTTTCTTACTGCAAGCCAATTATAATAATATTATTCAGAAATTTAGGATGATATAATAGAATATTTTTATCATTCTAATGTTCAGTTTCTGCATTACCTTAAGTTTATTTCATATATATTTTAACAAATAAATATATGGTTTATGAAATAACAGGGCATTTTATGGCAGTGGAATTTCCCACTAACGGACATTGCATCTCTACTAGCTTGTCGGGGGTGTGACACCGAAGAAATTTTAATTTTATTCGATGTTTCGCTTACAGTTTCTTAACAGATATTTTAAACTTCAGATTTAGAATCCTTCAACAGGGCACTCTCGATCTCAACATACAGCTTAGGTCCTACTGGGACTTGGTATAACTACTTTGGGAATAGTGGTTGGTGGAATAGTGGGTCTAGTGGTTGGCGGGACATATTTAACCATGAAACTGTGCTTTTTAAGAAACTTCAGTACTTTTAGTAAAAATCTAATGTGGGCAACACATGACTTTCATTATATAATGCAATGAATTTACTACTTATAGAGTTAAAAAAATGTTACTCTTATAGTAGCTACTTATATTCTTTCTAAGATATTGAATTTTCTTCAATGAGTCGTCATTTTCATTGATTTAGCGTCATTTTTATCAATTTGGCGAGATTTCTGTTAATTTGGCAGCAATTTAAAATGTCGCCAAGTTGGCCACATTCCGCCAAGCGTTATGGACGTAGAAATAAGTTATTCTTACAGCAGACAAATGACTATTGGCGTTCAAATACAAAAGTATTACTCAAATTATCTTTTTTCATGAATGGAACGAGCTAGATCCACGAGAATGATGTCACCCAATTTATCGCATGGTATTACATATGAAAAGTGAACATGTTTCTCAATAGGAATTTTTTTTATTTTATATAACTTTTTGATAACTTTTTTGAAAAATGTACAATATCTCGAGAACGGTTCATGTTGGCGTTCTAAAATTTATGTAAATCGTTTTCTAATGAAAAATTACATAAGAAATGTCTATTTGCTTAACTTTATTAGCGGTTTTGATGTTTTGACGATTTTTTCAAGATTTCACTCGAAAATTTAGGGGCATTCTGAACATTCGATTGCGTATAAAAACAATAGGCTTCCAGTGTTTACGGATTGTGATTTTTGTACCAAATTTCGTTCGAATCGGTCCATTCGTTCGTCAGTTATCGTCTCCACAGACTCACTGACACACACACACGCGCGCACACACACACACACACACACACACACACACACACACACACACACACAGACATCACTTCAAAAATATTTGATTCGTGATCAGAGATGCTTGAAACGTGCTCTGCCGTCGAAAACTCGAATTCGAATTTTGGGCCCCGTCACAATACTTTCCTTATACGTTATGTAAATAAGGAAAGTAAAAATATTAATCAACATGATTATGTAACAATGATATAGCAAGTATTGCAAATTGCACTTTACTCATTTTACTATACTTTGTACACAACCTTGCTTTCCCAACCGGAAATCGGACCGCGGATATCTGTACTGGCCAGTCAACATCCTACCGTTAGAACTACTGGGGCGGAATTGCAGGCTTTTTATCTTCGAAAGGGACTCTGCATTCCCCACCCTCTAATGTCAGATGGGAGTGAAACAGACAATCTGACTGACTCTTGCTATTGTTGCTTCAGGTCAGCCCTCCGATGCTATTTCTATCCTCCTGGTTAGCTTCATTCTTGGTCGTTGTCCTCAGGATTTGAAATCGGTGATAAATGTACCTGGAGTCCACCGAATCAGTGATAGTCATACTAGGGTCACTTCCAAACCTCAGACATCTTTGCACAAAGCTACAGGGTTAATTTGTTCAGATGCTATTGTAAAGAACCAATTAGGAATAGAACCACGGATCTCCATACTGGCCATCCGACGCTTTATCGTTGAGCTAATGAGACAGAATTGTAAGCGCTTATCTTTGAAGTTCACTCTACAACTTGCATCTTTTATTCGTTCATAATTTGTTCATTTTTAACACTTTACACTAAGTTGAAAAGTGTTTATGACTTTGTTCATTCTGTCTGTCTGTCTGTCTGTCTGTCTGTCTGTCCGTTAGCACGATAGCTGCCTTAAAAATGACTTAATCAAAATGAAATTTTAGTATGTTGTTCAGACGGTCTGTAGGACCTATGGAAATATAAATGAATAATATCACCCAATTAGTTTTGGATTGAACCCGGGTTGAAAAAATGAAATACATTGAGCCCAATGGGACCTAATTTTTCAAACATTTTTAAAGCGGATTTAAAATTCACAAATTGCTTCGAAAATTTTAGGTAATAGTCAAATTGTTCCATAAAATATATAAAAAAAAATTCAGCGAAATATATTCCGTAGTTTTTTAAATAAAAATTAAAATAATAATTACACCTCTTATATGAAGCGATCACGTGATCATGGTAAGAAAAGATCACATGACCCACTTAAAAATGATATATGGCATCCATCTTGTTTCAAAATCGTGATTTTTTAAAGTTCTTTTTAATTCATATTGAGTGTTGCATCCGTCCTAAAACTACTTTATTATTGCTTAAATTCTGTGCATCTACATACTAAAACAACCCAATGACAATATATTTGAGTTTAAATTCTCATTCAAATTTGATTATTTCTACAACTAAGCCTATTTCTCACCTATGTAAAATGTAAACAGCAAAATATGTAGAATGAGTTGTATTAGAATTACTGAATTTCCTTAACACAAAATAATTCAGTCCATGGAGTCTGCATGACTGATATGAATGAAATATTAATTGATTTTATAAAGAGAAGGACGATTTTTTTCGATGAAGTTTCAAGCATAAAGTTTATGAATTGTAGCTGCATGGTCTTAATTTTTGAATAAAATAAATTATTATAGTATTGTAATGAATGAAATGGAGAAAGTTATGAATGAAATCCTGTTTTATAGAGAGATCCAGGCGTGTTATTTTTTCTATGACGTCATTTGAATTTATTTCAGTTGTTTTCGATGAAGTTTTCAAATATAATAAATTATCGTAGTATAATGATAGTTTTAAAAATATTACCGTGGAATGTATTGCATTTTAGAGATATTTAAACCAGGCAATTTATATTTCAATGCCGTCATTTGAATGAAGTTCATTTTTTTCAATGAAGGTTTAAGTTTTCAAATATAATAAATCAATGTAGTATTGTGATAAGTTTTAAAATATTACCGAGGAATGTATTGCATTTTAACTTTTTTAAATAAAATTGCATTGAAGTTGGAAAGTGTTTCATAATCAATGCTTTAAGCATGATTGATCTTTCTTGTTAAAATTATAAACAAAATCGAACTCTTGAAATGGCGAACATGGACAATAATACTTTAAATATATTGTGTTGTTATCTATGTACAGAATGGCGTGTTAAAATTTAAAGACAGGTGAATCACAAATAAGCTGGGGGACAGCTGTAAAAAATAAATTTTAAATATTGCTCTAATACATAGAGGATTTTTTATTACTGTTTTTATTTTACATGGTCTAATTTAATATAAAACATCAAATTAAAAGAAAACTAGACAAGAAAGATCAATCATGCTTAAAGCATTTATTATGAAACACTTTCCAACTTCAATGCAATTGTATTTAAACATCTTTAAAATGCAATACACTCCTAAGTAATATTTTAAAACTTATCACAATACTACATTAATTTATTATATTTGAAATCTTAAACCTTCATCGAAAAAAATGAACTTTATTCAAATGACGGCATTGAAATATAAATTGCGCTGGTTTAAACATCTCTAAAATGCGATCCATTCCTCGGAAATACTTTTAACATCATCATAATACTACAATAATTTATTATATTTGAAAACTTCATCGAAAACAACTGAAATTCATTCAAATGACGTCATAGAAAAAATAACACGCCTATCTCTCTCTATAAAAGCAACATTTCCTTCATAACATTTTCGCAGTCATTTCATTCATCACAGTACTAAAATAATTTATTTTATTAAAAAATTAAGACCATGGAGCTACAAGTAATTAAACTCTATGCTTAAAACTTCATCGAAAAAAATCGTCCTTCTGTCTGTAAAATAAATGAATATTTCATTCGTATCAGCTATGCAGACTCCATGAGCTAAATACTTTTGGATTAAAAAAATTCAGCAATTCGTATACTACTCATCATATATATTTTGCTGTTTACATTTTACATAAGTGAAAAATAGGCTTCGTTGTGGAAATAATCAAATTTGGATGATCATTTAAACTCAATTATATAGTCATTGCGTTGTTTCAGTATGTAGATGCACAGTATTTAGGCAAAAATAAAGCGGTTTTAGGACGAATACAACACTCAATATGAATTAAAAAGAACTTTAAAAATCATGGATGCCGAAGGAAAAATTAAGGATTTAAAAATCATGGATGCCAGTGATGTCATTAAAAATCATGTCTCAAAGATGGATGCCATATTTTATATTGAATTGGGTCAAGTGATCTTTTCATATCATGGTCACGTGATCGTTTCATACAAGGAAGTTCACTCATGCTTAAAGCATTGATTATGAAACACTTTCCAACTTCAATGCAATTTTATTTAAACATTTCTAAAATTCAATACATTCCTCGGTAATATTTTAAAACTTATCACAATACTACATTAATTTATTATATTTGAAAACTTAAACCTTCAAAGAAAAAAATTAACTTCATTCAAATGACGGCATTGAAATATAAATTGCCTGGTTTAAACATCTTTAAAATGCGATACATTCCTCGGTAATATTTTTAAAACTATCGTAATACTACGATAATTTGTTATATTTGAAAACTTCATCGAAAACAACTGACATTCATTCAAATGACGTCATAGAAAAAATAACACGCCTGGCTCTCTCTGTAAAAGCAGCATTTCATTCATAAACAATTTCTAATTCATTTCATTCATCACAATACTATAATAATTTACTTTATTTAAAAATTAGGAACATGAAGCTACAAGTAATTAAACTCTGTGCTTAAAACTTCATCGAAAAAAAATCGTCTCTCTTTGTAAAATCAATTAATATTTCATTCATATCAGCTATGCAGATTCCATAAGCTAAATAATTTTATGTTAAAGGAATACAGCAATTCAAATACAACTCATTCTACATATTTTGCTGTTTACATTTTACATAAGTGAAAAATAGGCTTCGTTGTAGAAATAATCAAATTTGGATGAGCATTTAAAGTCAAATATATTGTAATTGCGTTGTTTCAGTATGTAGATGCACAGAATTTAAGCAAAAATAAAGTGGTTTTAGGACGGATGCAACACTCAATATGAATTAAAAGGAACTTTAAAAATCAGGATTTTGAGACAAGATGGATGCCATATATCATTTTGAAGTGGGTCACGTGATCTCTTCATATCATGGTCACGTGATCACTTCATATACGAGGTGTTATTATTATTTTAATTTTTATTTTAAAAACTACTGAATATATTTCACTGAATTTTTTTTGTATGTTTCATGGAACAATTTGAATATTACCTAAAATTTTCGAAACAATTTGTGAATTTTAAATCCGCTTAAAAAATGTTTGAAAATTTAGGTCCCATAGGGTTCAATATATTTTATTTTTTCAACCCGGATTCAATCCAAAACTGATTGGGTGATATTATTCATTTATATTCCCAAAGGTCCTACAGACAGTCTGAACAACATACTAAAATTTCATTTTGATTAATTCATTTTTACGGCAGTTATCGTGCTAACGGACAGACAGACAGACAGACAGTCAGAATGAATGAACAAAGTCATAAACACTTTTCAACTTTGCCTGTAAAGTGTTAATAAAATCTGTCTTCAAGTTTAAAAATCTGGTGTAGGCAGCACACGACTTTCCCCTCAAACTCATATTCCCGTTCTCTTTATATCTTCAATAATTCATTAAACTGAATTTAATTGCTCAAAAACACATCCATAATTATTTGAAATTGCACTAAATTTGCACTTTTAATCCACTTTTTGTTCTTATTTCATAACTGGACTTATTTTCAAATGTGTCGTAGCAACAATGCGAAAAAAATAAAATATCTCGAGAACTACTAGTTCTGGTGTAATGGGATTGGTCTTAATTCTTCTATCGTTAAAGATTACGTATAAAACAAGCATTTAATTGATATATATGAGCATACGTAGTTTTTTATTTTAGATTTTGGTGATTTTTGCGGACCATTTCGCAAAAATAAGCAGGTTATTTTTTTTTGCATAGTACTAAAATCTAATCAGCACCAGAGTATTCCACAAGTTACTTATCTACCAAATTTTGTAAAATTTGATCTATTAGTTTCCAGTTAGAGTGGAGACAGTCAATTTTTGCGGGTCATTTCGCAAAAAAAAGGCGGGTAAATTTATCTTGAATCGTACCCAAAACAAATCAGCACCAGGGTCACCTACAAGTGACTTACATATCAAATTTTATGAAATTCGGTGCATTAGTTTTTGAGTTACAGTGGATATATACATTGCACAGACAGACAGACACACACATAAACGTCACGCTAAAAATAGTTTTATCGTATTCTATAGGTCCCAAAACGCGTAGATCCGTCGAAAACTCGAGTTGCGATTTTCGGCATGATTCCAATACTCTCCCTATACATTGCCATGTATTGCAGGGAAAGTGAAAAGAAACATATATACACCCGCAAAAAAAAAAATGAAAAGAGAGGGAAAAATAAACACCTGAGCGCAATTGCACAATTCACATCGCAGAGGGAGAGAGAAGATCGGATCTGACATTGAAGAAACACATTCTAGCACGCCGCTGCGATAAGAATAATCGTTTTCTGATAATTTTGTTGAAATTGCACTGTATAGATATTGTATTAAAAAAATCGACGGTGACTCCAGTGCGATGGAGCCAAAATGGTTTTGGGTGAACAGCCTTTTGTTAAATAAAACTCAACTTTTGTAATATCGAAAAAATAAGAACTAGAACCGAAATATGATTATTATGAAATTTTGAACCGAAAATCGGAAAAGAACCGAAGTAGAAATCCTCAATGACCCCCGCACCTACCCACACACACACACACACCACCACCAATATCCTCAGCAATTTAATGCTACATCTATATATGCCGCCATCTAATCTCTATCTATAGCAGCTCCTGAGAAATAGATGCTTAAAGAAATTTTTAGTAAAAACAGTGGTGTTGCAAAATTTTTACCGACAATAATCAACATCATATTTTACTGATTTTTGTTTTGTAACTAACGTTGTGAAATACGTGCTTAAAGCATTTGTATGTTAAGCATTACGTACAAGAAGATTTTAAAAGAACATCTTGTTCGTAGATGAAGCTACGGTAACGGAATAATATATGTTGAAAGAAAAGCTGAACTTGAAGCAACCCTCATGGGTCTGAATGCTGAGGGCTAGAATAGATAGATAGAAAAAGAAAATGTACGCTATTAGGTCCTCTGAGAATCAAACATAATTTTAGTATATCATCCCTCCCTTCTCTGAATTCAATTTTTCTTTTCAAAGTATAATATTTTCAATTGTTATTTCCGTCTTTTAGAATATTTATTTCTTTTCTGAAATATATATTGAACTTTGCAATATTTATAACTTTCCAAAACTGTAGTACGAATTATAGTATAGTTCCTTCGAACATTGTCAAATTTAAAATATTGATGTAAAAGTGCATTTGAAGTTTACCTGAACACAATTCAAATATTTTTGAATACGTAGTTTCCTACTTGTATATGTGTGTATAATTTGCGTAGCAAAGAGATAAGTATAAGCTAGCTGACCAATGAATACACGTATTTTAATAAAAAAATATTTAAATACATGTTAAAAAAAATTAAAGTTTTAGTTGTTATTATGATTATGCAAGATCAATTATCCTTGTATCAATTTCTATGCAGAAATGACAACGTTACATATTTCATAATCACAAACCCACCTGTAAGGGCCGTTCCCAAAAATTTTAAAGACTCTCTCCTTGAAGTTAAGGTCATTCATGGACCGGTTTCGCGCTTATGATTTGTTCTTCAGTATGAAATAACTGATATATACAATCGCAGCAAAAATCTTCCTATAAGCACACTTTTTGCAAACTTCTATGGGAACTTACAATTTCAGCCCTGCCACTCAACAGGTATCAAATTCATATACAATTGAGTTAAGTAGCTTATTTAATTTTCAATTAGTTTCATTATTGCGCTGAATAAGGATAATCATTCGAAAATAAAGGCTTCGTTATTACTACAAATAGTTGAATAAATGTATCAACCAGTTTGCGAGGTGTTTTTTATTCAAAACAAAAACTAAACTGCAGCAAAGCTTGTCAAAGCTTGGAAAGCAACATTTCAGCCAACGCAAGAGGAGTTTCTGTCATCAGAGAATTACACGCGTGACCCAGAGGAAAAGGGAAAAAGAGAACACCAAGGAGTTAATTTTAATTACCAGACCAAGCAAAAAGTATATTTTTACTTTCCCTGCAATATATGGTAATGTATAGGGAAAGTATTGGAATCATGTCGAAAATCGCAACTCGAGTTTTCGACGGATCTACACGTTTCAAGACCTCTAGAATGCGAAAAAACCATTTTTAGCGTGACGTCTGTGTGTGTGTCTGTGTGTCTGTCTGTGTGTCTGTCTGTCTGTGTGTCTGTGTGTCTGTCTGTCTGTCTGTGCAGATTTTGTATCCACTCTAACTAAAAAACAAATGGACCGAATTTCACAAAATTTGGTAGGTAAGTCACTTGTGAGCGAGTCTGGTGCTGATTAGTTTTGAGTACGATTTGGAATAAAATAACCCGCCTTTTTTTGCGAAATGGCCCGCAAAAGCTTGTATCCACTCTAACTGAAAAACTACTGGACCGAATTTCACAAAATTTGACAGATGAGTCACTTGTGGGTTACCCTGGTGCTGATTAGATTTTAGTACGATTAAAAAAAAAATAACCTGCCTTTTTTTGCAAAATGGCCAGCAAAAATCGTCAAAATCTAAACTAAAGAACTAGGTATACTCAAATATATCCATTAAATGCTCGTTTAATACGTAATTTTTAACGACGAAAAGAATAAGACCAACCCCATTACACTAGGACTAGCCGTTCTCGAGATATTTTAGTTTATCTTACTTTCCCTACGCCACCTTTGAAAATAAGCCCGGGTACCGAATGAGAACGAAAATTGAATTAAAAGTAAAATAAATTTAATTAAAATAAAGATAACGTTAATATAATTCTGCAGGGAAAGTCATGTGCTGCTCACATCAGATTTTTACTTTCCCTGCAATACATGGTAATGTATAGGGAAAGTATTGGAATCATGCCGAAAATCGCAACTCGAGTTTTCGACGGATCTACACGTTTCGAGTCCTCAAGAATACGAAAAAACCATTTTTAGCGTGACGTCTGTGTGTGTGTCTGTGTGTCTGTCTGTGTGTCTGTGTGTCTGTGTGTCTGTCTGTCTGTGTGTCTGTCTGTGCAGATTTTGTATCCACTCTAACTGAAAAACTAATGGACCGAATTTCACAAAATTTGGTAGGTAAGTCACTTGTGGGCGGGGCTGGTGCTGATTAGTTTTGGGTACAATTCGGGATAAAAGAACCCGCCTTTTTGTGCGAAATGGCCCGCAAAAGCTTGTATCCACTCTAGCTAAAAAACTACCGGACCGAATTTCACAAAATTCGGTAGATGAGTCACTTGTAAGTCATTCTGGTGCTGATTAGATTTTCGTATGATTCGGAAAAAAATAACCTGCCTTTTCTTACAAAATGGCCCGCAAAAATCATCAAAATCTAAACTAAAGAACTACGCATGCTAAAATATATCCATTAAATGCTTGTTTAATACGTAATTTTTAAAGAAGAAAAGAATAAGACCAACCCCATTACTCTAGGACAAGCCGTTCTCGAGATATTTTAGTTTTTCTTACTTTCCCTACACCACCTTTGAAAATAAGCCCGATTACCGAATGAGAACAAAAATTGAATAAAAGTAAAATAATTTAATTAAAGTAAAGAGAACGTTATTATAAGTTTGCAGGGAAAGTCATGTGTTGCTCACATCAGATTTTTTGTTACAAATATCATTTACTTACGTTGACAATACTATAATTTCTGTCCTCGTCTCTCTAACAACAAAAACCTCTCTTGATTTGTCTAAGATGGCTGCTTTGTCTCTTCGTATTAAAGAAAGAGGTTTGTTTTCGTATTTAAATTCAAAATCAGTTTGTGTTTATCAATTGCTTTTTATACTACTTCTTTATTTTTAGTTTATGTAGATCAGAAGTATGAGCAAATATTTTTTTTCATGTAATCATTGCAGGCTGAAAGATAATAAAATAACTCAATATTAAGCCTCGCTATTAAAATAAAAGTAAAATCAATCCTCATTTAATTTAGAGCCAATACGAATTGCAATAGAATTTTCTTCACAAATTTGAACCAACATTCTTTGAGGGAGGTGGACCAATGGTGTGAGGAGGTATCTTAACCGACGGCCGCACCGATCTGTATATCATAAAACAGTGGTTTTCAACTCTTGGCCCGTTTCCTGATTTTTCATGGCCCACCAATGGTACATTTTGTATAAACATATCACTGTTATGCCTTGACTATATTTAAAATTTTCAGAAAAATATTTATCTATTTTTTCTAAAAACAGTTTCATATGTTACACAGTAACACAGTTGCATATGCCTCACAGATGATTTGCGATCAAAGTGGGGAATTTGCCTCGCCCTGGTTTAAATGCAATTTATCTGTCCTTTACTTGCTAGATACTGTACCTCTAATAAGAATAGGTCAGATAATTGAGGCTTCACAATTTTTTTTTACAAAAGAAGCTAGACATTTTGACGAACAACAACCATTAAATATTTTAAAAGCTGGTCATGAAAAATGACACTATAAAGATAATTATTTACAAAAAATATATGACCTATATCAAGATGGAGTTATATTATTGGAGCCAAAATGATGCCTCAAAGTATGGGGAGGAGAAAATAAAAGATAAAATAGGTGCTACATTTACAATGAGCATCAGATTTTGTAACTAATAAACCCTTAATAAAAACAATCTCCCATTTCATACACGTGAACCCGGGCGAATCAAAACCAGGGCAAGACTTGCACCAGAGGCCGGCGATGATACCTCCAATAAAAAATCACGGTAAAAAAATAAAATTTCAAGAAACTTGTTTTTTGACTAGCCAGCCATTAGGATGCCTTTTTTACTTTAGAGTTTGCATTTGACCAGGCAGGCAAAAGGTTTCCTTCCCGTACGGGAAGTTTTATACATGTCCTACTGTCCTACTCTCATGAAAACGTCCAACAGTTTATATTAACCAAATAGGATAGAGTTTAAACACTGCTGAAAGCTGAGCTGTTGTGCTAAGCCATCACATTGAGCCAGCATTACTACAAGCTATGACGATGATTCAGGCCAACACAGTGAACCAAGCATTACTCCAAGCTACGATGATGAGGCAAGCCAAGGCCACCACAATCAGCCAAGCATCCCACGTCTGGAGCTGCTGCTAGATAGCAGGTTCAATCAGCAACACTGAAATGCGCCAGCACGGAAAATATCCGTAATGGAACGCTTCTTTGAACTGTATACCGAGCTCTACGACCCTTTGCAAAGACTATTTAGAGCTACTCCACCCGATACCTTACAGCCTACGATCCTTGACTACGAATATACAGTGATACTCTAGAACGGGATACCGTAAGTTTAAGAAACTTGGCTACGATTAAGCAGAGTCTTATTTACGAATATCAGCTCATATATGGCATTTGTCCTCAGCAGTTTCCTGAGTCTCACATTAAGTGTGACTCCTTTAAACTCTGTTGTGGAACTCTCGTTACTCCCAGGAGTCCGATGCTCCAAGCAACTAAAATTTCTACCAATGGATATAGCCGTATGGTAACTAGAATTAATTTAGTATGTGTGTGTGTAATTTAGTATGTGTAAGCGATAGGAATTAAATTTAAAGAATAGCTAACAAAGGTGCGATTTATTGTCCACAAAGATCAGCTCGGAATAATGTAAATAATATAATTTGTATAAATTGTAAAGTAAATCCAACGTGAGGGAAAATTAAATTGATATATCCATTTCAAACGTAAAATAAAATGTTAGTTCTTCGATCTTAATACTTTATTACTCTAATACCTCCGGGTATAAATTGTCAAAATTTACTTATTTAACATTGATTGTGGATTTCATGTGAGAGACTGTATTTATTGTTTTTAGTAGAAACGTTTTCTGATATGCAATTTAATTAAAATAAAATTTAGCGACAGCAACTTCAGAATTAATTATTAAAATACTCTTCGTCCGAGTTATTTAATTAAGTAATGTACTGCAATTTTGCGGCTCTTTTCTTATCTGCGGGATTTCCATAAGGTAAATTATTCTATTTAAACTCATCTTATTACATATATTACATTTTATAGAGAATATATTCTATAGAATTATTCAAAGTAAAATTTACAAATTACTGATAAATGTACAATTGGAATTCTCCAAATCCCAAGAGTTTTATACGCCATGCTACGAATACCTATACCGTAAGAAAAGACCTTCGCAATAAAGAATAATAGATAAAACTAACATAGTGTAGCACTCTTCAGATTCTGTTTGTTCAGAAGCGGAAAGGAAAAGGAAAAATAATAAAAATCTACAGTCAGAAGTCTGTAGGAAGTCCAAAAATAATTTAGTTGTTCATTTAATCGCACCAGGAATTAATCCCTTGTTTGTGTAATGGTTATTATTAAAAAAAAAATTGAAATGCAATTTTTATTTTAAAGTGGGTATTTAAAATATATATGAATTGATGCTGAATGTATAAAATTGCTGTTTCTTAAGTAAATTAAGAACACAACATCGTTAGACAGAAGGTCATTCAATAAAACATCCTAAGGACGTAGAAAGTGTGGTGAGCCAATAGAAAATAAAAAACTTAACTTATAATTAACATTATTTATCATTACGATGTGCGTTGTGTTTGCAATAACCCTCCTATTATTTTATCATTAACATATCTATCTTTATCTCTTAACATGGCCGTAAATTCATACATAGTGGATTTATTATTTAAATCGTACATTGCTTTATTGTGCCGCTATAAACCCTCCAATTATTTACTTTTGTGTGAGTCCTGTAAAGGAATATTAATTATTATAATACTCATTGACTGCACCATTTAAACTTTAACAATAAAACATTTATTAACACCATCAGCACTTATTGATTCATTACACAATTATTTATTAGTTTTAGCGGGGGAACACGTGAGACCACTGAATTTGCCTAAACGTTTCTATACCTAAAGTTATTTGAGGAACACATACCTTCAAGGCTGTCTTAGATTATGATCCTATATCAAAATGCTGGCATCAATCATTTGTACTCGCCATAACTCTTGATGTGTAGCTTCTTCTCGTACTCTGATTGCACTCACACATCAATAGATCTCCATTATTTTGGAACCGCTACGGGACACTCTACAAGTCTGTATTTCAATTCAAGTCATCGTCTCCAAGATATCTCATCTGCTTCTCAGGTCACAGGCTGTGGCTCTCCTCTTTCTCGGGGGCGTCATTTCCCCCCTTGCTTTCATTCGAAGCATTGAATGTGACGTAACAAGTACTTTCTCCATTGGTTAATCCTTTAACCAATGGAACCATTCCATATCCTCGTACGGGCCAGCTCGGCCCCCTTGTCTTGGCGCTCCTAAATTTATGGTTTGCTGTAAACCTCGGCGTCACTCAGACTGGCAGTATTGTCCGAAGTTTCGAATCAATAAATAACTGGCATAAACCTGTCTCACCAAAACACATGTGAGATCTATTTCTGATCTCACAGAAAGGTTTAAAAGCAAGGCCAGAGCGCTTTCGAGCGTTAGTACACACTTCATCAGTGGCTGCATGAAAAGCAAACATGGATCATTCATATATGGACCATATACGTAGTAAATTTGCATAAATAAATATGAAATATACTCTGAACTTAGTAAGTTGAATAGGCTAGTAATAATTAATACAAATAAACCTAAAAGCAGGGTAACCACCTGTTGACTCCTGAAGATGAATATAAATTTACACCGGCAGCACTAAACTTAATGTCGGCATCCGTTTAGCGGAACACGCTCGTGATGTCAGGAATGTGAAATTTTCTACTGCTCTTGCTCAATGTGCGGCTAGTGATAATTTCCTGCCCATCTGTGAAAAAACTTTCCTCTTAATTCGTTGTAATAACCCTCGTAATATTCTCCTTTATGAATCCCTTTTTATTTATATTTACCGTTCGTCGATTTGTAATTCTGATCCCTGTCAAATTCTAAATTATGCTTGGCGACTCGTTCTCGACTCTATGCAATTCAAGTCATCCGTGTGAAATGTATGCTTGACTATTTGCTCGAATTTGTACTTTCCTGGTAATGTTCTTAACATATGTTTTTTTAAGAATTTTGTATTTTTTTAGGTTTATTTGTGATAATTATTAGCCTATTAAACTTTATTCAGATTATATTTTATATTTATTTACGCAAATTTGCTACGTATATGGTCTATATATGAATGATCAATGTTTGTGTTTCATGCAGCCACTGATGAAGGGTGTACCAACACCCGAAAGCGCTCTGGCCTTGTTTTTAAAACTTTGTACGCCTTTTGGCTGTTTGATTAAATAACCGTCTGTCTAACGATGTTGTGACCACAATTTATTTAAGTTGAAACAGACGTGATGCCAATTTTATTATTGTTGTTTTTTGTTCATGCTTATTTATCACACATGCAAGTGAATATTGAATAAAACGTTTATCCCAATTTAGTATGGCGGGGGCTGCGTATCCCCGATGGTGGTGGATCGGAACCTTTAGATTGCTGGTCCCGCGCTATGCCGTCAGGCCCAAAAGAATTCTTCGAGACCAATGGAATAAACGGGGATGGCTTTCGTAGCAGTGAGTGGCGCAATGCAACCCCGCCACAGTTTAATTACAATCACATTAATGTCGAATTTAAAAATATGTTGTTTTTTGTTCATGTTATTTCCAGCAAACTTGAAAGTGAATATTGAATAAACATTTTATCCCAATTTAATATTGTTACAATCACAGTAATATCCAATTTATAAATACTGTATTTTGTTTATGTTTCATTAGCAAACTTAGAAGTCAATATTGAATAAACATTTTATTCCAATTTAGTATCGTTACTATGGCATTAATGTCGAATTTGAAAATAATTTTTCTTTCCTCCATGTTTCTTTGGCCAACTAGGAAATATCGATTGAATAAACATTGTATCCTAATTTAATTTTATCACAATCACATTAAATGTCGAATTTATAAAGACGTCGTTTTGCGTTCATGTTTCTTTGATAAATTTAAAAGTGAACCGTGAAAAGCATGTTGTCCCAATTTAGTATTGTTACAATCATTTCCTCTAATAAAAGTATCCTTGCTGGAAAAATAATTTGCAATTATAAATTACCTTTATCCGTGTCGCTTAATATTGGTGAAGAATCTGGCGACAACGTTGAGGCAATGTTGTCAATTTGACAACTTCTGGGGAGTCTGTTAAAGTTCGAAAATTTTACAGATTGATCAAGAATTTTACGAGTTATGTGTATTTTCGAGAATCTTCCATAAAAGGACAGTAGATATATAAAGATGCTCATTGTTCAATGGGCGAAGTTACATGCTACAAGAAACAGTCAATTATCAATTCGATAGTGTTTTGAAAATACTATATTTATGCTTGTGAATAATGTTGAAGACCCAGACTCAACGACCAACCCTAGGGTTTACGGTAGCAAAATATGTGGCCGGACTTGTGAATAATGTGTACTTCAATATTCCTATATTTTTGTACCTGACAGTCGTTAAGCAGCTTTGCTAGACTGTGATCAAGTACATCTAGTTCCTGTTTCAGTTACTTCTTTGAATAAATCTTTAATTATCCAGATCTTTGGACTCATTCTTACTGCCGAAGAATAAGAACCCTAACTTTTTCGTAATGATAACTAATAACTGCAAATATTCTTTTACAGCAAAGAGACTATTAATACTTGAAAAGAACTATAAGTTTATTGAAAGTGTTTTCACATTATACGTCTAATTAAATGCATATAACATCAGTGTAATTTTATAAAGCTACTTTTTTAAAACTCTCCTATTTACTATCATGTTAACAATATAATGCAATATAATTAATATACAGGATGTGTTCAAAATATACGAAGAATACATAAATTAAGAAAGATGCAAAAAATTAATCAAATACCTTATTAAAAAAATGCAATATAAGATACTTAAAATATAGGTGCAGAAGTAGCACACATTCTGATTCCAAAAACTGAGCTTTTTAATCCAGTCTATATCCAATTTTAAACTAGTTAACAACAGTTATTTTACCACATTAAAACTTATTACAATATTTTAATTACCTCTATTCCAGAATTTATTTTTGAGGCGAGATCTAATAACAAATTAAGCATGTACATAAAAGTGATCATTACATGTTTAATCATCGATGAAGCTTACTTAAGCCTAGAAAGACAATCATTCTTTTATTTTATCCTACTTCATGCAATTAATTACTTCTATTATTTACCTTCTCACTATTATAGAGGATTAGTTTCTAGTAGTATTTTCTCATCTTGAGGCTAGGTGAGTATGGTCTAATTCGATGGTTTCCAGTTCGACTTAAAATCTCGTCAGTCCTTTTCATCATTATAATTTCATGAACACATTTTACATATTTTGATTGTAACTCCTTGGGCTGTATGTCCTATCATATAATTTTATACTTGTATCATTTAAAGCATTAAATGTTTTCAAATCAAACAAAAAGACAGTTTAGAAAAAATACTTTGTTTGCTGGAATTTCAGAAAACTTATTTAACTAGGAACGATCAATCATGCATAAAGCACTGGTTATGAAACATTTTCCAACTGAAATGCAATTTTATGTAAACATCTCTAAAATACGATACATCCAGCCCTGATATATTAGAAATTATCAAAGTGCTGCAGTAATTTATTATATTTGAAGACTTTAAACTCTATCGAAAAAAATGAACTTCATTCAAATGACGTCATGAAAATATAAATCATCTAGCTCTCTATGTAAAAGAAATGAATATTTCATCCATATCACTTTTATTCCAGACTCCAGAGCTAAATGACGCTGCGTGAAAAAAATTCTGCAATTCGTATAAAACTCATCTTACAACCTTCCGTGAGGTTGGTGGTAGGGGAAGGAGGGTACGAACCTATGGATGCCTCCCCACTGGGTTCCTGTCTAAATTGGGTGGCACTTCTTGACCGTCCAAACAGTTACCTTACACCTTTCTGGTAGGTCGGACTGTCTGGGTCTCAACAACAACAACTCATCTTACAATTACTTGTTTTCGTTGTAGAAATAATCAAAGTTTGATGATCATTTAAACTCAAAAATATTGTAAGTGCGTTTGCACAGAATATAAATGCACAGAAAATACGCAAAACTAAGACGGTTTGAGGACGGATGCAACACTAAATATGAATTTAAAAGAACTTTAAGAATCACGATTTTTACACTTGGGAAAAAAATATGGATGCCATATTTTATTTTGAAGTGTGTCACGTGATCTCTCCATATAATATGAGTGTAATTATTATTGTTATTTTTATTTAAAAAACTGCGAAACATGTTTTGCTGCAAAAAAATTTTTTATATTTTATGGAGTAATTTGAATATTTCCTAAAATTTTTGAAGCAATTTGTTAATTTTAACTTTGCTTAAAAAATGTATGAAAAATTAGGTCCCATAGGGCTCAATGCATTTCACTTTTTCAATCCGGATTCAATCCAAAACTAATTGGGTGATATTATTCATTTATATTTCCATATGTCCCACATACCGTCTGAACAACATGCTAAATTTTTCGTCTGATAAAGGCAATTTTACGACAGTTATCGTGCGAACGGACAGACAGACAGACAAAATAATTGAATAAAGTTATAACCCTTTTCAACTATGTTGGAAAGTGTGGAATGTGTTAAAAAAGATTTTCATCGAAATTTCTCCTTTTAAAAGGGATTATTCATAAAATTAATCATTTTAGAAAAGGATTCCATCAAATTTCTCATTTTTTAAAACACCCTTCACGAAATTCTTTATTTTTCAAAAGCGACCCTGTAAAAAATTCCTTATTTCGGAAACAGACCGTTCACTAAATTTCTCATTTTAGAAAAATAACATTTGCAAACTTTCTCATTTTATACAGTGTCCTTTTAAAAAAGTCGTTATTACAAAAAAAAAACCTTTCACAATATTCATCATTTTAGAAAAAGACTGTTTAATAAATCCTCCGTTTAAAAAAGGAAATATCCCATTTAGAAATACCATTTCAAATAATGTATTTTGTAAAAGGATAATTTTAACTCCATTTTTATAAAAGTATCCTTTTACGAAATTCCTCATTTTAGAAAAATACACCTTAAAATTCCTTTTACTACAACAGTGTCCCTTTATAAAATTCCTCATTTTAGAAAGGAACCCTTCACAGTATTCAACATTTTTCACTTTTCCTGCAATACATGGTAATGTATAGAGAAAGTATTGGAATCATACCAAAAATCACAACTCGCGTTTTCGACGGATTTACACGTTTTGGGACCTCTAGAACACGAAAAAACTATTTTCGGCTTGACGTCTGTGTGTGTTTGTGTGTGTGTTGTTGTTGAGACCCAGACCGTCCGAACTACCAGAAAGGTGTAATGTGTGTGTGTGTGTGTGTGTGTGTGTGTGTGTGTTGAAGACCCAGACCGTCCGACTCGTCCGAGGACTTAGAGCAGCTATTTGGACGGCCGATGTGTGTGTGTGTGTGTGTGCAATATATGTATCCACTGTAACTCGATAACTAATGGACCGAATTTCATAAAATTTGGTGAGTCCATTGTGGGTAATCCTGGTGCTGATTAGATTTTGGTACTATCCTGAAAAAAAATAACCTATTTTTGCTTGCAAAATGGTACGCAAAAATCGTCAAAATCTAAAATAAAATTCTATATATGCTCAAATGCATTTATTACATGTTTGTTTTATATGTAATTTTTAACGATGAAAAGAATAAGACCAACCCCATTATTCCAGAACTAGCCGTTCTCGAGATATTTTAGTTTTTCACAATTTCGCTACGCCGGTTCTGAGAATAAATCCAGTTACCAAATGAAAACGAAAGCTGAATTAAAAGTGTAAATTCAGTGTAACTTCAAATAAATATGCATGTTATTTAATGCAATTAAGCTCAATTTAATGAATTATTAATGAAATAAAGAGGAAATGAATATGAGTCTGCAGCTCAAGTCATGTGCTGTCTACATCAGATTTTTTAAAATCCCTTCACTAAATCGATTTTAGAAAAGAACCCTTCAAAAGATTTTTTAAACCATATACCAAAACATTTTGGATAGTTGCAGGATACAGTCAGCATTCTTAAATGTTTGGACTACGAAACGAACTCTATCAATATTTTTCACAGTTTATTCCAAAAATTTAATGCATCCAATTTCTACGAATAAAAATTAAACTTTCAGCACAGAAATGGTACATTTCTAATTTTTCTTACATCACCTAGTTATAAATACTCTTTCGGAATTTTAGGTGATTATAATCTGAAAAGCATTACACTCCTTCATGATAAACAACAAATATTCCATACGACAATTTTAATAAAGATGATGCATCCTTAATCCACCTTCCTTCTAAAAAACAAAAATAAAATTTCAATTTAATAAAATTATACTGAAATAACTAGCGAAATATGCAAGCAATTTCGAAACATGGCAATTTTCCAAGCAGGATTATCTTGAGGATTAAATGTCCCAGCCGCAAAAACATCTCTCTTACCACTATTGCTGCTATTGGAAATCTAGGATAAGACTATGATCACCCAAGAGATAGTCTCTATTCTGTAACTGATTCCTCAAGTGAAATTGAATGATAAGGAATCCACAGAAAATAACAATGTAATACTGGTAAATACTTAATGTTTCACGTTCTTCTGATATTATTTGTTGAAATAAATCTATTGAATCCTCTGGATATGATGTTTGTCGAAGCCATCATGTTTTCAAACATTGGTTATAATGTTTTCTCAATAATAGGATTTCGTAATAAAATAATCTGTTCACAGAAATGTTCCGTTTTAATCAGAAATACCTTCCTGTTTCGCTATCGCAATGGTTCTATTTACTTCCAAAATCTATTGATGCTCTTATGTTTTACTTTTATGGTGCTTTACTAAAAAAACATTTTATCCACCGTAAAATATTTTGTTTCTTAAAAGAATTAAATAATAAATGTAATAATTAATTCATTATTAATTATATTTTACTATTAATTATAGTCTATAATAATTAATTTATTAATAAAAATTATTAATTAGTTAATTATTATTATTTAATAATTAATAATTAATTCACTTAAACTTTCTCTTCTAAATGAATTATTAATTAATTAATTAATTAATTTAGAAGTGAAAGAAACCAATGGGTTCCATCCCGGGGCATGACTGACTTAATTATTTTTATCTTGCACTGCGCGTATGACGACATGGGAAAAGGACGCGCGCATTTTGTTCTCCGGCTCTCAAGAGGGACCGAATGATGTCCTTGGACGTCACTGGATCCTGTGTGCACAGTACAATTAAAAATATTTTCACAAGTTGTTTACGCCTGAATATTGCCATTTCAAAATTAGCAAACTATTTTTAACTGTAATAATGCGTGTTGTTTGGCAACACTTCTCAATGTTTACTCTGGACCGTGACATTTCGAAAGTTAATTCCCAATCTTAATTCCCATGTCGTCAAGCTGGCAACTTTCTCATTGGATGCCAGGCTGAGGGCGCAACTTTATATTAAATAACCTTGTAAGAAACTATGAAAATATTTTGATTACTGTTTCTATAAATTTCGATTGTGTATCTACATAATTAAATATGCGTTTATTAATTATTTATAATTTTTATAACAACTTAGCATTTCTGATTCTATAGCCTATACGATGTAATATGAAGCAAACTGTATATTCAAAGACCATTTGATTTCATCTCTGATTCAGATTATCCGTAATTTAATGAACTGTTGCCATTCTGTATTATAATGACAAAATCTGCAATTCTCCACTCAATTCAGCATTTAGTAGCCGTTGATAATCACGTGACTTATGCTGGGACAAAGTATTATCCGGTTGGTCTACCATCTGCAAACTAGTTATTGCTGGTGTCGACCTATGGCTGAGTGCAGCTGTTTTTCTAATTATCGTACTACTGATTCGAGAGTCATAAAATTTCCAAGTTCAAAATCAGTTATAGTCATGTATTTTACCCATAATTTCTTGAGCAATGGACTTTGTTAGTTTTTAACAATGTCCAACACAGTTGAAAAGTGTTTATGACTTCGTTCATTCTGGCTGTCTGTCCGTTCGCATTTAAACTGCCGTAAAAATGACTTTATCAAAATGAGATTTTAGTATGTTGTAGAGAGAGTTTGTGAGAAGTAGGGGAATGTAAATGAATAATTTCACCCAATTAGTTTTGGATTGAATCCGGGTTAAAAAAATGAAACACACTGAATACTATGGGACCTTATTTTTCAGACATTTTTTAAGCGAAGTTAAAATTCACAAATTGCTACCAAAATTTTAGGAAATATTCAAATTATCCCATAAAATATGTAAAAAGAATTCAACAAAATATGTTCTGTAGTTCTTTTAAATAAAAATTAAAATAATAATTGCACCCATTTAATATGAAGAGATCACATGACCCACTTCAAAATATAATATGGCATCCATCTTTTTTTTCCAGTGTAAAAATCTTTATTTTTAAAGTTCTTTTAAATTTATATTTAATGTTGCATCCGTCCTAATAACGCTTTATTTTTGCGTATTTTCTGTGCATCTATATTTTACGCCAACACAATTACAATATTTTAGAGTTTAAATGATCATCAAACTTTGATTATTTCTGCAACGAAACTTAATGTTAATGGATGCAGAATGTAAACATGTGATTATAAGATGAGTTGTATAAGAATAGCTGAATTTTTTCACGCAAAATTATTTAGCTCTGGAGTCTGGAATAAAAGCGGTATGAATGAAATATTCAGTGCTTTTACATAGAGAGCCAGATGATTTGTATTTCGATGACGTCATTTGAATAACGTTATTTTTTTCGATGAAGTTTCAAATTTTCAAATATAAAAAATTATTGTAGAATTGTGATAATTTAAAATATATCAGTGCTAAATGTATCGCAGTTTTGAGATGTTTAAATAAAATTGCATTTCAGCTGTAAAGCGTTTCGTAATCAATGCTTTATGCATGTTTGATATTTTTTGTTATATGTGCCATCTTTTATTTCTTATTCAGTTTCGGTGTCTAATGTCAGTAATGTCCGCGGTGTAGTTACTTTGCATAAACTAACTCGGTGTCAAATTTGGCTCGAATTGATCAATTCGAAAGCGATGACAATGTCACAGATTTTCAGGAATCATTCAAAAATGAATTATTTGGTTTTAGGCGGAGGGGGATAAGATCTATAGGTGCAATTAAATTCGAAATTTGACCTCCATTTTAAACTAGTGCTTACAATATATGAGATTGTACATCTGTGCTTGCTTATAGAAAAAAAATCTGATGTGGGCAGCACATAACTTTCTCTGCAGACTTATATTCACGTTCTCTTTATTTTAATTAAATTTAATTCACTTTTAATTCAATTTTCGTTCACATTTGATAACTGGACTTATTTTCAAAGGTGGCGTAGCGAAAATACGAAGAGACTAAAATATCTCGAGAACGGCTAGCCCTAGTGTAATGAGGTTGGTCTCATTCTTTTCTTCGTTAAAAATTACGTATTAAACAAGCATTTAATGGATATATTTGAGCATATGTAGATTTTTATCTTAGATTTTGGCGAATTTTCCGGGTCATTTTAGAAAAAAAGGCAGATTATTTTTTTCCGAATCGTACCAAAATCTAATCAGCACCAGACTATCTCACAAGTAACTTATCTACCGAATTTTGTTAAATTCGGTCCATTAGTTTTTCAGCTAAAGTGGATGCAAGCTTTTGCGGGCCATTTCGCAAAAAAGGCGGGTTCTTTTATCTCGAATCGTACCCAAAACTAATCAGCACACCAAATTTTATGAAATTCAGCCCATTAGTTTTACAGTCAGAGTGGATACAAAATCTGCACAGACAGACAGACACACAGACACACACACAGACAGACACACAGGCAGACACACAGACAGACACACAGACACACACACAGACAGACACACAGGCAGACACACAGACAGACACACAGGCAGACACACAGACAGACACACAGACACACACACAGACGTCACGCTAAAAATAGTTTTTTCTTGTTCTAGAGGTCTCGAAACGTGTAGATCTGTCGAAAACTCGAGTTGCGATTTTCGGCATGATTCCAATAATTTTCCTATACATTACCATGTATTGCAGGGAAAGTAATATGATTCAAATGCATTTCTGACTTTGTAGTCAACTCATAAATTTGTTGAAATTAAAAATATGTAGCAAATTTTTTTCTAACGTCGATTGCTAGCAGAAAAAATTCTAGATTTGATTATCCAGTAGAATTTCCCTTAGCAACCGTTGCGCATAAGTACTGGATAAACAATTACCCGCGAGATTCTGTAACTGATTCTTCATGGAAAAGTGAGTGGCAAGTAATCCCCAAAAAATAACAGGACAATAATGATGGGCAATATTTAATGTCATTCGTGCTTCTGTTGCTGTTTGCTAATACAAATCTCTTGAATTTACTTTCAATATGTTGCATGCCGGCCGCGTTAAGTTATACAATAAAGTAGCTGCGGTTTTACGATTAATTTTCGGTCAACAAAGTAGATTAAAACCTAGATACCAATATGTCTGGAAAAAGCTACATTAAAAAATACTAAATGACAAATATTTTTATTAACTTCATTTTACTTAACATTAAACGTTTATCATATACTACAACATTAAGCGTTTATCTTATGGTGCAGTGAATATAAAATCTAAATTAAAAAATCCCACATAAATATCTAGAATTGCTTACAAGGTAACTTATGTAATTGCAATCTGATCTGAAATAATGATTTATCTAAAATTACATATCAGTTGTTGTGGTACAAAAATTGATATTTATTTATTTTACTTGCAGTGGAATACATGACATACATTGCATTGTAAAATCCGCAAAACCCTTCAATTACATCTTCAGTGAGATATTTACTTTTTCTGAAAGGTAAAAACGGTCATATACTCCAAATGAACGGTACATATATTGAAATTCATCGGGCTCATTGATTATCAGCAACAGCGATGACTAAGACCTCGAAGTCAAAGCATAGATGTTCTTTTCAGTTTCTTATTTATCCCATCATCTCTCTCACACAAATTCATATGCCAGTCCTTTTCATAATTGAGTAACAATTCTTTGGAGAAGCTATCGTCCTTAATTTATCCTAATGAAATGTTTTAATCAACTTATCTAGACATTGCTGCTTTGATGAATCCCACTCCTCAATAGCTGCTCTCTGAAGCTCGTTTAATGGTTGCAGATTGATTAGTTGCATATTCTTCTTCAGTTAAATCCTGAGGTGCTCAGAAATTCATGTCAGATGGAAGTGGTGAGCTATCTACATGATACCAGACTAGTGGTGGCAACTGTGGACAAGCTGATATTGATGAACAGTATAATAATCGTCCTATAGAAACGAAAATAAATCCAAAGTTGAATCAACAGTAGGTGCTAGGATGTAGTATCAATAATCCCCTTGCCCAGTTCTCACATTGCCTAAGATGGGACGAATGGTGTTCTGAGGCCGTATGCGATATCAGTCGACATAACTCCATTCTTTGCACATGCATGCACTGCAATGCAGAAGGAAGAAGGTGGCGCTTCCGGGCTCTTTCTATACGCATTTCTAATTATTATTAAGCCTCCCAAACATATCATAATATCATATAATATGTAAAAATAATATAATTGTAATTGTCAAGCGCTGTGTAAAATCAACCACCTGCTGTCACCACATAGGTGACTTTTAGTCCAATTCGATCCTCGCCATACATGTTTGGGAGCATCATTACCCTCTCGTAGTCTTTTATTATAGAAACGCTTTGGTATAATTGTTACAGTACCTGCGGAAAAGTCTCAGCTAAGTTTCGAAGCATTGCTGAATCTGTTCCTGCGAGTCATCTTTCTAAGATATCCATCCTTTCGTGATCTTGATCTAGTGGATCGTGGTGGACTAGTGCTGCTTCTTTTTGCAGCACTTTCAATTTCCTGGATTCCATATTTCCCATATATTAAACTCATCAGTATGACTTCGTTCAACATAGCAAGCATTTTTTTTCGAAATGATAAACCTTACTGTTAAAGAATAATATTTGGGCAATCACAAAAAAAATTGCATTCTTAAACGTATTTGATGGCACATGTAATTAAAAGCAGGTATGCGTTGAGATTGAAATGGAAGAGCACCCTTTTCACCACTGACAGGAATTAATTTATGATGAAAGTTATATATTACAGGCATCTGTATTTTCACTGAGTGAGCTTTTCATAAAGATGTCTATCAATTTTAAATTGCCAAAGTCTCCAAGAGAAGGTCAAGTATTGATATACGGGTACATGGGGAAATAATTGTACTACCATGAAGAGGACCTAAAACAATGTACGAAAATCGTTTTTACATTTATCGATGGTTACTTTTTTCTGACACAAAATATTTTGAAAGTTATAAAATATATTCAGAGATATTTTCCCACTATATCAAATAATTTGTGTGCTTGGAAAGATATACTATCGCGATAATGAATATGGATTCCCGTTCATTATTCCTTTCCATTGATTGTCATGCACATTTCGTACATTTACCTGATATAAATGCACATACATTTTATAGCTCTTTCAAGTTATTTTATATTGGTACAGAGCAACCGTCGATGGAAATAAAAATATTTTTCGTACATTGTTTTACATCCTCTTCACAAAAATATTTTTTACATTTATCGATGGTTACTTTTTTCTGACACAAAATACTTTGAAAGTTATAAAATATATTCAGAGATATTTTCCGACTATATCAAATAATTTGTGTGCTTAGAAAGATATACTATCGCGATAATAAATATGGGATTCTGTTCATTATTCCTTTCCATTGATTGTCATGCACACTTCGTACATTTACCTGATATAAATGTATATACATTTTATACCTCTTTCAAATTATTTTATGTCGGTACAGAGCAACCGTCGATGGAAATAAAAATAATTTTCGTACATTGTTTTACATCCTCTTCACAATTTTCCCTGGTTTCAGGCTAAAAATTCGTGTCTTTACCTTGTCAAAGTTGTCTACATCAGAAGAGTACAAAACTTTGATTTGATTTGTATATCAAATACTGGCAGATTTTGTTTTTATCTTGCATTTCTGTCACTTATTTTACCAAGAATTAGAATATTTAGTTTCTTATTTCTGACTTAAACTGTGAAAGCGTGTTCATCTGCGATGTTGGACAATAACTCCTGAAAAACCCGTACATAACTGATTTTTATAAAAATTAGCATATGTGGTATATTTTATATGGCATGATATTGGTTTCATTTTATCGTCGAAAAAATAGGTCGAATGTTCTGAAAAAGTAAATTATTCCAAATTATTCTTCAAATTAATAGTGTAGCAATAAGTATATCTGGCAAAATACAGGAGACTAGGCATAACTAGCTGCAATTCTGGGTTCGATTCTGTCTTCGACCGTTTAAGTTTTATTACCGAATTATATCTAATGTTCTACAGCATGGTAAAATATAATATGCTACAGGGTGGTAAAATATGACCCGTCTCCCTCTGAATAGAATGTTACCAAGCACACGCGCTAGAATAATCTTAATTTCTTTTACTTCGATTATTTAACACAGTTCATGAAATAGCTCATTCCTGTATTCAATTTATGAACATTAGAATGGGAATGTATTTTTTAGAAAATTCTATATCGTTACGGCATATCCTCTGGAATCGTGGATGTACGCTCAGGATACAAGAATGAGCCCGAATTGCTGGATAACTAACACGTTTATTGACAAGCACAGCGTAAACAGGAACAATATACAGTAAAACGACACTTAAATGCACCAATAATTTTACAAAACAACCGATACTATTCTCCAAACATTGAAGAATGTCGAAGTTCAATGTGATGCGTATCACGTCAACTGTTCTCCAACTGAGTGACGACTCCTTGTATAGGCTATAGAAACTTCTAGTAATCTCTCATATCTCGCAGAATATTCATTATTTCGAGGTGTTCCTCGAACCATCGAGTTGTCACCAAATTGGCGATAAATCTCCAAATATGGCAACCCCTTCCAACCTGCATATGGCAACCCTAGATGCATGTCAGAGGAAAGTCTATACGGGTGTTTTCTCCGTCTGATATTCAAAAGAAAAATTAGACTCCAGTGAGAGAATTTTACACGTTCGCAATAATATAATAGAAAAATTAAATACTTCATTATGTTTTCCTTTTTCATCATTGAGTGGAAGCAAAACTCTAGATTTTACTATCTAGAAAATTAAAAGTTAAAGCCACAACTCGTTCTTTTACGAACATTATCCATAAATATGTGATAAACAATTACCCACGAGATATCCACAGTTCTGTAACGGATTCTTCAAGGGAAATTGCATGACAAGAAATCCCAGGAAAGTAACGAGATAATAATGATGGTAAATATTTAATGTTTCGCGTACTTCTGATATTATTTGCTGAAACAATTCTCTTTGTTTTTCTCGCTACATTATTTGGCGAATATATCTTGATATGTTTTATAATTTTCCAAATGTTTTAAAATACTGTAAAGAATTAAATATTATTTAACATGATTAAATATTATGTTTTACAACGTAGATCTACCTATATTACATAAAAAATATTTGTTTAAAAAAACTATTTAATTAAAATACTAAAATAGTTACCTTGTTATAAGACGAGCTAAAGTTAAAAAAATCACCTCATATCCGCCATCCATAAAATTGTTAAAGATTTCTTCAGATCCGATCGCCTGCAGCACTTGCACTTCCAATATCTAGAGAGACTTGCAATCCATGCATGCAATCCATACTTGCATACCTTCCATTAAATAAATATTACTATTTCTTAGACGACTTTCTATCAACACATACCTAGAGGTGGCGGAAAAAAGTACATAAGTCAAAATTTCCAATTATTTTATAACATATTTGATTTAAAAAAATTATGATCTTTGCTGTGGTGAAAGCAGGTAAGTCAGTTAGGCTTCTAAGATGTTAAAAGAAAAACTTTAAACACTTATTAAATTTTGTACGGATAACAGTGGGGTAAAAAATATAAATTAAGAAAATTTCTTATTTATTTAGCTCATAAATGCTTAACAAATTCCATAAAAATTAAATTTTTATTCTGAAAACGAAAAAATAAAATTCCAAAAAAGTTCTCCTGAAAGCATCAAACGTTTCTTTTCTCGATATTTCAAAATCCTGTTTTTGACTTATGAGATTTTTCTCGCCAGCTCAAGAACTATACCGTCCCTTTATATAAAGCAATTAATTTAAGATACCCTAACAAAATATAGCTGTCCCATGAACTATGAAAGTCACTGTAGTTTCAATAAATTATACTGAATCAATAATTCCCTGAAAACGAGAGGGATTGTCAAAGAAATTAAATTTTGTTAGTAGTGTAGATTTTCAGAGTTATTGACTCTTCAACAATTTGGTGATGATTTATTGATTTTGCAACATTTTTTTCCAAAACCCGCCAAGTTTGTCACCAAGATCGTTGAATAGATCGCTAAGTGGGCCAGATGGACAATCCGACCTTATTGAAACATAAGGAATATTTATGTATTTATGTATTCAATTTACGTAGCAACTACAGATGAAATCCAGTTACAGTAATCACACAAACATAAAAAGGACAGAGCATAAAATACAAGAATGTTAAGTGGCATACATGCCAATTATATAAAACAGGCTTTTTTTATAAAATAAATGTGGTGGATGCAAATTAAAAATGCTAATATCAGTACAACTGGTATTATAGAGATCCACAAATTTATATAGAGAATAGTTTATTGTAATTGTGCTTAACAGTAGTATCGTGAAACAATTATTTAAGTATTTTTAACAGGTATATGGAATTCCAGGCATGAAAGTAAAACGGAACAATCAATAGTATTATTTTAAACTTTATAGAAAAACAAGAGGCAGGACCATTATCTTCTTTTTTTTAGAGAAATTAAATCAATGTTTTCTCTAAATTCACTAGTGTGCATATCATATGGAAAATAGCCGAAAATTCTTTAATTAATGATACGTAAAAGTTTATCTTGCACGACTTCTATTTGTTAAGAGTGCAGATTATAAACAGGGTTCCATATCATTGAACAATACTCTAAAATAGGTTTATATAATATTCATTATTAATTAGTTTGCATTCCAATCCATTCCTAAAATGTGATTGCAAAATCCTACTTATGTTTTTATTTTATATTTTGTCAATATTTGGCGTCATTTTCATTGATTTAGGGTTATCGTTATCGATTTGGCGACCTTTTCGTCAATTAGGTAACATTTTCGACAATTTGCGCAATATCTTTAAAAGTCACCAAATACATCACTAGTTTATTATGTCTTCTCCAATATTTCCACAAACGTTTCAGACAGATACAGAGATAAGTAAACAAATAGACCTAGGTCAATAGTATTAATGATATGTGTATAAAAGTGCATATTACGAAAAACTATTGTTCTTTTATTGTTTTTTTTACATATGCAATTTATTACATTTTTTATTATTATTCTTTATTCTTTATTTTTTCTATTTCTCTTATTATTCGTTTATTGTTATTTTTATATATACAATTAACAAAATTTTATATCTCTATCTTGTAATATGAGCTTCGAATTTATTACAGAAATTGAGTGTTTTTGTTCTGCAGTACTTTATTAACTGAATAAGTTCAAAATGTTTTATTTTCCCGTATATTCTGTCGAACAGTGCATCTGATTACAAAACTTTAAATATATCGCATTTAATTATACATATTTTGTAAACGTTAAACAAAATTTTAAATTTTGTTTCGAGTTTATGCCAAATATTTGTAAGCTGCAACTTTTGGGTTAGCTCTGTTGGACGGTCTCTATTGGTTAATAATTTGAAGTTTGAATGCCGTTTGAAAGTAAAAAGTGTCTCGAATGTATTGCAGAATTCCAACAGTTTACTTCGTAGTACAAATTTGTATAACATTTTTAATATATTTTACCGTTTATTTTGTTGAACGATCTATCTACCAACCTAAATTTAAATATATATAGTGTTCTCTGGAAATTTCGAATTTGCACGTTTTAGTCTGATGCATTGAAACATTCCATTTTCCAAAAGTGAAAATGTTTTTACTCTTATTAAACAACGATCTATTAATAACAATTTTAAGCTTTTATTTGAATTAATTTAGAATTTGAACGTTTTAGTCTGCAGCGCTTCCGTAAATGTATAAAATTGAAAATTTGCCTGTTTAATTTATCAAACGCACATTCTATTAATAATATTTTAAGACCCAAAAGTACATGTAGGCTAACAGGTTATATTCACCTACCCATTAATTCAAACAGTTTTGTCTATGACACTGATCTAAAATAATAAATAATCGAAGTCAACAATTATCCATGTCGTTTTTATCGTATAATCTAACTTTGTATCAAATGTTAAGTCCCTTAGTCAATATTTCACATTGACTCAAAAATTCGAATATTTTTGTCTATATCCCACCTTAAAATAATACATATTTGAAAATAATAATTATCAATGTTGACTTTATTATATGATCTATTTTTGTAATAAATTTCAAGTCGATACCTCCATAAACCTGGATTATCAAGTTCATTTGAAAATTTAAACATTTTTACCTATGACACACTCTTAATTTATTAAATATTTGAAAACAACATTTATACCTATTCATTTTATCATATTATCTACACCTTTGCACCAAATGTCATGTCCCTACTTCAACAAACTTCGGGTTCCACTTTCATTCGGCAATTCAAGCTTTTTTTACCTGTGATACCCTACACACAAATTCGAAAACGTAAATTACCCATGTTAATTTAATCATATAATCTACTTTTGAACCAAATTTCAAGTCTTGAACTCAAAAATTCTGGAGTTTTACTTTTAGTCGACTATTCGAACATTTTTACTTATGACACCCCCTAAAATAATAAATATTTGAAAACACCAACTATCCATATCAAGACATCACGTGATTTTCCATTCCCCCAAATTTCCAGTCAGTACCTTAATAAACTTGAAATTTCACGCTCAGTCGACAATTCGAAAAATTTCGGCTGTGACACCTCCCATTAAATTAATAAATATTTCAAAACAATAATCATTCACGTTGCTTCAATTTTATAATCTAACCTTGTACAATATATTAAGTCCCTTGTTCAATATTTCATATTGACTTGAAAATTCGAACATTTTTGCGTATTACATCCTTTAAAATATTAAATATTTGAAAACAGCAATTATCCATAGAGTTTTACGTTTAGAGTATACAGAAGAAAAAATGATTGTTTAATACCGTATCAGATGCATTTGAATTAGAAATGAAATAGCGATATTTTAACTTGATACTATCAAATATAAATCATTCTAAAATATATGTCAGTAAAAAATAAATCTTTCTTCATTTTAACTTTTCCGTGTTAATAAATTAACACTGGTGCAAATTCAAAATAAGTGTGTCTTTTATTTTGAGTTATTTCTGAATTAAAAAATGTTATTTTACCATTTTTCCAAAGTCATCATTTTACGGTAAAAAATAAACACTAATATTTTCTATTTTCTAAACCTGAGTACCTTATTGTCTAGAGGTTTCAATAGCCAGGCCACAAGCATTTTCTTAAAAGCTATTGTCAGTAAATGTAGCAGAAGGAAAATTACCCTGGAGATTTTCCCTCATCTTCAGCAGTCTCTGCAAGGGCAAATAAATGACAAGACACCTTGAGAGGGTAGAGAAATAATAAAAATGGTGAATATTCAATGGGTGTAACTTTTATCTATATTTCTTTTGATGGAATTTGTATTAGAGTTTCTTTTGTTTTTTATTCTTTATGTCTTTTGTAATTATGTATTTGATTTTAAAAATGATTGCAACTGATGCTAATAACAAACTTTTGAATACTTACCAGAAATTTTAATTTATTGGATTAAAAACCATTATTAACTCGTGTAGTAGATAGCTGCTGTTTGTGAAAATTGCAACATCAAGAAAAAAATCAAGTTATTCGAATTAAATTCATCACAAGGATATATCACGTTACAGTAGATAAATGATTACATTTTGAGAGTTGTACAAGATATTTTCACTTCAGTATTCAAAATTCAGTACCATATGAAGCCATCTCAAGCAGCAATTACTAATTTTATGCGGTGTGACATTCAATAGGAGATGATTTTGTTTTCGTCCTATAGAATTGCCAACCAGGCTGCTTCTATAGGACTTCAAAATCCAGAATCCATTTGTGGTGGATGGCGGAGTCGACTGCCAGGTCAGTTACTTAGTTACCATTTCCCTGGCATGTTCAATAAAATACATGTCTGGTAAGCGTGCAGGCTGTGTAAAAGCAATATCTTTTGTTTTCAGAGAAGGCGTGTTGGATATTTAAGATCAAATGTGGAAAATATTGTCCTGATAGATAGCCAGAACAGCTGAAGCTAAAGTAGCGCCACTCCTTCTAAAACACCCCTGATATATCGTTAGTTGTTGGGGGGTCCCTTATTTTATAACTAGCAATATTGTGAGTGGAACCCAATGGCACACCAAATCATGACACTGTGCGTTGGGACAGTATGATGCTGCAAACCGAAATTCAGCACGGTGTATTCTCACCCAATTACATAACAAACCATCATATTGAAGTAAGTTCAAGCGTGACTTATCATAAAACAAGACCTGTTGACAGTCAGTATGTCAATGCCGGTTTTCAAGTCACCATTGCAGCATAGGACGTCTATGGTTAAGGGTCAATGCAATTATCAAGAATGAGCTGTGAGCCAGTTTTCTGTTAAATAGACGATGTCGAACTGCATTTCAGAACAAAGCTGCAAATCATGACACTGTGCGTTGGGCCAGTATGATGCTGCAAACCGAAATTCAGCACGGTGTATTCTCACCCAATTACATAACAAACCATCATATTGAAGTAAGTTCAAGCGTGACTTATCATAAAACAAGACCTGTTGACAGTCAGTATGTCAGTGCCGGTTTTCAAGTCACCATTGCAGCATAGGACGTCTATGGTTAAGGGTCAATGCAATTATCAAGAATGAGCTGTGAGCCAGTTTTCTGTTAAATAGACGATGTCGAACTGCATTTCAGAACAAAGCTTGACTTGCGGCAATGCTCCACTCCAGTTCAAATTTTGTGGATCTAGCTGTGCAATCGGGAACTGCCATGCGATAGAGATGTCTAACATTCCATGCAGTCGTGTGAATTTCTTGTCCCCACCCCAGATTTCTGTGCGTCCGAGTCTTATCTGTCCATTGATGTCTCATTTGTATCTATCTCTGTACTACAGTTTTGTCCCGTACAAGTGAAAATTTCGAAATACGAAAATTTAACTTCTCTCATCCCAACAATCAGCCCTCACTGAAACCCGCCAGGTATTCATAATGAGTCCTGCATCGGTAATGGGCATGGTGAGATACGTGAAACATACTTTCGACTTAGTGTTAATTGTTTCCAGATTGCAACATCTCGCTTAAATCCTATTTATATCCAAGACGCGATATTATCTAGTGACCTTAGCTACAAATTTTGCGTAACATTACATAATTTGCTACACCGTCTGGGGTCTGTTAATGATAATTCAATATATCTTAACATTAAATTTAACATCTTTAAAATCCACTGTCGCTTTGTAAAAATTATTAATTTATTATTCCTAGTTCAAAAAGATAGTGAATTTCAATGTTTGAGAAATATGTTCGATTTTTAGAGGGCCCAGCTGGCCTCGAAGAAATTTCTTTTTGCCAGACGGTGGTATAGTAACCATGTATTTCTACAGTCGTAAATAACAATGCCAATCGGGAAAGGTATACTTTTCAAGTGTATTTGGAAATTTTAGAAACGCAAGACTTGCAGACGGGTGGATACTAGGGAATCCCATACAAAACTTTGCATATAGCAAGAGTAAAATCTAATTCTTTTAGAATATCCTATTTTGGTAATGGAGGGAAAGATATCGAAGTGGACAAAGTATATTTTGAGACAGTCATTATTGGTTCTTTTATAAGCAAATAATTTTGCAATATTTAAATAAATTAGACCCTGTTATTATTTCATTAATGTTAATTCTAAATAGCTATGTAGCGTTGAACGAAATAGTTGAACGAAAAACCATTTTTTCATTAAATCTATATTTCTCTCTAAATATATATTTCTTTATTCTTTCTTCTTCCTTCTTAATCAGTTTTATCATTATTATTGACAGCAAAGTCGTTCTTTACCTAACTTTCAATGTGCAACGTAGAACGTTTAAAAAATGCAAAATAACTTAATTCATTCAGCTAAATTATTTGCTTTTGGAGTAATTTGATAAATACATCTCACTGAAATCAATCTTCCCCATGTTCTTTCAATAAAAGAAATTTTATCATATAAATAAATCTTGATAACTGTTATATTCGGAATCTGAACTTCTTTCATGCAGGAGTTACAATGGCCAGAC
Organism: Amaurobius ferox; assembly: GCA_951213105.1. Taxonomy (NCBI): domain Eukaryota; kingdom Metazoa; phylum Arthropoda; class Arachnida; order Araneae; family Amaurobiidae; genus Amaurobius; species Amaurobius ferox. Next base: position 83,961,402 of record OX578146.1, on the reverse strand, counting down.
TACAAACATTTCCCTAACAGCGATTGTCAGCAAATGTAGCAGACAGAATTAATTACCTGAGGGATCTAGCACATTCCACTGCAGTCTCTGGAAGTATAAGTAAATAATAGGAAATTCTCAGAGGATAAAGAACTAATGAAGATCATGATTACTTATAATGTATGTAACTTTTACTTGTACCGATTCTGATTTTTTGCAGTATGCTATGCATTTTTTCCTGTTCTTGCAGATTCTGATGTTTTACAGTGTAGGATGTATTTTTTTTCTTGCATTTTCAAATTTATTGCTTAGGAATACATTTTGATTAAAGTTTTTATACAAATTAATAATAAAATATATACTGAAAATATTGTTGCGAACGCGCAATATACCATTTGGCGCCTCCTATTTCGTCTGTCTCGAAAAACCAGGCGAAGAAAACACAGTGCATGACGTCAGTATGACGTGGGGATGACGTGTGTCCAGGGTTTCCAGGATTTCACAGTTAGAAGATGGGTTACCAGATTTGGCGATTTATTGCCAATTTGGCGGTATTTGGCGAATGCTAGATTGTTCCAGAAACTTCTCTAAAGAACGATTATTCTTTGAGGTATGGAGATTTCCAGAAGTTTCTATGGAGAGACTATAAATAGGAGTCATCAATGAATCAGAGTTCAGTTGACGAGTTAACAATGTACGAACTATAGTGAACTGCGACTTTTGTCAATGCTTTGGGAATAGTAGCAGTTTTGTGAAATTATTTTCGCCAGTATTTTGAGAATATTATTGCTTGTTCTGTGAAATTAGTGGAGCAATTAAGTGCTGTTTGATTGTATATTGTTCAATCAAACAGCACTTAAATGCTCCACTTAAAATTATTTTATATTGAAATACTTTTTTAATTTTGCGTAATTGCTAGGTAAGCGTAAGTTATCCAGAAACTTGGATTCGATCTTGTATTCTGTGTACACGATTCTAGAAGATACATTCGTAATAATATATATTAAAAAAAAATCTGATGTGGGCAACACATGACTTTCCATATATAATGCAATGAATTTACTACTTTTACAGTTAAAAAAATGTTATTCTTATAGCAGATACTTATTTTCTTTCCTAGATATTGAATTTTCTTCAATTAGTCGTCATTTTTATTGATTTAGCGTCATTTTTACCCATTAAGCGAGATTTTCATTAATTTGGCAACATTTAAAAATGTCTGCAAGTTGGCGACATTCCGCTAAATTCGTCGCCAAAATATCGCCAAGCGTTATGGACTAGAAATAAGGTTTTCTTACAGCAGATAAAAGACTATTGGCGTTCAACTACAAAAGTATTACTCAAAGTATATTTTCTCATGAATGGAATGAGCTAGATCCACAAGAATGATGTCACCAAATTTATCACATGATATTACATATGAAAAGTGAACATGTTTCTCAACAGTTAATATATATTTTTTAATTTATGGGATTTTTTGATAAATTTATTTGAAAAACGTACGATATCTCGAGAACGGTTTATGCTAGCGTTCTAAAGTTTATGTCAATCGTTTTCTAAGGAAAAATTACATAAAAAATGTCTATTTGCGTAACTTTATTAAAGGTTTTGATTTTTTGATGATTTTTTCAAAATTTCATTCGAAAATTTTGGGGCTTCTGAACATTCGATTGCATTTAAAAACAACAGGCTTCCAGTATTCATGGATTGTGATTTTTGTACCAAATTTCATTCGAATCGCTCCATTCGTTCGTGAAATATCGACTCCACAGACTCCCTGATACACACACACAAACACATACACATACACATACTTTCACACACACACACACACACACACACAAATATCACTTCAAAAATGTTTGATTCGTGATCAGGGATGATTGAAACGTGCTTTTTCGTCGAAAACTCGAATTCGAATTTTCGACCCCGTCACAATACTTTCCTTATATATTATGTATATAAGGAAAGTAATATATGTTGAAAATATATTACTAAACAAAACCCATTGATAAAGCAAAGAATAAAGACTAATGCTATGAAATATGGTAACATGTCATGAAAACTTTTGATTCTAATACACAGGGATACTATCAAATTGTTTGTAAAAGAATTCATAAATACTTTCACTACATTTAAAAACTTTACAAGGATCAAATACAATATATTTGTGGGGTTGACAAGATTTTCTGTTTAGTTAGAACAAATATCCCGCGATAATCGAAAGTGCGGAATTATTGTGATGCAAACGATTACCAGCATGTTGTGCTAATTAGATTTGTGCTAATACAGTAACCATGCTTTTATTCCTAATAGAGGTGTTCATTTCATGGCCAGGGAATTAATATAAAATTATCTTTTAGATGATTCATCTATCTCATTTTTACAATTCTGCCATATACTGTAAGAAATTTCTTAGGATTTTTTACTGAATGAAAAGAAGAAAAAAAATAAGTTATTTTATTTTAGAAAACTTAAAACTTTTTGAATTACGAAGTAGATTGCTCGGAAAGGGAAGGTTAGATTGAGGGGGGAGGGTCACTAATTCTTATTTGACTATTTAAATTACTACAATCAAAGACTGCCTTTTTATATAACTTTGGGTTATTAAAATGCAAGCTTTTATTTTTGGATATTAATTTGATTTCTTTTTAAATTAGGAATTTTTTTCTGTCTTGCAAAGAGTTTCAAAGCTACGTCTGTCCGATTCCAGTGATCACTATCAATATTTCAATCACTGAAGCTGAAAACTGAGAAAGTTTAACTCACGCTTGACCTAGAACCGCTTTTGCTGTCAGAAGCACTTCTTCATTCTCTAGACTCTGTGCCTGTACAACTTTGCGAGCACCCTCTTAGCTGACCATCAGCTGGTGCTCTTCTGGTCAAAGATTCTGTGTGGGATATGCAGGATAATATTCTTGAAACTTCCTATTACAGCTCTTCCCCATGCAGCGTCAATATCCATAAAACCCAAGTGTACCAAATACTGAGTTTTTAAAATATTATATAACTAACTGTACAGCTCGTTGAGAGAAGACTACAGTGGACTCTAAGAATCGCCTTCGTGGCGTTCAGCTTCAATCTCTTCATCTAATGAGAGAGGTAACTTCCTGTTTAACATGTCACAGGCGAGGCTTAAAGCAACAGACAAGTTCGCGAATGGCAGTAATGTCCGTCTTTGCCTTAGTCAACGCCAGAAAGCGCGAAAGATTGAACAAAGCATGAGGCGAGAAACAACAATGAAGGGGAGAGGAATGGAAAAAGATGCAACACAAGCTCAAGGGACATGAGCACTCGAAGGCGTGAGGCGAGAGAAAATCGGGTTTATCTCACATAAAACGATTATTTGTATATGTTTAAAAAGTGATACACGTCGTAACAAGTCCTGTCTTTTATATAGTAAAATACGTATAAAATCGATGTGTGTAAAACCATTAGAAATAGGTCTTATTAAGCGGTACCACCTATTTGCTTGAAATACACCTGCTAACATTACTTTTTTAAATAAACGTATTTCAAGCGCTAAGATACCATGCAAATGTGTAAAATTTGCTCCAGTTAAAGTCATATTTACAAATAAAAATAATTCATTTTAATATATGTTGCATGATATTTCATATTGAAATACTTTTTTAATTTTGCGTAATTGCTTTAATAAATGTAAATGAAAACGTGCACAATATTGAAAACGACTTATATTAGTGGTCAACTGTTTTTGTGATGCATTTTAATGAAAAATTACATAAGAAAGGATTCTTTATATAACAGTATTGAAGCTTCCGAATTTTTAATTATTTTTTCATTTTTTCATTCGAAAATTAGAGGGGGAGGAGTGGCTTTCGAACATTTAATTGCATTTAAAATGAATAGGGTTCCAATATTCGCCGACTGCAATGTTTGTATGAAATATCGTGCAAAACGCTCCATTCGTTTATGAGATATCGCAGCTGCAGACTTATGGACCCACACACATACAAACATGACCTCAAAAACGTTCAATTCAAGTTCAGAAAAGCTTGAAACGTTCTCTTCCGCTGAAAACGCGAATCCGACTGGCCGACTCGTCACAATAATTTGCTTATTCATTATAAGGTAGGCAGTACATTATAATGGAAAATAAAAACTAAAAGATCTGGAAGATCGTTTGTCGTATAGGGATGATGCTGATTCAATTTATTTTTCCATAACACAATTACGCATAACACGAGCTTTTATACATTTAAACACATTTAGTTATTTTTTTTTTCAGATTCTGTCATATTTTACGCCCCACTTTTGAAAAAGCAAGATATTTTTATTCAATTCCCACTAGAATCTGATCACCACTGTGCTTAACACATAAGAAACGTGGCTACCAAATTTCAAGACATTTTGACTTTTTTGTATGCATACTGTGCACGGACAGACACACAGACTCACACAAATTGACACCGAGCTGAAAATCGTATTCTAAAGTAGTCAAAACGTGTAAATTCATTCGACTTTATTCTAATACTTTTCTTATACATTCATATGAATGTGTAAGGGGAAAAAAATTACCCTCGAGATCTTCCCCCATTCAATTACAGTCGTTGCAAAAGCAAACGAAAGACAAGAAACCTATAGAGAGTAAAGGAATAATTAAGACAGTGAGTAATTAAAGCTTGTAGTTGCAAGTGCTATTTACATTGGTTCTTGAGAGTATTTGTGTTGCTGTTATGTCGTTTTTCCGCTCCTCTTGACTTTTGAGTTATTTGCTTGAAGTATTTAAATTGGTTATCATTGGTTACACGATACTACAATTTAACTTACAATATACAAAAAATTGCAAATTAGCACAGGGGAATTACATATAAATAAAAATTTAACTACACTGCGTTTGCGTGTGAGCGCGCGTGTGTGTGCGAGGGCATGTATGCTGTTGTTGTTGAAACCCAGACCGTCCGATCTACAAGGAAGGTGTAAGGTAACTGTTTGAACGGTCGGGAAGTGCCACCCAATTTAGACCGGAACCCAGTGGGGGAGGCATCCACAGGGACCGTACCCTCCTTCCCCTACCACCAACCTCTCGGAAGGACTTTCGGACCCACATGTTTAACGTGATCGTACTCCGCGTGAACACGGCGGCAGTTTTGGCAGTGGCTGGAATCGAACCCGGGCCTACCGAGTGCCACTCCAGCGCGCTAACCAATGGGCTACCGCGCCCTGAGGGCATGTATGTCGAAAGCCCAAGCCACCCGACTCGTCCTAGGACTTAGAGTAGCAAATTGGATGGCCGGGAGGGCATGTATGTGTATCAGCGAATCCTTTCGCAACGAAATAGTTGGCACAGCGAAGATCACTTTTTAATCAAATATTATTTTATCACTGCTATACATAAATATAAATTATAAGTAACTAAAAATGTACCTGGCGTTGCCCGGGATTTAACAAAGAAATTAATTGAATACCTTCATAAAGTTTTCAAAAAGCTTAATTCCCCACTGCGTGAGCACACGCACAGCTGCCCTCCACCCGCTAAGCGAGCGCAATGCGTGTTAAATAAGCACCTAAACACACCTTAGCCCTATACATGGGTGTATAATACGACTTGGGCCCGATACTGTGTACCTTGAACGCTACGCCCTTATACGACTGAATATTACACTATAAATTCTCTTTTCGCCCTCTACGGGGACACAATACGTCCTAAATAAACTATTTTATACACCCTAAATAATCTCCTTTAATACTCCCTAAATGCTTCTTTCGACCTCTGCGTGCGGATTATACCTTTAATAAGTTGTTTTCATATGACCTAAATATGCACCTTTCATACACCATAAATACTCCGTTCGCCCTCTTCCCGGGAGCAATATGCCCTAAATTATATTATTTAATACTTACGTCAATTACTTCAAAATATAATGAAAAAATGCTAATAACATAGCATAAGATATGTCTCATGAAGTGTTTTAACTATTTTTCATTCATTGCAGTAGTTTTTAGAGTTTTCATATAAATAATATATACTCATATAACCTACCAAAGCCCAACCCACCCAGCGTTTCAAAGCGCTTGGAATCATACTCTTAATACAACAACCAGCATCGGTGAACTGCTTTTAGTCTTGTTAGAGAGAGTTCATCAGCACCGATTAGTTGCATCTATATGTCGCAATTCCTATCGTAAACTCTGTGATTTTTGTCGTACCACGCAGCTGAACTTCAAATGTTTAGAAGATTGAGCACAAACTATACTACATGCTACGTAAAGTTCCTAGTCATAAAATCCGCCGATAGAGATAAATACTATACATAACTACTATACAATTTAATTTTAGAACTGCCAGTGCAGTTGAGGGCTATTCAGCGGTGATGATCCTTAATGAAGGTGAAACCAGTTTATTTATGATGTTTATTGTACCTGGAAAATCTATTCTGACGTTTATGGAAATCACACTAAAGCATTATTAATCTGTGGTATACATTCATTCAGAAACTGTAGCATACTTAAAGAAATATATTTAAATTATTTAGCTTAAAGGCGTGTTACTCTAGCTGTACACACACACAAAAAAAAATCCCTTGGCCGTACAGTATTTTTTAGCGGGCCGTCTGCAGTTTAAAGTAACGAAGTAACTGTAGTGTTCGAAGTCATGGCTGTCTGGAAGACATGTTATAACCAGCGATGTCGATCGTAAATAGTTATACACTTACATTAACCGGCTGCCCCACTCCCCCGAAAGATTTAGGATTGCAAAATTTAGAATCTTTCAGTTGCAGAAAATAAGACTTATTCAGTCAGTAAGGCAAGAAAGAAAAAAAATCTAAATAATTTAGATCCAAAAACAATTTTCACAGTAGAGTAATAACGTTTTGATATAAACCAATTATAGAAAAACCAGAATACAGACAATACAAATAATACGTGAATAGAAAAAATGCCCAAGTATAATATTTATAAATTATTAAATGAGCAGAATTCGGTTGACCAAGAAAAATTAAGAAAAGCTCCGAGCATAAGGTGACAAGACGTCCTCATTTAATGAGGACATTCTTCATTTTCGATGCTCTGTCTTCATTCATTTTATCAAAACTAAATGAGAACATGAAATGTTTTCATTTCCACACTTTTTGTTCTCATTTTTCATGACGGTTTGCTGTCTTAAACGTCTGTAAAACATCAGCCGCTAGACCTCGAAGTGTAGCACCGAGTTAGCAGACTTTTGTATTTTCACCCCATTCGTTCTCTTCTGCAATAGTGTCTATTTGTTCGTCTAATGTAATATGGAGTAATGTCTAATTCGTCCATATGATGTTATGATGTATCCGTCATAGGAGATGTTACTTTCACATGCTGACGGCATGAAAAAATCCGTATTGGCGACTGATGATTTTTTCTCAGCAGCCAGTAATCTCTTTTGAAGCTTTTTCATCAATTCTAGTCCGGCATTAATGTCTGCTTGTAATGATATGTTGTGTTATTTCATCTCTTCTTGGACGGATTTAATGTTTTGTTTCACTTCTTCTTGTTCGGTTTTCATTTTGACTGAAACAGCTTTGATTTCTTCTTTCACTTCAACTTGAACAAATTCAATTTCTTCTTTTTTGTCATTTCTTTCTTAATACCCTCTTTCGCAGCTTACATTTCTTCTTTAATCGTTTCTTGTCAGACTTTCATCTTGTCTTAAACGGCTTTCAAAGCTTCTTTCACAGCTTCTTTTCCGGCTTGCATAGCTTCTTCTCTGGATTGCATAGCTTCTTCCCTGCTTGTATAACTTCTTCTCCGGCTTGCATAAATTCCATCATCTCACTGTTCCTCCATTGTTTTCTAGTTTGGGGAAGCAGAAACTTCCAGAAACACCGTTCCTGATACCAATTTGTTACGACTTATCCTCTGGATTCGTGTGTGTACGCTCAGAATAAAAGACTGAGTCTAAATTTCCAGATATCTAACACATTTATTTACAATCACAGGGTAAACAGGAACAATATAAAACAAATAGCAAGAAAACTATCTCATAAGATCATTAAACAACTATCAGGTACAGTAAAACAGCAAATAAATACTTATTTCACAAAACAGCCGATAGTTTTCTGAAAACATTGAGGTATTCCATTTCGCAAAACAGCAGCTACTGTTCTCAAACACTGACGTATATCAGAGTTCCATGTAGTTCGTATCCCGTCCACTGCTCTCTAGCAGAATGATGACTCCTTTTATATTATCTGCATAGGAACTTCTAGAAGGGGCTTGTATCTTGTAGAATATTCGTTATATAAAGAAGATCCTTAAAGTTTTGAATTGTTGCCAAACGTCGCTAAATTGGCGATAAAGTTCCAAATATGGGAACCTACAGTCGACCGTCATGAAATTGCAACCCTAGATTCACGTCATAAGAAAAGTTGCCTGTGCAGTGTTTTTTAACTTCTAGCTCTCAAGAGAGATTCCAGTGAGAAAAATTTTCAAGATCGTAGCAATATTGTTACCTCTGGAATCGTATCCTCTGGAATTGTGTGTGCGAGATCAGGATGAGTCCAAATTTCTGGATAGCTAACATGCTTATTCACAAGCACAGCGTAAACAGTAACAATATACAGTAAAACAGCACTCAAAATAATCCCCTAATATCACAAAATAGCCGATACTATTTGTGGGACAAGATTTATATATGTAAGACCAGATTTGGGAAAGATTTGGTGAGACAGTTTTATGTTATTTATTTATTAAGGCTGTAATGTTGTACAATGGCAGCAGAGACGTAATGATGGCAGTTTTTACAACACTTTGACCCGAGAGGTCAATTAGGTCATAAACCCTAAGAGGCTATATATAGCCACGAGAATGGTTAAAAACGTTGACCAATTCTGGACGATGTCTAATCGCATTGTCCTAAGGTCGGCCAATCAGAGCGACAAGGAGCGTTACAGATCGCGGGCAAAAGAAGAGGCAACAAAAGATTCTAGGTGATATTAAAAACTACTTCTAAGAGAGATTTCACGATGACTTCGGCGGCAATTGCGATTTTTCATAGAGCGATGCAGTAGAGAAATATTACGCAAGTTTTGCAAACAGAATGTTACGTAGAAATTCAACAGAAATGTCCAATTGAATTTTACATTTTTTTAGTCAAGTTAATTAATAGCTCAGCACCTTGCGCATAATTTGGAATCAACGATCTGAAATAATTTGCGATGCCTAAAAATTTTTTAATTTGTCTAATAGTAGTTGGATTTTTAAAATTGTGAATCTTAGCGCAATTTTTTTGTAATGAGCAAATGCCGTTGTTGCCAATTTTGTACCCTAAAACTTCGATTTCCCTCTTGCAAATTTGGACTTTATAAAATTCCAAAGTGAGATTAAAAACGTTGACCAATTATGGAAGATGTCTGATCGCATAGCCCTAAGGTCGGCCAATCAGAGCAACAAGGGGCGTTACTGACCGCAGACAAAAGAGGCGTCAACAAACGGTTCTAGGGGATATTCAGAATTATTTCTAAGAAAACTTTCACCATTATTTCAACGGCAATAGCGATTTTTCATAGAGAAATGCAGTAGAGAAGTATTCCGCAAGTTTTGTAAACAGAGTGTTGCGTAGAAATTCATCAGAAATGTCCAATGTCTTGATATACAGAACATCAAGCAGATGACAGATCAACTACAGTGCAATTAGCAGTACCACACCCTGAGTTGGTACCTGTACAAAATACTCTGATGTGAGAGTTGAGATCAATGTCCAAAGACAGACTTGAAAGTATGTGTTCCTCAATTATTGTTGACGATCATCAATGCATTTTAGGAATTTTTAATTAACTGGTCTCACATTTGCTCTCTCCGCTGCAATTAATATGAATAATTGTTGTAATTAATTTAATAATTAATCTATGTTGTTAATAAATACTTTTATTTTAAAGTTAAAATGGTGCAATTAATTGTAGTATTATGTCAATAAATATTCTATTCCAGGACTCGCACTAAAGATTAATAAGGTGGATTTAAGCGGTATACAACGCAATGCGTTTAATGTTATACGGGTTCACGATTTACGATAATTCGGCCATAATTATGAATAATTTAATAAGTCTAAAACCCAACTTTCAACTTTCGTCTTTTTACTGCACCACACTATTCTCAAAACATTGGCAAAAGTAAGTTCACAAAACAGCCGCTACTGTTCTCAAAATATTGACAAAAATCACAGTTCATTGTAGCTCGCACCATGTCAATTGCTCTCCAATTGAGTGATGGCTCCTTTTTATAAACTGTCCATACAAACTTATGGAAATATCTCATATCATGTAGAATATTGGAATTATTTCGAGGTGGTTTTCGAAGCTTCGAAAAGTTACCAAATTGGCGAAATATTGACAAATCTGGCAACCATTCTTCGAACTTCGGCACATAGCAACCCTAGATTCACGTCATGGGAAAAGATGCCTATACAAGTGTTTTCTCCGTCTGATTTTTAAGGGGTACTTCAATGAGCGGTTAGAAACGAGAAATGTAAAGCATTTTACACGTTCGTAACAATATGATAGCAATAAGATTGTAGCTAAGATCAGGAATCGTCGTCTTAGGAATGAAATATGTAACTGTTGTCGTCAGTTTCTCCTGTTGAGAAATTGAGACTCAGCTTTATTTACTTGTATTGTGATTAAACTTAACCATAAGTAGTACGCAATTTCTAGATATACAGGGTGTCCCATAGAAAGTGAAAACTGAAAGATTTTTTGAACCGTTGGCTGTAGACCCATAGTTTGAATTGCAAAAATACTTTAAATAAAGTAAGAAGCTATGAAATAGTAATTTAAATGCCGTACCATATTTTTATAGAAAGTTAACAAAATTAACTTTTTATACAACCCCTCTATCGAAAAAAATTGAATTACAAAAATGTTACCCATACTACATTTAGTTTAATCGAAAAAAATTGGCTGTAATACGTTCAAATTTGACACAGTTATCACTAATTAAAATTTTCATTGGGAAATAAGGGGGCATCCACAAATTAACTTTGGTTGCAACTAGTCATTAAAACTTTTACCACTTCTCCAAATTTAATTTATGCAAATAAAACTATTACGTCATTATTATGTCGATTCATACTTTGTATATAATTAATTATACTATACATTAATTTATTATACTTTGTATTTATTCATATTTAAGTGACTCTCCTACCTAACTAGATTTAAGAATGGCGCTGTTCAGTAATGCCGAACTCTATGAGATGATTTTGATTTACGGCGAATGCAACCGATCTCCTAGAGAAACATTGAGGGAATACTGTCGTCGTTTCCTAAAGCAAGAAGAACAAAGGAAGACAAAGAGTACTAACGGAAAAATGATGAAAAATATGTTTTAGCCTATTTCTCGTCCTATCCGTATGCGAGTGTCCGGGACGTTATTAATGAGGAACATCTTCCTTGGTCTACTCGAACCCGCCACCAGTCTACTCAAAAACACCCCCTGCTGTACCGCATGCACGAGTTCTTACTGATTCGTCTATAAGTGCTCGCATTCTGGTGGGGAAAATGCAGTGACAAAAATGTGTTACAAACTTATTGAGTCTAATGACAACAGTGGTTGTAAATGATCCTAGTTGATTTCAAAACTTGAAAGGCATGCTTATCTTTCCATAGATTTTGGCAGTAAAATATCTGGCAAGCCGACAAAGTTACAGTAATCTGTTTTATTTACCTTATTTAAGTGTTAAATTCACTTTTAAGCAGTATCGTCTGCCTGTCTTTAATGGTATCAGAAACAAACCGTGGAAAATATTGTTTTAAAACCCCACTAAAGGATTTCTGTGCAACAATTCAATTTCTAAACGTCCCTGAATTCATGAATTTTGATGTTTAAGAATACCGAGTAGTCATGAGAAAGTGGTATAAGTCAGGAAATTTCACAATTCACTTCGTCCTAAATTTGAACTTTTAAAAAACAAATGTTTCTTCTGTTTGACTAAATGAAGTATTGATAACATTTTTGTAATTTTACTTTTTTGTACAGAGGAGCTGCATAAAAAGTTAATTTTGTTAATATTCTACAAAAATATGGTACAGCATTTGAATTAATATTTCATAACTTCCTATCTTACATAAAGTCATGAGTCTACAGCCAACAGTTTAACAAATCTTCCACTATTCACTTTGTATGGGACACCCTGTTGTCCGTCAGTTTTACAGTAAAAATAAGGACAGGGCGCCATTTTGTACTTATTTCTGGTCACCTTAACCAAGCGATATTGCTGATAGGATTACTGTCAAATTGATCTGTTAGCAGTAATCTGGGAGTGACTCTTTAAAATTAGAGAATTTCAAAGCAATTAGAGCATTTCATTTAGAACATTAGAGCTTTTCAAAATTTTTCTTGATAAATGGAATTATACTCATTTAACATTTTATAAAGGTTTTGGTTTTGCTTTATTCCTATTCAACTACTATTATATTGTTTATATTTTAGTCTTTCCAATTCCCTTATATCAAAATGTTATTGTTCTACTGTAAAAATTGTTTTTATGCTTTTAATAGACACTATGAAGATAAAGTAAACAATCATGTGGAAGACATTCTTAGCAAAATTTCGTGAATTCTATATCATTGATTCTCATGCAAAAGCCCACAACGCATTTTCCAGTAAGCAGTCAAAGTTGTGTAGAGACTAATTACTTCTACCTCTTTCAATTGACTGCAGTCTTATTTATTGTAGTTCTCTAGATCAGACTCCAAATCGCAGAAATTACCAATTGAGTTGCAAACTATTCTTAAATAAAATATGGTTTTGTTTTATAATATTATTGGTATTTATGAACGGTAATAAAAATAAATTGTGAAATCATAAATTGTGAAATGTTCCAATCTTGTACGCTGCAGGACGATAGAAAAATCTATCTACAGAGTATTCAATTAATGCGGCGACAGTCTAAACTCAGAGGGTTGTTAGTAGACATCAAGAGGAACAAAAAATGAAACGGAACATGGTGCAGCAAACCAGGTTTAGTCGGTAAAAATTTCGAAAATATCTATACAGGTTCTGACGTCACGCCAAAAAGTACAATAATGACTACAAAAATATTTATATGACTGCATGTTTACAACACAGTTTGTGGTGCACTGTCTAGGAACTTCCCAAATAGATAGAGACCTGCAATTTGGCACACGGGTCGATCATTCGATAAAACCGCCTGAAAAAAAAACAGAATTTTCCAAAAAATGCTCTGTAGAGGACCAAACCACAGAGGATCTCTACACCAAAACGTTCGAAAAGTGAAATAATAGGACAACATACTTTGCGACGAGATAGACTTCAAATTTAGTGTATTGGTAAACCGTTCGAAAGGAAGAAAGTATGCAATTTCAGATTTTCAATATTTGCTACTCTTGGAGGTGCCTGGCACCGAAATGTTCGATTTTCCAAACAAATGAGAAACGCCTGCTTTAAAATTTGATAGTCGCTTGAAATTTGGTATATGTGCTAATCATTTGATGAAAATACTTAAGACAAAAGAGTTTTTCAAAAATGTTCGTTTACGGGGATGCTCCAGAGAAAAACATTCGAAAAACCCGGAAAGGTATACAGGTCAACACAATTATTTTGTGTTGTACGTTGCTCTTAACGAAGTTCTCAACATTTTCCGATGTAACTAAGATTTAAAAACTAAAAGTTAGTTTCTAAATTGCTTCAGTTTCAGCAGCGTAACATAGATGGCGATACCAGTCAAAATTGGTCGCGATACTGGAATGCAGGAAAGACAAATCCGATTGGGGATTGAGGCCAAATTCCGACTACTAAATTAACTATATAATTCTAATTTTAAAAATGTCGCGATAAGGTGTTTTTTCTCGAAAGCTGAAAAACCCCTATACCGAATTTCATGACTAGACAAACATACACACTCCTTATTTTATCATACATTAATATTAATATTCTGTTTCTGATGCTTGATGAAAGCAATTGTACTTTATAAGTAGAAATTGTCCACAATATCCGCATTAATTCTTGTCAAAGCCGTTATTATCTAAAGGCTGTTAGAAATTAGGTGTCCCAAACTCTATCGAAGATTGGCATTATAAATCGTAGTTATATTCATGTGATATTCATAAATCTACATTATCGATATAAATTATATGAACCGTAAAATATTCAAATTGTTATATGCTTTTCTTCACAAATGGAGATGAAACACATTTCTTAGGTTCAATTAATGCCTTATTTACAACAAAGGCGAAGAGCGTAGAGGCAACGGGCGCAAACTAAAATCGCCAAAAGGAAAAGAACGCGCACGAACTGTAGGTTTTCAACACCAAGATAACTTTTGCACACGTGGATGCTTCCTATTGGCTTGTCGATCTCGCCTCAAGTGTCACCCCCCTTTGGTGAAACCCTAAAGAAGAGATAAAATATATTTCAAAAATTTATACGGCCCTAAGTTATTGCAGCCCCCAGCAATTGTCTATTTTCACTTATGTAAAAACGCCACTGTACCAAATTTCATAGCAGAATGTTGCTTCAATTTTCTGCATACAACCGAGTTCAATTATGCTGCATACAACCGAGCACACATACACAAATTAGCTTTTTTATTATTATAGGTTTAAAATTTGCAATAAAATCTACAAAGTATATGTTAAAGTCATCATCATGGTACTACAGCCCTTGTAGGGCCTTAGCCTCCTTTAAGATTTTTGACCATTCCTTTCTATTGACTGGTTTCCTCTTATAATTGCTAATACCAAGCAATTTCAAATCCTCCTCTACCTGCTCCTTCCATCTGACCCTAGCTCTTCCTCGAGATCTTGACCCTCCTGGTTTCCCTTCCAAAAGCCTTCTAGTGACTCTCCTCTCTTCCATCCTCATCATATGTCCGAGCCATTGAATTCTTTTTTTTTATAGTTGTAACAATATCTATCTCTTTATATCTTTCATAAGCCTCTTTATTTTTTCTACTCCTCCAAAGTCCATTTTCACATATTGCTCCGAAAATTCGGCGCAGAATTTTTCTCTCCCATATTCCCAAAAGATGGGTATCTCTTTTAATTAAAGTTCAAGTCTCCCATCCGTATAGAACAATTTGTCTTATTATCACTTATCAATATTTACATAGCTTGACCTCAATAGTTTCTGCAAGGCAAAATAACATCTGTTTCCAGCAGAAATTCTTGCTCTAATTTCTAGTTTAATCTCATTATTATCAGTAACAAGTGAACCCAAATATTTAAATTCCTTAACTCTTTCACAGTTTATTTCCTCACAGTCAAAAAGTTCAATACCTTGAAATCTTTCGCTATTTCTAGTATTTGCCATATACTTAGTTTTTGAGTCATTCACATTTAAACCGACTTCCCTTAAAAACAAAAGCAGATCAGAACAATACTCACTGAGTGCCCTTTGGTTTCCGCACAGCAAAACCAGATCATCTGCAAATGCAAAAATTTGGTAAGTTCTATTAAAACTTGTCCCTCTGGGTTCAATATTGGTTTTTGGATTACATATACCAAACACAAGTTGAACAGACCAGTTGACAATGGATCTCCCTGTCTCAACCCTTTTTTTACATCGAATTCTTCTGATAATGTGTTTTGAATTCTTAATTTTGTTGAAGTACTGGAGAGAGTCAGTCGAATCAATCCTATCAACTTGGGATGAATACTCAACTCCTTTAAAATCAAAAACAACTTAGCTCTGTCAATACTATCATAAGCTTGTCTAAAATCGATAAAAAGTTGATGAATATCAATGTTAAATTCATGACATTTCTCTAGTATATATGTCAAAATACTAATTATAAATATATCTGGACAGTGAATATACAAAACTGATTAATATAGCTCAAACTATATTTTAATGTCAGTGCATACTAATACAGCTCATTTAAAGCAAGTTTGAAAAATTCAGAAATAACAGAATACTTGAATATAAAATTTCAAGTTCAAGTAGCTAACTGAAGAGTATAAAATACATATTTCGACTTTTTCTCATATTTTTGAACTTATATATTTCGCATTGTTTATTTAACTTAATCCTATATGTTTTTTGCGGTTCGCGTATATAAAAATTAGAAAATGGGATTTTTTATTTGGACAAAGCTTTAACACTATAGCTGAAAATATTTCTTACTCAATATAAAAGGATGTGATAACTTTACAGCAAAAGGGAAAGAAAAAATATAATATTTTGTAGTCTTAGAATAAATCCCTAAATAATCATATTTTCTTAGAACAAAAATCATTTTTTACAATTTAAAACAGGTGACTAAAAGTTAGGATTATAGATCCATAAGAAATATATATTATGCTAGATAGACCATGGATAAACTTTTATACTTTTATATGGGATGTTTTAGAATCATGGCAAATGTTATAAAGTTTGACACAAATATTTTTATGAATATCGAAATGTAATACAATGTATACTTAAATATACATTATATAAAAAGATTTATGCATTTAGCATAGAAAAACATTTATAATTAAAATCACATCTTTAACCTAATGTATATCCGTTGAGTTAATACGTTTATTGGGTACAAAATTGGGTTAAATACATGTATGGATTATGTAAGATCTTAGAAAGTCTTACGTTTTATAATAATGAAACTCATTAAATCTTCTAATTCGTGGTATTTTACACCTCATAAGAAATTTTTAAATCTCAAACAAAATTTGTATTTACTGATACGTATATAAATATAAATTAAATAATTATCAAATTTACAGTTCTTAAAAATTATTCTGGTAATTGAATAAACATTGAACTACTTCATGAAACTTCTATTTCTTCCCTGATATGCAATGTATATGCACGGTGATTAAAAAAAGATGGGCCAAACTTTACGAGGTGGTAGTATACACCAAACCATGTATTTTTCGTCATAATTTATCCGGTCGGAAATGAAACGTAAAGGCGCTACAGGAAGTCTTGTTGGCAAGCGGCCACTCTACAAACTTAAAAGCGTCGTTCTGGCTCTTATTTTCTGGTTGAGAAAGAAAACCACGCATGTAAATTTCATCTGGGGAATAAGAAGAACCCTTATGCAAATTTCCGTAGCATTGAATGTAAGGCTTTATAATTTTTCAGCAGTTAATCGCAACTCCAACTTTTGAAACGGGGGAATTAAAACGGGAGAAACCAATATGCATTTCATCTATGGATCTCTTTTTATGGAGATATCTCAAGAGTTACGTCTATGACACGCCCCAAGAATCTAAAGAGGAACTTGGCAGAATTTTAGCTGCTGCTGCCGAAGTGCGCGGCATGCCATGTCTGTTACAGAGAGTTCGCCAGTCCCTCCATCGCCACTATAAAACGTACATTCAGATTGGCGGTCGTTCTTTTGAGCCATTACTGTAATTATTGTTTTTTAAATGTCATTTTATAACTTCTAAGTCATTATTGTGCTTTCACCTCACCTCATCTGTTTCACCATTAAGCAGCCACTGGCGCCGTTACGCTTCATTTCCGATCCAGTAAACTATGACGAAAAATGTTTTTTATTTCGTGTGCACTACCACCTCGTAAGGGTTTGTTTTTAATCACACTGTATATTTAGGAAATGCATTACAGTAATGATTGATATGTTCAAACTCTTAATGTTCAAAATCGAAATTGTAGAATTAGACAAGAGCTATAACGCCTATGGACGAAAAACTTGAGAATGGCCTGAAACTAATGTCTAAGTGTCACTAGTATTAATCTCGTTTGAACCATTCCCATCTTGATGATAAGAAAAGATGTTTGTTCAGTATATATGTTCTTATATATATTATCATAAATACTAGTATTCAAAATTGCTATAGTACAACTAATTAAAAAAATTACGCTACAATTTTTTTAATAAGTTTTATTTTGCTTGACAATGTACGTGCTTGCCGTCGGAAATAATTGTTTCAATTGAAAATTGGTCTTTCTTGTCCCTGTTGAGGCTTCGGAGGGAGGGGGGTGTTGAGAGATTTAAATCTCCACCACTCCATTTTCTGCAATCAGGGGAAAATATTGAATATCCTGCTTCAATATTGTTATGAATATGTAACATGTCTTTACTGGAGGCTCTTTCAAGACAAATCTCACAATAATTGAATTGTATTTAAGCACGGTGACATTGTTTCTAATTGTATTGCCATTGAGGATGAACATTAAGATGTTCGAAAGCGAATTGGCTATTGTTTTACGTCTGTAGGATGATTTTTAAAATAAAATAACTATTGGATCTGTGAGATTTGTCATTTATTAGTAATTAGAATTTGAAATCGTGACGTGTCGCCACTCTTAGTATACCTTTAAAGTAAACATCTTTATAAACAGTCATTCCTATTACGTCAATTTAGAGTTTCTGTATTTGAACACTCTGAGCAGGATTGCCAAATTTAGCGAACATCGGTGAATTTTCGAATGTATGAGAACTTTCACGAAATAACGAATATTCTCAGAGATACAAGCCCCTTCTGGAAGTTTCTAAGGAGGATATATAAAATGTGATATCACTCAATTGAAGAGCAGTTTACGTGATACGAGCTACATTGAATGGTGAGATACTCCAATGTTTTGAGAATAGTAGTGGCTGTTTTGTGAAATTAACCGAGCATACAGTTGATGTTTTATTGTATCTAACAGTTGTTTAATGACCTGGTGAGATAGCGATCGAGTTATTTGCTGTATATTGTTCCTGTTTACGCTGTGCTTGTAAATAAGTGTGTTATTTATCCATGAATTTGGACTCATTCTTGTAACCTGAGAGTACACACATGATTCCAGTTACTGGATAGATTTATTTAAGCTATAATTTCTATTGCGTGGAAAATTTATTTTATAAAACTGACATTTTAAATAAAATATGTTATGCAATGCGATAAAAACCTTTGGTCACAGAAATTAATACAATGAGGGAGGACGGGAAAAAACGAAAGACACCTAAATTATCGCTTCAAACGATATTGGCGGTTTCTCAACATGGAGTATTTCCTTCAACGTCTTCCTTTTACCTCCATATATAATCAGCATAATATTCAAATATTATATCGTAGGATGTTCGGTAACATCCACCGTTTACTTTACTTAGTGTTCCTATACTTTATTTTATTTCCTAACTATTGTTTGATTATTTCTGAAAATTCACCGAACAAAATTAAAATTAATACAAATAGCAGACTTCTTACTAATTTAGAAAATACTCTTCAAATAACAAATAAATTAACCACATGTTTTTAAACTTATTTCAACACTTCTCTTTCCTACTGTCAACGTATATATTTCTCAATTCTATTATACTTTCACAGTGTATTATAAAACATTACATTAAGAAATAATTTTTCTTACCGTTATAATAAATATAAAAAATATAATACAATAACTATACTTCATTTTATGGACTAAAGCTACCATAAAGATTTGAACAGTGAACAGCAAAAGTGCAAGAGAAAAAAAATGTCATCTTAACTACAAAATAAATGGCAGATCACGTTTTTTTATTGGCGGTAACTATCGAAATAATGATAAATTCTTCGAATGAAAACGCATTTTTACTTTATGTTGAGGAAAACAGGGATCTGGTTTTTAAACTAACCGTTTTCATTGTTTCGTGAAAAGTGGATAAAGATTTTTGGCATTTTGATTGGAGGTAGAGAATATATTTTATAAAAAATATATAACTTTTTCTTGTAAGTTGTTGAATTTTTAAATCTACAATTTTAAATGCACTTCTTTGTGCCGGAATTTCTTAATATATATCACATTCATCCCATTTGCTCTTTTACAATAGGTCTCACAATTTTGCATGACACTACAGACGGGAATGGACCATGGAATTTTTCACGACTTTCTGCATATCAAGAGCAACGTGCTATCAATTTTGAATCTTCAACAACTAAATGAATTATATATTATCCAAACCAGGACCAGTGTAAACCATCATATCAGCCACTAAGCACTCAAAATTTTGGAGTGCCAGTCTATAAAATGTAATTTGCCCCTATACATATATATATACACAATATGATCAAAAGTATCCGGGCACTTTGGATGTTAGAATGTTTTTAGAATTTCTAAACAAATACTTGGCGAAGTGTTCTGTAACTTTGGCGAAAAAACCGCATTAAAATAATTCCTCATTAAAAAACCCACATATCTGTATCTTTAAAATCAACTGAATTATGATAAAAGAAAAAATCTTACTTATGCCAATTTCCGTACCATGTGAAAGGCTGTTTCATCTGTGAAAATAGGGATCATAAACAAATTGACGGTGGAAATTGTTTAGATCAAAAATACGTTAATATGTGTCAAAATTTTTTATCACAAATGCATCTAAATAAAGTATTACACAGACAGAGATCATATAAAGCAGTGGTACTCACTACGTGGTTGGGGCATATAATTAAAATATGCATACATTGATAGAAGATCACTAATATAAAGGGAAAATTTTCGTACTAGAAATACAATTCACAAAACGTTATTCACAAAGCATTCTCAAAATGTTTTCCTTCAAGTCCAATACATAACTGAACTCTTCTAATAATGCTTCTGTAAATATTTTGGAGTTTTTCACCACTAATATTGTTGCATGCATTAATTATCTTTTGTTTAATGTCAATTGCGTTTAGTGAACGAGTATTATAAACTAGTGTTCTAAGACGACCCCATAAATAAATATCGAGAGGAGTTAAATTAGAGAATCTGGGGGGGCCATTCTGTGGTTCCTTTCAAACCAATCCACTGTTCATCAAAGCTTCCGTTGAGCCAGTTTGTCGCAATTATAGCCTGGTGTGCAGGTGCGCCATCTTGTTGAAAATACATGTTTTTTGGAAGCGATAATGTTGTCGTCTCCATAACATCCGTTACAGTACCGTTTAAAATAAGCTGATAATATTTTTCAGCTGTACGAGTCACTTCATGAAACACAGAACTAATCAGTTTTTCATTCAAAATTCCTCACCATACAGACACAGAAAACTTTCTCTGGTGATGTTTCATGGACAAAAAGTGGTTTCGCATTATCCCAATGATGATCTTTGTGAGTATTGATTGCTCCATCTTCCGCAAACAAACATTCATCAGTCCACAGAATGTTCTTAACAAAGTTCGAATTGATGTCTTGTTGGATTAACAACCAGTTGCAGAATGCAACATGCCGGTCAAAATCGGAGGGATGAAATGCCTCTGTAAAGTCCATGAATACAAAATGGATGCCAATGGTATTTTCCAAGTGTTCTAGCAATTGACATACTAGGCAGCCTCAAAGCTTCGCTTGCTTTTCGAATGCTTGTTCGTGGGTTGAAAGAAAAACATGCGATGATGTCCGTTTCATGGTCCTCCGTGTACAAACGATTTCTTCCAGGGCCAGGTCTTGAATGAAATGAACCGGTTGTTCTTAATCTCCTCATCATCCGATAAACAAATGTAAGTGAAATTTTAGGCAAGTTTGGATATCGCCGACCAAAATCCCGAGAAGTTTCTGCAGTATTTTTATTACATAGAGCATAAATCATTCTTAATTCGAGAAGTTCATTAGTTGTTACAAATACCGTAATGCACAACCAGTTACGTGTTCTTAATTCGTCAATTCAGAACTAAACATGCTGACGATTCACTGAATGATTTCTAATCTTCTTTATTTTGGTGTAATATTAAAAAAAATTAGTTGTATTGAATAGAAATAATACTGGGAATAAATACGTAAATTAAAAAATAAATCGTTCGCATTTCATTCTTCAGTTTTTTTAAATTACTTTACTATAAACATTTGAAACGCCTAAATTAGAGTTAAAGGAAAGAAAAAATCGTCTGCGAGTTCTTTTCTTCGTTTTGAAAAATTATATTAAATTTCATAATCAATTACATACTTGCATTTATTTACTTATTTATTTTAATTGTTTCAAATAAAAAATGGCATGTCTCAATGTGAAAAGTACTTAAGAATCCGTGATTGCATCGTGAGCCTACGCGGAATTCACAAAAATGTCTCCTATGTATTATCATCCAGTTTTATCTTTTTTGTGATACGTCACAAATTTATATTTCTAATATGATATAGGGTTCGCATTCACAATGTCCAATTTTTAGTTAAATATAACTCGCTCAATTTAGAGATACAGATATGCGGTTCTTTTTAATGATCTTGTTGCATTAAAAATTAAAAATTTTTTGATTGACGAAATTTGTCTAAGCGGGTCGTGTAAAATTTTAAAAAGTGTAGCTTTTTGAAAATTAATGGCAGGATGGGAGGACTATTTCATTAACGTAGTCTTATTTCCTACCTTTCTTTCAACATTTTTGCAATTTACATTGTCCACTTATCTCCAACAGGTAAAGAATTAAAACGCATTTCAATCATTTTGGGACACCCTGTATATATATATATATATATATATATATATATATATATATATATATATATATATATATATATATATATATATATATATATATATATATATATATATATATATATATATATATATATATATATATGTATATATATATATATATATATATATATATATGTATATATATATATATATATATAATATATAATATATATTTATATTGTACACACTTGTTTACCTTCTTAAATGGGTCCCTGTTAAAGAACCCTTTGAAGCAGTTAAGCAAGTGGGAAACAGATAAACAGGTGCATAAAATAACCTTGTTAAAACTACAGTGCCTAAAATACCTAATGTCGCTTTCATGAGAGAGAAGTGTTCAGAAACTGGTTCCAATAATTTAGGAGACATCCGGTAAATATAGGGAGCAAGAAAGTGTAAAGCCATCTGTTGTCATCAATTGAATTCATCGATTAAACTTCTCGTTTATAGTTAAATTTTGCTAGTTCATAATTTGATTTTTATTAATCGTTTTAGTACCGTTATTTGTTTAATTTCTCAATTGTTTTTATCTGATTACTTTGTTAATCAGATTAATTTATCACATTCTTGGTTTTGTTGTCAGAAAAATTTAGAGCAGAATTAAGTGTGCTGAATGTGAAATGCAGATGGAAGATCATGGAAACTCTCTGACAAATGAATGTTCATCATTCACAAAAGCATTTAATGATGAAGGTCGTATGTACTCCTCAATAAATGTATTTAATTTTTTTTTAAATTTAGAGTACAAATTTAAATCTTATATAAATTTACTTCACAGAGATAGTATAAGTGACTTATTTAACACTTTCGTAACGCTTTCTTTTAGCGCTCACAGTAGTTATTTTTTTGCACAAACTCAAGATGCATGTTGCTCAGTCGTAGTCGAAATTCAGATCTGCTGAACTTTCTGGAACAAAACTTTGGGGCACTTTTTTATTTCCCCCTTTGGTTTCATACCACTTATCCCATTTGTCGTTGATGCAGAAGGGGATGAACACTGTTTATCTATGATTGTGTTCCCATTGGTTTCCTCTGCTGCATTTAGATTGCTCATTATCTTTCTTGGCATTTGTAATTGAGAGTGCAACATATTGTACAAGTATTGTACTATACATACAGTACTTATATATATATATATATATATATATATATATATATATATATATATATATATATATATATATATATATATATATATATATATATATATATATATATATATATATATATATATATTTATATATATATATATATATATATATATACATATATATATATATATATATATATATAAATATATATATATATATATATATATATATATATATATATATATACATATATATATATATATATATGTACAGGGTTAGCAAGAAATAAGTTTCCCACTTCAGAGGGCTCTTGAATGCGTTCTATTGGTCCAAATGAGATAAAATTTGAGATACTGATAATTCAAATGATGCGCTTGGCATTTATTAAATCAAAAGTTTTAGTATCAACATTCACCTATAGATGGCGCTATAAAACAAATGGTATTTATTTGCATATATTGAAAATGTGAAATATTATTTGCGTTACAGCGCATGCCTAGTAGCATTATTCTTTGGCTAAAAAGAAGGCGGATTCTGCACGAGCATTAGTTACTTCTCAGCACATCATGCCAACGTTGCCAGAAAAAGTGCTACTGGTGAAATTGTTCTACCAGAACCAGCTGAACTCCGTTGCAACTGTAAAAGAATTCCGTCGTATGAAGCAGATACTACGAAAGGTCCAATGCCTCCATGTGCCCTGCGCAAGATGATAAAGAAATTTGAAGCAACTTGGCTTTCTTCCAGGTAGAGGACGAAAACCAATCCAGTCTTTTAGCGTCGAAAATGTGGCTACCGCGGTCATTGAAGCCAGCAGTCATTCGCCGCATGGTAGTGGGAGTGTGCCAGTTGTTTCCCGTGTATTGGATATGCCGTATTCCACTGTACGAAAAATCTTACGGCAGATTTTGAATTTTTATCCCTACAAAATCAAGCCTGTGCACCTATTGCAGGACGGAGACTCAGAGGTTCGTAAAACTTTTGCACTTCAGTTCCTTGCTCGAATGGTGGTTGATGGCAGTTGACCATGGAATATCCTGTGGACTGACGAAGCCCACTTTTGCCTCAATGGTCAAGTTAACACCCACAATTGTCGAATTTGGGCAGCGGAAAACCCTCACGCTATCCAGGAACGACCCTTGAATCCTGAAAAAGTGACAGTATAGTGTGGTTTTACGGCTACCTTTATCATTGGACCGCATTTTTTTGAAGAGGTAACTGCAACTGGAATCAAAACCTGTTCCGTCACAGGATAACGGCACCGTGATATGCTAAGGGATTTTGTAATCCCACAACTTCAACAGCGTAGATGCCTTCAGGACATCATTTTCATGCAGGATAGCGCACCTCCTCACATTGAACGCAGTGCACAGCATTTCACAGCTGAACGGGTGATCAGCCGGCATTTTCCAACAGCATGGCCTCCTCGTTCGCCGGATATCACCCATTGCGATTTTTGGTTGTGGGGTTTCTTTAAGGACAATATCTACCGTAAAAGGCCAGCATCAGTGCCAGATCAGAAGGAAAACATTCGGCGCCATGTTCTTGATATTCCGGCAGACTCACTCCGGTCAGCTGCGGAAAATATGGTTCTGTGATTAGAGCACATTGTTGAACATGAAGGTGGGCATATTGAGCAGTTTTAATGCTACTTTTTTAATATTATTTAACATTTATAAAGCCTATTAAATGTTGTTATGTGTATTACAGCGCCACCTATCGGCATATTTTTGTACTGAAATTTTTGATTTAATAAATATCAAGCGCATCATTTAAATTATCTGCATTTCAAATTTTATCTCATTTGGACCAATAGAACGCATTCTAGAGCACTCTGAAGTGGGATACTTATATCTTGCTAACCCTGTATATATATATATATATATATATATATATATATATATATATATATATATATATATATATATATATATATATATATATATATATATATATATATATATATATATATATATATACAGGGTATATATATATATATGTTGCCAATTGACTAGTTGGAATCTTTTCCTTCACTGTAACTTCGTGCTTTTAATTCTTATATGTGTATGGACTCTGGATCCCCTTTTCCATTAGGGAAGTCCTATGATTCTTATATAGTTTCTCTTTTGATTTTATGGATTTGATTTTCCCTTAGGATTCTGTTTTTCCTGTGCGCACGGATTGGAGCTGCTTCGGGCGATTGGTTGTTTCTGGGAGTGTTTCCCGGGAATAAAAGCACGCTTTAACCAAGTATAGGGGTCACAATCCCCCTAGACATTACTGATACCCCGTTTGCACTCCTTTATTTGTTTCTGTTGTTCCTTGTGTTTCATAATATCCCTTGTACATTTCCTAGATCTTTCTTTTGTAATATATATATATATATATATATATATATATATATATATATATATATATATTTATATGTATGTATGTATGTATATATTTTTAAATTTAGAGTACAAATTTAAAAGTTATATAAATTTACTTCACAGAGATAGTATAAGTGACTTATTTAACACTTTATCATATATATATATATCTTTTTTCATTTTTTCATTTTTTGATGCCTGTAGTCTGAGTTTAAGCATTTATAGTAATGTACTATTGCTTAATCTGAAACAGGCATTTGTTTGGGTTAATTAGAGTTAAATACTCAGACCTGAAGAGGAATTTAATTCTGATTAATCATCGAATTTGGGAAGGTTCTGTTCTTTTCTCTTATCGGCATTATGGCCGTGAATTTGCTTCTATGGTGATGTTAATATTACTTGAATTGTATTTTTATTTTTTTATTTTTACATAATTCTTATTATTACATTTCAAATATTTATCCATATACTTGTCTGCTGCATTATGCGCGTATTGTATATTGGTTTCTTATTTTCTGTCTAGTTGTTTACGAGTTTCTGTGGTAACATTCATTTTTAATTAGTTAGAACTGAATTACACTAAAGTTAGCTGCATTTGCGCTGAATTGGTGTCAAATTTTAACTTCATTTTTATCTCATTATCCCTTATCTTATCATTTTAAAATGTCTGGTAATTGTAATTCCTAGGTAATAATTCTATTCTTAGCCATTGTTATTGTGATCGATCTTAGTTTTTCATATATTGAATATCTTATTGTTTTTGTGATCGTACGTAGCCTTTCATACATTGAATCTCTGAATTGTTGAACCATTAAATAAATGCATATTTATTGGAAGAATTTGAATTCTGTATTTACAGCAATGGTTGTATTATTCTTAGATTATATTAGTTCTGAAGTAAAATATTGTGTTTCATGTTGTATTGATGGATGTTAATTTGAATCAATTTATTCTGGAATAGTCAATGTGCATATGTATATTATTCCACTATCTATCCTAGTTTTGCTTATTCCTAAGCATTTATTTAATCCGGGTCTTAATGTGTCTACACATTAGTTTATATATTTTCAAAGTGTTTTAGATGATCCATTAGTTTGAAAAATAATGGTACCTTTCTTATGTTGTAATTGTGTCTCCACCTTTGTAATTGAATTAAGGTGCATTCTTGGCTAAAGAGTCTCTTTTTTAATGCAAGTGCCTTTATTTTGGGGAAATAAAGGTTACTATCATTCCCTATTACATGATGTCTTATTATAAAAAATTAGCGACTGGCAACTGGATGCTTTCTGACATCCAAGCTCGGTATTCGAGAACTTGTTGGGGTTCTCCTAGATCGTTATCCAGCTACCAACAATATCCTTTATCCTCTATGACTATTCCATCTTCATTCGGTACATCCAGCCAGTATTCTTTATTCACTTCATATAACTTTCAATCGTACAGCCATGCATCACTAAATAACACACTTAAATTTAAATCTTGTAATTCTAATAGATGTAAAACTTGTCCGTTTGCTAATAGTAATCAGATCAATTGTAACAATAATCTTGTCTTCTGTAAAACATATAATTGTATCTACCAAATTGAATGTAAAAAATGTAATATGTCATATATAGGTCAAACCAGCAACCCTCTGCATCTCCGAATTAACGTACACAGGAATCACATAAAAAAATTTTCAAATAATGCAACTTCCTTTAATGAATCAAAATTTGAATACGAACATTTTTCTAAACATGGGTTCGACAACATTGAAATTAGTATTCTGTGTATTCAGAAAAATTACTATGACAGATTGTTTCTTGAAAATGAATTCATTTGTGCACACAAAACCATCTTTCCATATGGACTCAATCAAATATATAACCATCATAATATAGTTAAAAAGTCCTTTAATTCTCCTAATGAAGACCATAATATTTATAATTCCTTCAACAATCATAAAAGTAAATCAAAAAGAACTAAAAGAGCAAGTAAATATAATAAAAAATTGCCATCATTATCTGAACTAAAAAATGCCATCCTTCAGCAACATGCAAATTTTAAAATTACTTTTGATTGGAAACAATGTAAAAACTGGATTTTCGCAATTAAAAAACAGCAATTAAATATGGTATATAATCTTTTTCTAAGTACTGCATTTGATAACGTTCATTTTAAACATTTATTCTATGATTTGCTCATTACCAGAAGTAAAAATCTTAATAGTTATTTTTATGTCACAGACTTAAACTTTAATGACGAATCAAAACAAAATACTAAAATAAATGAATATTGTACCTTGAATTTTACTAATTCTGTATTAAATAATCTGAAGATAAGTAATTTTTTAAAATCGGTTTCCAATTACTTTCCAGTCAAACATGTAAATCCTAAAATTGCATATAAATATGATAAACCGCTAGGACGTTATATTTTCAACTATAATCAAATTGCCAAATCAGTAGATATTAATCAAAACTATGAATTGGATAAAGAGTCATATTGCCACTGTCATTTAGAAAAATACAAAGACTTCGTAGATAAACACCATGGGCATGTTATAACGGGAAATCTAAATATTATTAATTATGATGCACTAAGATCACTAATGTTACTGGGTACTAAGTACCGTATACCTACTAAATTTAAACATAAATTAATATGTAAAGGTTTATTTCTTGACTTAAATAAATTTATTTATAAAATCAGTTATAAATATCAAATCCCTGTAGAAGCCTTTAAACCTTGGAGAGTCTTAATAGAGCAATACTTAAATCATTATATATATAATCAGAAAATTAATAATTCATATAAATTTAATTCAATTAAAAATGATATTAAAGAAATACAAAATGATTTTGTCATTACATATGTCGATAAGGCAAGTGGAAACTACTCAATTATATGTAAATATTATTATAAAAATACCCTTCAGTCACACTTACTTAATAATCATATCTATAATTTACATAAAACTAACCTTAAAATCTTATACAATAGAATATCAGCCAAATATAAGCAAATCCATCTAAAAAATAGTTGTAATAACATTCCATATATTGTTTTAGTACCCAAGTTTCATAAATCCCCTGTTGCTTTTCGAACCATTACCAGTGGGCATAATTCTTACATTACTAATGCTGGAAAATTATTATTAAAGATATTACATGAAGTATCCTCGTCAGATGAAATCTCAAATAATTGTCATATTGTAAAAAACAGTTTTGAAGTAGTTAAGAAATTGAAAACTCTTACTAATATTCGTAGTATTTATACCTTTGATTTCAAAGATTTGTTTAATAATATTAATATAGATGATCTGTATAGAATTATTTTAGGAATTTTTGAAAAATATAATATCAACCTAAAATATTCAAATTTTCTTTTTAAAAAATTGCTTAACTTCACCCTTTATGAGAATTATATTCAACATGGTGGTACTGTTTTTAAACAACAGGTTGGTATCCCACAAAGGAGGGGTGCCTCATCTTTGTTAGCTAATCTGTATTTATTCTTCTATGAAAAAAACATTAATCCAAGCTTGCATAATATGCACATGTTTAGATATATAGATGACATTTTATGTGTATCCCCAAATAATTATATCCCTATAGTATTAAACTTTTATCCAAATAATTTACAATTAAATGCAAGTAATAATGACACAAATGTTGCAAACTTTTTGGATTTAAATTTAAATTTACAAAATTGTAATATGGTTATAAACTTGCATGATAAAAGACAGGATTTTAAATTTAATACATCAAAAATTCAACATTTTGACTCTTGTCTGCATATATCTGTATTTAGAAATATTATAATAAACCAGGCTCTTAGAATCAATAAAATTTGTGATGAATATTATAAATTAGCGCACTTTAAGGAATTATTGAGTACAGCGACTAATAATGCATATTCCCCCAATTTTGTTATTAAAATTATCAACTCAGTGTATCAAATTTCACTCGATAACATCTTAGAAAACATTCCCATTTATAGTGACTAACATACAGGAGAGAGAGAGAGAGAGAGAGAGAGAGTGGGAAAAAAAAAAAATATATATATATATATATATATATATGTATATGTGTATGTATATGTATATATATATATATATATATATATATGTATATGTGTGTATATGTGTATATATATGTTTGTATGTTATATATAATTATTTTTTAATTATATAAATAAATAAAAATGAAAAATAATAAACAAAGTCAAAAACATTAGAAAAATCAAAAAATCGGAAAATTAGATGCATTAACATTAATGTTTTGAATTTTATTTTCGCAAAAAAATGTAACTTTTGTCAGTATTGAAACTACGTTTTGTGCGCCCTTATAATGGTGTATAGTGGCATTCTCGATTATCCAGTTTTCCTATGAATTCTTGTTTAGTAGGAATTTTCATCTTTGATTCATATTCATATTCAGTTCTGCATGTTTGGGAAGTTGTATTCTGAATTGCTTGTCCAGTCTTCAGCTTAGACTCACTGGACGGGTTTGGGAGTATTTCCGTGAACGTTCGTACTACCTCCCTGGTAGAATTTCGACTTGTTCATTCCGGTGCTTCTAGATTAAGTTGTTGAGGTTGATCGTGTATACACGTGGTCGAAGAGGAATGATTCATGCCGCATGGTAATACAATTTTCTTAATGTATCCTTTTTTCATTTTTTCATTTTTTGATGCCTGTAGTCTGAGTTTAAGCATTTATAGTAATGTACTATTGCTTAATCTGAAACAGGCATTTGTTTGGGTTAATTAGAGTTAAATACTCAGACCTGAAGAGGAATTTAATTCTGATTAATCATCGAATTTGGGAAGGTTCTGTTCTTTTCTCTTATCGGCATTATGGCCGTGAATTTGCTTCTATGGTGATGTTAATATTACTTGAATTGTATTTTTATTTTTTTATTTTTACATAATTCTTATTATTACATTTCAAATATATATATATATATATATATATATATATATATATATATATATACATATATATACTTATATATATATAAATATATATATATATATATATATATATATATATATGTATGTACGTATGTATGTATGTATGTAGATTCCAGAAACATTGCGGCACATAGCAATATAGCATGTTTTATATTACAGTTATTGACCTTCTGTTACTGAAGAATGTCAGAAAATGCCCTATCGATTTACAAAGCTAAAATATTACCCACAGATGCCTATCCACTATCCAATCTACACAGATGTACTAAAATGATATTCAAATCTTTCAAAATTCATCCTTGAATTATGTGACAATGATAAAATTTCTATTCTAAATTTTTGTTTTGTATTTTTTCAAACTTACAATTCTTATTATCTCTTTCACTCAATTATATCTGTAATTCACAGTTTACGCATTATAAAAACTCACAAAGAATTCTTTTACGAGGCAGATATAATATATAATAAAATAACTACCTTTTTTTTACGGAACAAAATATTTGGGATCACTGAACTGCAAAAGTGCTGGAAAAATAGTTTTGTATCTGGGAAAGAAGTGACATATCACATTCTTTTATTGAGAGTATATCTCGAAATTCTGATATTTTCTAGGAGTAAAAAAACTATTTTATAGTTCAATGCAGGTAGCGGTACGTAAGGATTTGAGGTTTATAGGAACTACCAATTGTATTTCAAAAGGAATGGATAAAATTTTACATTTCCTGTTAAGCACAGAGTCAATAATATATTTCTAAATAACAGAAAAAGCAGAATTTTATTAATTGCTTTGCATATTCCATTTACCTTTGATGTTTGTCTAAGAATAACAAATTGTTTTATTTGTAGTGTTATCGAAAATGTATGTATACTTTATAACTTTGGTTTATTTTGCTATCATTACATCATTGTTGCAAATTTTTATACTAGTTAAAATTCTAGTTTTATGTGAAAGCACAAAGGTGCAGTATTGAAATTAAATTATAAATTTAATTATGTATTTTTTATTTCATTATGGAGTATTTCCTTCAACGCCTTCCTTTTACCTCCATATAATCATCATAATATTCAAATATTATATCGTAGGATGATCGATAACATTCACCATGTACTTTACTTAGTGTTCCTATACTTTATTTTATTTCCTAACTATTGTTTGTTTATTTCTGAAAATTCACCGAACAAAATTAAAATTAATACAAATAGCAGACTACTTACTAATTTAGAAAATACTCTTCAAATAACAAATAAATTAACCACATGTTTTTAAACTTATTTCAACACTTCTCTTTCCTACTGTCAACGTATATATTTCTCAACTCTATTATACTTTCACAGTGTATTATAAAACATTAGATTAAGAAATAATTTTTCTTACTGTTATAATAAATATAAAAAATATAATACAATAACTATACTTCATTTTATGGACTAAAGCTACCATAAAGATTTGAACAGTGAACAGCAAAAGTGCAAGAGAAAAAAAATGTCATCTTAACTACAAAATAAATGGCAGATCACGTTTTTTTATTGGCGGTAACTATCGAAATAATGATAAATTCTTCGAATGAAAACGCATTTTTACTTTATGTAGAGGAAAACAGGGATCTGGCTTTTAAACTAACCTTTTTCATTGTTTCGTGAAAAGTGGATAAAGATTTTTGGCAATTTGATTGGAGGTAGAGAATATATTTTATGAAAAATATATAACTTTTTCTTGTAAGTTGTTGAATTTTTAAATCTACAATTTTAAATGCACTTCTTTGTGCCGGAATTTCTTAATATATATCACATTCATCCCATTCGCTCTTTTACAATAGGTCTCACAATTTTGCATGACACTACAGACAGGAATGGACCATGGAATTTTTCACGACTTTCTGCATATCAAGAGCAACGTGCTATCAATTTTGAATCTTCAACAACTAAATGAATTATATATTATCCAAACCAGGACCAGTGTAAACCATCATATCAGCCTCTAAGCACTCAAAATTTTGGAGTGCCAGTCTATAAAATGCAATTTGCCCCTAAACATATATATACACAATATGATCAAAAGTATCCGGACACTTTGGATGTTAGAA
The DNA here is from genome assembly GCA_951213105.1 of Amaurobius ferox. Taxonomy (NCBI): domain Eukaryota; kingdom Metazoa; phylum Arthropoda; class Arachnida; order Araneae; family Amaurobiidae; genus Amaurobius; species Amaurobius ferox. Next base: position 83,928,601 of record OX578146.1, on the reverse strand, counting down.
TGTTTTTAGAATTTCTAAACAAATACTTGGCGAAGTGTTCTGTAACTTTGGCGAAAAAACCGCATTAAAATAATTCCTCATTAAAAAACCCACATATCTGTATCTTTAAAATCAACTGAATTATGATAAAAGAAAAAATCTTACTTATGCCAATTTCCGTACCATGTGAAAGGCTGTTTCATCTGTGAAAATAGGGATCATAAACAAATTGACGTTGGAAATTGTTTAGATCAAAAATACGTTAACATGTGTCAAAATTTTTTATCACAAATGCATCTAAATAAAGTATTACACAGACAGAGATCATATAAAGCAGTGGTACTCACTACGTGGTTGGGGCATATAATTAAAATATGCATACATTGATAGAAGATCACTAATATAAAGGGAAAATTTTCGTTACAAATACTAGAAATACAATTCACAAAACGTTATTCACAAAGCATTCTCAAAATGTTTTCCTTCAAGTCCAATACATAACTGAACTCTTCTAATAATGCTTCTGTAAATATTTTGGAGTTCTTCACCACTAATATTGTTGCATGCATTAATTATCTTTTGTTTAATGTCAATTGCGTTTAGTGAACGAGTATTATAAACTAGTGTTCTAAAACAACCCCATAAATAAATATCGAGAGGGGTTAAATTAGGAAATCTGGGGGGGGGGCATTCTGTGGTTCCTTTCAAACCAATCCACTGTTTATCAAAGCTTCCGTTGAGCCAGTTTGTCGCAATTATAGCTTGGTGTGCAGGTGCGCCATCTTGTTGAAAATACATGTTTTTTCGAAGCGATAATGTTGTCGTCTCCATAACATCCGTTACAGGACCGTTTAAAATAAGCTGCATGTATTTTTCAGCTGTAAGAGTCACTTCATGAAACACAGGACCAATCAGTTTTTCATTCAAAATTCCTCACCATACAGACACAGAAAACTTTCTCTGGTGATGTTTTATGGACAAAAAGTGGTTTCGCATTATCCCAATGATGATATTTGTGAGTATTGATTGCTCCATCTTCCGTAAACAAACATTCATCAGTCCACAGAATGTTCTTAACAAAGTTCGAATTGATGTCTTGTTGGATTAACAACCAGTTGCAGAATGCTACATGCCGGTCAAAATCGGAGGGATGAAATGCCTCCGTAATGTCCATGAATACAAAATGGATGCCAATGGTATTTTCCAAGTGTTCTAGCAATTGACATCCTAGGTAGCCTCAAAGTTTCGCTTGCTTTTCGAATGCTTGTTCGTGAGTTGAAAGAAAAACATGCGATGATGTCCGTTTCATGGTCCTCCGTGTACAAACGATTTCTTCCAGGGCCAGGTCTTGAATGAAATGAACCGGTAGTTCTTAATCTCCTCATCATCCGATAAACAAATGTAAGTGAAATTTTAGGCAAGTTTGGATATCGCCGACCAAAATCCCGAGAAGTTTCTGCAGTATTTTTATTACATAGAGCATAAATCATTCTTAATTCGAGAAGTTCATTAGTTGTTACAAATACCGTAATGCACAACCAGTTACGTGTTCTTAATTCGTCAATTCAGAACTAAACATGCTGACGATTCACTGAATGATTTCTAATCTTCTTTATTTTGGTGTAATATTAAAAAAAATTAGTTGTATTGAATAGAAATAATACTGGGAATAAATACGTAAATTAAAAAATAAATCGTTCGCATTTCATTCTTCAGTTTTTTTAAATTACTTTACTATAAACATTTGAAACGCCTAAATTAGAGTTAAAGGAAAGAAAAAATCGTCTGCGAGTTCTTTTCTTCGTTTTGAAAAATTATATTAAATTTCACAATCAATTACATACTTGCATTTATTTACTTATTTATTTTAATTGTTTCAAATAAAAAATGGCATGTCTCAATGTGAAAAGTACTTAAGAATCCGTGATTGCATCGTGAGCCTACGCGGAATTCACAAAAATGTCTCCTATGTATTATCATCCAGTTTTATCTTTTTTGTGATACGTCACAAATTTATATTTCTAATATGATATAGGGTTCGCATTCACAATGTCCAATTTTCAGTTAAATATAACTCGCTCAATTTAGAGATACAGATATGCGGTTCTTTTTAATGATCTTGTTGCATTAAAAATTAAAAATTTTTTGATTGACGAAATTTGTCTAAGCGGGTCGTGTAAAATTTTAAAAAGTGTAGCTTTTTGAAAATTAATGGCAGGATGGGAAGACTATTTCATTAACGTAGTCTTATTTCCTACCTTTCTTTCAACATTTTTGCAATTTACATTGCCCACTTATCTCCAACAGGTAAAGAATTAAAACGCATTTCAATCATTTTGGGACACCCTGTATATATATATATATATATATATATATATATATATATATATATATATATATATATATATATATATATATATATATATATATATATATATATATATATATATATATATATATATATATATATATATGTATGTATGTATATATATATATATATATATATATATATATATATATGTATATATATATATATATATATATATGTATATATATATATATATATATAATATATAATATATATTTATATTGTACACACTTGTTTACCTTCTTAAATGGGTCCCTGTTAAAGAACCCTTTGAAGCAGTTAAGCAAGTGGGAAACAGATAAACAGGTGCATAAAATAACCTTGTTAAAACTACAGTGCCTAAAATACCTAATGTCGCTTTCATGAGAGAGAAGTGTTCAGAAACTGGTTCCAATAATTTAGGAGACATCCGGTAAATATAGGGAGCAAGAAAGTGTAAAGCCATCTGTTGTCATCAATTGAATTCATCGATTAAACTTCTCGTTTATAGTTAAATTTTGCTAGTTCATAATTTGATTTTTATTAATCGTTTTAGTACCGTTATTTGTTTAATTTCTCAATTGTTTTTATCTGATTACTTTGTTAATCAGATTAATTTATCACATTCTTGGTTTTGTTGTCAGAAAAATTTAGAGCAGAATTAAGTGTGCTGAATGTGAAATGCAGATGGAAGATCATGGAAACTCTCTGACAAATGAATGTTCATCATTCACAAAAGCATTTAATGATGAAGGTCGTATGTACTCCTCAATAAATGTATTTAATTTTTTTTTAAATTTAGAGTACAAATTTAAATCTTATATAAATTTACTTCACAGAGATAGTATAAGTGACTTATTTAACACTTTATCTTATATATATATATATATATATATATATATATATATATATATATATATATATATATATATATATATATATATATATATATATATATATATACATATATATATATATATATATATATATATATATATATATATATATATATATATATATATATATATATATATATATATATATATATATATATATGTACAGGGTTAGCAAGAAATAAGTTTCCCACTTCAGAGGGCTCTTGAATGCGTTCTATTGGTCCAAATGAGATAAAATTTGAGATACTGATAATTCAAATGATGCGCTTGGCATTTATTAAATCAAAAGTTTTAGTATCAACATTCACCTATAGATGGCGCTATAAAACAAATGGTATTTATTTGCATATATTGAAAATGTGAAATATTATTTGCGTTACAGCGCATGCCTAGTAGCATTATTCTTTGGCTAAAAAGAAGGCGGATTCTGCACGAGCATTAGTTACTTCTCAGCACATCATGCCAACGTTGCCAGAAAAAGTGCTACTGGTGAAATTGTTCTACCAGAACCAGCTGAACTCCGTTGCAACTGTAAAAGAATTCCGTCGTATGAAGCAGATACTACGAAAGGTCCAATGCCTCCATGTGCCCTGCGCAAGATGATAAAGAAATTTGAAGCAACTTGGCTTTCTTCCAGGTAGAGGACGAAAACCAATCCAGTCTTTTAGCGTCGAAAATGTGGCTACCGCGGTCATTGAAGCCAGCAGTCATTCGCCGCATGGTAGTGGGAGTGTGCCAGTTGTTTCCCGTGTATTGGATATGCCGTATTCCACTGTACGAAAAATCTTACGGCAGATTTTGAATTTTTATCCCTACAAAATCAAGCCTGTGCACCTATTGCAGGACGGAGACTCAGAGGTTCGTAAAACTTTTGCACTTCAGTTCCTTGCTCGAATGGTGGTTGATGGCAGTTGACCATGGAATATCCTGTGGACTGACGAAGCCCACTTTTGCCTCAATGGTCAAGTTAACACCCACAATTGTCGAATTTGGGCAGCGGAAAACCCTCACGCTATCCAGGAACGACCCTTGAATCCTGAAAAAGTGACAGTATAGTGTGGTTTTACGGCTACCTTTATCATTGGACCGCATTTTTTTGAAGAGGTAACTGCAACTGGAATCAAAACCTGTTCCGTCACAGGATAACGGCACCGTGATATGCTAAGGGATTTTGTAATCCCACAACTTCAACAGCGTAGATGCCTTCAGGACATCATTTTCATGCAGGATAGCGCACCTCCTCACATTGAACGCAGTGCACAGCATTTCACAGCTGAACGGGTGATCAGCCGGCATTTTCCAACAGCATGGCCTCCTCGTTCGCCGGATATCACCCATTGCGATTTTTGGTTGTGGGGTTTCTTTAAGGACAATATCTACCGTAAAAGGCCAGCATCAGTGCCAGATCAGAAGGAAAACATTCGGCGCCATGTTCTTGATATTCCGGCAGACTCACTCCGGTCAGCTGCGGAAAATATGGTTCTGTGATTAGAGCACATTGTTGAACATGAAGGTGGGCATATTGAGCAGTTTTAATGCTACTTTTTTAATATTATTTAACATTTATAAAGCCTATTAAATGTTGTTATGTGTATTACAGCGCCACCTATCGGCATATTTTTGTACTGAAATTTTTGATTTAATAAATATCAAGCGCATCATTTGAATTATCTGCATTTCAAATTTTATCTCATTTGGACCAATAGAACGCATTCTAGAGCACTCTGAAGTGGGATACTTATATCTTGCTAACCCTGTATATATATATATATATATATATATATATATATATATATATATATATACAGGGTATATATATATATATGTTGCCAATTGACTAGTTGGAATCTTTTCCTTCACTGTAACTTCGTGCTTTTAATTCTTATATGTGTATGGACTCTGGATCCCCTTTTCCATTAGGGAAGTCCTATGATTCTTATATAGTTTCTCTTTTGATTTTATGGATTTGATTTTCCCTTAGGATTCTGTTTTTCCTGTGCGCACGGATTGGAGCTGCTTCGGGAGATTGGTTGTTTCTGGGAGTGTTTCCCGGGAATAAAAGCACGCTTTAACCAGGTATAGGGGTCACAATCCCCCTAGACATTACTGATACCCCGTTTGCACTCCTTTATTTGTTTCTGTTGTTCCTTGTGTTTCATAATATCCCTTGTACATTTCCTAGATCTTTCTTTTGTAATATATATATATATATATATATATATAGATATATATATATATTTATATGTATGTATATATTTTTAAATTTAGAGTACAAATTTAAAAGTTATATAAATTTACTTCACAGAGATAGTATAAGTGACTTATTTAACACTTTATCATATATATATATATCTTTTTTCATTTTTTCATTTTTTGATGCCTGTAGTCTGAGTTTAAGCATTTATAGTAATGTACTATTGCTTAATCTGAAACAGGCATTTGTTTGGGTTAATTAGAGTTAAATACTCAGACCTGAAGAGGAATTTAATTCTGATTAATCATCGAATTTGGGAAGGTTCTGTTCTTTTCTCTTATCGGCATTATGGCCGTGAATTTGCTTCTATGGTGATGTTAATATTACTTGAATTGTATTTTTATTTTTTTATTTTTACATAAATCTTATTATTACATTTCAAATATTTATCCATATACTTGTCTGCTGCATTATGCGCGTATTGTATATTGGTTTCTTATTTTCTGTCTAGTTGTTTACGAGTTTCTGTGGTAACATTCATTTTTAATTAGTTAGAACTGAATTACACTAAAGTTAGCTGCATTTGCGCTGAATTGGTGTCAAATTTTAACTTCATTTTTATCTCATTATCCCTTATCTTATCATTTTAAAATGTCTGGTAATTGTAATTCCTAGGTAATAATTCTATTCTTAGCCATTGTTATTGTGATCGATCTTAGTTTTTCATATATTGAATATCTTATTGTTTTTGTGATCGTACGTAGCCTTTCATACATTGAATCTCTGAATTGTTGAACCATTAAATAAATGCATATTTATTGGAAGAATTTGAATTCTGTATTTACAGCAATGGTTGTATTATTCTTAGATTATATTAGTTCTGAAGTAAAATATTGTGTTTCATGTTGTATTGATGGATGTTAATTTGAATCAATTTATTCTGGAATAGTCAATGTGCATATGTATATTATTCCACTATCTATCCTAGTTTTGCTTATTCCTAAGCATTTATTTAATCCGGGTCTTAATGTGTCTACACATTAGTTTATATATTTTCAAAGTGTTTTAGATGATCCATTAGTTTGAAAAATAATGGTACCTTTCTTATGTTGTAATTGTGTCTCCACCTTTGTAATTGAATTAAGGTGCATTCTTGGCTAAAGAGTCTCTTTTTTTAATGCAAGTGCCTTTATTTTGGGGAAATAAAGGTTACTATCATTCCCTATTACATGATGTCTTATTATAAAAAATTAGCGACTGGCAACTGGATGCTTTCTGACATCCAAGCTCGGTATTCGAGAACTTGTTGGGGTTCTCCTAGATCGTTATCCAGCTACCAACAATATCCTTTATCCTCTATGACTATTCCATCTTCATTCGGTACATCCAGCCAGTATTCTTTATTCACTTCATATAACTTTCAATCGTACAGCCATGCATCACTAAATAACACACTTAAATTTAAATCTTGTAATTCTAATAGATGTAAAACTTGTCCGTTTGCTAATAGTAATCAGATCAATTGTAACAATAATCTTGTCTTCTGTAAAACATATAATTGTATCTACCAAATTGAATGTAAAAAATGTAATATGTCATATATAGGTCAAACCAGCAACCCTCTGCATCTCCGAATTAACGTACACAGGAATCATATAAAAAATTTTTCAAATAATGCAACTTCCTTTAATGAATCAAAATTTGAATACGAACATTTTTCTAAACATGGGTTCGACAACATTGAAATTAGTATTCTGTGTATTCAGAAAAATTACTATGACAGATTGTTTCTTGAAAATGAATTCATTTGTGCACACAAAACCATCTTTCCATATGGACTCAATCAAATATATAACCATCAAAATATAGTTAAAAAGTCCTTTAATTCTCCTAATGAAGACCATAATATTTATAATTCCTTCAACAATCATAAAAGTAAATCAAAAAGAACTAAAAGAGCAAGTAAATATAATAAAAAATTGCCATCATTATCTGAACTAAAAAATGCCATCCTTCAGCAACATGCAAATTTTAAAATTACTTTTGATTGGAAACAATGTAAAAACTGGATTTTCGCAATTAAAAAACAGCAATTAAATATGGTATATAATCTTTTTCTAAGTACTGCATTTGATAACGTTCATTTTAAACATTTATTCTATGATTTGCTCATTACCAGAAGTAAAAATCTTAATAGTTATTTGTATGTCACAGACTTAAACTTTAATGACGAATCAAAACAAAATACTAAAATAAATGAATATTGTACCTTGAATTTTACTAATTCTGTATTAAATAATCTGAAGATAAGTAATTTGTTAAAATCGGTTTCCAATTACTTTCCAGTCAAACATGTAAATCCTAAAATTGCATATAAATAAGATAAACCGCTAGGACGTTATATTTTCAACTATAATCAAATTGCCAAATCAGTAGATATTAATCAAAACTATGAATTGGATAAAGAGTCATATTGCCACTGTCATTTAGAAAAATACAAAGACTTCGTAGATAAACACCATGGGCATGTTATAACGGGAAATCTAAATATTATTAATTATGATGCACTAAGATCACTGATGTTACTGGGTACTAAGTACCGTATACCTACTAAATTTAAACATAAATTAATATGTAAAGGTTTATTTCTTGACTTAAATAAATTTATTTATAAAATCAGTTATAAATATCAAATCCCTGTAGAAGCCCTTAAACCTTGGAGAGTCTTAATAGAGCAATACTTAAATCATTATATATATAATCAGAAAATTAATAATTCATATAAATTTAATTCAATTAAAAATGATATTAAAGAAATACAAAATGATTTTGTCATTACATATGTCGATAAGGCAAGTGGAAACTACTCAATTATATGTAAATATTATTATAAAAATACCCTTCAGTCACACTTACTTAATAATCATATCTATAATTTACATAAAACTAACCTTAAAATCTTATACAATAGAATATCAGCCAAATATAAGCAAATCCATCTAAAAAATAGTTGTAATAACATTCCATATATTGTTTTAGTACCCAAGTTTCATAAATCCCCTGTTGCTTTTCGAACCATTACCAGTGGGCATAATTCTTACATTACTAATGCTGGAAAATTATTATTAAAGATATTACATGAAGTATCCTCGTCAGATGAAATCTCAAATAATTGTCATATTGTAAAAAACAGTTTTGAAGTAGTTAAGAAATTGAAAACTCTTACTAATATTCGTAGTATTTATACCTTTGATTTCAAAGATTTGTTTAATAATATTAATATAGATGATCTGTATAGAATTATTTTAGGAATTTTTGAAAAATATAATATCAACCTAAAATATTCAAATTTTCTTTTTAAAAAATTGCTTAACTTCACTCTTTATGAGAATTATATTCAACATGGTGGTACTATTTTTAAACAACAGGTTGGTATCCCACAAGGGGGGGTGTGCCTCATCTTTGTTAGCTAATCTGTATTTATTCTTCTATGAAAAAAACATTAATCCAAGCTTGCATAATATGCACATGTTTAGATATATAGATGACATTTTATGTGTATCCCCAAATAATAATATCCCTATAGTATTAAACTTTTATCCAAATAATTTACAATTAAATGCAAGTAATAATGACACAAATGTTGCAAACTTTTTGGATTTAAATTTAAATTTACAAAATTGTAATATGGTTATAAACTTGCATGATAAAAGACAGGATTTTAAATTTAATACATCAAAAATTCAACATTTTGACTCTTGTCTGCATATATCTGTATTTAGAAATATTATAATAAACCAGGCTCTTAGAATCAATAAAATTTGTGATGAATATTATAAATTAGCGCACTTTAAGGAATTATTGAGTACAGCGACTAATAATGCATATTCCCCCAATTTTGTTATTAAAATTATCAACTCAGTGTATCAAATTTCACTCGATAACATCTTAGAAAACATTCCCATTTATAGTGACTAACATACAGGAGAGAGAGAGAGAGAGAGAGAGAGAGAGTGGGAAAAAAAAAATATATATATATATATATATATGTGTATATGTGTATGTATATGTATATATATATATATATATATATATATGTATATGTGTGTATATGTGTATATATATGTTTGTATGTTATATATAATTATTTTTTAATTATATAAATAAATAAAAATGAAAAATAATAAACAAAGTCAAAAACATTAGAAAAATCAAAAAATCGGAAAATTAGATGCATTAACATTAATGTTTTGAATTTTATTTTCGCAAAAAAATGTAACTTTTGTCAGTATTGAAACTACGTTTTGTGCGCCCTTATAATGGTGTATAGTGGCATTCTCGATTATCCAGTTTTCCTATGAATTCTTGTTTAGTAGGAATTTTCATCTTTGATTCATATTCATATTCAGTTCTGCATGTTTGGGAAGTTGTATTCTGAATTGCTTGTCCAGTCTTCAGCTTAGACTCACTGGACGGGTTTGGGAGTATTTCCGTGAACGTTCGTACTACCTCCCTGGTAGAATTTCGACTTGTTCATTCCGGTGCTTCTAGATTAAGTTGTTGAGGTTGATCGTGTATACACGTGGTCGAAGAGGAATGATTCATGCCGCATGGTAATACAATTTTCTTAATGTATCCTTTTTTCATTTTTTCATTTTTTGATGCCTGTAGTCTGAGTTTAAGCATTTATAGTAATGTACTATTGCTTAATCTGAAACAGGCATTTGTTTGGGTTAATTAGAGTTAAATACTCAGACCTGAAGAGGAATTTAATTCTGATTAATCATCGAATTTGGGAAGGTTCTGTTCTTTTCTCTTATCGGCATTATGGCCGTGAATTTGCTTCTATGGTGATGTTAATATTACTTGAATTGTATTTTTATTTTTTTATTTTTACATAATTCTTATTATTACATTTCAAATATATATATATATATATATATATATATATATATATATATATACATATATATACTTATATATATATAAATATATATATATATATATATATATATATATATATGTACGTATGTATGTATGTATGTAGATTCCAGAAACATTGCGGCACATAGCAATATAGCATGTTTTATATTACAGTTATTGACCTTCTGTTACTGAAGAATGTCAGAAAATGCCCTATCGATTTACAAAGCTAAAATATTACCCACAGATGCCTATCCACTATCCAATCTATACAGATGTACTAAAATGATATTCTAATCTTTCAAAATTCATCCTTGAATTATGTGACAATGATAAAATTTCTATTCTAAATTTTTGTTTTGTATTTTTTCAAACTTACAATTCTTATTATCTCTTTCACTCAATTATATCTGTAATTCACAGTTTACGCATTATAAAAACTCACAAAGAATTCTTTTACGAAGCAGATATAATATATAATAAAATAACTACCTTTTTTTTACGGAACAAAATATTTGGGATCACTGAACTGCAAAAGTGCTGGAAAAATAGTTTTGTATCTGGGAAAGAAGTGACATATCACATTCTTTTATTGAGAGTATATCTCGAAATTCTGATATTTTCTAGGAGTAAAAAAACTATTTTATAGTTCAATGCAGGTAGCGGTACGTAAGGATTTGAGGTTTATAGGAACTACCAATTGTATTTCAAAAGGAATGGATAAAATTTTACATTTCCTGTTAAGCACAGAGTCAATAATATATTTCTAAATAACAGAAAAAGCAGAATTTTATTAATTGCTTTGCATATTCCATTTACCTTTGATGTTTGTCTAAGAATAACAAATTGTTTTATTTGTAGTGTTATCGAAAATGTATGTATACTTTATAACTTTGGTTTATTTTGCTATCATTACATCATTGTTGCAAATTTTTATACTAGTTAAAATTCTAGTTTTATGTGAAAGCACAAAGGTGCAGTATTGAAATTAAATTCTAAATTTAATTATGTATTTTTTATTTCAATGATATAGTTTTTAAAATGCAGTTTTAAGTTATTGTAATCATTGTGAATTTGATATTCAGGGTGTCCCAAAAACATTCAACTCGGCTTTTATTCCTTAAATAATGATCTTGGACATATATGATAAATTACAAAGTTACTTAAAAAAGGTACAGAATTTTATGAAATCGATTAAAATTTTCAAGGGAATTAAATTTTTAAAAATGCAAAATTTAAATTTTTATACGGCCCCCGTACAAAAATATTTCAGATGAGTAAAATGTGCCCCATACACTAATAAAGTGATGCATGAAATTTCAGCATTTTATCATAAAAAGTACCAGAGATATGAAAAGACCAAAATACTGACTTAAACTACTTTTCGATGCATCGACATGGGTTCTCAGAAGAGAAAAATCATGTCGGTAGATCGCGTTTCAGGGGTCATACACAAATTACAAAAGAAAACGATTATTACATAAATAAATAATAATTTTGCTACTAATTGATGCAAAAGTATCTACACTGTGCAGAAATAATAACTTTACACAAAGATTACAAAACTTGATCAAAATGTTTTCCATCCATGCCAAAGATACATTAAAGATAAGAGGCAATTATTATTTGCCTATGATGCATTTCTGCGTTGCGTCATTTACACTCTTGCTGTAAACAATTACATTTTAATTTGTGATTATTCCCTCAACAGCTTTGTTTAAACATATCTCTGGCACTTTTTATGATAAAATGCTGAAATTTTGTACATCACCTAATTAGTGCATGGGGCACATTTTACTCTTTGGAAATGTTTTTGTACGGGGGAGTATAAAAATTTAAATTTTGTATTTTTTCAAATTTAATTCTCAGAAAATTTTTATCGATTTCATAAAATTCTGTACCTTTTTTTACGCAACTTTGTAATTTATTATATATGTCTAAGATCAATATTTAAGGAATAAAATCCTAGGTCAATGTTTTTGGGACACTCTGTATAATTTTGGTGGAAGTCCAATGTATCTTATACTGTTATATATGACTTAAACTGTTAAATATGGCTTAAGAAATGGTTAAATATCACTTATATCGCAGCTAAATACCACGTTAAAATATTACACAGTTAAATATCAAGGTTAAATATCATGGTTAAATAATACACTGTTAAATATCACGCTTAAATATTACACAGTTAAATATCACTTTGTTTTAAACGCTTTATACACAATGTACACTTAAAATTGCATGACTAATTTGAACAATCTTGCAACTGTCTACGTTTACAAAATGAAATAGTTGATAAACACTGTTCCAATGTTAAGATTTCTTTACTACGAAGAAAAATTAAATCCTATATTTTAAGGAAACACAGAACTGGCCAAGCTAATAAACTTCTTAACAAGAAATATGACAGTCTCCAGACAGACATTTTGCTTATAGAAGACTTTCCCCGAGATATAAAGCGCACCCATTAATAAACGTCTCAATCTCTACACTGTAAAAAAAACTTGCACACAACTGTACTGCAAGAATCCAAAATCCATCTACCCGGTAGGAAGCATAAAATTTGCGTATTATATAAAGAATTTAACAAGAAAACTTTCTTTCCTCAATGTTTACAACTCTCAGGTTTAATTATATTATAATATCTTGTCGCTGTACTGTTCTTATAAAGCACAACAAGATCTCACTCTAAAAAAAAATCGATTTTGAATTGTACTTTTTTCTGAAATTTCAGACAAAAACTTTCATTTTTTATAAAAAAACAAAAATTTTGCGTATTTTTTTAAAAAAATATATTTTTTATTTCTTTATTTTTATTTTTAGCTGTTCCATAATCAACCAGCTGGAGCTTGAGTATATCGCTCATTGTTAAGTTTGATCATTGTTGAGTCGATCATTGTTGAGTCGATCATTGTTAAATCGATCTTGTAATATTTTCTTGATACGTCACAGTGTGATGTCATTATTGCTTATGTCGCCATCTTGGATGGAATAAACACCGATGTGGTAAGGGACCAGTCATCCAGGCGTCATATCGTTAACAAATACGATAAAAATATGTATGTATAACTTCGAAAAATTTATATAGAGAAATTGCGTGCTGATCGAGTATATCGATAATTGAGTATATCGCTCATTGTTAAGTTTGATCATTGTTGAGTCGATCATTGTTAAATCGATCTTGTAATATTTTCTTGATACGTCACAGTGTGATGTCATTATTGCTTATGTCGCCATCTTGGATGGAATAAACACCGATGTGGTAAGGGACCAGTCATCCAGGCGTCATATCGTTAACAAATACGATAAAAATATGTATGTATAACTTCGAAAAATTTATATAGAGAAATTGCGTGCTGATCGAGTATATCGATAATTGAGTATATCGCTCATTGTTAAGTTTGATCATTGTTGAGTCGATCATTGTTAAATCGATCTTGTAATATTTTCTTGATACGTCACAGTGTGATGTCATTATTGCTTATGTCGCCATCTTGGATGGAATAAACACCGATGTGGTAAGGGACCAGTCATCCAGGCGTCATATCGTTAACAAATACGATAAAAATATGTATGTATAACTTCGAAAAATTTATATAGAGAAATTGCGTGCTGGAGGTTAGATATAGATCCATATTTGCTTCCTAGAAGCAAGACAGCCCGGAACAACAAATAGAGCAAACTCTAACATGGGAGGGAAAGCGATATTTCCTTTCAATAGGAAGTTGATTCGTTAGTAGTTAATTCACGTGAAAATGGTCATCAACATAACAGTATATATTGTACTGATTGATACTCACAGATGTTGCACTTATATGTTGATTTGCATTCCAGTACGGGCAGGAATGTTTAAGGAATTTCAGGGTCCCCGGTTTATTTACTATTTCTGAAGTGAAAATTTTAATATCTTTCATTTATCTTCAATATCTAAACTTTCGTTGCTAAAAACGCTGTTGCTATCTCAAAAGAAGTAATATTTAAATCATTTAACTTTGATTGTTGAAATAACTGCTGCTATCTTAAAAGAGGTAATATTTAAATCGTTTAACTTTCATTGTTGGAATAACTGCTGCTGTATCAAAAGAAGTAATATTTAAATCATTTAACTTTCATTGTTGGAGTAACTGTTGCTGTCTGAAAGGAAGTGATATTTAAATCATTATCGTTTAACTTTCATTGTTGGAATAACTGTTGCTATATCAAAAGAAGTAATATTTAAATCATTTAACTTTCATTGTTGGAGTAACTGTTGCTATCTGAAAAGAAGTGATATTTAAATCATTTAACTCTCATTGTTGGAAAGGACTGCTGTCATTTCGGAAGAAAAAATATTTAAATTATAGATTTAAACAAACGGGAAACGCAATTTATCGTCACTGTATTACGAGCAAGCGGTAAAACTTGCAATTCTGAAATCAAATATGTTAAACTGTAGATGTGAACAATGGGCAGAAGCCATAACTGATGTATTAAGCCAGCGCATCGTTTTTCGAACAAATGGCAAAACAAACAGTTCTAAAATTTTACATATAAGAAATATGGGCTTAGAAATTTAATTTAGGCTAATTAAATGTTACATAATTAAATTTTGTATTTCCAATATTAACAATGATTTCATTGGTCAAACCAACTGTTCGGTGAGTGATTTATGGTTAAAATCTCAGGTCTACGTCAAAAAATATACGACTAAAAGGCTAGTTAGTTTACTTGGAGCTATTTTGACAATGATATGCCGTATGCAGCTTACTAATATTTACGCTTCAAGAGCGGGGGGAAATACCCCCCCCCCCCGAAACGAAATTTGGGGACTGAAGTTAAAGAACGGCAACGGAACCCAACACGCATATTACACCTGCGTAGCTACTGCTAGCCAGCTCCGTCGATTAGTGAGCGGAATCGAACAGGAGCGAATGCACTGAGTTCCGGGATTTGGCGAGTTTCAGCAGACATGGGGCCTAGCGGGTGAGAAATGTCGTGAAGCGAATTACGGAGTTAGTGAACGTCACCGAACGCGGGGAAGGCCCCAACGTGTGTGATATGCCTGCTGCGAAGAAATGCATGATGAAAGCGCTGCCAAAGCGAGTTCCAGTAATTAATGAACTGCAACAAACAAGAAGGGAGACCCCGAGCCCTGAAAGTTAGCTAGCATCAATGCACGAGGGACACGAAGGCATTCATGGTCACAGGCCGGGTTGAAAGAGTTCAAAAAACGAGATCAGGAGTATTAGCGAATAAGGGACGGCTCCCAACGTGCGTGATAACCTTGCGTAACAGGCGGGTCGTAAGAGCTCTCTCAGAGAGCACCAACGAGTAGGATGTGAAGCTTCCCGACTCGCGAAGACTGTTACATTTATCGAGCGTCAACGAGAAAGGGGAGAGCCCCTAGTGACTTTAAAATTAATTATATACTTTTCCATTTTTCTTCTATAAGTTCCATTGATTAAATGTTTTGAAGCAATAGTCTTTAATTTGCTTGATTGCCACAAATATGGAAAATACTAAAAAAAAAATCTGTCCAATAATTGGTATAAATACTACGTCTTAATTTATTGTTAATTAAAATAATAAGTAAAGATTCAAATGAATTGGCTTAAATGCAAACAGTTTTTATTTTCCTTTTAACATATTTATTTCCCAAAATAACATTTCAAAAATTTCCTAAATTATTTTTTATGGACTTTTTTTTTAAAACAAACAACGAACAATGAACAAGAATGAGATATACGTTTCAACTGACATGAAACTCAAGTGCACGAAAGAATAAGACATCGTACAGAAATATTTACACAGATACCTTTTCTTAATTAATGAAATATTTTTTTAAAACGATAAATTTAATTTAAGGAAAATAAACTTGAAACGATTGTTTTGAGAAACGAAATGAAATAAATTATTTTTAAAACGTAATTTATTCCACTTCCTAAAGTGAATGTGAATAAACATTCCTTAAACACAAAAGTAGAAACAAAAATATATTTTAAACTTTTTCTTTTAAATATAATTATGTTTCTAAGTACTTGGTGTAAAAATTCATCAGTTTAATCTGAGAAAATATTTAACTGAATTACTTAAACCCACTTATTTACTTAAACGCAATTATTTGCTCATTACACATTAATTCATTTAAATCGCACTTACAGAAGTAAGAATCGAAATTTTATTAAAACATGGTAAATTCGTTTTTGAAAATTCTAATTTTTCTTACTATATTTTAAACGTGTTTACATGATTGCATAATGTTGTATGAATGTACAATTTTAAATTGTAAAATTAAAAACTGATCGTCATAGATGTTTATATTTGCGTAGTACATTACTAGTTTTGCAAAAGATCTTAAATAAAAATTACTTTTAAAAAGTATAGTTAGAAGTAAAATTATTTGATCTGATAACTTTCTAAAACAAGAAAAATTTTCAATATGGTTAAATTACATGTATAGGGTCCACTTCGGCAGGAAGAACATGGAATCTTATTCCAGTGAAACTGGTTAAAAAAGAATCGGCTGGCCAGTTTGAAGATCCTACATCTATCCCCTACTGGAACAGCAAGACTTTTATAATACGGTCCGAACAGTTTAACCGTGTAGGTTAGACGCATTATGATGGGGGTCGGAAAGAGGCCAAGTTACCAATTTTCAGTTGACCCTGTGAATTATGTCGACAATCTTAACACCACGAGCACACATGATACTATGCAGGATAGTGGATAAAAAAACCAGAGAATACTGTTATGAGATGCATAAAATGTGTTTATTAATTATCCTTTTCTAAATTTCACATTCGGTAAATTCTATTTTTGTTTCGATTCAAAACTTGTTCTTAAATATTTTATTCCAAATTGATAACGCGCCAATTCTGTATTTTGGCTTCTTGATGTTTTCCCGCCTGTTTCGGTAAACCTTGGTGTTGGAATACAATCCCGCCCTTTCTACGTGTACCGCGGATGCGCATTTCGTATTGAGATGCATTGGAACTACTTTCTGCTCCGTCATGAGCGCCCGTAATCATACTAAGACGCTTCGGCGAGAATGTTCTGATCAGATTCAGTTGGCGATGTAATCTAAAATCAGTCGGACGTGTTCTTTCCCGCGGGGCAAAGAACAGAATGTTATTGTAAAAGGGTGTATCTAAAATTAAATTAATAATGAAGTAAATTGTTTAAGTCGCTTTTAAATGTAATTTCGAAGAGTCGCGAGATTTTTTTTATCATAGATTGATTATTCCGAGTTGTCTAACCGGCGCAAACCAATATCGGACTCGCCGATGTATTCAACGAATATTGTTGGATTGAATATTGTTGCTTTATATTGAATATTGTAGCTCTGTATGTAGGAAATCTATGTGTATCTTCAAGTATCACCGTCAATAATTTTGATGTCCAATACTCCTTGATGTATATGATTTGAAACATAATTATTCTTCATCAAATAAAGAAAAGGGTAAATTTAAAGGATTCGAGTCATCATTTCTTATCTTCTACCATCATCATGTAACCTCAACTCTAATCGGCGTACACAACGTATTAATATCCTCGCCACGTCAGCGTGGATCTCTCATGTTCTCCGATACCAGTGAAAAACCGCCCCCAACGATTGCGCTCCAGTTGCTTGTCGTGTAATCTTATTACAAATGCCGTTTTCAATTCTAATACAAACCGGTGGCAGGGATCGTATTACAAGATGAAGGTGGTCGTTCAAATTGGCAATTGCCCGTTGATCTGACTTCAGAGGAAGAAGATTATAGAGTCTACTTTGACGAGAACTTGAAAGCTTGTCCCTCCAAGTAAATCAATAGTGCGAGAATTAACAGGCCAGTTCGAAGATCCACCGTGTTATCCATGGCTGAGACAGTGACTTTACACATGCGTGAAATAATATAACGTATTTAAACTATTACGTATGATATAAACAGACTTTAAAATAGATAACAACTTAAAATAGTTAAATGGATAAAAAGTATTTCAACTAAAAAGACGCATATTACATTCACATTAGCCTGAGTTCTTTAAAGAGTAATATGGCCCTCATCAGAAACTTAAAACATCAGATACATTAGTACTTTTATATTCAGTCAACTCACCCACAAAATTTGCTCAAACCTGTCGACTTATTGCAGTTATTTAACTATCAATATTTGCCAGCGAATTGACTGAATATAAAGCACCAATGTAATGGTATTTAATGTCCTAAGCCTTTGATAAAGAGCATATAACTCTCCAAAGCTCTTAAGCTCGTTTGAATGTAATTTAAGTGTCATAAGTTCAAATACACTTTTTATCTACTTTAAAGTATGTTTATATTTGAGATTTGAACGTGTCACTCTGTTGCAGTTGTTACATATTGATTTCAATTATATCGTACAAACCTTGTATTCGTCTTGTGTTCATATTGCGTGAATATTTATTCAGCAATTAGGATTATTTTATTTCCGTGCTAAATTATTGCTGTACTAAAATTATTAAATGCATCATATGATCGAGTGCATAAAGTTATATAAAATATTCCCTACCATCCAGCAGTGGTCCTAAAATTTTCGACACGGTCGCCTATGCCGATTTATCATTTATTATACCACGATATATCATAAGGCATTTAAAGTTACTGAGCTTCACATATTTTAAAACTCGCTTTCAAAATATCAATATTCACATTTGCAAAATTGTACATTTTCCCAATAAATTTGTATTTATTTGCAATAAATATGCGTGCTCCTATTACTTATTTAATTAAATTAATACGTAATCTTAATTATGAATTGTGTGTGCCTGGTGTACAGTATATACTGAGGAGTCGTTTTGTATTTACGAATACTCAAATCATATCTCAAAATTTATAATAAATAATCGGAGCTTTAGAGGCAAAAACCTATAATTTTGTATATTAGATACCCAGTCATTTAAAGCAGCGTTTTCCAAATTTTTTTGGTCATGGAACCCTTTAGAAATTTAAATTGATGGTGGAACTTCAAAATGAGAAAAGTTCCTCATGTTCCATATTATGCATACAGAATTTATTCTTTTTTTTTTAATTTTTAAAAAAAATTACACGAAACTATCACCTAGTGAAACCCCTGGAATATTGTAGTGGAAACTCAGCAGTAGAACAGTTTGAAAAACGCTGCCTTAAAGTATCCTCTGAAATCAAAATCGCTTCGCTAAAAATTCTAATGTGGGTAACACATAACTTTCCTTATATATGAAATAATGAATTTACTCCTTTTACAATCAAAATATAATGTATAAGATCCATGGTGCTGAGACGTTGAATTGTACATTTGGCTATTTTCCGGATGGCAGCATGTAATACTATTTCAAAGTACCCAATTAACTTATATTTCACACAACTCTAAATTAACAATTATTAATGATGATAGCATCCTCAATAAGTGATATAGTCCTTATATTAAAATATTTTAATAATTAATTCATAAATTAGGCATCATTTTTATTAACTTTGATGATATTTTATCAATCTGGAGTGAAATCTCGCTAAGATAGCGATATCTTGCTAGGTTATTCGCTAAGTTCGCCAATGTATCACCAAGTGTTACAGATAAACGGAGAGAAGAGCATTTCTTATATACTAGAAGATACGCTCGTCATACAACGGAAATCAGAATTTTCGAAACATTACTTCCCATTTGGCGTCATTTTTATCAACTTCGAGACATTTTCGTCACTTTGGCAACATTTAAAAAGTCGCTAAGTTATCGACGTCCCGCTAAATTTCTCGCCAAGCGTTACGGACAGACGGACGGAGAAATGGGTTATTTTTACAATCTACTTTTATGTTCTTTCCAAGATATTAAAGCTTTCAGCAATTAGATTAGTCGTCATTTCATTGACTCAGCGTCACTTTCACCAATTTGGAGAATTTTTATCAATTGTGTGACATTTTCATAATTTTTGCAACATTTAAAAAGTCACCAAGTTGGAGATTCCGAAAAGATCGTCACCAAAATTTTATCCAAACGTTACAGACGGAAAAATAGGATATTGAATTTTCATCGATTAGTCGTCATTTTCATTGATTTAGCGTCATTTTTATCAATTTGGCGACATTTCCGTTAATTTGGCAATATTTAAAAAAAAAATCGCCAAGTTGGCGGCATTGTACCCAATTCGTCGCCAAAATCTCGCCAAGCGTTATGCACGGAGAAATAAGTTATTCTTATAGAAGATAAATGACTATTGGCGTCCCACTACAAAAGTATTACCCAAAGTAGATTTTCTCTTGAATGAAACGAGCTAGGTTCACGAGAATGATATCACCAAATTTATCACATGATATTACATATGAAAAGTTCTCAATAATGAATTTTTTTTTTATTTTATGCGGTTTTATGATAAATTTATTTGAAAAATGTGCAATATCTTGGGACCGGTTCAGGCTAGCGTTCTAAATTTTATGTCAATCGTTTACTAATGAAAAATTACATAAGAAATGACTATTTGCTAAACTTTATTACAGGCTTTGATTTTTTGATAATTTTTTCAATATTTCACTCGAAAATTTAGTTGGATTCGAAACATTAGATTACGTTTAAAAACAATAGGCTTCCAGTATTCACGGATTGTAATTTTTGAACCAAAATTCATTCGAATCGCTGCATTCGATCGTGAGATATCGACTGTACAGGCTCACTGACAGACACACACACAGATATCACCTCAAAAACGTTTAATTCATTTTCAGAGATGCTTGAAACGTGCTCTCACATCGAAACTCGAATTCGAATTTTTGACCCCGTCACAATACTTTCCTTATACATTATACTATATGCATATAAGGAAAATAAAAAACGGATTTTAAATAAACTGTTATTGAAATAAAGATCCCCCATCTGACAGCCTCTGTGCAATGCTAAGCGCGACTGCTCAATTCCAAAAATTATCATTCATATATAAAATATATTTATACCCAACCATACTAGTAGCAAAATACAATTCTTATCATTACTCATTGTATACAGTGAGAAAAATACTTTAAATTATTATTTTTCTCTTTAAATTGCATTTATAAATTTCTAATATGGAAAAAAAAATCTTAAAATCACACAACTGTACATTACATACGGGTATTTATGCAAAACAATAATTTTCATCATAACTGCAAGATAAAAGTTAAAAAAGAATACTTAATCACTTGATTTACGTTTTGCCTTCGGTGAATTATAAACTTCACTCAACACTTGGCTCTCTTTCAACAATGTCACCTGCTATCAGAAGTTCCTTTGGGATAAAACTTATTATCAGCCTTTAGGTAGTCACCTAAAAAGTATTCAAACATTAATTATTTTTTCCATATATATACTGCAAGGTATAGGGAAAGTACTGTGAAGAGGTCGAAAATTCGCATTCGAGTTCTCGACAGACGAGAACGTTTCAAGGATCCCTGAACTCGAATCAAACGTTTTTGAGGTGTCTATATGTATGTGTGTATGTGTGTGCATGTACCTATGAGTTTGTGGATACGATATCTCACGAACGACTGGAGCATTTCGAATGTAATTCGGTATGATTATTACAATATGCAAATACCAGAACCCTGTTGATTTTAAACGCGATCGAACGTTTGAAAGACCCTTAAAGTTTTGAATGAATCCTTGAAAAAATCATAAAAAATATCAGGGCATTCATAATGATTAACGCTCCATTCATATATGAGATATCTCTTCCATATATTCACCGACACACACACATACATACATACTTACACACTTGCACACACACATGCTTACGTACACGCACACAAACATACATGCAAATATCATCTCAAAAACGTTCGATTCAAGTTCAGAGATGTTTGAAGCGTGCTCTGCCATTGAAAACTCGAATTCGAATTTCCGACCCCGTTTTAATACTTTTCTTATACATTATACTATGTATATAGGGAAAGTAAAAATTTGATACTTAATTTGTAAGGACTATAATTTTTCCTGTTTTTGACAGAAAAATACTAGTCAAATATATAAATATTTATTGACTAAAGTTGTGCGTAAATTTAAAAGGCAATTGTAATAAATATATCATTGTCATGTCGCAATTCTGCGCCATGAGCCTTTTTGTATTTTCTGCGAGAGAAACATCCTTCTCTCCGTTCGTGCCAGTACAGTGTTTTTACTAACACTTGTTTCCATTGAAATTACATTAAAAAGCGCATTTCGTCGAGAAAGCGTTGGATTGTCTAGACTTAGTGTCGGGCCGTGGAGCGTGACGTATTGGATGTGAAGTTGCTATGTGAGCGCGCCGTCCAATCAGGAAGAGGCGCATTTTTGCGAAAGAGAACTTGCGTGGGCTCAGAGGACCCATTTTTCGCTCTCTTGGTGCTGGAACATTTCGACTGAAAGGTCGCATCGAAAGTTTTGTCTAATTTTTAGACAAAAGGCTTTGGCCAAAATGGCTTGCCGTTCATCTGGAGCTGAAGAAGAGGAGCCTGGAACCTTTCATTAATTATCCTGATGCAAATCTATTCTAAATTATATTTTTTTTTCATTCCAGGAACATTCCGATGACGACTCTGGAAATTGAGAGCGTAGAATGACGGTTTTGTTCAATTCGAGGCATTGTATACGGAAGTTCGGGTTCTAAAGATTTTGGAATCTACGTTGGTTTCGCCCTGTGAACTTTTTGAATTACCAGCTAAAAACCCGTGATATTTTGATGCGAAACGGAGCTCCAAAATTTTGTTAATCTTGTATCAAGGTAAATTTTCTTTTTCCGGAAACAATGTTTCCGAAATGGCACTGGCATGATGAAATTAAATTTAATAACAAAAATGGCTCATATTAAAATATTTAAAGTTAAATTTGGAAAGATTTAAGATCGTATGATTATAAATACATGGAATACTTGTTATGCAACATATATATTTTTACCAGAGCACTGTTAAATGTGTCTAATAAGTGAAGCTCTGAAGTTTTATTTATAATTGAAAGTTAAAATGCAAATGTTGAATTCTTTGAAAAATCTAAAAATAAATCAATATTTAAGTTTGTGTTAAAATGAGCCTGTTTATTTGTGTCTGCATATTTTACTTTACTCATTGTACATCATTTAGGATTAATTCTCCTAAACTGGGAACTCCTTTAAATCTTGAACCTGGTGTTATTGCTGATACATTTTTGATGGTAAACATGCTAAATTTATGTCTCTTGGGCATTTTGAAATTAAGTTCACAAGTTGTGGGTGGTGGAGTCAGTAGGTGCTGTTTGTACTGACCCAGCTCCCACAAATTGGTGCCGTATCCCTTCCCAGAGTATTACAGTGAGTGAAGTATAAATTTATGAAAAAGTGCAAATTTTTTTTATTGTGATTATATATTGCAGTAATAACATGTCGAAGTAAGTGGAAAATTATTTTGTGGTGCAAAATATTTGAGTTTAATGGGCATGAAAATTTTTGTTTATGTGTCATAAAGTTGAAAGTGCAAAAAGCACAGAAGCCCATATGCACCTGATTATATGTGTAATTGAAAAATATTTGTTGCATATATTTCTCAAATTCATATGTCATACACACAAAATTTTATGTGGAAAAAGTAAATTTAAAAATTTCAAGAACACATACATTAACTTAAGTGCACACATATTGGTCTCTTGTTGCTGTGCTAATGCAAATATATTAAAAAGAAAAGGAAAAATTTTTTTTTCTTTGACATGTTTCACATACAATTGGTTGCTCACCTATGTTGACAGAGGTGATTAGTCGTCCAACACTAACTTGACTCGACTCTGTATTATCAATACAAGCTTGAGTTGACAGATTCACATACACTGATTGTATATCAGAATTACTGGCATTTATCACATACAAATATCATAATCAGTGGCCACAGTCATCAGCGTTTTGGGCTTACTGATAGTTATAAAAATCAGAGTTGTTGGCACATTCACATACAATATTGTTGTTTTTCCTACTATTACTTGGCTGGACACTGCATTATCACACAGAATTCAGTGGGTGTTTTCTGACATTATCTTCACATACAAATTATTTTGCTGGTTGCAAAAGTGCTGGCAACTTCACAAATATTGTGTTTCTGACTTGCTCTTCACAAGAACTGTGTTACTCAATGGATCAAGTCAGATTCTCTTGTTGATCACATATTGGTGAAAGTGAAATCATTTTTCCACAATAAACTGTGTTTCGTGATAAATTTGAATCTATTTGGTGAAAAACCTTGTGGAAAAAAAAAAAAAAAGAAATGCCTAAATCTAGAAATACGAGAGCAAGCAGGAGTAGTGACTCCTCTACACAACCTGGTTCACGAAACCG
Source organism: Amaurobius ferox (assembly GCA_951213105.1). Classification (NCBI taxonomy): domain Eukaryota; kingdom Metazoa; phylum Arthropoda; class Arachnida; order Araneae; family Amaurobiidae; genus Amaurobius; species Amaurobius ferox. Next base: position 83,903,988 of record OX578146.1, on the reverse strand, counting down.
TGTGCCTTCGGTGTCTCCGCCACGACTTTCTCCAAATTCTGGCAGATCAGCTTCCGCTGTCAGAGACTCTAACAAAGTGAAGGTCGGAATTGGATCACAGTTCCTTGGATCCATTCCAAGTTTTGCTGGCAATGCAAATGAATCTTTTCACGAATTTTTGGAGAAATTTCTTCTGGTTGCTGAACATGCCGAGTGGTCTAATAAAGACAGAATTTTCGTTCTGAAGTTGAAATTATCTGGTCGTGCAGAAAGACTGATAAAATCCATCCCGAAACTAAACCAAAGCACGAATTTTTCAGAATTAGTGAATACACTCAAGGACAATTTTATGAAAAAAGAAAATATTGCCAAAAATGTCGCTTCCCTGGTAAACTGTAAACAAATGACAGGGGAAAGTGTTCGTGATTATGCAAATCGAATAGAGGCTGAATCGTATGTTGCCTTTCCGCAAGATGTTGTGTCTGATAATGAAGATTCCTTGAGAACTGCTATTTTGCTCAACTCTTTTAAAAAGGGGTTAAAAAGCCTTTTTAGAAAAGCCGTCTTATCTGCAAATCCACAGTCATTTGAAGCTGCGAAAGAAATAGCCATTCTGGAAGAAGAAGTACAGAATGAAGAGCTGGAAGAAATGACAGAGGACATAAATACAGTGAGAATTGAAAAAGACACTAAACAGGAAATTGAAGAGTTGAAGAATGAATTAAATTTAAAGAAGAAAGAATTTGAGAAATTAAGAAGAAAATTTAGTGAAAATTCAGAGAAAAGGAAGAAAAGACTGAATGAAATAAGAGAAGATCTGGAAAAGAGCAATTCCAGTTTTGAAGATTCCTTCATGGATACGCCCTCTACAAGCAGATACAATGAAAATGAATTGGAAGAGGAAGATTGGGAAGATATTCCAGTAAAGAAGAAACATAAACCATCAACATCTTTCAGAACTTCTACACCATCCAAAAGATCTGAAAGTAGAAACCGTTTCAGTCAAAGAAGAATTCCAGTTGCCTCACAGGAAGAAGAGTGGTACGTTAAAAGTCCATATCAAAATTATTCTCCAAGAAAAAATTCCTTATTCTTTAGAAGACCTTTTCGTAACAGTTCATATAGAAATTCAATTTTCCACAGAAGATATTTTTCAAATTTTAGAAATTCCTTTGATAATTATAAATCACAAAACTTCAATAATTTTGGATATAGAAGAAATAACAGATACTTTAATAGTAGATTTGGTAATAGAAGACAATTCGGAAGACAGAATTTCAGAAGACAAAATTTTCAATCTCCATTAGTTAATAGACGAAATTCTGAAGTTAGTTACATGACTGAAAGCGAGACTCCTTGCCAAAACAATTTTCCTATTATTCAGGTTTTTGTTGAAGATGTCACACTAAATGCCTTAATCGACACTGGAAGTTCTATAAACATTATCTATAGTGATGCTTTACACAAAATCAATCCGAGAAAAGTACAATTAAAGCATACATCCACTATTCTGAGAGGAATTGGAAGTCAAAATATTTTAGTTGAGAGAAAAGCTTCTTTTCCCATGATCATTGGAAATGAAAGAGATGTGATTGAATGCTGCATTTTAAATACACCTGCCCCAGGAAGGTACAACATGATTTTAGGAAGTACATTTTTACATGAGAAACAAGTGACAATTACTTATAGACATAAACGTGTGAATTTTTTGTACTGTAGTATTCCCTTTACTGAATTTACCGAATCACAAAGCTTTACTGTGATTTCTGATTATGTACAATTTAAACCAGACGAGAGTTATGCAATAAGCCATGATTTTGACAGAAGAAATTACAATTTTACAAATGATGTAGATTATAGATTCAAAGACACAAATTTTTCAAGAAATTATGAAAATAGATGTAATAATGGATATTTATTTGAACAAAACAATTTTCACAATGAATTTAGAGACGTTGATTTTAGAGATTTTGATGCAAATGGAAATGAAAGGTCAAATTATGAATGTGAAAATGATTTATATGAAAGACAGATGAATGACAATGTATATACAGACAGATTTTTGACAAAAGACAATACCAGTAACAATGAAATATCTCAGACAGATTGTGATAAACATGATGAAGGAAGTTCACAACAAAATCAGGCAATAGGGATTGCCAAAGCTTTCAACAAATGTGTTCTAAAACCATTTTCGGAAACTTTTATTAAATTAAAAAGAAATTGCAAAATTGAAAAAGACACGACAATTTTGCTTGAACCTATCAATAATAAAGAATTTTCTGCAAACAAAATTTTTGTAGCCAGAAGTATCCACAAAATTCCTGAAAATGACTTTTTGTATGCTAAAGTTGCAAACCCATCTGAAAAAATTGTTTACATTAACAAAGGAATGAAATTGGGAACTTTCGAAAACATCCATGAATCTGAAATTGACATAAATAATAGAGTTGACATTGAAAACTGTATTGAAGAAAATGAAACATTTGATGCATGGGGAGGAGATTTTGATCTTAAACATATGAACTATGCACAAAAATCTTTGCTTTTAAAATTACTAAGTAAATATAAACATGTTTTTGCTAAAAATATGAAAGAATTGTCTGGATGCGACACTATTTTGCACGAAATTAATCTTGAATCTAACATACCTGTTAGACAGAAGCCATACCGCATTCCACACAATTTACAGAAAGAACTTTCACGCCAGGTAAACGAACTCCTTGATGCAAAAATCATTCAGCGCAGTACATCACCTTACAATACTCCAGTGCTTTTTGTTAAGAAACCTGATGGAAGTTACCGTTTGGTAGCGGATTTTCGAAAGCTCAATAAGATCACTATTGTTGAGAATTATCCTATTCCGAACATATCGGAATTAATCGATAACTTGTCTGGAGCCTTGTATTTTTCTACCCTGGACCTAACCAGTGGATTTTACCAATTGTGTTTACATCCTGATGATTATCCGAAGACTTCTTTTTCAACACCTGATGGCCACTTTGAATGGACCAGAACCCCATTTGGTCTTAAGAATGCGCCTGCATCCTTTCAGAGACTCATGTCTCTGGTGCTGGCTGGCATATCTGGAATTTACATAGATGATATTATAGTTGCTTCAAGAACATTCGAAGAACATTTGAAAAAACTAGAAGAGATTTTTGTAAGATTAAGTAAACATGGTCTTAAATTGAAACCAAGCAAATGCCATTTTTTCAGAAAAACAATTAAGTATCTTGGATTTTTGGTATCAAATGGAAAAGTACAACCTGATACTCATAATTTGGAAGTTGTAGAGAAATTCAAAATTCCTAAATCAATTAAGAATGTGAGACAATTTCTTGGACTCACTGGATTCTATAGAAAATTCATAAAAGACTATGCAGAACTGACTTTGCCATTAACAGAATTATTGAAAACTAAGAATAATGAAAGTAAAAAGAAATTTATTTGGACTAATGAAGCTCAAAAATCTTTTGAAATTTTAAAAGGAAAACTTCTATCAAAACCTATTTTGACCCTTCCAGATTTTAGAAAACCATTTATTTTACATACAGACGCATCAAATCACTCTTTAGGTAGCTATTTGTCTCAAGAAGATGAGAATAAAATTTTGCATCCAATATCTTACGCAAGCAGAAAGCTTAGTGAAGCAGAATGTAAATACAGTGTTGTCGAAAGAGAAGCATTAGCTGTTGTTTGGGCTACTAACTATTATAAACATTATTTAATTGGAAAACCTTTCACAATTTTTTGTGACCAGAAGTCACTAACATTCGTATTTAAATTAAAAGATCCTACATCTAGATTGGCTAGATGGATTGCATCCTTATCACAATTTGATTATCAAATAGTACATAAACCAGGAAAAGCAAATGTTGTTGCTGATTATATGTCAAGAAATGTAGATGAATGTACAAATACTATTAACAATATTCCACAAAGATTCGTGTCACAATATAAAGTTATAAATCAAAATGTTAATCAAAATTTTCCAAGTGTAAATCAAAATTCTCAAAGTTCTAATAATGTAAACAATACTAATAGTAGCAATAGAAGAGAATCAGAAATCAATTTGAATCCAGCAAATACAAATGAAGAAAATGAAATTTGTGCTGTTAATAATAATGAAAGTGAAATGCAAAATGAAAATAACATACAAATTGGTCAATTGGAACAAACATTTACTTGTCCTACCTTGCTCATAAGAATTAAGAATGCTCAGAAATCTGACCCAAGGTGCAATAAAATTATAGATCTCTTAGATAAAAATATAAAACCTTACCCACAAACTTTGGTATTTTTTAGAAAAGATGATATTCTGTGGTGTACTCACAAACACCCAAAGCGTAGACATCAAGAACAAGAAAGAGTTGTTGTTCCGCAAGAACTTGTGTCTGAAATTTTATGGTTACATCATGACTGTCCCACTTATGCACATTGTGGATTTAGAAGAACTTTAGCTTCTGTAAGTAGAAAATATTTTTGGCAGGGAATGTATTCCCAAACACAAAATTATGTTTCATCTTGTGAAATTTGTGTGGTAAATCGTGGCTTTAGAAATAACAAAGCACCCATTCAAAGATTTTCGAAGTCCACATATCCATTTGAGCGTATCGCCATGGATTGTGTCGGACCATTACCTATATCAAGATTTGGAAATAAATTCATATTGGTCATAACTGACTATTTTACAAGATGGCCTGAAGCATATCCCTTGGCCTCAATAAAAACTGAAGACATTCTAAGTTGCTTAGAGCACTACATGGCTCAGCATGGTATACCTAAATTCATCGTCTCGGATCAAGGGACGAATTTTGTTTCTAGAACAGCAAGATGCTTTTATAAGAAATTAGGAATAATAAAGAATACTACTACTGCCTACATGCCATCTGTAGACGGTTGTGTTGAAAGATTAAATGGTACCTTGATCAGATCCTTGAAAAATATTGCATATAACGATAAAGATAATTGGGACAATCTGATACATTTTGCTTTATTAGCACATAGAAATGCCATACATGCTTCTACGGGTGAATCGCCTGCTTATTTACTCTATGGTAGAGATTTAACAGTTCCAAATACTTTGATCACTGGATTTAAACCTCCGACATATGAATCAACATATGATTATGGAGAAGACATGAGATTCAGACTTAAAAGAACATATGATGTAGTAAAAAGTAACTTGGAAAAAGCTGAAAATTCACAAATTTTACAACAACATAAGAAAGCAAAGATGCCCAATATTAAGGTTGGTGATTTAGTGTATCTTTACACTCCCTTTTTGCCTCAAGGCCAGTCAAGAAAACTGAGCTCTTTTAATAAAGGTCCTTTTAAAGTGATAAAACAAACATCTGCAGTGAATTTCTTAATCAGACATGTAATGAATCCCAAAAATGAACAACTGGTTCATGTGAACAGACTGATTCTTTTACCTCCAAGAAGAGAGGAATTGCAAAAATTTTCAAAACAAACTCATGAAAGTCAAAAATTGAACTCTAAGACAAATAAACTTACTCCTGTGATCACCGCTGAGAAAGACTCTGTGAAACTAAAATCTTGTTTAACAAGATCTGGAGATAAATCTCAAAACAAAAAAACTGTGAAACGAGTAAGATTTAATTTGCCAAATAAAAGGGTAAATGAAAATGCTGTTCATACTAGATCTAATGGTCGTACAAATCAAAGACAACAATATGTTCAGGGAAATAATTCAAATAACTTTGATAATAGAGGAAATGGAAGAATCATTTACAACAATAACTTTAGAAATAGTTATACACCACACCAAAATCAGTATTACATGACAAACAGAAATACACGTACACCCTATAATCTTAGGAGTCAAAGATTTTCACAATATTAAATTTTGGTTGAGTTCACAATTTTACAGAAATTAAATTTTGCAAGAAAAGATTTCATTTTAAGTTAAAGTTTATACTTGTTTAAGTTATATTTCAATATTGTCTTTTAAAATAGAATTTATGAAAAAAATTGTTGTGATTTTAAAATTTATTGGAAATCTTGCATTAAGTTAAAAAAGTAAATAAGTAATTGATTTTGTGAACTATAATTTATGAATATTTATATTATAATTTAAATAATAAGTAATTTTGTTAATTAGTAATTTTGTTAACTGACTCTCCTTGGACTTTAAAATTTTTTCGAGAGTCCTGTCTTGATTGACTTTGATTATATTGATGTGTTGTAATGTAAAAGAATGTTTGATTATTTGTTTAAGTTCATTAATGAAAATAATTAAAATGGTGTTGGTAAATTTGTTGTTCCCCTAAGTAAAAAGGAGGAAAATTTTGAATATTGAAGAAAAAAATATATAAATAAATAATGAAAAGTAAATGATTTATTAAAATAAAATTGAAAGTAAATATGAAGTATATAAAGTAATTGAAATAAATTAAGTAATTTGAAAGTGAAAATGAAAAGTTTGAATTTGAAAATTTTTGAAAATTTAATGAAATTAAAAGTTTTGAAGATCAAAAGTAAATGATCTCTTTTGAAAAATGTTTTGAAACTTTGTTGCTGAGAGAGGTGAAATTTTTGGCTGATGTGTTGTTGAAATTCTGTTCTCTTGAAATTCCATTTCACATTGTTGTTTTTTTTTACCAGCAGTTTTCAAACATCTACACAAATTTCAGTTAGTCATCATATTCGTATGCTGCACCCTTTTTTTTTCTGAAGGCTGGCTGGTGGACGCAAACATTGGACAAATCTACACGGATCACAGATGAAGAAGCAGCTTAGCAATTTAATTGTCCGAACTTTTGTGGCAGGACTGGAGTCCTGGACGACAACTTGCTCCGAGCCTACCTAGGAGGGTTGTGTTTGGCCAGGTGGGAAACTGGTGAAGCTATGAGGATGATGATGATGAAGAAGATGATGATGATGTTGGGATCAGCGCAAGCTGCCCAAAAATGTTTGATGATATCCGTGCTTCTGAGGCGTGTCCTGGCGTCCTGTTTCTGCTGCAATTGCTTCCTGCACGCGAGTATTTTTTTTCCTTTTTCTACACTCCCTTTTCTGTTGGCAACTCGTTAGTCCCCGCCGAGTTTGCTCTTTAGATGTGTTCCTGCTCTTTTACATAACTGACGTGAATTTCAGGAGAAAATTCTCTCCTTCTCTCTCTCTCAGTAAACAAATGTATATAAATGTAAAATTTTCTTTTGTGACATGAAGTTGGCACTTGTTGAGTTATTTCAGAGTGAAAGTTGTTAAAAGTAAAGTAAATGAAAATTTTAAGATAAATTAAATAATGTAAATATAAATGAATAATTTAAAGTAATTTATGAAAGTGTGTCAGAATAAGAAAATTCTGAATTGTTTTAATGACAAAATAAGTTGAATTAAAGTTAATGTTAAAATTGTTGAATAAATGATGAAAGGGTGAAAAATTGAAGATAAATGTAATTTAAAGTTAATATGTTGAATTTGAAAGTAATTTAATGTGAAAGTTAAGATTTTAATGAAAGTTTTGAAATGAAAAATTGAAATTGAAAAATGGAAATATTGAAGTGACCTTGTTCTCAAAAAGTGAGACATTTTTGAATGAGTGAAGAATCTCATTTCCTGAATATGACAAATTTAATTTAGAAATTAATTTTCAAAATATTTAACCTTTTGATGAAAATTAAAAATAATTGTTTTGTGTCACTTGTGTGTTTGAAAGTGACAAATGTTAAATTTTTGAATTGTTTATATTGTTAAGTTTTGTAAATTCATATCATATCATATTTTATTTTTCATATCACCTGGTTGATCTCAATGTAGATGATTGAGATAGTGTGTTGTCAGGCAAATTGCCTTGACAAATTTTCTTTTGAATTTTAGTGTAATAAATGTGAATTTTTGTAAAGGTTCCTTTAAGATGTGGTGACGCCTTGTCATCCTTTTGGTTTTCTTTTGGTTTTTACCTGTGGTGATGAGTGGCTTGGCCAGTCATTCAGATCTACAGTGTTGTTGCTTTTGAGAGAGGTGAACGATCGCACTTTTCTCGCCCAAAATTTTGTATTAAATTATTTTACACTTACAGGTTCCTAAAACTCCTTGTAAATTTTGTGTTTTTGTGTTTTGAGTGAGAGAAAAATTTTCCTCACTGTGTTCTGAAAATTTTTGCCTCCCGGAAGGGGAGAGCTGTCATGTCGCAATTCTGCGCCATGAGCCTTTTTGTATTTTCTGCGAGAGAAACATCCTTCTCTCCGTTCGTGCCAGTACAGTGTTTTTACTAACACTTGTTTCCATTGAAATTACATTAAAAAGCGCATTTCGTCGAGAAAGCGTTGGATTGTCTAGACTTAGTGTCGGGCCGTGGAGCGTGACGTATTGGATGTGAAGTTGCTATGTGAGCGCGCCGTCCAATCAGGAAGAGGCGCATTTTTGCGAAAGAGAACTTGCGTGGGCTCAGAGGACCCATTTTTCGCTCTCTTGGTGCTGGAACATTTCGACTGAAAGGTCGCATCGAAAGTTTTGTCTAATTTTTAGACAAAAGGCTTTGGCCAAAATGGCTTGCCGTTCATCTGGAGCTGAAGAAGAGGAGCCTGGAACCTTTCATTAATTATCCTGATGCAAATCTATTCTAAATTATATTTTTTTTTCATTCCAGGAACATTCCGATGACGACTCTGGAAATTGAGAGCGTAGAATGACGGTTTTGTTCAATTCGAGGCATTGTATACGGAAGTTCGGGTTCTAAAGATTTTGGAATCTACGTTGGTTTCGCCCTGTGAACTTTTTGAATTACCAGCTAAAAACCCGTGATATTTTGATGCGAAACGGAGCTCCAAAATTTTGTTAATCTTGTATCAAGGTAAATTTTCTTTTTCCGGAAACAATGTTTCCGAAATGGCACTGGCATGATGAAATTAAATTTAATAACAAAAATGGCTCATATTAAAATATTTAAAGTTAAATTTGGAAAGATTTAAGATCGTATGATTATAAATACATGGAATACTTGTTATGCAACATATATATTTTTACCAGAGCACTGTTAAATGTGTCTAATAAGTGAAGCTCTGAAGTTTTATTTATAATTGAAAGTTAAAATGCAAATGTTGAATTCTTTGAAAAATCTAAAAATAAATCAATATTTAAGTTTGTGTTAAAATGAGCCTGTTTATTTGTGTCTGCATATTTTACTTTACTCATTGTACATCATTTAGGATTAATTCTCCTAAACTGGGAACTCCTTTAAATCTTGAACCTGGTGTTATTGCTGATACATTTTTGATGGTAAACATGCTAAATTTATGTCTCTTGGGCATTTTGAAATTAAGTTCACAAGTTGTGGGTGGTGGAGTCAGTAGGTGCTGTTTGTACTGACCCAGCTCCCACATCATTATTGCTTTGCTTCAATTTATATTAGACATTTAATTATTCAACCCACTTCAACCGTGCAACAAATAAAGTCATTCAATGCAATACAAATACTTTCCTTGAATTCTTCCCTCATTTACATTCTCCAGCTCACTGAGTAAAATAGAAAGTCGTTTCAATTTGTGTCATTCAATATCGCATAATGAAATTGAGAGAAGTAGTTTGTGGCCATCAAATGGTTTTCAAAGGATGTGTGAAGTGAATTATTTTAAATTATACCGTATATCAAAAGTTAAATAGGTGTTGTTCCATAACAGGTATTAGACTGGAATTAAGGATTTGTTAAAAAATGCGTTCAAATATTATTTAAACTATAAGCAATAAAATTAAATATACATATAATAGATAAAAAGGTCATTTAATCAAATAAAAGCAATCGTACAAATATCGTACTAATGTTAAAAGGCCAGAGCGCTTCCGGGTATCACTACACCCTTCATCAGTGGCTATATGAAAAATTACCGTGGAAGCAAGTTCATATGTAGACCAACCAGATCGCCAGACAAATTTGCATAAATCAGCTACGGAATAATGATAACATAATCATTATCATTATTTCATAATATATATATTATCATTATTCCGCAGCTGATTTATGCAAATTTGTCTGCCGATCTGGTCTACATATGCTACGAAATAATGATAATATAATCATTATCATTATTTCATAATATAATATATACTATCATTATTCCGTAGCTGATTTATGCAAAATTGTCTGCCGATCTGGTCTACATATGCTACGGAATATATAATGATAATATAATCATTATCATTATTTCATAATATAATATATATTATCATTATTCCGTGACTGATTTATGCAAATTTATCTGCCTACATATGAGCTTGTTTCCACGGTAATTTTTCATATAGCCACTGATGAAGGGAATAGTGATACCCGAAAACGCTCTGGTCTTTTAGCATTTGTACATCTTATAGGATGGTTTTATTTGATTAAATGACCTTTTTATCTATGATAGGAGCCTTTAATTTTTTTGCCAATATATTGTGAAGTAGACGTGATACCACCTTAATTATTAAAACTTATTTAAACTGTTGCTCATAATAAAAAATCTGATTTGGTCAGCAAATGACTTTCACTACATGCAAATGACTTTCACTACAGACTTAAATTCGTTGTCACTTTATTTCTTTTTTATAATTCATTAAATTGTGTCTAATAACCCAAAATAATTATTTGACTATACACGGATAATTATTTGAAATTATACTGACTTGAAGTTTTATTTCGGTTTTTCGCTTTCATTTGTCGACTGGACGTATTTTCAATGACTGCGCGGCAAAAATACGAATATATCTCGAGAACGGTTAGTTCTAGAGTTATGGTGTTGGTTTTATACAACATGCATTTATTTCAAACGAGACTGATACTCACTTGTGAGTACCAGAGTTACTCACAAGTGACTTATCTACCAAATTTTGCGAAATTCGGTCCATTAATTGTTAAGATATAGTGTACAAATACATTGCACAGGCAGACACACACAGACGTCAGGCAAAAACACGTGTAGATCCGTCAAAAACTAGAATTACGATTTTTGACACGATTTCAATACTTTCCTTATACATTATCTAAAGAAAGTAAAATGTTACTGTTATGGATGTCACTTCAATGCACAAGTTTTAAAATTTTATTTAGATTTATTTAATGGTCTAACGATAATATATTACAATCACTGAAACAGCATCAAAGTCCCAAAAAGATTGAAATGGACTTTAATTCCTTACCTGTTGGAGATAAATGGGCAATATAAATTGCAAAAATGTTGAAAGTAAGGTAGGAAACAAGACTACGTAATTGAAATAGTCCTCGCATTATTTTTTAAAAACTTACACTTTTTAAATTTTTGTACGACCCCCTAAGACAAATTTGGTCAATCAGAAAATTTGTATTTTAATGCAACAAGATCATTAAAAACTGCATATCTGTATCTTTAAAATCAGCTGAATTATGATAAAGGAAAAAATCTGACGTATGTCACTTTTCCGTACCATGTGAAAGACTGCTTCATCAGTGAAAATAGGGATCATAAACAAATTGACGATGGAAATTGCTTAGATCAAAAATTCGCTAATATATGTCAACATTTTTTATCACAAATGCATCTAGATAAAGCATTAGACAGACAGAGATCATATAAAGCAGTGGTACTCACTACACGGTTGGGTATCCTATGTATTATCATCCAGTTTTATCTTTTTTGTGATATGTCACAAATTTACATTTCTAATTTGATATAGGGTTCCCATTCACAATGTTCAATTTTCAATTAAATATAACTGTCTCAATTTTAAATATACAGATATGCGGTTTTTTAATGATCCTGTTGCATTAAAAATAAAAAATTTCTGAATGACCAAATTTCGTCTAAGGGGGTCGTATAAAAATTTAAAAAGTGTAACTTGTAGAAAATTAATGGGAGGACTATTTCAGTAAGGCAGTCTTATTTCCTACCTTACTTTCAACATTTTTGCAATTTACATTGCCCACTTATTTCTAACAGGTAAAGAATTAAAGCGCGTTTCAATCTTTTTGGGACACCCTGTATATATCTATAATAAAAGAAAGCTAACGCCGAGAATTGACAAATTTCGCGTACATCGAGTTTCTTTGAATCGTACCACTGCAACGTAAACTGCAACATATAGAAGTATGAAATTTTGTATATTTGTAGAGAACTATCAGAAAAATACGTTGAAATAAATCTTTTTCAGATTTAAACTTTATTTTAAAACGTATTTAATGTTAAATTCAAGTGCTTGAGTTGTAAGCTCGCGTCCTAAACATACTAGCAATAGTAAGAGCACGAATTTTTGCAAGCATATACCTATTATATTTTTGCAAGACAGTGCCCCTCTTTTTAAATTTTGATTTAGTTTATGGGTTATTCTACTTTTTATGCACTTCTGGAGTGAAAAATGTTCTTCAGTATGAAGAAAGATAAAATTTGTTGAACCAATTGGTTACACAGGAGCAGTTATGAGCGAAGGTTAACAGAGATTGCAGAGCAAGCTCCTAGGGTTAGTGAATGCTTAGAACATGAAGCATGTGTGTGTCCCTGTACAGAAATGGATGGATAAAAAACACTTGTACAGACGCCGTACCAGAGCCGCTCGCTGAGAATAGCATTCCAGTACAAGTAGTAAAAGTGTTGTACCGCCGTACATAAAAGGTTAAATACTAATGTATCAAATAATTTTGGATTTCAGTATGTTTTCATTATTATGTGCTAGTCGAAAATAAAATTAATCTCGCATGTCAATACATGACATTCCTTATAAAATTTCAGAGTTAGATTTCCTGGGGAAAGTATATTAAAACTTTCGTGTAATTAAATTTTTTTGGAAATGATAGAGGTTTATTACAGTTTGCGAATAAAATAAACATAACAGTTTTATGAAAATATTTTTTTTCGTGAGACATCACATCTCCTGTGCAAAACCCAAAATAATCTTACTATTATTAGGTTTAATAAAATTGCGTGTCTGTGTGTCGCGTGTGTCTGTGTGTCTGTGTGTGTGTGTGTGTGTGTATGTGTGTGTCGCACGTACCGGAAAATCCAAGCTACCGGCAATCGCGAAATTCGTTATGAAAGGTTGCTGGACTCATACGATGGTGTAAATTAGCAAAAGTATTTTTTAATTCTAATCGGATTTTTAGTTATTTCATGTTGAAACTCAATTTTGAGCACTTTTCCCTCAAATCGGCTTTACAGAGATTGGAAAAATTGTCACAAAATTTACATTTTCATACCATCTAATTAAATTTTAAACCGAATTCATAAGATAATTCCTTCATATTTAAAAATTACTTGAAAATACATCGAAATACTCATATGGTAGGACATTTCATTTTTATTTTCGTATTAGAGAATTCTGGATTCACGAATTTTTAGCGTGGATATGAAGCAATAACATTTTTATATATAGTTAATAAAATTATTAACTATATATAAAAATAGTTAATAACTCTATATTAACTATAAATTAACTATAACTCTATATTATCTATATATAAACTATAACAGTTAATAACTCTATATTAACTATATTAACTATGTTTATATATGGTTATTAACTATATATAAAAATAGTTAATAGTTCACAAATTTTTAGCGTGGATATAGCGATATCTTTTTTATATATAGTTAATAGAGTTATTAGCTTTTTATAAAAATAGTTAATACCTCTATTTCCAAATTTTCTATGGATTTTAATTTGAGTCTAGAAAAGTTGACTTTTGCAATACCAATGGTAAAATGCACTTATTTCTTATTTCACCCAAAAAATAGCTCATGCGTGGCCACTTTTATAACACAGTAAAACTTCGTTCTCTGCTGTTAATGTCCTTGCAACTAGGGGGAGGGCAGTCTGTTGGTATGGAGGTTGTTCATGGGCATGGTTGCACATAGAAAAAACGAAGTGTAGGAAAGGTTTATTTTTAAAACAGGCTTTCTCAGAAATTGGGTATTGTTAACTGTATATTATTTACCTAAAGAAGCTTTTTGGGGGACCTAGACGAAGTCAGGAAATTCGATCGAATTTTAGAAATATTGTTTAAGCTTCTGTCTTAAATAATTTGAAAGTAAAATAAATCCTCAGTAATATCATAAACAAACCAACCGTTCAAAATTTATCAATTGTATTTAAGATAAATATGAAGTCTTTTAGGTGATTTTAAGAACTCTGACGAGTGATACCACGTTTGACAGTTTTATCGGAGAAGTTCACTACCCATAACTCCAAGACATCATCAGCTAGGAAAAATCACGATGGCGACATTGGTCGTAAACGATGCTTCCGAGCAACACTAGCATAAGCTCCGTCGCATCCAATCAGGATACACCCCAAGATCCCACAAAGGCTAAGCCAATAAGAGTCGTAAAAGTAAGACCAATGAGTGTCGGAGAAGGTGTGATTCCCCGAAAGATGATTCAATTAAATATATTCTGACGAGAAAGAGATTGTTACCAGAGTTCGACAGAGACTGTTACTAGAGTTCGACAGAGGTGCTGATTAGAGAGTTCGATAGAGATGGTGACTGAAAGTGAAGTGGTATAGGCGCAAAAAGGACGACAAGTGTATATAAGGTGGTAGTGCCATGAAAATAAAATGCTCCTAATTGTGTATTTAAAGATTGTATTTATTTGTAGCTACGGTAAGTGATCTCGCACTTGTGAGATAAATTTGGTGAGTTATTGCGGCTTCTACGAACATGTACTTATTAAATAAAATTTACACGACATATTGGTGCGTGACCACCTTCTCTTAAGGAAATATTTATACCACAGTAAAAAAAATAGTCCCTACAGGTAGGGAAATTTCTTTGGACAGAAATTTCCCTACATTTGATAGAGACAGGGATAGAGGCCTTTATATTACTCACAAAGCGCTAACTTTTCTAAGATGATGAGATGGTAAAGAAAGGGAGAAATATTGTACTTTAAGGGGGAAAGAACAATGACATCGTTTCTCTGCCTAAAGTCTCCACCAGTCAGCTGTGTCTGGCGATCATAACGCAACTCTTTCATAGCAAAAGTGATCTTCTTTTCTTCGCTTCTTAACAATGGACATCGTCAATCCATCATTTCTTTAATGTTGGATGCAGTTCATATTTTACTTTTTGTACGTCTTCGGTTCACCCTAATGAACTGAATACTTTCAGATCAAAGGAACCTATTTTTACTTTGGAATGCTTATTTTAAAATGCATATTTTAGAATTTAACTTTATAGATAATTTATACATTTTGTAAAGTACTTATTTGATAGGAGGGTCATTGTAAAATTTATTTTTACCGCTACAACGTCTAAGGAAAACATACATTCATTTTACCTAACGATCAGAATTTGACGAGAGAATTACGACACTTAACATATTGGTTATTTTATTCACAGCTATCTCGTTGAAACTCAAACATATATGACATCACAAACAAATCTGCTATATACACTATTTACACAGCTAACCATACAAGATTTTATACTAATCTAATTCGAACCTAACTCATTACTGAATTTCACAGACTATAAAAATAATTGATGCTATAACTTACTATATGACAACGATGAACATCCATGAAATCCACATCACACGGTCATTTTGTAGCATGGCTTCCCTTGGTCGAATATAACGAAACCCTCTTTCCCTCTTGTTTTCCTCCACCATAGATCTGGCCAACCACGAGAGTGGGCATCTTCTACATTGAACTTCATAGATTTGCATAAACAATCCCCACAATTGTTATATTATTTCTGTGAGATTTATGGCTGAACATCTGAGATTTTGGTTAATATTAAATTTAAACCTGTGTATGTGACATTTAAGTTCTAAATCGTACGACAGGTTTTTTTTATTTCAACTATTTTGAGATTTTTAAACAGTTTGCCTTGGTATTTGATTTAATAATCATTTCTGAAAAATAAATCTTTATATAAATGTATACATCTGTACTTAAAGGATAGTTTTTCAATATACCCTGATTGGACTTGATAGGTCTGTATCAATACACCTTGTGTGTACCTGGGTGTATTGATACAGTCATATCGATGTATGGATCCATGACCCACTATACATCGATATTTCATAGTGATACACTTACGTACGATTCGTACATTTACGTAGCGTTACGTAGTACACTGAATATTGATTCAAGAGTTTTGGATACGTATGTTATAAACAATATTTCTTAATTTATGATCACATTTTCGTTTGAATACCATTTTCTTAATTTTAAAATATTATGAGTTATGATTTTATTGTGATGATAAAAACAATTCCAACAAATTATCTTTTTTCACTAGAAAGCAATCTTTAAGAAATGGTAGCTTCTTCAAAAAGTTCTGATAATGATATTTCCACAAGTAAATGCATAACAAAAATCTGATGTGTGCAGTACATGTCTTTCCCTACAGATATAATTCATTATTTCTTAATTTCTTTAAAAAAATTTATTAAATTGAGTTTAATGGCACAAAACAACTTGCATAAGTATATAAAATTACACTGAATTTGCACTTTTAATTAAATTTTCGTTTCCTTTTGGTAACTGAACGTATTTATAAAAGCGCTGTAGTAAAAATGCGATTTAAATAAAATATCTGACGAACAGGTAGTTCTAGAGTAATGGGGTTGGTCTTATTATTTTCATCGTCAAAAATTACGTACAGAACAAGCATTTAATCGACACATTTGGGGATATGTAGGATGTTGTTTTAGATTTAGACAATTTTTGTTGGCCATTTTCCAAAAAAGGCAGGTTTTTTTTTCTCGAATCGTACCAAAATCTAATCAGCACCAGAGTAACACACAAGTGTCTTGCTTATCTACAAAATGTTGTGAAATTTGGCCAATTAGATTTTCAGCTAGAGTGGATAGATCCATTCTACAGACAGACACACAGACACACAAACAGACACACAGACACACAAACAGACACACAGACAAACACACAGACAGACACGCAGACATACACACATACGTTACGCTAAAAACAGTATTTTTGTTTAGTTATAAAATCAACGACACAACATCATAGATGAAAGGTCATTGAACAAAATCATCCTAGAAGATGTACATAGATTTAAAAATCCAGATCGCTTTCGGGCATTACTAAACCCTTCATCAGTGTCTATACGAAACAGTAAACGCGGAATGCTTATATGTAGACCAGATCAGCAGACAAATTTGCATAAATAAATCTAAAATAATGGTAGTACAAGCAAACAATTAAAATTAATCAATTACAAATACAAATTTAGGGGTTATACCCAAGAGATTTAATTTAAACAAGTGGTAAATATTTTACAAAGAAAAGACACAATTCAAAAATGCAGCCAAGCACAATTACAATAAAATGATGTCACAGATAACTGTAAAGAGGTTTGACATGCATAGAGTCGAGAACGAGTTGCCAGGCGTAATCTAAAATTTAAACAGGATCAAATTTTAAGAATAAATATCTGATGTGGGCAGCACATGACTTTCACTGCAGACTTAAATTCATATTTCCTTTATTTCTTTAATAATTCATTAGATTGAATTTAATTGAACGAAATAACACTAAATTTGCATTTTTAATTCAATTTTTGTTATTATATGGTAATTGGATATTTTTCCGAAATCGGCGTAACAAAAAGGCAAGAAATCTCAATTATCTTAAGAGCGGTTAGTCCTAAAATATAATGGAGTATGTTATATTATTTTCATCTTCAAAAAATGCGTATAAAACAATAATTTAATTGATGCATTTGAGCATACACTACTTAATCTTTTTTTTTAGATTTTGGCGATTTGGGCGGGCCATTTCGTAAAAAAAGGCAGGTTCTTCTTTTCCGAATCGTACCAAACTCTAATCAGCACCAGAGTATCCCACAAATAACTTATCTACCACATTTTGTGAAATTTGGCAAATTGGTATTTTAGCTAGAGCTGATGAATGAAATTTTTCCGGTCCATTTCGTAAAAAAAGGAGGGTTCTGTTTTTACGAATCATACCAAAAACTAATCAGCACCAGAATTATATCCAAGTGACTTACCTACCAAATTTTATGAAATTCGGTCCATTAGTTTTTGAGTTAGAGTGGATACATACATTGCAAAGACAGACACACATACAGGCAGACAGACAGACAGACAAATACACACACAGACGTCAGCGGCCGTCCAACTAGATACTCAAGTCCTCAGGATGAGTCGGACGGTCTGGGTCTTCTACACACAGACGTCACGCTAAAAATAGTTTTTTTCGTATTCTAGACGTCTTGAAACGTGTAGATCCGTCGAAAACTCGAGTTGCGATTTTCGACATGATCCCAATACTTTCCCTATACATTACTATGTATTGCAGGGAAAGTAAAAATACAGTTAGTTAATTTTATTTTTAATAAAATATTTTCTGAAATATTTACAGCATTTTCTCTTATAAATTGCCCAGGAAGTCATATAGGAGATAATTTCCCTTATGGATGAAAAGATACAAAATACCATAATTCTTTAGAATTATATCCAGGTGTCACTAGTACACTACAGGAAAGAAGAAATCATTATGTTATTTAGTATATTTGATTATTTTCTAATTAAATTTCCGTAATTATTGGTTGAAATAAGTGTTTTTTTTTTCGTGTATTACAAAAAGAGTGCGGAATATATGGTAAAATAAAATTGAAAGGTAAACTAAACTTGAAGACATATTTTTATTGAATATTTAATTTTTTACTTTCCCTGCAATACATGGTAATGTATAGGGAAAGTATTGGAATCATGCCGAAAATCACAACTCGAGTTTTCGACGGATCTACACATTTCGAGACCTCTAGAATACGAAAAAACTAATTTTAGCTTGACGTCTCTGTGCAAATTTATGTATCCACTCTAACTCAAAAACTAATGGACCGAATTTCATAAAATTTGGTTAAGACACTTGGGTGAGACCCTGGTGCTGATAAGTTTTTGGTAGGATTCCTAAAAACAAAACTCGCCTTTTTTTGCGAAATGGCCAGTAAAAATTTCATGTATCCACGCTAGCTAAAATACTAATTGACCAAATTTCTCAAAATTTGGTAGATATATTACTTGTAGGATAATCTGGTGCTGATTAGATTTTGGTATAATTCGGAAAAGAATAACCTGCCTTTTTTTATGAAATGGCCCTCAAAAATCGCTGAAATCTAAAATTAAAATTACACATGCTTAAATATATCCATTAAATACTTGTTGTTTTATACGTAAATTTTAACGAAGAAAAGAATAAGACCAACTCCATTACACTGGGAGTAGCCGTTCTTGAGTTATTTTAGTTTTTTCGTATTTTCTCTACGCCACCTTTGAAAATAAGTTCAGTTACCAAATGAGAACAAAAATTGAATTAAAAGTGAATTAAGTTTAAATAAAATAAAGATAACATAGATATAAGTCTGCAGAGAAAGTTATGTGCTGTCCACATCAGATTTTTAAATATTTATATTGATTGGGTTTTAATTTATGTTGCACTAATAATTTGTCCCTGCATTAAAATTAACGGTTTAAAAAAATATTATTTAATTCAACACGAGCTAATTATGAGTAGAAAGTCATAGAAACAGTAAGTTCGTGGTTATAGAAAAGGGTACAGAATATATGGGGGGGGGGAATTAATTGAAAAATAAAATTAATTTTCATACATATAAATTGTTTAAGTTATAATTTGTATATCACTAATAATTTATTCCTGCATTAAAATTAACCGTTTAAATAAATATTATTTAATTCAACGCGATCCTTTCACTACAGGAATGCATACAATATTATGGCATCTATCTTCCCCCAACGCAATTTGAATTACTGCCTTATTTGCATTTTCTCAACATGAAGTTTTCTTCCGCTTACCTTTATGACCTTTTTCTCTGATTGTTGAAAACGCATTTGTATTTACCACTCTAAGATAGCATATATTTGCGTTACTTAAAATTTTTCAAACATACATTAAAATTAGACACGTAAACCTAAAGCTTTCATTTAAATTTTCATTAATATTGACAGACGATCTTCTCAAGTAATTTGACAAACACATCCACTAACATCGATTCTAGAAAAAGAAAGTAAACAATACAAAATTACGGATTACCATTCCGGTAGCACACCAGCTTTTGTTTCGTACAAAGTTTTAAGTAAGAAAATGAAACAACAGCCTAGTTTCGAATGAATTGTCGTTGTTGATAATCACGGGCTTGGTGTAAATTAAAAAAATCCGATGTGGGCAGCACATGACATTCCTTATATAATGCAATGAATTTACTACTTTTACAGTTAAAAAATAATGTTATTCTTATAGTAGATACTTATATTCTTTCCAAGATATTGAATTTTCTTCAATTAGCCATCTTTTCATTGATTTAGCGTCATTTTTATCCATTTGGCGAGATTTTCGTTAACTTGGCAACATTAAAAAATGTCGCCAATTTTTCAACATTCCTCTAAATTCGTCGCCAAAATCTCGCCAAGCGTTATGGACGGAGAAATAAGTTATTCTTACAGCGGATAAATGACTATTGGCGTTCAAATACAAAAGTATTACTCAAAGTATCTTTTCTCGTGAATGGAACAAGTTAGATCCACGAGAGTGATGTCACCAAATTTATCGCATGATATTACATATGAAAAGTGAACATATTTCATAACAGTTAATTTTTCTTTTTAATTTATGGGATTTTTTGATAAATTTATTTGAAAAATGTGCAATATCTCGAGAACGGTTCATGCCAGCGTTCTAAAGTTTATGTCAATCGTTTTCTAAGGAAAAATTACATTAAAAAATGTCTATTTGCGTAACTTTTTTAAAGATTTTGATTTTTTTATGATTTTTTCAAAATATCACTCGAAAATTTAGGAAAGTTCTGAACATTCGATTGCGTTTTAAAACAATAGGCTTCCAGTTTTCACGGATTGTGATTTTTGTACCAAATTTTATTTGAATCGCTCCATTCGTTCGTGAGATATCGTCTCCACAGACTCACTGACACAAACACACACACACACAGACATCACTTCAAAAATGTTCGATTCGTGATCAGGGATGCTTGAAACGTGCTCTCCCGTCGAAAACTCGAATTCGAATTTTTGAATCACAATGCTTTCCTTATACATTATGTATATAAGGAAAGTAATTATAATAGTCAGCTTAAAATATTCCCCATATGAGACTAATTTAAATTTCTTAAAAATGTAAATCTATAGAAAAGACATTACAAGCCTCAAAATACCGGTTCAAAATGTAGTTTGACTACATTTCTGTTTAAAGAAATTAGAGTTTATCCTTGTGAGATATCAACTATTCCTGTATCCAGTAACAGTTCTTGCCAGTAGCTGGTACTTCCAAATGATGCTGAATCTAGTGCATTACATGCACACTATCCCTTATAAAATCCTGTTTTCTAAGATACTACATATTTTTTTATAAATTTTTGAAAAAACATTCCTTGAAAAACAAATGTGGAAGAGTGAAGAAATTTGAATTTTATTGAACTGCATATATTCAGGACAACGGCGGATTTTTCTGCTAGTCTAGCTAACATGAATTTATTATTAACGAATAAGCATTGTTCATTGTTAAAATAGAATAGTCTATTGTCAAAACAATTCTTTTGAGGAATATATAAAAATATTTAAATTGAAGCAGCGTCGACAGACTCAAATTTCATTTTTTATTCCTTTCCTTCTCTGTATGCATTAATTAAAGTTTTATTGCACAAAATCACACATGAAACGGATTCTCATATCAGTTTAATCAAATTTTCAGTATTAAAACGTTCTGTGTTTTTATTTGGCGACTTAATGCATTTGCAAACGTCTTTAAGTCGCCAAAAATGTAATGAACTTGAAATATTTCGAAAATAAAAGTAAATATCTGATATGGACAGCACATGACTTTCCTTACAAATTCTACTTCATTTTCCATTTATTTCCTTAATAATTCATTAAATTGAGCTTACTTGTACTAAATAACACTCATTTTCTTAAAATTACAGTGAATTTACACTTTTAATTCCGTTTTCGTTTTTATTTGTTAATGGGGAGTATTTTCAAAACCGACCAAGCAAAAATGAGAAAAAACTAAAATATCTCGAGAACGGCTAATCGTAGAGTAATGGAGTTGGTGTTATTCTTTTCATCCTCAAACATTACGTATAAAACAGGTATTTAATTAATACATTTGAGCATAGGTAATCCTTTAATTTAGATTTTGACGATTTTTGCGGGTCATTTCGCAAAAAAAAAAAAAAAACGGCAGATTCTTTTATCCCGAATCGTAACAAAATCTAATCAGCACCAGAGTAACCCAACATGACTTACCTATAAAATGTTATGAAATTTGGTTCATAAATTTTTGAGTTAAGGTGTATACATACATTGCACAGACAGGCACACACACACACCGAAAGAGACACTCAAATGCAGGCACACACACACATGCACATACACACACACACACAGGCGTCACGCAAAAAATGATACAGGGGGCCCTCGACTTTCGCACATAATTGGTTCCTGAAAATGTGTGCGAATATTGAATGTTTGAAAGTAAAGGAATGTAAAAAACACCATCAAAAATTGTATTTTAAAACATTTATTTATCAATAATAATAGTATTTATTTATCAATATACATAATTAAGTTATGAGGCGTGTTGAAGTGTCTTCTCAGGTGTTTACTTCATAAACTTGTCAAGAGTTAGTTTTCTGTTCTTGATAAAGAGTTCAATAACATGTTGTGCCATTCTCAATCGCCCTACGTACTTGAGATATACGTTCTCTATTGGAATCAGATTCTTCCATGATTGCCAAAAATTTGTCAAGATGCATGAAGGCTTCATTCATATTTTTGATTGTCAAAGTCTTTATTATCAGCTTCTACTTTCTCACTTTCACTGTGTATTTCATTTAACTCTTGTTGCTCAATTAAGTATTAATTTGACAGAGGTACTGAGTGAGATTCAATCAACTAACTCATTAACATCATCATTGTTGAAGTTTAGTTTATTCATTAAGCTAACTATTTCATCTGTGGTAGTTTTCGCAGTTTCTTCCGAATTTATAAAATCACTCATCATTTGTGGGCATAATTGTTTCCAGGAACCTTTCATTGTTGACTCTTTTATTTCAGCCCACAAGTCTCCAAAATTGCTTATTGAGTTCCGTATATTATAGTTCTTCCAAAAATCTCTTAATGTAGGCCCACCTTCCCTGTCAGTTATCTTGATGACCTGATTCATTATTTCCTCATATAATATCGTTTAAAAGTAGCTATCACTGTAGCTATCACTTGCTAATGCAAGACTAAACCTGTTTAATACATTGTAGACATTTGGCCTCAACACGGAACCTTAGGGACGTTACAACGATTCCATGAAATCCGCTACTCTAGTCGACAATGTGTGAGTGAGCGCGAGCTACCGCGTTCCGTGGGAGTGACTGCATGGAAGCGAACGATTTTTGCATTATTGACAAAAAACTTCAAAAAATTGAATTTTTAAAAATGTGCGAAATAGCGAATTGTGCGAAAGTCGAATGTGCGAATGTCGAGGGCCGCCTGTATTTTCGTGTTCTAGAAGTTCCTAAATGTGTAGGTCTATCGAATAGTCGAGTTGCGATTTTCGACACGATTCCAACACTTTCCCTATACATTACCATGTATTGTGCGGAAAGTAATAAAAATGCAGCATAGCTGGATACAGCTGCTTTCAAGAATACGTCCCAAGACCCATTTTGCCTTTTTTACTTTCCCTGCAATACATGGTAATGTATAGGGAAAGTATTGGAATCATGCCTGAAATCGCAATTCGAGTTTTCGACGGATTTACACGTTTCGAGACCTCTAGAATACGAAAAACTATTTTTAATGTGACGTCTCTGTGTGTGTGTGTGTGTGTCTGTCTGTGTGTGTGTGTGTGTGTGTGTGTGTGTCTGTCTGTGTGTGTGTGTATGTGTGTCTGTGTGTGTGTGTGTCTGTCTATGTGTCTGTGCAATGTACGTATCCACTCTAACTAAAAAACTAATGGACTGAATTTCATAAAATTTTGTAGGTGAGTCACGTGGATGAGACCCTAGTGCTGATTAGTTTTTGGTAGGATTAGTGAAAACAGAACCCGCCTTTTGCTGCGGAATGGTCCGTAAAAAATTCATATAACCACTCTAGCTAAAATACTGGTTGACCAAATTTCACAGAATTTAGTAGATAAGTTACTTGGAGACAGCAGTGCGGACCTAGCCTACCTCTCGGTTTACAGATTTAGTTCCGCACCCCTGAGACTTACGGACCCACATATTTAGCGTGATCGTACTCCGCGTGAATACGGCGGCAGTTTTTTCTTTTTCCAGCGGAGGGATTCGAACCCGGGTCTACCGAGTGCAATTCCCGCGCGCTGACTAGTGAGCTACAGCGCCTACACTTAGATAAGTTACTTGTAGGATACTCTGGTGCTGATTAGATTTTGGTTCTATTCGGAAAAGCCTGCCTTTTTTTACAAAATGTTCAGCAAAAATCGCAAAATCTAAATTTAAAAACTACGTATGCTCAAAAATATCCATTAAATGCTTGTTTTATACGTAATTTTTAACGAAGAAAAGAATAAGACCAACCCCATTAAACTAGGACTAACCGTTCTTGAGATTTTTTTTTTTTATTTTTTGCTTTTTTTTTGTCACTACGCCACCTTTGAAAATGAGTCCAGTTACCAAATGAGAAAGAAATTTGAATAAAAAATTAATTAAATTTAATTAAAATAAAGAGAACGTGTATATAAGTCTGAAGGGAAAGTCATGTGCTGCCCACATGTCAGATTTTTTTCTTCAGGTGTATTAGTTCTCCAGCACTGACGAAGGGAATCCAGTAAGCATATCCTTGAAAGAGCTAAACTCGTCAAAAGTAAAATTGCATTACCAGGAAGAAATGCACGTAGCCATATGCTTACGTTCAATCCTTCATGATGCTGCATTTTCACATTTGACTAGTGTATATGCGGCATTTTTAATTTATTTGTGCTTAAATACATTGCTCAAATTTTCTTTATCTCCAAACTGGTTTGCCCTAGAATTATAGTATTAATTTTATGGACATATATTACCAACAAACGTTTGATTCATACATTTAATTATATTAAAGCTGTTATTTCATATTTTGACAATTTGCAATTGCTATTTCGAAAACAAAACCTGATCTGTTTTTTTTTTATAAATCGTACTACTTTATTTCCTTATCTTACTTATCCTGAGATTCAACTCATTTTAAAACACTCTAAATGAACAAAAGAGAGTATATAGTGAAAAATTGATTTGAAGCGCATCGAATATTTATGTTCTTTTTGAAATGGAATAAAATGTATTTCGCATTTCCTCAATTCGGCTTTATATTGGGTTAAATACTAAAATCCTTTTGAGAAATAGGAGTATAGATTTACGCGATATTAACTCGTATTTTAAATTGTAGAATAGGTAATCTGATTGCATTTCAATTTTTAAATTACATTATGTATTCTTATAATAAGATGACATTTACACAAACACATAAATTTATTTTAAACTCGTAACTTCTTGGTACTGTATTGATGGCAATTAACATTGTATTCAATGAATTGGTATAACCCTTAACACTCATATTGCAATATCCTCTGCTAGATAATATAAATTAATCACAATAATCTTTAAATACGAAGTAATATGTACTTTGAAGATTGAAAGTTTTTATTATTTTGCATTAAAATAATAATACAATAATATATATTAGTAATATAATAGTTAAATGAAAGTATATTGCGAGATCAAATATGCAATATTTAATTCGGGTAAATACACCACCATAACATCATTTTTTTTTACAGTTGATTGACTTTGGAACGTTACATTACGTCACAGTATGTCTCGGCAATGTCATATTGAGGTCATAATGAAGTCATTTTGGTCATTTTCATGGTCGTTTGTGACGTCGCATATTAACTTGTGACGTCACATTATAATTGCCATGGTAATGTCGTCACATTGTTCCGTGTTAATTAAATTATGGAAACGTCACAGAATATAGTTACGATGAAGTTACAAAGTTGCTAATACGTAACGTCACATAGAAGTCACAAATATGATGTCACATTGTGACCCAGGTGTCACGTGACTACAACGTCACTGTCACACATGTGACGCTCTTTGCTGTGACGGCAGTGAAAACAAGTTGAACAATGGAGTCAGACGAGTGGCACAAGCGTTAACAGTTCAGTTACGAGAGATTTAAGACCCCTACACCCCCTCCCTCTGAAGAAAAAGCGGAAGATCACTGACACGGCCAAAAGCTGCTCAACATTGCAGTAAACAAATACTATCCTGGATACAACATTTTTATAATATATTCAATCCCTAAAATATATATAAACAATTATGTTATATATTAACTACATATTACAATCACAAAACTTCATTACATAGCAACACATTACTCATGTATAAAATAAAACTTTCAATTAATAGATAATTTCCAAAAAGCATAATTATAAAACCAGAAAAAAAAAATAGTAATGAACTTTGGTCACTGATTTATCCTGAAAACACTGAAAATACAATTACCTATAACTAATAGTTACAATCATAAATACTATTGAAAAATACTACTAAAAATACTACTAAAATTTCTATTAAAACACTATATAAAAAATATTATTAAAAATACTGTCAAAAGATCATAAGCTCAAATTTTCAGGAATCAACATTAAATTACATTACGGGAAAGTCACGATATCTACATGGGCGTAACCTGTGTTTCCAGTCAAGACTGGAACAAGCTCCGTAAGAAGGTAGTCCAATTAAGAACGACTACAAACTATCATAAAAATCAAGGCCAATTGAACGAGGTTATGTCCAGTCCTTCATCCATTAGCCAGAGTCAGGGCTTGTGTCCGGATTTCTGATCTGGCGGCTAATGGTGGGTTGCCATGATTAAGTCCGGGATAACAGTAACATATGAAATTTGATACTTTGTATTATGTATTTGATACTTTGTATTTGATACTTTGTATTGTTGTATATTTAGTAATATGAGTATTTTAGAATATTTTTAAGAGTATTTTATTGGTCATTGGGTTCATAGTTTTAACAGAGTGTTAATGTACCATACTAAGCATGTTTTCTTAAATAGTGTTTTTATGTTTTATTGATATTGGGTTTGCCTGAAAATTTTTACGTCAATTTTTTCATTTATTCATGTTTTATATAGAGTGTTAATACTGTATGGCTCTTATTTCACCATAACATATATCCGAAATCACGTGGTGGTAAAATTGGCTTCGGTTGCGTTATTTCCTCATCATGCTATACAGACTAAGGAAGATATGCAAATCTCATTATTATAACTTTTATTTATGAAACGAATTTTCATTGAAAATGTACGAAATTACATAATTATGAGTATTTACAATATATTTGAAAAAAAATATTGAATAGAATATTTTATTGCTTTTTTTCTCAGCAAAGTTAGTAAGTATAATTTCAAATTTAATATATCTTGTCTCCTCGCATTCTATTGACAACACTGCCAGACTAACACTGCAGGCAAATCTACCGTATTACTTTACAACTCTGTACTTTCAAAATAACTTCACTTTGATGAACTTAATAAAACATTGATATCAAATATACCAGCTGGTACGTTTGGTGTTAATCCTTTAGACACATATCTTATTGGCAAGGACACATATTTCTCCACATTTTATATATATGGAGCACAATCAGAAGTTGCAGAAAATTATTTTGCCACGTTTATTCTGTTAATAATGCTCATCTAAACTTCCTTAGCCATCATTGAAAACATTTCATTTTAGATATGCTTTCCAAATTAATTGCCATAAATTTCATGCAGCAATATATATATATATATATATATATATATATGTATATATATATATATATATATATATATATATATATATATATATATATATATATATATAAATATATATATATATATATATATATATATATATATATATATATATACGTCGGAGATTCTCTTTCGTAACAAGGTCAATTGTCGCTAATAATTCGATTAATCCGACAGAGTTTCATTTTTAACACTTTACAACAAAGTTGAAAAGTGTTTATGACTTTGTTCATTCTGTCTGTCTGTCTGTCTGTCTGTCTGTCTGTCTGTCTGTCTGTCCGTTAGCACGATAACTGCCGTAAAAATGAGTTTATCAAAATGAAATTTTAGTATGTTGTTCAGACGGTCTGTAGGACCTATGGGAATATAAATAAATAATATCACCCAATTAGTTTTTTATTGAACCCGGGTTGAAAAAATGAAATATATTGAACCCTATGGGACCTAATTTTTCAAACATTTTTTAAGTAAATTTAAAATTCACGAATTGCTTCGAAATTTTTAGGAAATATTCACATTATCCCATAGAATATATAAAAAAAAATTCAGTAAAATATGTTAAGTAGTTTTTTAATTAAAAAAATTATTTAATATAGGGAAAAAAACAAATTCAATTAAATTCTGACTTTGGGATATCTTCCAGAAAGAAAAGAGAGAGATATTATATAATAAATATATCTCCATTTGTTTAAGCGTTTAGCATATGGGAGTGGCTTCATATTTTAAAATGAATTTGGTAGATAACAATTTTTCATTTTTTTTAAATTTTATATAACTCTTCATGATAAATTTAATTGATGGCATTTTAAATGCACTTTCCTACGTCCTAGAGAGTTAAAATTTGGTACACAGCTTAAATTTGTTGAACATTTTATTCGACAAAAATTTGATGGATCTTTAAATATAGATCATACATTTTTTTCGAAATGGCCTGAAAATAATCCCCGTTCACTTCTATAAATCATTGGTGTAATATTGTTAAAAATTCTGATGTGGACAGCACATGTCTTTCTCTGCAGACTCATATTCGTTCTCTTTATTTATTCAATGATAATTTGAGTTTATCTGCACAACATAAGTATTTTAAATGACATTGAATTTACACGTTAAACTTAAATTTGGTTCTCATTTGATAGCTGGACTTATTGTCAAAGGTGGCGTAGCGAAAACGCGAAAAAACTAGAATATCTCAAGAACGGCTAGTCCTAGAGTAATGGGGTTAGTCTTATTCTTTTTGTTGTCAAAAATCACATATAAAATAGGAATTTAATTGATATAATTGAGCACACGTAGTGTTTTATTTTTATATATAACGATTTTTGCTGGCCATTTCGCAAAAATAGCCCGTTCCTTTTTCCCGAATCGTAGTAGAATAACCTACAAATGATTTATATACAAAATTTTGTTAAATTTGGTATATAAATCACTTGCAGGTTATTGAAATATTATACTCCAAATTTTGTTAAATTTGGTTCATTAGTTTTTAGCTAGAGTGGATAAAGGCAATTTCTGCGGCCATTTCGCAAAGAAGGCAGATTCTTTTATTACGAATCGTACTATAATCTAATGAACATCAGGATTTCCCACAAAAAACATACCTACCAAATTGTATGAAATTCGGTCCATTAGTTTTTCAATTAGAGTGGATGTAATATCCAAACAGACACACAGAAACATACACAGATACACCCTTAAACACACAGACGTCTTCCTAAAAGTAGTTTTTTCGTGTTCTAGAAGTCCCAAAACGTGTAGATCCTTTGAAAATTCGAGTTCCGATCTTCGGCACGATTCCAATACTTTGAGTACATACACATACACATATATATTATCTGTGTATTATCTGTGTATCTAAATTCCGTGCCTATGCAATTACAATAGTTGTGATTTTAAATGATCCCTAAACTTTTATTATTTCTTCAAGGAAGCCTAATTTTAACATATGCAGAATGCAAATATCTCAAGCGATTGTAAGATGAATTACATTGCTGAATTTTTTTCACACAAAATCATTTAGCTCTGGAGTCTGGAATACCAGTCATATGAATGAAATATTCATTGATTTTGCATAAAGAATCAGATGATTTATATTTCTATACAGTTTTAAATATTTAAGTATAATAAATTACTGTATGTTGTGATGTGTTTAAAAACTTTAAACTCATCATAACACTTTATAACTTTACAACAACAACAAAAAAAAAAAAGTTATTTTTTTCCCATGAGAACTTTTCTTAAATTCATGGTGGTCTGAGGTAGTGAATGTTTTTCCCACAGTGGCTTCGAAGTAGAAGGCACTAAAGTCATTAAAAAGCATTTAGCAAGATCACTTAAAACCTTAAGTGACATTTTAAGGTGTGGAAAAACAGAATTTTGAAAGCTAAACGAGACCTCTCCTATTATCTACAATCTGGCATGTATTTGCAGCCATTAACACCAAGTGCATTCAATTACCATTCTTGACAGATGTGCAAGATCATCAATTCCGATTTCCCTGTGAGCAGAGGTTTTTTCTGGGAATACATTGAGCATGCGAAGAAAGAACTTTTTCTCCCCTTTCTACAATTCGTGGATCAAAGTGACATCACTGGTCAGTAACCAATGGTTGATTGGTACGTCTCTTTCTTACCCAGAAGTCATTTTTTTAATTATTTTGTTCTTCTGTTACTGGGCGCTAGCAACATGCTAATGTGAACTGGGAAGCAGCTTTTTTTGGTTTCTCCCCCTTCCCTGGGAAGAGGGGAGGTATAATTTTTAGAAGTCAGTGTCAGTGTGTTTTCGAGAAGTGTCATAGTGTGTTGGTGGTTTTTTTACAAAGAAAAATGCTAAAATGTTAAAATGCTCAGTTCTGAAAATATTGTTTTATCGACTAGAATATGTGAATCCAACTTTATGTCTATGCATATAAGGCATAGATAGCACATAAGTATCGCCAAGATCCAAGATGTCATTTTGTGTAAAAAATTTTGTTTCAACGAGTGTGTCAGTTAAGAGTGAATAAGATAGAGCGATAATGTCTGTCACATAAGGTCAGGCTGAAGTGTGATTAAAAAAAATGGTTAATACCATTAAAGATACTTCAAGGATGATGGTTATATCAGTTCCTATTTTTTTTTTTTATGTTGTGCAAACTGTGAGTAATTCTTCATTTATATTTTAATATTATAATATTATTAAGAGCATTATCCATCAATATGTTACATTTTGATGAAGCTATTTAGCATATTTACATCTGAATTCTTTGTTTTAAATAATTTCTACCATAAGTATCTGACTTAGAATTCCTGATGAACATTTATAAATAATAAATAATTATTTTATATTTTAAACAATGATTGTACTTATTATGAATGATACTAATTCATTTTACATTATTTATTTTATTTTAAGGTTCTCATGTCAATACTTGGGTAATTCCACTATACGAAATTTATCATTTTAATTAATTGTTTATTTGGCCATTAAGATTTAATTGTTTTGACATGAGAATCCGACCCGTGAAAATTTGTTGCAGGGATCTTGATTTGAATGGAGTAATTAATTTAAAATATTTTCATTAAGCTCTTAAAGCAATTACTATTAATTTTCTAATTACTCTATTCAAATTGATCCATGCAGCATGTTTATCACAACACTGTAGTACTGTGATAATGTAAAAGATATTACCACTGAATGAATCACATTTTAGAAATTTTTAAATGAAATTACATTTCAGTTGGAAAGTGTTTCATAATCAATGCTTATGCATGATTGATCTTTCTTGTTTTTAATTTCATATTTTAACAGAACCACAAAAAGCTTGCGTTCTGATAAAATTGGGTAACTGTAATTAGTTTTTAAATATACTTAACGCCAACGCATTTTATATTGATTTATTAGTTTCTGCTGAACACCAGCAATAGTTTGTTCAACAGACAATATTCATTAAAGTTCTAAACACTGTAACGCGACAGAAAGATGACCACTAGATTTTGCACTTTCTTCCAAACTGATATGAATATTCGGACAAGTATCAAACCCATGGCCGCCATAAAGGAGTGGCTAGCATGGCTACACCCAGGGGGCCTGGGACAAAAGGATGTGAAAGGGGGCCTGGCGTAGCCGAACGCCTTTCAGGGGTTTTTTCTAATTGACAAATTGACAGCTGTTAAACAAAAAAAAGGAGGCACTGGTTTTTGTGACTTTCAGAAATTTGAAAAATAACAACTGTAACATGATTTTTTTTATCGAAGAGGACCCAATTCGTGGCTATGTCATTAACGGTCACTGTCCTTAAAACTCTGGCGTGACAAAAAGATCAATCACGATCGCCGTACCATGGCATCGTTTCCATTTTTCTAGGAAGAATAACTACCTGTACTCAGAGGCGCTGACAAAATCTTGGGACCCTGTGCAACTCACGGAAGCGGGTCTTTATGCCCCCCATCGCCCCCATATATTATTAATACTTAATTGTCCATGAATTTTTGGATGTTCTTTTTTTTCAAGGTCCGCCATAAAGGGAGGGGGATAAGTGGAACTAATGTCCAAGGGCCCGCAGCCCATAGGGGATCCTTAGAGAATTTTGGCCAGGGGGTTCGTCCTAGGATGTAGGGGCCTTGATCAAACCTGTTGCAGGCAAAGAACTTACAACGCCATTTTCAAACAAGCGAGAGCAGATACAAAATATCTGGCTTGCTAAAGAGACGAGTATAGGGTCTAATCGGTCCAATTGGTCAAAGACCAGCCCTGCAGGCTTTAGATAAAAAGGCATACCACGAACTATGTCATACCTAGGTGCCTAACTATGACATTTACAATTTTTGTCTACTTGCATTTTGGAGGTACATTTTTCTATTTGGGTATTTTGGAGCATTTTTGTGTCTTTTTTTGATTTTACTAGAATGTTTTCATTTATGTCCTTATTACATAATTACAATTTCTTTATTTTCTTTCAGAATTTTCCTTTCTATTTAAACAACTAAATTAGAAGTACCGTGTTTTCAAGCATTAATTGCATGTTTCTGAAAATACAATTTATAACTTTTCAGTACTGATAATCTTCAAAAGGCTGAAACCGATGTAGGAATTCTAATTTCTGATCCAGAAAAGCGTGATTCCTAAATGAAAACTTACTTTCAGACAATTGATATCCAGTTTAATTTTAAAATGTTAATGGCATCTAATAATTTAGTGACCTGATGATTGGAACGCAGGAAATTAAAATTCATATATGACAACCATGTATATTTTCTGAAATCATATGAAGCATTTTGTATTCAATTAAAGCATAAAAATAAGTATCTCAATATTAATTGTCTTATTTAATTACTCAATAAAAGGAAATAGAAAACACCAGATGTAACGAAACTTTTTCACACTCCAGAGATTCCCTTCCCCGTCGACCAAATAGTTACTCAAGTCCTCTGGATGAGTCGGACGGCCTGGGGTTTCCACACTCCAGAGATTCGATATGAATTACAGTGACTTATTTTCAATTGCAAAACTGTACAAGTAGAAAACATAAGACAGTAACAGTAAGACTTTAATGTTAAGTGGAAAAATATAGTCTATTATAGTTTATACATTTTCTAAAACTAGTCTAATATAATTCTAGACAAAAAATTAATAAAATCTCTTTAGAGAGTTGTTCTTTCCCAATTTTACGGGTATTTTTTCGAATTTTAAGAGTATTTTGGTTATCCAAACTTCTACCTTAGTTATAACCAATTAATCTTTGTAAACAAACTCGTTGTGAAGGTGCTGGACTGTATTAAAGCATATTTTATGATTCATATGAATACTAGTGATGTTAATAATAATTATTGATTATATTAATATTAATTATGTTCCTAGATGCACCAAATATGCAATATTTTTATTATCATAGTCCAATATTGTTCATTTTTATACGGTACGGCTGACTTAAAACTAATGTGAATTCACTTTTAAATTTACACTTCATTTTTTTTGTTGTATTTTACCCGCACTATCACAATGGAAAAGAATACATTCCATTAATATCAATATTCTTTTGTATTCGCTCAGATAATAAGTTTAAGAAATGCTAATGAAAAACGTAAATTATTAAGTGATTCATGCAGAATCTAAGCGTCATCTTCGTAATTTTGCTAATTGGATTAAAATATAATTATCTGTTTTTCAAGTATTTTTTACAATATTTTCGTCTGCGTTTCTCATATACGGCGTAATTAGATTTGAAAATAATATGCAGGTTCATTATCAAATGAAAACCGTTAAAATTTTAGAAATAATTACGTGTAATATTATTTAATTAGAACAAAACAAATCTATTTAATTATTTCGACAAAACTAGATACACACTAAAAAAATATCGGTTAAAACAGAAAAAACTGGGTTTTCTAAAACTAGTTTAATATAATTCTAAACAAAAATATTAATCAAATATCTTTAGAAAGTTAATTTTTCCCAATATTATGAGAATTTTTTCTAATTTTAAGAGTATTTTGGTCATCCAAACATCTGCCACATTGTAAAGAAACTCGTTGTGAAGGTGCTGGACTGTATTAAGGCATATTTTATGATTCATATGAATACTAGTGATGTTAATAATAATTATCGATTATATTAATATTAATTATGTTCCCAGATGTACCAAATATGCAATATTTTTATTATCATAGTCCAATATTGTTCATTTTTATAACGGTACGGCTGACATAAAACTAACTTCAATTCACTTTTAAATTTACACTTCATTTTTTTTTTATTTTACCCCCACTATCACAATGGAAAAGAATACTCTCCAATAATATCAACCTTCTTTTGTATTCGCTCAGATAATGAGTTTAAGAAATGCTAATGAAAACGTAAATTATTAAGTGGTTCATGCAGAATTTAAGCGTCATCTTCGTAATTTTGCTAATTGGATTAAAATATAATTATCTGTTTTTCAAGTATTTTTTACAAAATTTTCGTCTGCGTTTCTCATATACGGCTTAATTAGATTTGAAATTAATATGTAGATTCGTTATCAAATGAAAACCTTTAAAATTTTAGAAATAATGGCGTCTAATATTATTTAATTAGAAAAAAAGAAATCTAATTATTTCGACAAAACTAGATACACACTAAAAAAATATCGGTTAAAACAGAAAAACTGGGTTTTCTAAAACTAGTCTAATATAATTCTAGGCAAAAAAATTAATAAAATCTCTTTAGAAAGTTGTCTTTTCGAAAAATTATGGGAATTTTTTCGAATTTTAAGAGTATTTTTGTCATCCAAACATCTGCCTAATCATTGTAAAGGAACTCGTTGTGAAGGTGCTGGACTGCATTAAGGCATATTTTATGATTCATATGAATACTAGTGATGTTAATAATAATTATGGATTATATTAATATCAATTGTGTTCCTAGATGCACCAAATATGCAATATTTTTATTATCATTGGCCAATATTGTTCATTTTTATAACGGTACGGCTGATATAAAACTAATTTGAATTTACTTTTAAATTTACACTTCATTTTTTTTGTATTTTACCCGCACTACACAATGGAAAAGAATACATTCCATTAAAATCAAACTTCTTTTGTATTCGTTCAGATAATGAGTTTAAGAAATGCTAATGAAAAACGTAAATTATTAAATCGTTCATGCAGAATTAAAGCGTCATCTTCGTAATTTTGCTAATCGGAATAAAATATAATTATCTGTTTTTCAAGTATTTTTTACAATATTTTCGTCTGAGTTTCTCATATACGGCGTAATTACATTTGAGAATCATATGTAGGTTCATTACCAAATGGAAACCTTTAAAATTTTAGAAATAATTACGTGTAATATTATTTAATTAGAACAAAACAAATCTATTTAATTATTTCGACAAAACTAGATACACACTAAAAAAATATCAGTGAAAACAGAAACAAGAAAGATCAATCATGCTTAAAGCATTGATTATGAAACACTACCCAACTTCAATGCAATTTTATTTAAACATCTCTAAAATGCAATACATTCCTCGGAAATATTTTAAAACTTATCACAATACTACATTAATTTATCATATTTGAAAACTTAAACCTTCATCGAAAAAAATGAATTTCATTCAAATGACGACATTGAAATATAAATTGCCTGGTTTAAACATCTCTAAAATGCGATACATTCCTCGGTAATATTTTTTAAATTATCATTATACTACAATAATTTATTATATTTGAAAACTGCATCGAAAACAACTGAAATTCATTCAAATGACGTCACAGAAAAAATAACACACCTGGCTCTCTCTATAAAAGCAGTATTTCATTAATAAACATTTTTCCATTCATGTCATTCATCACAGTACTAAAATAATTTATTTTATTTAAAATATTAAGACCATGGAGCTACAAGTAATTAAACTCCATGCTTAAAACTTCATCGAAAAAATCGTCCTTCTCTCTGTAAAATCAATGAATATTTCATTCTTATCAGCTATGCAGACTTCATGAGCTAAATAATTTTGCGTTAAAGAAATACAGCAATTCTTATACAACTCATTCTACATATTTTGCTGTTTACATTTTACATAAGTGAAAAATAGGCTTTGTAGAAAGAATCGAATTTGGATGATCATTTAAACTCAAATATATTGTAATTGCGTTGTTTCAGTATGTAGATGCACAGAATTTAAGCAAAAATAAAGCGGTTTTAGGACGGATACAACATGGCGATGCAGTTAAATCTGACCCACTTTTAGCAGACAACGCTATACTTTTCTGTGCAATAAATATGTCATTGTATTTAAAAATTTAAATAAAATAACTATTTAAAAAATGTTTTGACTTCAAAATAGGGTTTCTGGAGAATAATTTTTCCACAGGAACAATTAATTTTATAGTTATTGAGGAGATATTAATACAATATATATGTATTTTTTAATTCATTTCTTGCAATAAACAAGAAAGATCAATCATGCTTAAAGCATTGATTATGAAACACTTTCCAACTTTAATGCAATTTTATTTAAACAAGTCTAAAATTCAATACATTCCTCGGTAATATTTTAAAACTTATGACAATACTACATTAATTTATTATATTTGAAAACTTCAACCTTCATCGAAAAAAATGAACTTCATTCAAATGACGGCATTGAAATATAAATTGCCTGGTTTAAACATGTCTCAAATGTTATGGACTAAAATGTTAAGACCATGGAGCTGCAAGTAATTAAACTCTATGCGTAAAACTTCATAGAAAAAAAATCGTCCTCCTATTTGTAAAATCAATGAATATTTCATTCATATCAGCTATACAGACTCCATGAACTAAATGATTTTGTGTTAAAGAAATACAGCAATTCTAATACAACTCATTCTACATATTTTGCTGTTTACATTTTACACAGGTGAAAAATAGGCTTCGTTGTAGAAATAATCAAATTTGGATGAGCATTTAAACTCAAATATATTGTAATTGCGTTGTTTCAGTATGTAGATGCACAGAATTTATGCAAAAATAAAGTGATTTTAGGACGGATACAACACTCAATATGAATTAAAAAGAACTTTAAAAATACCGATTTTGAGACAAGATGGATGCCATATATCATTTTGAAGAGGGTCACGAGATCTTTTCATATCATGGTCACGTGATCGCTTCATATACGAGGTGTTATTATTATTTTAATTTTTATTTAAAAAACTACTGAATATATTTCACTGAATTTTTTTTATATATTTTATGGAGCAATTTGAATATTACCTAAAATTTTCGAAGCAATTTGTGAATTTTAAATCCGCTTAAAAAATGTTTGAAAAATTAGATCCCATAGGACTCAATGTATTTCATGTTTTCAACCCAGGTACAATCCAAAACTAATTGGGTGATATTATTCATTTATATTCCCATAGGTCCTACAGACCGTCTAAAGAACATACTAAAATTTCATTTTGATTAAGTCGTTTTTACGGCAGTTATCGTGCTAATGGACAGACAGACAGACAGACAGACAGACAGAATGAATGAACACATTCATAAACACTTTTCAACTTTGTTGTAAAGTGTTAAAAAGGCTGATTCATCGGTCTGTGATGTGTTGAATTTCTTTTTTTATTTTCAGTATTTTGTTGTAAAACATTTCATTATTATTTGGTACGCAAACGTTTATTTTTATAATCATATAAAATAGATATAAAATCATATAAATTCCTCTTACAAGTTGGAGATAGGTACAAAAATCGAATGTAAATTTACAAAGTTTGTTTTAAATAATGCATTTGTGAATAGAAATGTATATAAACTTTCTTTTATACAAAAAAATTAAATTAATAAGTAAAATAGCTCAGATAAAACTTAAATAATTTTTTTGTAAATAAATAATTTTATGAGTTCTGTTTGGATAAAATATAGTCAAATTTATTTTAGTGTAACTAAATCTATATAAATAAAAATGGAAATCTGTCTGTCTGTCTGTCTGTCTGTCTGTCTGTCTGTCTGTCTGTTTGTCACACCATCACGGGAGAACGGCTGAACCGAATTTGATGAAATTTTGTGGGTAGCCCAGAAATAGCCCCACTTAAAATTATATCCGTGTTTTGAGTTTCTACGACCAGTGGTTCTCGAGATATTAGTAAAAAACGAAATTTTCGTTTGTCTCATCATCACGGAAAAACGGCTGAACCGAATTTAATGAAATTTGGTGAATAGCCTTGAAATATCCCCCCATAAATTTTGTCCAAGTTTCGAATTTCTAAGACCTGGGGTTGTCGAGATATTAATGAAAAACGGAACTTTTTCCTAGGAGTTCTACTCCCTAACTCCGTGGTTTATCCAAACGAAAAGCTTGAAAATCGTTTGAAAGTGAATTAAAATTTAATCTCTGAGTCTGATGGGAGATTTTTTGCGTTAATTAGTCACTTTCTGAAAACATGAATTGTTTGAAACATGATTTAAAGGGGAAATCTATCTGCATGGTTCATGGTTTATTTAAAACACGCTTTTACGGAACAATGAGAAGTATAGAGAAATCAAAATCGTTATTTAATTTCGCAGTTTATGTTATAAGACATGACATATTTAACATGTTATAAGATTCTATCTTATATCATGTTACTCAGAAACGCAATTAAATTAAATCTGTCTGTTAATTTTAATAATTATTTTTTCGATTTGAATAATAAATAAATGGATATAAAAATATATTTTAGAAAAGAACGATTTGATTTTTCTTATTGCATTTTTGACTGGATAATATCAATTACGGTCTTCAGGTTTAAAAATTATTATTATTTATATTTTCGGGAATTATTGATTCAAGGACTATTGATATTTTCAAGTTATTATGCAATTATTTTATTATGACAAAAATTGTTTAAACTCATATATTGTATGTTTTACGAATCTTCTACAAATACAGGTGTATATCTTTTAATCTAAGAGAATATAAGTAGTGCAGGTATATTGACATATGTTTTGATATATATTGGCATATATTGGAATCAATTACGACCTTCTGGTATAAAGAGTACGGATATTATTGATGTTTTCAATTTATTACGTCATCTCTTTTATTTTGGCAAATATTTTTGAGGCGCATATTGTAATACGGGTAATCTTCTACTAACACATTGGCATATTTTCTGATCTGCGACAATATAATTAGTACGGGGTTGCATATATTCATTCAATTCCTATTTTTTCTTCTGTAAATTTGCTTACAAAAGGGGGCAGGATGTTTTATTCTTCAGATCTGATCGTGAAGATAATTTTGCATAGTGAGAACATATATTCTTAAACTTCTCTTTAGGAGCAATAAATTTAATATTTTAACAGAATTTGCACATGATTGCGAACTTTAAGTTTCTTTAAATTATACTCTCCGTACGAATAACGGGTGTGCTGTTAGTGGTTAATAAATTTTAACATTTTAGGAGGATATATCATGTTGCTCGGCATCGCAATTAAATTAAATGTGTTTGTTAATGTTTTTATTATTTTTTTTCGATTTAAATAATAAATAAATGGATAAATGGATACAAAAGTATATCTTATGAATGGACGGTTTGATTTTTCTTTTAATTATATTAATTGCTGACTGCGTACATCAATTGCATTTATTTTGGCAAAGAGTTTTCAAGCTTATATCGTATTTAGCTACTAAACTCATATATTGTGTTTAGCCAATAAATTCATGTAGCCGATTGTTGAAACAGAAAAAGAGTAGAGCGAGTATATCTTCTAATACAATTGTAGTGTTTTCATTTAGTATATTGAAACGGGATAAGAATGTTTCATTCAGATCTGCAAATTCAAAGCTACGAATTTGGAGGGATATCGCTAATTTGACAACTTTTCTTAAACTTTGCCAAATTGAAGGAAATGTCGCCAAATTGATATAAACGACACACAAACAGCTGCCATAAACCTTCGGGTTGGTCGTGTGGCTTGGGTCTTCTACATATCAATGAAATTTTTTTTTGTTTTGTTAGAAGAGAGTACTGAAATGATGTTTGGTTAGCATTTATCTGTCAGACCAACCATCCTACTTAGTAATACATTTAGCGAATTTTTAAAATGTCACCAAATTGATAAAAATGTTTTCAAATCTATAAAAATATCTTGAAATTGATAAAATTGAGCTACATAAATGATATTAATTGTTTTTTGTTAGGGGATAGTATTGTGATGATATTTCGTCAATTTGTCGCAAAGTGGAACTGTCAGTTCTACAGTCCCACTTGGCGATAAATTTGGCGATTTTTTAAAATGTCGCTAATTTGACGAAACTGTCGCCAAATGTTCCATAGAAATATAACTATTTAGACGATATTTTTTCTACCAATTTATTTGAAGCAAATGATATCATGTCGCTTAGCAACGGATTTAAATCCAATGTGTTTATGCGGCAGACGATTTTTATTAAATCCTTTCCGATTTGAATAATGAAGATATGTATATAAAATAAATTTCATTGCCATTTCATTTTGGACTGGATAATATCAATTATACTCTTCAGGTTTAAACATTATTATTATTGATATTTTCCGGAATTATTGATTCAGGGATTATTGATATTTCCAAGTTATTATGATATTGTTTTATTATGACAAAAATTGTTGAAACTCATATATTTGTATTTTGTACGAGTAATCTTCTACGAATGCACGGGTATATCTTCTAATCTACGAGAATATAAATAGTACAGGTATATTGGCATATATTTTGACATATATTGGCATATATATTGGAATCAAGACCAGTCTTCTGGTATGAAGATTAAGGGGATTAATTATATATTCAATTTATTACGTCGTCTGTTGTAGTTTATCAAAAAACATTTGAGACTCATATTGCAAAACGGGTAATCTTCTACTAATAATCGGACATTATAAGTAGTACGTGTATATCTTCCCATATAATTTTAGTACTTTAATTTTGACATATATTGGAATCAATGACTGTCTTCAGATTTAAAGATTACGGGTTTATTGGTATTTTCAATTTATACATGTAATCTACTAATACAGGTTATATTTTCTAATATTCGCGTTTATAATTAGTACGGGTCCCATACAATTTTAACGCTTTCATTTTGCATATATTGATTCAATTCCATATTTTTTTTATATTTGCTTACATAAGGGGTCCAAGATGTTTTATTCTTCAGATATGTCCATGAAGATAATTTTATATAGCGAGAACAGAGATTCTTAAACTTCTTTTTAGGAGCATTATATTAAATATTTTAACAGAATATTTTGATTAAACATGTCATTTAGTATACTATAAGAATTTGGGCATGATTATGAATTTCAAGTTTCTTTATATTATATACTCCGTACGAAGAACGGGTATGCTTCTAGTAAATAATAAAACTTAAGAGCTCATCTTTATAATATATTATTGTAAATCCTTGAAGACATATACGTTATATCAATATATAGCACTATTAAGATAAGAATTTTCTATCTCGATTATCTTTTCATTACAATGTTTTTTATTTATTTATTTAAATATATCTTATATGCGTCAGTCCAATTGGTCAATATTAATATTTATTTCTAGTTTATAAATGTAAAGAAAATACACAGTTGTTATAAGTTACTTTACAGCAATTTACACTCTACAACAGTCATATTCAGCCTATCATAACTATATGCATTTACTAAATCTATTTTGCATCGATCAATTTGGCAACATATTGAGAACTTTTAAATAAATTTATTCTTTACTAGCAGCATACCCGTTCTTCGTACGGAGTATATAATATAAAGAAATTTATAATTCGCAATCATGTGCAAATTCTGTTAAAATATTAAATTTATTGCTCATAAAGAGAAGTTTAAGAATATCTGTTCTCACTATGCAAAATTATATTCATGGGTAGATCTGAAGAATAAAACATCCTGGCCCCTTTTGTAAGTAAATTTACAAAAAAAAAAGGAATTGAATCAATATATGCAACCCCGTACTACTTATATTGCCGCAGATTAGAAAATATGCCAGTGTGTTAGGTGTTAGTAGAAGCTTACCCGTATTGCAATATGAGTCTAAAAAATATTTGCCAAAATAAAAAAGATGACGTAATAAATTGAAAGTTTCAAAAATCCCCGTAATCTTAATACCAGAAGGTCGTAATAGATTCCAATGTATGCCAATATATATCAAAATACATGCCAATATACCTGTACTACTTATATTCTCGTAGATTAGAAGATATACCCATGCATTTGCAGAAGATTACTCGTACAACGTACTATATATGAGTTTCAACAATTTTCGTCATAATAAAACAATTCCATAATAATTTGAAAATATCAATAATCCCTGAATCAACAGTCCCCGAAAATACCAATAATAATGATGTTTAAATCTGAAGACCGTAATTGATCCAGTCAAAAATGCAATGTCAATGAAATTTATTTTATATACATATTTTTATTATTCAAATTGGAAAAGATTTAAGAAAAATCGTATGCCGCATAACATATTGAATCCGTTGCTGAGCGACATGATATCATTTGCTTCAAATAAATTGATAGAAATCATATCATCTGAATAATGCAATCTCCATGGAAGGTTTGGCGACATTTTCGTCAATTTAGCGATAACTTAAAAAAATCGCCAAATTTATCGCCAAGTGGGACTGTGGAACTGATGGTCCCATTTTGCGACAAATTGACGAAACATCATCACAATACTATCCCATAACAAAACACAATTAATTTCATTTAGTAAGCGCGATTTTATCAATTTCGTGATATTTTTATGGATTTAAAAATATTTTTACCAATTTGGTGATATTAAAAAAATTCCTTCAATGTGTTACTAAGAAGGATGGATGAACTGACCGACAAATGCTACAGAAACATCATTTCAGTACTCTATTCTAAAAAAACAAATTTAATTTCATTGATTGATTTGGGCCATTTTTATCAATTTGGAGACATTTCCACTAATTTGATAAAGTTTAAGAAAAGTTACCAAGTTATTTAGAGATATTCCGCTAAATTCGTAGCTCTGAATTTGCAGATCTGAAGAATAAAATATCCTGATCCCTTTTGTATATACTAAATGAAAACACTAAAATTGTATTAGAAGATACATACACCCGTTCTACTCTTTTTCTGCTTCAACATTCGGCTAAATGAATTTATTGGGAAAACACATTATATGAGTTTATTAGCTAAACACAATATATGAGCTTGAAACCTCTTTGCTTAAATAAATGAAAGTGATGTACGCAGTCCGTAATATATATAATTAAAATAACAATCAAACCGTTCATTTATAAAATATATTTTTACATCCATTTATTTATTATACAAATAGAAAAAATAATCTATATAAATAAAAATGAAAATCTGTCTGTCTGTCTGTCTGTCTGTTTGTCACACCATCACGGGAGAACGGCTGAACCGAATTTGATGAAATTTTGTGGGTAGCCCAGAAATAGCCCCACTTAAAATTATATCCGTGTTTTGAGTTTCTACGACCAGTGGTTCTCGAGATATTAGTAAAAAACGAAATTTTCGTTTGTCTTATCATCACGGAAAAACGGCTAAACCGAATTTAATGAAATTTGGTGAATAGCCTTGAAATATCTCCCCATAAATTTTGTCCAAGTTTCGAGTTTCTAAGACCTGGGGTTGTCGAGATATTAATGAAAAACGGAACTTTTTCCTAGGAGTTCTACTCCCTAACTCCGTGGTTTATCCAAACGGAAAGCTTGAAAATCGTTTGAAAGTGAATTAAAATTTAATCTCTGAGTTTGATGGGAGATTTTTTGCGTTAATTAGTCACTTTCTGAAAACATGAATTGCTTGAAACATGATTTAAAGGGGAAATCTATCTCCATGGTTCATGGTTTATTTAAAACAAGCTTTTACGAAACAATGAGAAGTATAGAGAAATCAAAATCGTTATTTAATTTCGCAGTTTATGTTATAAGACATGACATATTTAACATGTTATAAGATTCTATCTTATATCATGTTACTCAGAAACGCAATTAAATTAAATCTGTCTGTTAATTTTAATAATTATTTTTTCGATTTGAATAATAAATAAATGGATATAAAAATATATTTTAGAAAAGAACGATTTGATTTTTCTTATAGCATTTTTGACTGGATAATATCAATTACGGTCTTCAGGTTTAAAAATTATTATTATTTATATTTTCGGGGATTATTGATTCAAGGATTATTGATATTTTCAAGTTATTATGCAATTATTTTATTATGACAAAAATTGTTTAAACTCATACATTGTATGTTGTACGAATCTTCTACAAATACACGTGTATATCTTTTAATCTACGAGAATATAAGTAGTACAGGTATATTGACATATGTTTTGATATATATTGGCATATATTGGAATCAATTACGACCTTCTGGTATAAAGAGTACGGATATTATTGATGTTTTCAATTTATTACGTCATCTCTTTTATTTTGGCAAATATTTTTGAGACGCATATTGTAATACGGGTAATCTTCTACTAACACATTGGCATATTTTCTGATCTGCGACAATATAATTAGTACGGGGTTGCATATATTCATTCAATTCCTATTTTTTCTTCTGTAAATTTGCTTACAAAAGGGGGCAGGATGTTT
The DNA here is from genome assembly GCA_951213105.1 of Amaurobius ferox. NCBI lineage: Eukaryota > Metazoa > Arthropoda > Arachnida > Araneae > Amaurobiidae > Amaurobius > Amaurobius ferox. The sequence continues at coordinate 83,859,123 of OX578146.1, read as the reverse complement.
TATTCTTCAGATCTGATCGTGAAGATAATTTTGCATAGTGAGAACATATATTCTTAAACTTCTCTTTAGGAGCAATAAATTTAATATTTTATCAGAATTTGCACGTGATTGCGAACTTTAAGTTTCTTTAAATTATACACTCCGTACGAATAACGGGTGTGCTGTTAGTGGTTAATAAATTTTAACATTTTAGGAGGATATATCATGTTGCTCGGCATCGCAATTAAATTAAATGTGTTTGTTAATATTTTTATTATTTTTTTTCGATTTAAATAATAAATAAATGGATAAATGGATATAAAAGTATATCTTATGAATGGACGGTTTGATTTTTCTTTTAATTATATTAATTGCTGACTGCGTACATCAATTTCATTTATTGTGGCAAAGAGTTTTCAAGCTTATACCGTATTTAGCTACTAAACTCATATATTGTGTTTAGTCAATAAATTCATATAGCCGATTGTTGAAACAGAAAAAGAGTAGAGCGGGTATATCTTCTAATACAATTGTAGTGTTTTCATTTAGTATATTGAAACGGGATAAGAATGTTTCATTCAGATCTGCAAATTCAAAGCTACGAATTTGGAGGGATATCGCTAATTTGACAACTTTTCTTAAAATTTGCCAAACTGACGGAAATGTCGCCAAATTGATATAAACGACACACAAACAGCTGCCATAAACCTTCGGGTTGGTCGTGTGGCTTGGGTCTTCTACATATCAATGAATTTTTTTTTTGTTTTGTTAGAAGAGAGCACTGAAATGATGTTTGGTTAGCATTTATCTGTCAGACCAACCATCCTACTTAGTAATACATTTAGCGAATTTTTAAAATGTCACCACATTGATAAAAATGTTTTCAAATCTATAAAAATATCTTGAAATTGATAAAATGGCGCTTCATAAATGATATTAATTGTTTTTTGTTAGGGGATAGTATTGTGATGATATTTCGTCAATTTGTCGCAAAGTGGAACTGTCAGTTCTACAGTCCCACTTGGCGATAAATTTGGCGATTTTTTAAAATGTCGCTAATTTGACGAAACTGTCGCCAAATGTTCCATAGAAATATAACTATTTAGACGATATTTTTTCTACCAATTTATTTGAAGCAAATGATATCATGTCGCTTAGCAACGGATTTAAATCCAATGTGTTTATGCGGCAGACGATTTTTATTAAATCCTTTCCGATTTGAATAATGAAGATATGTATATAAAATAAATTTCATTGCCATTTCATTTTGGACTGGATAATATCAATTATACTCTTCAGGTTTAAACATTATTATTATTGATATTTTCCGGAATTATTGATTCAGGGATTATTGATATTTCCAAGTTATTATGATATTGTTTTATTATGACAAAAATTGTTGAAACTCATATATTTGTATTTTGTACGAGTAATCTTCTACAAATGCACGGGTATATCTTCTAATCTACGAGAATATAAATAGTACAGGTATATTGGCATATATTTTGACATATATTGGCATATATATTGGAATCAAGACCAGTCTTCTGGTATGAAGATTAAGGGGATTAATTATATATTCAATTTATTACGTCGTCTGTTGTAGTTTATCAAAAAACATTTGAGACTCATATTGCAAAACGGGTAATCTTCTACTAATAATCGGACATTATAAGTAGTACGTGTATATCTTCCCATATAATTTTAGTACTTTAATTTTGACATATATTGGAATCAATGACTGTCTTCAGATTTAAAGATTACGGGTTTATTGGTATTTTCAATTTATACATGTAATCTACTAATACAGGTTATATTTTCTAATATTCGCGTTTATAATTAGTACGGGTCCCATACAATTTTAACGCTTTCATTTTGCATATATTGATTCAATTCCATATTTTTTTTATATTTGCTTACATAAGGGGTCCAAGATGTTTTATTCTTCAGATATGTCCATGAAGATAATTTTATATAGCGAGAACAGAGATTCTTAAACTTCTTTTTAGGAGCATTATATTAAATATTTTAACAGAATATTTTGATTAAACATGTCATTTAGTATACTATAAGAATTTGGGCATGATTATGAATTTCAAGTTTCTTTATATTATATACTCCGTACGAAGAACGGGTATGCTGCTAGTAATAAATATTATCAACATATTTAATTTCATTCCATTGCCGAACAACATGATATAAGATAGAATCTTCCTCATAAAATGTGAAATTAAATAGCCATTTTGATTTCTTTATACTCTTCATCGTTGAGTAAAAATTTGTGAAAGATGAACCATGGAGGTAGATTTTTCCATTTAAATTCAAGTTTCAAACAGATCATGCTTTCCTATAGTGACTAATTAATGCAAAAATCCTGTACTAAACTCGGAAATAAAGTTTTATTTCATTTTGGCGTTTAAACAAACGATTTTCATCCTTTCCGTTTGGATAAACCACGGAGTTGGAGAGTAGATCTCCTAAGAAAAAGTTCCGTTTTTCATTAATATCTCGACAACCCCTGGTCTTAGAAACTCGAAACTTGGGCAAAATTTATGGGGGGATATTTTAAGGCGACTCACAAAATTTCATTAAATTCGATGCAGCCGTTCTCTCGTGATGATGAGACAAATGAAATATTCGTTTTTCACTAATATCTCGACAACCACTGGCTATGGAAACTCCAACCATAGACTAAATTTTAAGTGGGGCTATTTCTAGGCTACCCACAAAATTTCATCAAATTCGGTTCAGCCGTTCTCCCGTGATGATGGGACAAACAGACAGACAGACAGACAGACAGACAGACAGACAGATTTTCATTTTTATTTATATAGATAATGCTCCTAAAAAGAAGTTTAAGAATCTCTGTTCTCGCTATATAAAATTATCTTCATGGACATATCTGAAGAATAAAACATCTTGGACCCCTTATGTGGGCAAATATAAAAAAAAAATGGAATTGAATCAATATATGCAAAATAAAAGCGTTAAAATTGTATGGGACCCGTACTAATTATATACGCGAATATTAGAAAATATAACCTGTATTAGTAGATTACATGTATAAATTGAAAATACCAATAAACCCGTAATCTTTAAATCTGAAGACAGTCATTTATTCCAATATATGTCAAAATGAAAGTGCTAAAATTATATGGGAAGATATACACGTACTACTTATAATGTCCGATTATTAGTAGAAGATTACCCTTTTTGCAATATGAGTCACAAATGTTTTTTGGTAAAATACAACAGACGACGTAATAAATTGAATATATAATTAATCCCCTTAATCTTCATACCAGAAGACTGTACTTGATTCCAATATATATGCCAATATATGTCAAAATATATGCCAATATACCTGTACTACTTATATTCTCGTAGGTTAGAAGATATACCCGTGCATTCCTAGAAGATTACTCGTACAACGTACAATATGCGTGTGTCAGCAATTTTTGCCGCAATAAAACAATGGCGTAATAACTTAAAAATATCAATAATCCCTGAATCAATAATTCCGGAAAATATCAATAATAATAATGTTTAAACCTGAAGAGTATAATTGATATTATCCAGTCCAAAATGAAATGGCAATGAAATTTATTTTATATACATATCTTCATTATTCAAATCGGAAAGGATTTAATAAAAATCGTCTGCCGCAGAAACACATTGGATTTAAATCCGTTGCTAAGCGACATGATATCATTTGCTTCAAATAAATTGGTAGAAAAAATATCGTCTTAATAGTTATATTTCTATGGAACATTTGGCGACAGTTTCGTCAAATTAGCGACATTTTAAAAAATCGCCAAATTTATCGCCAAGTGGGACTGTAGAACTGACAGTTCCACTTTGCGACAAATTGACGAAATATCATCACAATACTATCCCCTAACAAAAAACAATTAATATCATTTATGTAGCGCAATTTTATCAATTTCAAGATATTTTTATAGATTTGAAAACATTTTTATCAATTTGGTGACATTTTAAAAATTCGCTAAATGTATTACTAAGTAGGATGGTTGGTCTGACAGAGAAATGCTAACCAAACATCATTTCAGTACTCTCTTCTAACAAAACAAAAAAAAATTTCATTGATATGTAGAAGACCCAAGCCACACGACCAACCCGAAGGTTTATGGCAGCTGTTTGTGTGTCGTTTATATCAATTTGGCGACATTTCCGTCAATTTGGCAAAGTTTAAGAAAAGTTGTCAAATTAGCTATATCCCTCCAAATTCGTAGCTTTGAATTTGCAGATCTAAATGAAACATTCTTATCCCGTTTCAATATACTAAATGAAAACACTACAATTGTATTAGAAGATATACCCGCTCTACTCTTTTTCTGTTTCAACAATCGGCTATATGAATTTATTGGCTAAACACAATATATGAGTTTAGTAGCTAAATACGATATAAGCTTGAAAACTCTTTGCCAAAAAAAATGAAATTGATGTACGCAGTCAGCAATTAATATAATTAAAAGAAAAATCAAACCGTCCATTCATAAGATATAATTTTATATCCATTTATTCATTTATTTATTATTTAAATCGAAAAAAAATAATAAAAACATTAACAAACACAATTAATTTAATTGCGATGCCGAGCAACATGATATATCCTCCTAAAATGTTAAAATTTATTAACCACTAACAGCACACCCGTTATTCGTACGGAGTGTATAATTTAAAGAAACTTAAAGTTCGCAATCACGTGCAAATTCTGTTAAAATATTAAATTAAATATTATATTAAATGAATATATGCAACCCCGTACTAATTATATTGTCGCAGATCAGAAAATATGCCAATGTGTTAGTAGAAGATTACCCGTTATTTGCCAAAATAAAAGAGATGACGTAATAAATTGAAAACATCAATAATATCCGTACTCTTTATACCATGGAGATAGATTTCCCCTTTAAATCATGTTTCAAACAATTCATGTTTTCAGAAAGTGACTAATTAACGCAAAAAATCTCCCATCAAACTCAGAGATTAAATTTTAATTCACTTTCAAACGATTTTCAAGCTTTTCGTATGGATAAACCACGGAGTTAGGGAGTAGAACTCCTAGGAAAAAGTTCCGTTTTTCATTAATATCTCGACAACCCCAGGTCTTAGAAACTCGAAACTTGGACAAAATTTATGGGGGGATATTTCAAGGCTATTCACCAAATTTCATTAAATTCGGTTCAGCCGTTTTTCCGTGATGATGAGACAAACGAAAATTTCATTTTTTACTAATATCTCGAGAACCACCGGTCGTAGAAACTCAAAACACGGATATAATTTTAAGTGGGGCTATTTCTGGGCTACCCACAAAATTTCATCAAATTCGGTTCAGCCGTTCTCCCGTGATGGTGTGACAAACAGACAGACAGACAGGCAGACAGACAGACAGACAGACAGACAGACAGACAGACAGATAGACAGACAGATTTTCATTTTTATTTATATAGATTTTAGAATTCAAATTTCATTGAATTAATTTTATGATTTCAACAATAAATTTGCACAATTTGAACAAAATAATATGTATAAATTGAACTTAATATTTACAGATAAGGTATTATTTTTCACTTTATATTACATAAAATGTTTAATCTATATAAATAAAAATGAAAATCTGTCTGTCTGTCTGTCTGTCTGTCTGTCTGTTTGTCCCATCATCACGGGAGAACGGCTGAACCGAATTTGATGAAATTTTGTGGGTAGCTTAGAAATAGCCCCACTTAAAATTTAGTCTATGGTTGGAATTTCTACAACCAGTGGTTCTCGAGATATTAGTAAAAAACGAAACCTTCGTTTGTCTCATCATCACGAGAGAACGGCTGAACCGAATTTAATGAAATTTTGTGGGTGGCCTTGAAATAGCCCCCCATAAATTTTTCCCAAGTTTCAAGTTTCTAAGACTAGGGGTTGTTGAGATATTAATGAAAAACGGAACTTTTTTTATAGGAGTTCTACTCTCCAACTCCGTGGTTTATCCAAACGGAAAGGATAAAAATCGTTTGTTTAAAGCGTCAAAGGGAATTAAAACATTATTTTTGAGTTTGATGCAGGATTTTTGCATTAAATAGTCACTATCTGAAAGCATGAATTGTTTGAAACATGAATTTAAATGGAAAAATCTACCTCCATGTATTTCACAAACTTTTACTCAACGATTAGAAGTATAAAGAAATTAAAATGGTTATTTAATTTCGCATTTTATGAGGAAGATTCTATCTTATATCATGTTGCACGGCAAAGGAATGGAATTAAATGTGTTTGTTAATGATTATTATTATTTTTTCTATTTGTATAATAAATAAATGGATGTAAAAATATATTTTATAAATGAACGGTTTGATTGTTCTTTTAATTATATATATTGCGGACAGCGGACATTACTTTTATTTATTTTAGCAAAGAGGTATATATTGTGTTTGTACAAGCTCATATATTGTGTTTAGCTAATAAACTCATAATAAATGAACGGTTTGATTGTTCTTTTAATAATATATATTGCGAACTGCGTACATCACATTTTATTTATTTTAGCAATGAGGTTTCAAAGCTCATATATTGTGGTTAGCTAATAAACTCATATATTGTGTTTACCCAATAAATTCATTTAGCCGATTGTTGAAGCAGAAAAAGAGTAGAACGGATGTATGTATCTTCTAATACAATTTTAGTGTTTTCATTTAGTATATATACAGACGGGATATGGATATTTTATTCTTCAGATCTGTAAATTTAGAGCTACGAATTTAGCGGAATATCTCTAAATAACTTGGTAACTTTTCTTAAACTTTACCAAATTAGAGGAAATATCTCCAAATTGATAAAAATGACCCAAAATCAATGAAATTAAATTTGTTTTTTTAGAATAGAGTACTGAAATAATGTTTCTGTAGCATTTGTCGGTCAGTCCATCCATCCTACTTAGTAACGCATTTAACTAATTTTTTTAATATCACTAAATTGATAAAAATATTTGTAAATCCATAAAAATATCATGGAGACGAAAATGTCGCCAAACTGTCCATGAAGATCACATTATTCAGACGACATGATTTCCATCAATTTATTTGAAGCAGATGATATCATGTCGCTTAGCAACGGATCCAATGTGTTATGTGTCATACGATTTTTATTAAATCTAATAAAAATGTGTATATAAAATAAATTTCATTGACATTGCATTTTTGACTGGATAATATCAATTACGGTCTTCAGGTTTAAACATCATTATTATTGATATTTCGGGGACAGTTGATTCAGGAATTATTGATATTTTCAAATTATTATGCCATTGTTTCATTATGACGAAAATTGTTGAAACTCATATATAGTACGTTGTACAAGTAATCTTCTACAAATGCACAGGTATATCTTCTAATCTACGAGAATATAAGTAGTACAGGTATATTGGCAAAATTTTTATATATGTTGGCATATATTGGAATCAATTTCGACCTTCTGGTATTAAGATTACGGGGATTTTTGATACTTTCAATTTATTACGTCATCTTTTTTATTTTGGTAAATATTTTTAAGACTCATATTACAATATGTTTAAGCTTCTACTAACACACTGGCATATTTTCTAATTTGCGACAATATAAGTAGTACGTGGTTGCATATATTGATTCAATTCTTTTTTTGTGTGTGAATTTGTTCTCAAAAGGGGCCAGAATATTTCATTCTTCAGATTTGCCCGTGAAGATAATTTTGCATAGTGAGAACAGATATTCTTAAACTTCTCTTTATGAGCAATAAATTTAATATTTTATCAGTATTTGCACATGATTGCGAATTATAAGTTTTTTTATATTATATACTCCGTACGAAGGACGGGTATGCTGCTAGTCTATATAAATAAAATTGAAAATCTGTCTGTCTGTTTGTCCCATCATCACGGGAGAACGGCTGAACCGAATTTGATGAAATTTTGTGGGTAGCCTAGAAATATCCCCACTTAAAATTTAGTCCATGTTTGGAGTTTTCATAACCAGTGGTTCTCGAGATATTAGTGAAAAACGAATATTGCGTTTGTCTCATCATCAAGAGAGAACGGCTGAATCGAATTTAATGAAATTTTGTGAGTAGCCTTAAAATAGCCCCCCATAAATTTTGCCCAAGTTTCGAGTTTCTAATACCAGGGGTTGTTGAGATATTAATGAAAAAGGGAACATTTTCCAATGAGTTATACTCTCCAACTCCGTGGTTTATTCAAACGGAAAGGATGAAAATCGTTTGTTTAAAACGGTGAAATGAAATAAAACTTTATTTTCGAGTTTGGTGCAGGATTTTTGCATTAATTAGTCACTATCGGAAAACACGAATTGTTTGAAACATGAATTTAAATGGAAAAATCTACCTCCGTGGTTATATTTCACAAGCTTTTACTCAACGATTAAAAGTATAAAGAAATCAAAATGGCTATTTAATTTCGCATTTTATGAGGAAGATTCTATCTCATATCATGTTGCTTGGCAACGGAATGAAATTAAATGTGTTGTTAATATTTATTATTATTTTTCCTATTTAAATAATAAATAAATGGATGTAAAAATATATTTTTAAATGAAAGGTTTGGTTGTTCTTTTAATTATATAAACTGCGAACTGCGTACATCATTTTCATTTATTTTAGCAAAGAGGTTTCCAGCTCATATATTGTGTTTAGCTAATAAACTTATATATTGTGTTTACCCAATAAATTCTTTTAGCCGATTGTTGAAGCAGAAAAAGAGTAGAACGGCTGTATCTTATAATACAATTTTAGTGTTTTCATTTAGTATATACAAACGGGGTCAGAATATTTTATTCTTCAGATCTGAAAATTTAGAGCTACGAGTTTAGCGGAATATCTCTAAATAACTTGGTAACTTTGCCAAATTAGCGGAAATGTTTCCAAATTTATAAAAATGACGCAAATCAATAATTTTTTTTTAGAATAGAGTTCTGAAATGATGTTTCGGTAGCATTTGTTGGACAGTCCATCCATCCTACTTAGTAACACATTTAACGAATTTTTTTATTATCACCAAATTGATAAAAATATTTGTGAGTCCATAAAAATATCATAGAGTTGATAAAATTGCGCTTAATAAATGAAAATAATTGTGTTTTGTTAGGGGATAGTTTGTGATGATGTTTCGTCAATTTGTCGCAAAATGGGACTATCTGTTCTACAGTCTCATTTGGCGATAAATTTGGGGATTTTTTACGTTATCGCTAAATTGACTGAAATGTCGCCAAATCTTCCATGGAGGTCGCATTACTCAGATGATATGATTTCCATCAATTTATTTGAAGCAAATGATATCATGTCGCTTAGCAACGGATCCAATGTGTTATGCGGCATACGATTTAATATTAAATCTTTTCCAATTAGAAAAATAAAGTTATGTATATAAAATAAATTTCATTGACATTGCATTTTGACTGGATAATATCAATTACGGTCTTCAGGTTTAAACATTATTATTATTGATATTTTCGGGGACTTTTGATTCAGGGATTATTGATATTTTCAAGTAATTATGACATTGTTTTATTATAACGAAAATTGTTGAAACTCATATATTGTACGTTGTACGTAATCTTCTACAAATGCATTATATCTTCTAATCTACGAGAATATAAGTAGTACAGGTATATTGGCATATATTTAGATATATAGTGGCATATATTGGAATCAATTACGACCTTCTGGTTAAAGATTACGGGGATTATTGATATTTTCAATTTATTACGTCATCTCCTTTATTCTGGCAAATATTTTTGAGACTCATATTGTAATACGGGTAATTTTCTACTAACACACTGCCATATTTTCTAATCTACGACAATATAAGTAGTACGGGGTTGCATATAATGATTCAATTCCTTTTTTTTTGTAAATTTGCTTACAAAAGGGGTCAGGATGTTTTATTCTTCAGATCTGCCCGTGAAGATAATTCTGCATAGTGAGAACAGATATTCTTAAACTTCTCTTTATGAGCAATAAATTTAATATTTTAACAGAATTTGCACATGATTGCGAATTATAAGTTTCTTTATATTATATACTCCGTACGAAGAACGGGTATGCTGCTAGTCTATATAAATAAAATTGAAAATCTGTCTGTCTGTCTGTCTGTTTGTCTCATCATCACGGGAGAACGGCTGAACCGAATTTTATGAAATTTTGTGGATAGCCTAGAAATTGCCCCACATAAAATTCAGTCTGTATTTTGAGTTTCTACGACTAATGGTTCTTGAGATATTAGTAACAAATTAAATTTTCGTTTGTCTCATTATCACGGGAAAACGCCTCAAACGAATTTAATGAAATTTTGTGGATAGCCTTGAAATAGCCCCCTATAAATATAGTCCAAGTTTCGAATTTCTAATACTAGGGGTTGTCGAGATATTAATGAAAAACGGAACTTCCTCCCAAGAGTTCTACTCTCCAACTCCGTGGTTTATCCAAACGGAAAGGATGAAAATCGTTTGTTTAAAACGTCAAAATGAAATAAAACTTTATTTCCGAGTTTGGTGCAGGATTTTTGCATTAATTAGTCACTATCGGAAAACATGAATTGTTTGAAACATGAATTTAAATGGAAAAATCTACCTCCATGGCTTATCTTTCACAAGCTTTTACTTAACGATGAAAATTATAAAGAAATCAAAATAGCTATTTAAATTCGCATTTTATGAGGAAGATTCTATCTGATATCATGTTGCCCGGCAAAGGAATGAAATTTAATGTGTTGTTGATATTTATTATTATTTTTTCTATTTGAATAATAAATACATGGATGTAAAAATATATTTTATAAATGAACGGTTTGATTGTCCTTTTAATTATATAAATTGCGGACTTCTTACATGACTTTCATTTATTTTAGCAAAGAGGTTTCAAGCTCATATATTGTGTTTATCTAATAAACTCATATATTGTGTTTACCCAATTAATTCATTTAGCCGATTGTTGAAGCAGAAAAAGAGTAGAACGGGTGTATGTATCTTCTAATACAATTTTAGTGTTTTCATTTAGTATATACAAACGGGATCAGGATATTTCATTCTTCAGATCTGCAAATTCAGAGCTACGAGTTTTGCGGAATATCTCTAAATAACCTCTAGGTAACTTTTATTAAACTTTACCAAATTAGCGGAAATGTCTCCAAATTGATAAAAATGACGCAAATCAATGAAATTAATTTGGTTTTTAGAAGAGAGTACGGAAATGATGTTTCGGTAGCATTTGTCATTTTTTTTAATATTACCAAGTTGATAAAAATATTTGTAAATCCATAAAAATATCATGGAATTGATAAATTAAAACGCTTAATAAATGAAATTAATTGCGTTTTGTTAAGGGAAAGTATTGTGATGATGTTTCGTCAATTTGTCGCAAAATGGGACTATCAGTTATACAGTCCCACATAGCGATAAATTTGGCGATTTTTTAAGTTATCGCTAAATTGACGAAAATTTCGCCAAACCTTCCATGGAGATCGCATTATTTAGACCATATGATTTCCATCAATTTTGAAGCAAATGATATCATGTCGCTTAGCAACTGATCCAATGTATTACGCGGCATACGATTTTTATAAACACTTTACAACAAAGTTGAAAAGTGTTTATGACTTTGTTCATTCTGTCTGTCTGTCTGTCTGTCTTTCCGTTAGCACGATAACTGCCGTAAAAATGACTTAATCAAAATGAAATTTTAGTATGTTGTTCAGACGCGGTCTGTAGGACCTATGGGAATATAAATGAATAATATCACCCAATTAGTTTTGGATTGAACCCGAGTAGAAAAAATGAAATACATTGAGCCCTATGGGACCAAATTTTTCAAACATTTTTTAAGCGGATTTAAAATTCACAAATTGCTTCAAAAATTTTAGGTAATAGTCAAATTGTTCCATAAAATATATAAAAAAAAATTCAGCGAAATATATTCAGTAGTTTTTTAAATAAAAATTAAAATAATATTTACACATCTTATATGAAACGATCACGTGACCATGATATGAAACGATCACATGACCCACTTCAAAATGATATATGGCATCCATCTTGTTTCAAAATCGTGATTTTTTAAAGTTCTTTTTAATTCATATTGAGTGTTGTATCCGTCCTAAAACTACTTTATTTTTGCTTAAATTCTGTGCATCTACATACTAAAACAACACAATGACAATATATTTGAGTTTAAATTCTCATTCAAATTTGATTATTTCTACAACTAAGCCTATTTTTCACCTATGTAAAATGTAAACAGCAAAATATGTAGAATGAGTTGTATTAGAATTACTGTATTTCTTTAACACAAAATAATTCAGTCCATGGAGTCTGCATGGCTGATTTGAATGAAATATTAATTGATTTTATAAACAGAAGGACGATTTTTTTCAATGAAGTTTTAAGCATAGATTTTATGAATTGTAGCTCCATGGTCTTAATTTTTAAATAAAATAAATTATTATAGTATTTTGATGAATGAGATGAATGAAATTCAGCTTTTATAGAGAGATCCAGTCGTGTTATTTTTTCTATGACGTCATTTGAATTTATTTCAGTTGTTTTCGATGAAGTTTTCAACTATAATAAATTATCGTAGTATTATGATAGTTTTAAAAACATTACCGTGGAATGTATTGCATTTTAGAGATATTTAAACCAGGCAATTTATATTTCAATGCCGTCATTTGAATGAAGTTCATTTTTTTCAATGAAGGTTTAAGTTTTCAAATATAATAAATCAATGTAGTATTGTGATAAGTTTTAAAATATTACCGAGGAATGTATTGCATTTTCGACTTTTTTAAATAAAATTGCATTGAAGTTGGAAAGTGTTTCATAATCAATGTTTTAAGCATGATTGATCTTTCTTGTTAAATCTTTTCCGATTTGAATAATATAGATATGTATATAAAATAAATTTCATTGACATTGCATTTTTGACTGGATAATATCAATTACGGTCTTCAGGTTTAAACATTATTATTATTGATATTTTCGGGGACTGTTGATTCAGGGATTATTGATATTTTCAAGTTATTATGCCATTGTTTTGTTATGACAAAAAATGTTTAAACTCATATTTTGTACGTTTTACGAGTAATCTTTTACAAATACACGGGTATATCTTCTAATCTACGAGAATATAAGTAGTACAGCTATATTGGCATATATTTTGATATATTTTGGCATATATTGGAATCAATTACGACCTTCTGGTATAAAGGTTACGGGGATTATTGACATATTCAATTTATTGCGTCATTTCTTTTATTTTGGCAAATATTTTTGAGACTCATATTGTAATACGGGTAATCTTCTACTAACACACTGGCATATTTTTTAATCTGCGACAATATAAGTAGTACGGGGTTGCATATATTGATTCAACTTTTTTTTTGTAAATTTGCTTACAAAAGGGGCCAGAATGCTTTATTCTTCAGATCTGCCCGTGAAAATAATTTTGCATAGTGAGAACAGATACTCTTACACTTCTCTTTATGAGCAATAAATTTAATATTTTAACAGAATTTGCACATGATTGAGAATTATAAGTTTCTTTATATTATATACTCCGTACGAAAAACGGGTAAGCTGCTAGTATCTATATAAATAAAATTGAAAATCTGTCTGTCTATCTGTCTGTCTGTTTTTCCCATCATAACGAGAGAACGGCTGAATCGAATTTGATGAAATTTTGTGAGTAGCCTACAAATAGTCCCACTTAAAATTTGGTCTGTGTTTTGAGTTTTTACGAGTTGTGGTTCTTGAGATATTAGTAAAAAACAAAATTTTCGTTTGTCTCATCATCACGGGGAAACGCCCTAACCGAATTTAATGAAATTTTGTGGATAGCCTTGAAATAGCCCCCCATAAATTTAGTCCAAGTTTCGAGTTTCTAATACCAGGGGTTGTCGCGATATTAATGAAAAACGGAACTTTTTCCCAAGAGTTCTTCTCTCCAACTCCGTGGATTATCCAAACGTAAAGGATGAAAATCGTTTGTTTAAAACGTCAAAATGAAATAAAACTTTATTTCCGAGTTTGGTGCAGGATTTTTGCATTAATTTGTCACTATCGGAAAACATGAATTGTTTAAAACATGAATTTAAATGGAAAAATTTATCTCCATGGATTATCTTTCACAAGCTTTTACTCAACGATGAAAAGTATAAAGAAATCAAAATTGCTATTTAATTTTGCATTTTATGAGGAAGATTCTATCTCATATCATGTTGCTCGGCAACGGAATGAAATTAAATGTGTTGTTAATATTTATTATTATTTTTTCTATTTGAATAATAAATAAATGGATGTAAAAATATATTTTATAAATGAACGGTTTGATTGTTCTTTTAATTATATAAATTGCGGACTGCGTACATCAATTTCATTTATTTCAGCAAAGAGGTTTCAAGTTCATGTATTGTGTTTAGCTAATAAACTCATATATTGTGTTTACCCAATAAATTCATTTAGCCGATTGTTGAAACAGAAAAAGTGTAGAACGGGTGTATCTTATTCAATTTTAGTGTTTTCATTTAGTATATACAAACGGGATCAGGAAATTTTATTCCTCAGATCTGCAAATTCAGAGCTATGAATTTGGCGGAATATCGCTAACTTGCTAACTTTTCTTAAACTTTACCAAATTAGCGGAAATGTCTCTAAATTGATAAAAATGACGCAAATCAATGAAATTAAATTGGTGTTTTTAGAATAGAGTACTGAAATGATGTTTCGGTAGCATTTGTCGGTCCGTCCATCCATCCTACTTAGTAACACATTTAACGAATTTTTTTAATATCACTAAATTGATAAAAATATTTGTAAACCCAAAAGAATATCATGGAATTGATAAAATTGCGTTTAATAAATGAAATTAATTGTGTTTTGTTAGAGGATAGTATTGTGATGAGATTTCATCAATTTGTCGCAAAATGGGACTATCAATTCTACAGTCCCACTTGGCGATAAATTTGGCGATTTTTTAAGTTATCGCTAAATTGAGGAAAATGTCGCCAAACCTTCAATGGAGATAGCATTATTCAGACGATATGATTTCCATCAATTTGCTTGAAGCAAATGATACCATGTCGCTTAGCAACGGATCCAATGTGTTACGTGCCATACGATTTTTATTAAATCTTTTCCGATTTAAATAATAAAGATATGTATATTAAATAAATTTCATTGACATTGCATTTTTGACTGGATAATATCAATTACGGTCTTCAGGTTTAAACATTATTATCATTGATAGTTTCGGGGACTGTTGATTCAGGGATTATTTATATTTTCATGTTATTATGCCATTGTTTATTTATGACAAAAATTGTTGAAACTCATATATAGAACGTTGTACGAGTAATCTTCTACAAATGCACGGATATATCTTCTAATCTACGAGAATATAAGTAGTACAGGTATATTGGCATATATTTTGATATATATTGGCATATATTGGAATCAATTACGACTTTCTGGTATAAAGATTAGGGGGATTATTGATATTTTCAATTTATTAAGTCATCTCTTTTATTTTAACAAATATTTTTGATACTCAAATTGTAATACGGGTAATCTTCTACTAACACACTGGCATATTTTCTAATCTGCGACAATATAAGTAATACAGGGTTGCATATATTGATTCAATTCCTTTTTTTTATAAATTTGCTTTCAAAAGAGGCCAGGATGTTTTATTCTTCAGATCTGCCCGTGAAGATAATTTTGCATAGTATGAACAGATATTCTTAAACTTCTCTTTAGGAGCAATAAATTTAATATTTTAACAGAATTTGCACATGATTGCGAATTATAAGTTTCTTTATATTATATATTCCGTACAAAGAATGGGTATGCTGCTAGTTATATAATATAATATAATATAATTATAATATAATCTATATATATAAAATTGAAAATCTGTCTGTCTATCTGTCTGTCTGTCTGTCTGTCTGTCTGTCTGTCTGTCTGTTTGTCCCATCATCACGGGAGAACGGCTGAACCGAAATTGATGAAATTTTGTGGGTAGCCTAGAAATAGCCCCACTTAAAATTTAGTCTATGTTTGAAATTTCTACGACCAGTGGTTCTTGAGATATTAGTAAAAAACGAAACTTTCGTTTATCTCATCATCACGAGGGAACGGCTGAACCGAATTTAATGAAATTTTGTGGGTGGCATTGAAATAGTCCCCCATAAATTTTGCCCAAGTTTCGAAATTCTAAGACCAGGGGTTGTCGAGATATTAATGAAAAACGGAACTTTTTTTATAGGAGTTCTACTCTCCAACTCCGTGGTTTATCCAAACGCAAAGGATAAAAATCGTTTGTTTAAAACGTCAAAGGGAATTAAAACTTTATTTTTGAGTTTGATGCAGGATTTTTGCATTAAATAGTCACTATCTGAAAGCATGAATTGTTTGAAACATGAATTTAAATGGAAAAATCTACCTCCATGTTTTGTATTTCACAAGCTTTTACTCAACGATTAGAAGTATAACGATATTAAAATGGTTATTTAATTTCGCATTTTATGAGGAAGATTCTATCTTATATCGTGTTGCTCGGCCAAGGAATGAAATTAAATATGTTTGCTAATGATTATTATTATTTTTTCGATTTGAATATTAAATAAATGGGTATTAAAATATATCTTATAAATGAACGGTTTGATTTTTTTAAATTATATTAATTGCGAACTGCATACACCACTTTCATTTTTTTTAGCAAAGAGGTTTTAAGCTTATATATTGTGTTTAGCTAATAAACTCATATTTTGTTTACCCAATAAATTCATTTATCCAATTGTTTAAACAGAAAAAGAGTAGAATGGGTATATCTTCTAAAAATATTTTAGTGTTTTCATTCAGTATATACAAACTGGATCACGATATTTTATTCAGATCTGCGAATTTAGAGCTACGAATTTGGCTGGATATCGCTAACTTGGCAAATTTCTTAAAAGTTACCAAATTGATTGAAATGTCCCCAAATTGATAAAAATGACGTAAATCAATGAAATTTATTTTGTTTTGTTAAAAGAATGTACTGAAATGGTGTTTTGTTAGCATTTGTCTGTCAGTCCAACCGCCCTACTTAGTAACACATTTAGCGAATTTTTAAAATGTCACCAAATTGATAAAAATATTTATAAATCCATAAACATATTTTGAAATTGATAAATTGCCCTAAATAAACGAAATTGTGTTTTTTTAGGGGATAATATTTTGATGATGGTTCGTCAATTTATCGCCAAGTGGGGCTATCAGTTCTACAGTCCCACTTGGCGATAAATTTGGCGATTTTTTAAATGTCACCAAATTGATAAAAATATTTATAAATCCATAAAAATATTTTGAAATTGATAAATTGCCCTAAATAAACGAAATTGTGTTTTTTTAGGGGATAATATTTTGATGATGTTTCGTCAATTTATCGCCAAGTGGGACTGCCAGTTCTGCAGTCCCACTAGGCGATAAATTTGGCGATTTTTTAAATTATTCATTAGAGATATTTAGACGATATTTTGACCACCAATTTATTTGACGCAAATCATAACATGTCGCTTAACAACGGATTTAAATTTAATGTGTTTATGAGGAAGAAGATTTTTATTAAATCTTTTCCGATTTTAATGATGAAGACATGTATATAAAATAAATTTCATTGCCATCGTATTTTTGACTGAATAATATCAATTACGATCTTCATGTTTAAACATTATTAATATTGATGTTTTCGGGGATTATTGATTCAGAGATTATTGATATTTTCAATTTCTTATGGCATTGTTTTATTGCGGCAAAAATTGTTGAAACTCATATATTGTACGTTGTACGAGTAATCTTCTACAAATGCACGGGTATATCTTCTAATATAAGAGAATATAAGTAGTACATGTATATTGGCATATATTTGAATCAATCCTTCCGGTATGAAGATGACGGGGATTATTGATATTTTTAATTTATTAAGTAATCTGTTATATATTGGCAAAAATGTTTCAGACTAAATATTATAATACGGGTAATCTTTTACTAACAATAGGACATATCTTCTAATCTATGACATTATAAGTAGTACGTATTTATCTTCCCATATAATTTTAGCACTTTCATTTGGGCACATATTGGAATTAATTCCTGCCTACTGGTTTAAAGAATACGGATTTATTGATATTTTCAATTTATATATGTAATCTACTAATACAGGTTATATCTTCTAATATTCGCGTATATAAGTGGTACGGGTCCCATACATTACGCTATTATTTTGCATATATTGATTCAATTCCATACTTTTTATAAATTTGCTTACAAAAAAGGCGAGGATATTTTATTCTTCAGATCTACCCGTGAAGATAATTTTGAATAACGAGAACAGCCATTCCTTAACTTCGTTTTAGGAGCATTATGTTAAATATTTTAACAGAATATTTTGATTAAGAATGCCATTAAGTATACTATAGGAATTTGCACATGATTGTGAATTTTAAGTTTATTTATATTATATACTCCGTACGAAGAACGGGTATGCTGCTAGTCTATATATATAAAACTGAACATCTGTCTGTCTGTCTGTCTGTCTGTTTGTCCCATCATCACGAGATAACGACAGAACCGAATTTGATAAAATTTTGTAGGTAGCCTGGAAATAGCCGCACTTAAAATTTATTCTATGTTTGGAGTTTCTACGACCAGTGGTTCTTGAGATATTAGTAAAAAACGAAAGTTTCGTTTGTCTCATCATCACGAGAGAACGATTGAACTGAATTTAATGAAATTTTGTGAATGACCTTGATATAGCCCCCATAAATTTTGTCCAAGTTTCGAGTTTCTTATACCAGGTGTTGTTGAGATATTAATGAAAAACGGAACTTTTTCCTAGGAGTTCTACTCTCTAACTCCGAGGTTTATCCAAATGGAAAGGAAGAAAATCGTTTGTTTAAAACGTCAAAGAGAAATAAAACTTTATTTCTGAGTTTGGTGGAGATTTTTTGCGGTAATTAGTCACTATCTGAAAGCATGAATTGTTTGAAACATGAATTTAAATGGAAAAATCTACCTCCCATGGCTTATATTTTTCGAAAGCTTTTACTCAACGATGAAAAGTATAAAGAAATCAAAATGGTTATTTAATTTCGCATTTTACGAGGAAGATTCTATCTTATATCATTTTGGTCGGCAATGCAATAAAATTAAATGTGTTTGTTAATGATTATTATTATTTTTTCGATTTTTATAATAGATAAATGGATATAAAAATATATTTTAGAAAAAAACCGTTTAATTTTTCTTTTAATTATATTAATTGCGAACTGCGTACATCACTTTCATTTATTTTTGCAAAGAGGTTTCAAGCTTATATTGTGTTTTGCTAATAAACTCATATATTCTGTCTACTCAATAAATTCATTTATGCGATTGTTGAAACAGAAAAAGAGTAGAATGGGTATTTCTATTAATATTTTAGTGTTTTCGTTTAGTATATACAAACTGGATCCCGATATTTTATTCAGATCTGCAAATTTAGAGCTACGAATTTGGCTGGATATCGTAAACTTGGCAAATTTTTTGAACGTTGCCAAATTGATTGAAATGTCTCCAAATTGATAAAAACGATGTAAATCAATGAAATTTATTTTGTTTTGCTAGAAGAAAGTACTGAACTGGTGTTTCGTTACCATTTGTCTGTCAGTCCAACCGTCATACTTAGTAACACATTCAGCGAATTTTAAAATATCACCAAATTGATAAAAATGTTTGTAAATCCATAAAAATATCTTGAAATTCATAAAATTGCGCTAAATAAATGAAATTGTGTTTTTTTAGTGTATAATATTTTGATGATGGTTCGTCAATTTACCGCCAAGTGGGACTATCAGTTTTACAGTCCCACTTGGCGATAAATTTGGCGATTTTTTAAAATGCCTCCGAACCTTCATTAGAAATCGCATTATTCAGACGATATTTTGACCACCAATTTATTTGAAGCAAATCATAGCATGTCGCTTAGTAACGGATTTAAATCCAGTGTGTTTATGAGGAAGAAGATTTTTATTAAATATTTTCCGATTTTAATAATGAAGATATGTATATAAAATAAATTTCATTGCCATCATATTTTTGACTGGATAATATCAATTACGATCTTCAGATTTAAACATTATTATTATTGATGTTTTCGAGGATTATTGATTCAGAGATTATTGATATTTTCAATTTCTTATGCCGTTGTTTTATTGCGGTAAAAATGGTTGAAACTCATATATTGTACTTTGTACGAGTAATCTTCCACAAATGCACGGCTATATCTTTTAATCTCTGAGAATATAAATAGTGCAGGTATATTGGCATATATTTTGACATATATTGGCATATGTTGGAATCAAGTACGGCCTTCTGGTATGAAGATTACTAATATTTTTAATTTATTAAGTAATCTTTTATATATTGGAAAAAATTTCTGAGTCTAAATATTATAATACGGGTAATATTTTACTAACATTAGGACATATCTTCTAATTTACGACATTATAAGTAGTACGGGTATATCTTCCCATATAATTTAAGCACTTTCATTTCGGCACATATTGGAATCAATTACTGCCTTCTGGTTTAAAGATTACAGATTTATTGATATTCTCAATTTATAAATGTAATCTACTAATACAGGTTATATCTTCTAATATTCGCGTATATAAGTAGTACGGGTCCCTTACAATTTTAACGCACTTATTTTGCATATATTGATTCAATTCCATATTTAGTGTAAATTTGCTTACAAAAGAGGCCAGGATGTTTTATTCTTCAGATCCGCCCGTGAAGATAATTTTGAATAGCGAGAACAGACATTCCTTAACTACTTTTTAGGAGCATTATGTTAAATATTTTAGCAGAATATTTTGATTAAAAATACCATTTAGTATACTGTAGGAATTTGCACATTGTTGTGAATTTTAAGTTTCTTTATATTATGTTCTCTGTACGAAGAACGGGTATACTGCTAGTGTCTAATAAAACAAGAATGATCAATCATGCAAAAACATTGATTATGAAACACTTTCCAAATGAAATGCAATTTTATTTAAACATCTCTAAAATGCGATACATTCAGCGGGGATATTTTTAAAATTATCACAATGCTACATAAATTTATTATATTTGAAAATTTCATCGAAATCAAAGGAACTTTATTCAAATAACGTCCTCCTAATATAAATCGCCTAGCTCTCTATATAAAAGCAGTAAAATTTTCATTCATAAACATTTTTCCATTCCTTTCATTCAGCGGCAATATTTTTAAAATTATCACAATACTATATAATTTAAATTTAAGTAAAAACGTAAAACCATACAGGTAAAATTACTTTCTAACACCATGCTTAAAATTTCATCAGAAAAGCAATAATATGGAATCGTCTGCTTCTTTATATAAAATCAATGAATGTTTCATTCATATCAGCTATATTGCAGCGTCCAGAGTTAAATAATTTTACTTTACTGAAATTCGGCAATTCTTATGCAACTCATCTTACAACTTGATATGTTTACATTCTCCATATTTGAAAGTTAGGCTTCCTTGTAGAAATTATCAAAGTTTGATGATCATTTAAATTCCAAAGTATTGTAATTGCGTTGGCGCAATATATAGATGAGCAAAAAAGAAGAAATAAAGCGGTTTTAGGACGAATAGAACACTAAATATAAATTAAAAAGAACTTTATAAATCATGATTTTGACACAAGATGCATGCCATATTTTATTTTGATGTGGGTCACGTGATTTTTTCATATAATATGGATTCAATTATTATTTTAATTTTTATTTAAAAAACTACAAAACATATTTGCTGAAATTTTTTTTTATATAGTTTATGGGATAATTTGAATATTTCCTGAAACTTTCGAAGCAATTTGTGAATTTCAATCCCATGGAGTTCAATGTATTTCATTTTTTCAACCCGGGTTCAATCCAAAATTAATTTTGTGATGCTATTCATTTACATCCATATATGCCCCACAGACCGTCTCAACGACATACTAAAATTTCATTTTGATAAAGTAATTTTTACGGCAGTTATCGTGCGCACGGACAGAAAGACAGACAGAAAGAACAAAGTCATAAACACTTTTCAACTATGTTGTAATATATATATTTATATATATATATATATATATATATATATATATATATATATATATATATATACATATATATATATATATGAAACAAAAAAAAATGACGAAAGAACGACAATGTATCAAAATTTCACTGGAATATTATATAAATGTACTTGGTTGAGCAGCATTGCGCCTAAAGGTATATTTTCAGTTGGTTGATTTCGATGTGGTTGATAGATTTATTTATTTGTATATATATATATATATATATATATATATATATATATATATATATATATATATATATATATATATATATATATATATTTATATATATATATGTATGTATATATATATACATATATATATATATATATATATATATATATGTATATACATATGTGTGTGTGTGTGTTAAAAGAATCGCTCTAGCGGCAGTATACCCAGTTTATGTGTTATACCCGTATATTTTTGTGTGTTCATATGGTGACAATTGGTATGCTCACTTCCTTATTGACGGAAATATTAAACATTTTTATTCTATTTTGCATAGCTACGTCATACAGCCGTACAAATTTTCGGAAAAACAGGAAGGGACATCTCCAAATAGGAAGTGGAAATCCTTAACAACCACCTTCCATTCAATGAAATTCAGCACTGAATTCATATCAGACATTCACCTAAGCTCTATTTATAAAATATCTGAAGAAATAGGTGTTTCAAGGAAATTGTGTGAGCAGAAAGCAAAGAAAAAAGAACGTAAATCCTTAGTAAATCCCATACTTCCTCCCAAATTTGAAACTGAATTCATATCACTCTTTTGACATCAGTTAAGCTCTTTTCATGGTCAATCCTGAGAAATAGATGTTTCAAAGAAATTTTAAACATCGAAAAGGGAAAAGAAACTGGAAGTAAAAATTCTTAGTACCCCCCCCCCCCCCCCTACACACACACACACTACTCCTCCAGTATAAATTTAAGTTACTTTCTAAACTGTAAGCAAATTATCTATAAATTTAAGTGAATACCATTAAAGAACATAATAGATTGGTATTGTCTATTGTTAAGACCTCCATCAAGAAGAGCATTTTCCTTATAAAAAAGCATACCATATATGCCATGAACAGCTGACTGATAAAAAAATGTTCCCCAGATAAAAAATAATCTTGACTTAAACAATCTTAATGTTATTTTAAACAAAAAAGAACTACTTTTGCTTGAGAATTTCTACCCATAGAATAAAGACGATTTTTTTAGAGTTAAAATACTTACAATAAAGAAAATTAAAAAGTTAAAAATTGTTAACCTATAAAAAATATGAATTATAAACGAGTAACTTTTAAAAACTTTAAGAATTTTATAAAGATGCGTTTGAGACATTCTCAATAAATTGAAATACAGATTTTATCCGTTGCCTCTAATACTTAATAGATGAGGAAGTTTATTATGTAATAGAGGAAAAGTATTGAGAGGGGTTCAGATTCCCGGTGCATGGATTGTGATAGATTTACACATTTAAGCATCCCTGAGTACAAATCCATGATATTTTAACACTAGAAAGCCGGATTTTTTTTAACTACAAAGCCTAAAGAACGTCATTTTGAAGGGTGAAATTAAAATCAAGACATGTAATGTATTTAGCATTTAATTTCATCAAAAACTGTATATATTTTAAATCTAGAACTATCTATCACTGATAAACGTTAAATCATAATACATTTGTACATAATATTATTTTTACGGCCATATATAATGAGATGCAAAAGGAAAACATTTTAAGTAGTAGTAAAGTTATGTTGACGCTGTTGCATCACTAATGCACGTAGCCATATGCAAATAACAGTACCGGTAGAAGAGAGAGTCAAATGCAAATGATTAAAAGAACAAAGATATGCAAATGAAACTTGTTTATTCAGTAACGAATGTGAGCCCCATGGGTAATTATAAGGCCGCAAAACGGCGAGGCATACTACCGATGAGGCTATTAATGGTTGTCTAAGAAATCCTTGCCAAGTAGCGTTCACTGTGGCGAGCTTTTCAGCTACGGTATGTGCCGGTGGTCATCGGTGCACATGATGTCTGATGAGAGCCCATACGCGTTCAATGGGAGAGAGATCCGGCGAGGCTGCCGGGCAGAAAAAGAAGCGATTTCGGTTCAGACTATTGAGAGTTCTCCGTACGGTGTGGCATTGTCTTGCTAGAACACCGTGCCGAGGACGGCCTGCACCAGTGACCGAACCACTGCCATCATAACTTGTGTGCCGTACCAGTCCGCTGTCAGATTACCTGCAATGTGCACCAGAGCTGTCCTCTGATTGAACATGAAACCTTCCCAAACCAAGATGGCCGGTGTGACGCTCGATGATGTGGGATGCCAAGTCGCGTTCCCCGGGAAGCTGCCACGTCCCTCCACGGCTGTCATTCCTCCACATGCAGACGCGAGATTCATCCGCAAACAATACCGGAGTCATTCATTGGTCCAGTTACGATGACGACGCCACCACGCCAGACGTACATCCCTGTGTCGAGCGCTTCATTGTACCCCAGTGGCTGGTCACCGTGTGAGCGGCTGTACTTCATGCAACCGGTTGCGAATGGTTTGGGTGCACGCAGATGCAACTGTTGGTGGTGCCAGGTTGTTTCGAATGTCACTTGCCATTGCGAACAGATCTCGAGAACTCATTTATTCCATTCTGCCTGTCTGTGCTCTCTGTCGTGCGTCTGTTCGATCCACTCCCTCTTCGGCGTGTTCTCTGATGTTCCGTCGTACACACTGTCACACATCGCTGAATGGCACTCACTTCGTACCCAACACGCGTGGAAATTGCACCCATCGGCAAACCCACATCACGCAGCTCCAGGATACGGTTCCGTCCCCCAGTCGTTAACTGCTGGTATACAGCTCGCTGACATCTACGAGGTATCGCTTTTTCACTTTTTTTAAAGTTCGGCTGCTGCAAATAGTCTTTGATAGCATTTACATGACTAGCAGTCCGCTGGTCTTTATCACCCGAAACTGAGTGTCACGTGACCTGGTAGGTACGGAAACTTAATCATTTGCATATGACTCTCTTTTCTACGGGTACTGTGATTTGTATATGACTGAGTTCATTCCTTTATGGTGTTGCAATTTCACTTTTGACGAGTGTATAAGTAAAATACACTTTATGCAAAGGACAAGAATAACTTCAGCAACGACTATAAGCAAATAACACCAAGTAATGCTGCATTTAGCTGTTTCGAGGATACGTTTGATCACCTTTGTCAGTGCAATAGAACCAACAAACCCGAAGGCCAAAATAAAAACCAACAAAGCATTAGCATCCTTTCTCCTTTTGAATTTCGTATTTATTGGTTCTCTTACACTAACGAAAAGGATCAAGCGCGTATCTTCGAAACAGCTGTATGCTGCATTACTTTGTGTTATTTGTGTTTCTAATTGTTGCTCAATGTTTTCTTATCCTTCGCACAAAGTTTATAATGTAGAAACCTCATAAGTATTTTTTTTAAATATCAATGGAATTTATGAACGCAAGTAGCACTTATATATGATTGTTTTAAATGTTTCTGTTTGTTTTCTGTACTGCGGTTAAAATGACGGTTATAGACTGAAAAAGTATGCAACACAATAAAAATTAATAATAATAATAATTAAAGTCTTAACGTCCTTCACGTAAAATTCGGAAAATTAATAAAATTTCAGAAGCTTGGGACCATAAAGAACTTAGAGCTTGAAAGTATACCTGAAACCGTCAAAATGACAGCAATCGTCTTTCTAGTGTTAATGATTTGTCGTCTGTCGATGTCTGTATACACAACATCTGTAACAAATTGGGACATTCAAATTCAATTCAACACAATTTAATTCAATTGATAAGCGAACTGAGTGCGAAAAAGAGTATTTGTGTGAAAAAGAGAGAGTATATATGCATGTTTAAAAGAAATGAGCATATCATATACAATCTTTAAAGTCAAATTGAAATTAATTACATAACACAATCATAACAAATACAACATGCTCACTATTATCAAATAAGTAAATGATTTACAAGTATATTTTACCATAGATAAAGAAAAACTATTTATTTCAACTATGAAAAGCAACATAATTAAAATAACTTTTATATTAATTCTGAACACAAATAATATTTGAAAATATCGGAGGGTACCGGGTTTGGGGGCTGGTACTGTAGGGTTGTGTAAGTTAAAACCCTAAAATTTCAGCCAGTGCAAACCTTAAATCCAATGCATAAACTTTACTGACCTGCAACTAAATTAAATTTTTTAAATAAAAATTTAAAAGGAACATCTTATAAAGGAAACGTCATGTAAAGTGCAAGCTCTTTCACTTTGATACTGAATATGATACAATTTTCTGAGAAATGTAATGGAATATCGAATGGAAACTATATTGATGTAATTATGCCTGTTTTTTTACTCCAGTAATGAGTACGATATACTTATCCATAAAATGTAATAAAATATCGAATGGATCATGTAAAAATGCATATTCTGTCATTCTAATACTGAATATGATATAGTTATTCATAGCATATAATGGAAAAACGAGTGGAGACTTACACTCATGAAAAGATGCAGGTTCTTCACTCTGATACTGAATATGATAAAATTCTTCGTAAAATATAATGAAATATAAATGTAATAAAATATCGAAGGGAGATTCACTCATGTAAAGGTGTATGTTCCTTCATTCTGATATTGAATATTATTCAATTATCTGCAAAATATAATGGAATGTCGAGTAGCACTTATACTGATGTACAGATGCATGTTATTTAACTTAATCAAAACTAGCAGCATACCCGTTCTTCGTACGGAATATATAATATAAAGAAACTTGTAATTCGCAATCATGTGCAAATTCTGTTAAAATATTTAATTTATTGCTCCTAAAGAGAAGTTTAAGAACATATGTTCTCACTATGCAAAATTATCTTCACGGGCAGATCTGAAGAATAAAACATCCTGGCCCCTTTTGTAAGCAAATTTACAAAAAAAAAAGAAATTGAATCAATATATGCAACCTCGTACTACTTATATTGTCGCAGATTAGAAAATATGCCAGTGTGTTAGTAGAAGATTATCCGTATTACAATATAAGTCTCAAAAATATTTGCCAAAATAAAAGAGATGACGTAATAAATTGAAAATATCAATAATCGCCGTACTCTTTATGCCAGAAGGTCGTAATTGATTCCAATATATTCCAATATATATCAAAACATATGCCAATATACCTGTACTACTTATATTCTCGTATATTTAAAGATATACCCGTGTATTTGTAGAAGATTACTCGTACAACGTGCAATATGAGTTTAAACACTTTATGTCATAATAAAACAATTACATAATAACTTGAAAATATCAATAATCCTTGAATCAATAATCCCCGAAAATATCAATAATAATAATGTTTAAACCTGAAGACCGTAATTGATATTATCCAGTCTAAAATGCTATAAGAAAAATCAAATCGTTCTTTTCAAAAATATATTTTTATATCCATTTATTTATTATTCAAATCGAAAAAATAATTATTAAAATTATAAGACAGATTTAATTTAATTGCGTTTCTGAGTAACATGATATAAGATAGAATCTTCCTCATAAACTGCGAAATTGAATAACCATTTTGATTTCTTTATACTTTTCATTGTTCAGTAAAATCTTGTTTTAAATGAACCATGGAGATAGATTTGCCTTTTAAATCATTTTCCAAACAATTCATCTTTTCAGATAGTGACTAATTAGAGCAAAATATCCCCCATCAAACTCAGAGATTAAATTTTGATTCACTTTCAAACGATTTTCAAGCTTTTCGTTTGGATAAACCACAGAGTTAGAGAGTAGAACTCCTACTAAAAAGTTTCATTTTTCATTAATATCTCGACAACCCCTGGTCTTAAATACTCGAAACTTGTTCTAAATTTATCGGGGGTTATTTTAAGGCTATCCACAAAATTTTATCAAATTCGGTTCAGCCGTTCTTCTGTAATGGTGAGACAAACGAAAATTTCATTTTCTACTAATATCTCGAGAACCACAACTCCAAACATGGACTAAATTTTAAGTGGGACTATTTCCTGGCTACTCACAAAATTTCATCAAATTCGGTTCAGCCGTTCTCCCGTGATGACGGGACAAACAGACAGACAGATTTTCAATTTTATATATATAGACTAGCAGCATACCCGTTCTTCGTACGGAGTATAATATATAAAGAAACTTATAATTCAGAATCATATACAAATTATGTTAAAATATTAAATTTATTGCTCCTAAAGAGAAGTTTATGAATATCTGTTCTCATCATGCAAAATTATCGTCACGGGCAGATCTAAAGAATAAAACATCCTGGCCCCTTTCGAAAGCAAATTTACAAAAAAAAAGGAATTGAATCAATATATGCAAAATGAAAGCATTAAAATTGTATAGGTCCGGTACTACTTATATACGCGAATATTAGAAGATATAACCTGTATTAGTAGATTACATGTATAAATTGAAAATATCAATAAACCCGTAATTGATTCCAATATATGCCAGAATGAAAGCACTAAAATTATATGGTAATATATATATATATATATATATATATATATATATATATAAATATTTATATATATATATATATATATATATATATATATATATATATATATATATATATATATATATATATATATATATCCCCTTACTACTTATATTGTCGCAGATTAGAAAATATGCCTGTATGTTAGTAGAAGATTACCCTTATTACAATATGAGTCTAAAATATCTTTGCCGAAATAAAACAGATGACATTATAAATTGAAAATTTCAATTATCCCCGTAATCTTTATACCAGAAGGTCGTAATTGATTCCAATATATGCCAATATATATCAAAATATATGCCTATAAACCTGTACTACTTATATTCTCGTAGATTAGAAGATAACACGTGCATTTATAGAAGATTACTCGCACAACGTACAAGATGTGAGTTTCAACAATTTTTGTCATAATAAAACAATGGTATAATAATTTGAAAATATCAATAATCCCTGAATCAATAATCCCCGAAAATATCAATAATAATAATGCGTAACCTGAAGAACGTAATCGATATTATCCAGTCAAAAATGCAATGCCAATGAAATTTATTTTATATACATATCTTTATTATTCAAATCGGAAAAGATTTAATTAAAATCGTATGCCACATAACACATTGGATTTACATCCATTGCTAAACGACATGATATCAGTTGCTTCAAATAAATTGATGGAAATCGTATCGTCTGAATAATGCTATCTCCATGAAAGGTTTGGCGATATTTTCTTCAATTTAGCGATAACTTAAAAATCGCCAAATTTATCGCCAAGTGGGACTGTAAAACTGATAGTCCCATTTTGCGACAAATTGACGAAACATCATCATAATATTATCCCCTAGCAAAACACAATTAATTTCATTTATTAAGCGCAATTTTATCAATTTCATGACTTTTTTATAGATTTACAAACATTTTTATCAATTTGGTGATATTTTAAAAATTCGATAAATGTGTTACTAAGTAGGATGGATAGACTGACCCACAAATGCTACCGAAACATCATTTCAGTACTGTCTTCTAAAAAAAATAATTTAATTTCATTGATTTGCGTCGTTTTTAGCAATTTGGCGATATTTCCGTCAATTTGGCAAAGTTTAAGAAAAGTTGCCAAGTTAGCGATATTCCGCCAAATTCGTAGCTCTGAAATTGCAGATCTGAAGAATAAAACATCCTGATCCCTTTTGTATATACTAAATGCAAACACTAAAATTGTATTAGAAGATATACCCTTTCTACTCTTTTTCTGTTTCAAAATCGGATAAATGAATTTATTGGTAAACACAATATGAGTTTATTAGCTAAACACAATATAAAAGCTTAAAAACTCTTTGTCAAATGAAAGTGATGTACGCAGTCCGTAATTAATATAATTAAAAGAAAAATCAAACCGTTCATTTACAAAATATATTTTTACATCTATTTATTTATTATTCAAATAGAAAAAATAATAACAAATATTAAGAAGCACATTTAATTTAATTGCGTTGCTGAGCAACATAATATAATAAAGAATCTTCCTCATAAACTGCGAAATAAAATAACCATTTTGATCTCTTCCCCATAAAATGCAAAAATAGTAACCATTTTGATTTCTTTATACTTTCCATTGTTTAGTAAATGCTTGACCATGGAGTTAGATTTTCCATTTAAATTCATGTTTCAAACAATTCATGCTTTCAGATAGTGACTAATTAATGCAAACATCCTACACTAAGCTCAGAAATGAAGTTTTAATTCACGTTGACGTTTTAAACAAACGATTTTCATCCTTTCCGTTTGGATAAACCACGGAGTTGGAGAGTAGATCTCCTAAGAAAAAGTTCCGTTTTTCATTAATATCTCGACAACCTCTGGAATTAGAAACTCGAAACTTGGGCAAAATTTATGGGGGGCTATTTTAAGGCTACTCACAAAATTTCATTAAATTCGATTCAGCCGTTCTCTCGTGATGATGAGACAAACGAAATATTCGTTTTTCACTAATATCTCGAGAACCACTGGTTGTGAAAACTCCAAACATGGACTAAATTTTAAGTGGAGCTATTTCTATGCTACCCACAAAATTTCATCAAATTCGGTTCAGCCGTTCTCCAGTGATGATGGGACAAACAGACAGAGAAACAGACAGACTGATTTTCAATTTTATTTATATAGACTAGTAGCATACCCGTTCTTCGTACGGAGTATATAATATAAATAAACTTAAAATTCACAATCATGTGCAAATTCCTATAGTATACTAAATGGCATTTTTAATCAAAATATTCTGTTAAAATATTTAACATAATGCTCCTAAAAAGAAGTTAAGGAATGGCTGTTCTCGTTATTCAAAATTATCTTCACGGGTAGATCTGAAGAATAAAATATCCTGGCCTTTTTGTAAGCAAATTTATAAAAAGTATGGAATTAAATCAATATATGCAAAATAATAGCGTATTGTATGGGACCCGTACTACTTATATACGCGAATATTAGAAGATATAACCTATATTAGTAGATTACATATATAAATTGAAAATATCAATAAATCCGTAATCTTTAAATCAGTTGGCAATAATTAATTCCAATATGTGCCCAAATGAAAGTGCTTAAATTATATGGGAAGATAAACCCGTACTACTTATAATGTCATAGATTAGAAGATATGTCCTAGTGTTAGTAAAAGATTACCCGTATTATAATATGTAGTCTGAAAATTGTTTACCAATATATAACAGATTACTTAATAAATTAAAAATATCAATAATCCCTGCCATCTTCATACCGGAAGGCTTGATTCCAATATATGCCAATATACATGTACTGCTTATAGATCTTAGATTAGAAGATATACCCCTGCATTTGTAGAAGATTACTCGTACAACGTACAATATATGAGTTTCAACAATTTTTGCCGCAATAAAACAATGCCATAAGAAATTGAACATATCAATAATCTCTGAATCAATAATCCCCGAAAACATCAATAATAATAATGTTTAAACATGAAGATCGTAATTGATATTATCCAGTCAAAAATACGATGGCAATGAAATTTATTTTATATACATGTCTTCATCATTAAAATCGGAAAAGATTTAATAAAAATCTTCTTCCTCATAAACACATTAAATTTAAATTTGTTGTTAAGCGACATGTTATGATTTGCTTCAAATAAATTGGTGGTCAAAATATCGTCTAAATATCTCTAATGAAGGTTTGGCGACATCTTAAAAAATCGCCAAATTTATCGCCAAGTGGGACTGTAGAACTGACAGTCCCACTTGGCGATAAATTGATGGACCATCATCAAAATATTATCCCCTAAAAAAACACAATTTCGTTTATTTAGGGCAATTTATCAATTTCAAAACATTTTTATGGATTTATAAATATTTTTATCAATTTGGTGACATTTAAAAAATCGCCAAATTTATCGCCAAGTGGGACTGTAGAACTGACAGTCCCACTTGGCGATAAATTGACGAACCATCATCAAAATATTATCCCCTAAAAAAACACAATTTCGTTTATTTAGGGCAATTTATCAATTTCAAATTATGTTTATGGATTTATAAATATTTTTATCAATTTGGTGACATTTTAAAAATTCGCTAAATGTGTTACTAAGTAGGGCGGTTGGACTGACAGACAAATGCTAACGAAACACCATTTTAGTACTTTCTTTTAAGAAAACAAAATAAATTTCATTGATTTACGTCATTTTTATCAATTTGGGAACATTTCAATCAATTTGGTAACTTTTAAGAAATTTGCCAAGTTAGCGATATCCAGCCAAATTCGTAGCTTTAAATTCGCAGATTTGAATAAAATATCATGATCCAGTTTGTATATACTAAATGAAAACACTAAAATATTGTTAGAAGATATACCCATTCTACTCTTTTTCTGTTTAAATAATTGGATAAATGAATTTATTGGATAAACAAAATATAAGTTTATTAGCTAAACACAATATATAAGCTTAAAACCTCTTTGCTAAAATAAATGAAAGTGGTGTATGCAGTTCGCAATTAATATAATTAAAAAAAATCAAACCGTTCATTTATAAGATATATTTTAATTCCCATTTATTTAATATTCAAATCGAAAAAATAATAATAATCATTAGCAAACATATTTAATTTCAATCCTTGGCCGAGCAACACGATATAAGATAGAATCTTCCTCATAAAATGCGAAATTAAATAACCATTTTAAAATCTTTATACTTCTAATCGTTGAGTAAAAGCTTGTGAAAAACAAAACATGGAGGTAGATTTTTCCATTTAAATTCATGTTTCAAACAATTCATGCTTTCAGATACTGACTATTTAATGCAAAAATCCTGCATCAAACTCAAAAATAAAGTTTTAATTCCCTTTGACGTTTTAAACAAACGATTTTTATCCTTTGCGTTTGGATAAACCACGGAGTTGGAGAGTAGAACTCCTATAAAAAAAGTTCCGTTTTTCATTAATATCTCGACAACCCCTGGTCTTAGAAACTCAAAACTTGGGAAAAATTTATGAGGGGCTATTTCAAGGCCACCCACAAAATTTCATTAAATTCGGTTTAGCCGTTCTCTCGTGATGATGAGATAAACGAAAGATTCGTTTTTTACTAATATCTCGAGAACCACTGATCGTAGAAATTTCAAACATAGACTAAATTTTAAGTATGGCTATTTCTAGGCTACCCACAAAATTTCATCAAATTCGGTTCAGCCGGTCTCCCGTGATGATGGGACAAACAGACAGACAGACAGACAGACAGACAGACAGACAGACAGATTTTCAATTTTATTTATATAGATTATACTGTTATCCGTAAAATGTAATGGAATATCTAGTGAATAATTCCACTCGTGTAAAGATGTATGTTCTTTCATTGTGATACAAAATATGGTTACAATTATCTGTAAAATGTAACTATTACATTTTACAGATAATAGTAATACTATTATCTGTAAAATGTAATATCGAGTGGAGACATACACTATTGCAAATATGCATGTTCTTTAATTTTAATATTGAGTATAATACAGTTATCTGTATATTGAAATGAAATATAAATGTAACAAAATATCGAAGAGAGACTTTCATTTAGGTAGAGATGCATGTTCTTTCACCTTGATACTTTAACACAATTGTCCGTAAAATGTAATGGAATATAAATATATGAAAATATCGAACGGAAATTTACACTCATGTAAAGATGCCTGTTTTTTCACCCTGATACTGAATATGATACAATTATCCATAAGATGTTATGAAATATAGATATATGAAAATGTCGTAAATATTTTACTTACACTCATTTAAAGATGCATGTTCTTTCACTCTGACACTGAATTTGATACAATTACCCATAAAATGTAATGGAATATAAATAATATGAAAATTTCGTAAATATTTTACTTATACTCATGTAAAGATGCATGGTCTTTCGACACTGACTATGATACAATTATCATTAAAATATAATGAAATATAAATATATGAAAATGTCGTAAATATTTTACTTACACTCATGTAAATATGCATGTTCTATTACTCTGATATGGAATATGATACAATTAGCTGTAAAATATGAAATGGAATATAAATATAGAAAAATATCAAGTGGAAACTTACACTCTAGATACTTAGGTATTAAAATCCTTAGTGATAACCAATTGTCAAAATCTTCGAAGTCTGATTAAGAAGACTAAGATTTCCTTAATAATTGATTTATACTTTGAACAAACTAATTAAAGGAAGGTTAATCTAATTAAAGTTCGACCTGTTTGCGTGTTTAATTAGATTTGCCGATACCAAGTTGTAATGAGAATTTTATTAAATAAAACTACTTACACCAAATGACATTCGTCCGAAATTATTTAATTCGAATCCCAGAAGTACTGAAATATATATACAAAATAGATACATTATTTTGATTTTCCTGTTACATGTGCTGTTCTGTTTACAAATAAATGTATTTTAATAATTATTAGAATAGATACACGTCAATTTTAATAAACTGTTAAATTAAAGACAACCAATCATAGATTTAAAAAGACATTTAATAAAACCAACTTTCTTGATGTACATAAGTTTACAAAGCCAAGTAGCTTTCGAGCATCACCATGCCCTTCATCAGTGTCGAAATGAAAAATACAGTGGCAACAAATGCTTACATATAGGCCAAATCGTTAAGCAAAATTTACATATTATTCATTTACATTTTTACAATAACTACGTTATATTATTTTATAAACAAATTTAAATAATTATTAAGTACAAAAACAATAAGGAAGAAGGTTCATTACAAAAATGTATGTCTTTGTAGCTCAAATTACATCAAAAGGCAAAGTCGCAGAAAACTATGTAAAGGTTAACATGCATGGAGTCGAGAACAAGTCGCCAAGCATAACTTAATGTCTGAACAGTATCAAAATTACGAATAGAATCACGGAATAGATAAATAAACATTGATTCTTAAAGTAAAATATTACGTGGATTATTGCAACTGATTAAAAGGAAAGTTTTTTCAAATAAGGGATGAAAATTATCATTGCTAACATACTGGACAAGAGCCGTAGATAGTTTACTATTTTTAACATCACAAGCATGTTCAACTAAACGGATACCAACAGTACGTTTAGTACTGCCAATATAGAATTTGAAGTTATTCTCAGGAGATAAGAGTGGGACAACATATACCCCAGCCTGGCATTTAAAGTTGTTTTTTTCCTTATATTTATCAGTACGAATGCGATTAAATAACGTAGTAACAGTCGAATAAGTGGATTTCAACTTACATTCATGGAAAAAACGAATGAGAAGACGAAAATCGTCGGGTGATACAGAAGACTAGATTTATATACCATAAAGTCAGCAGCAGAAATAAGATTAGTATTAGGATGAATAAAATTACGGCGAATATGGGATTTTTTTTTATATAAACTCAAAATAATATGCAGTCTCATAACCGAGGTTAAAGGTTAATTTCAGTATCTAAAGCCGGTATAGGAGAGCAAACTTTAAAGGCACGATTAAAATAAACGTTAAAAGAGGCTTTTTTAGAAGAAATTGGATGAGATGAGTTAGCATTAATACAAGAAATAGTAAAGGTGGGTTTACGAAAAATAGAGGTATGAAAACCAAGAGAGTTACGGGAAACAAGAACATCCAGGAACGGCAAAGAAAAATTAGATAGATGCTCAACAGTAAAATTAATGGAGGGGTAGAAATCATTAACTCTATCCAAAAGATCAAGGTCACTTAAATTATGATCCCAAATAATAAACACATCATCAACATAACTCGCCCTAAAGATTAGGTTTAAGTGTTAAGAAAGGCAAAATCTCATTCTCGAGCTCCTGCAAAACAGTTTCAGCTAGAATGCCAGATAAGGGGCTGTCCATAGGGGCACTAGAAGTTTGCAAATAAATACTATCGCGGAAACCAAAGTAATTCGTCTCCGCTACAATGTTCAATGCAGAAGTTATTGAGTCGATAGAGGGAATATTACAATTTTGACTTGGAAGTGGTTTGGTAAAAATATTAATAGCATTATTAACGGGAATGCTAGGAAACAAAGATACAACATCAAAACTGTGAAAAGTATATTTTACATTATAGTTTGTTTATATACGGTTATTTATAAAATTCGCATGGATTTATGAAATTACGTAAAAATCCTAGAATATTTAGTGATTAATGAAGGCTTGTTATCTCTAACTAGCAATAATATTTTTTAATTTTACTCTATAATAATTAAATTACCCATTTTCAGCAAAATTACATCATTTTCTCAACTTTTCTTTCTATAGAGCAAATTATACTAATTTGTTGAGAAAGGCAGGTAAATGATACGTCATATTTTATTCAATTTTATTCATAGAAATTAGCATTTAAATGAAACAATTCGATTTATCGTTTCTTTATTTACTTCAAGTAATTATTTTAAACGCGTTAATTAAAATTTTAGATTATCAAGTAACTAAAAAAGTAGGATAATCTTGTCCTGTAAGTATGTAAATTGTATTATAATATAATTATGTGGTTCTTTAAGAATCTGTACAACATTTCTGTAAAATTTAAATAATATATTCCATATTCTAAATGGAATCAAGCAGACTGGAAAGAAATTAATTAAATATTAAAACCATTATAAATTTGGCGTAATATCCGTGTTATTATTTCAATTGAACAAAGATTAAACTTCGACTAGCTGCGGTTACCGCAGCTAGAGATAACTTTTTTGCAATAAAATGTTTCAATAATTAATTTTATAGCAATCACTTTTTTTGAGTTAATAAACAAAAATAAACGCAGGTGCAAAGTCCCTTAAAGACTGCTTCCTAAGTAAGTACCTTTGAAACGTTTATACTCTTATATGTTAAAATGCTTATATGTGAAAAACTAAAAGTGGTAGCCATGAGCAGTAAGCAACAATTTGTAGTTCTTTGGACGCTCTATAAGTGTATATAATTGGATTTTGGATCGAGCTCTTGTTTTCTTTCGAAGAAACTTAAAAAGTATCTTGTCGAGCGAGTTCTTTCCTCTTACATTCACGAATAATGTTTTTGAAACAATAAAAGATAAATATAAATAATAAGAGACAAAAATATGCATTAGGAAATTTAGTTTCAAAATCTATGTATTTCCTTTCTAGTAAACTCTTATAGTTTCCGATTAAATCTCTTGTCAAGCTGAAGAAGATTGAATTTTTTCGTTTTTTCAAGTTTGTAATGCTTATATCTCAAACACTAAAACTGCTAGCTATAAACAATAAGCAAGAGTTTGTATCTCTTTGAAAGCCCTACAAGTACTAAATTTAATTGAATCGAGTTTATGGAATATAGTATTCATAATTTTGATATTTTAGTATTTTAACCTGAATTTTCCAATGAATGGGAAAGCTATAATATTTAAAATGTCACGAGTGTTGCAACTTAATGTGTTTCTTCCTTCTTGGTAAAATATTGGTGCACATGCAGGAGATACTTTGTTCTGCTTTAAAAAATTAAAAAATTAAATGAACTTGAACATTCTAAAGAATTTTAAAGATTGATGAGGTTTTAACAGAATAGATGGAAATATACGTATTTAAGTACGTATGTCTGTGCCTCCAAGCAAGTTTGTAGATTAACTTGAAAATAAAATTTCTTCAAGTATACTGTAGACTCCACTTTTCATCTCGAGTTTTACCAATCTGCACAACTCGAGATTTTTTACAAGTCTTACAGTCCTGTGTGTCTGGTTAGATAATATTTTAATATAGCTTCAGCGAAACACGCTATCCAACTTAACCCCCGTACTTGATTGGGTGTTGGTTTGTCCCTCATCAGTAAATACTGGTTTAGGGGTATGTTTAGTCCGCAGCGTGGATTTACCCATTCAGACTTTATACCTCCATTTCTTATTGGCTTAAATCTTAATTAGAATACTTATGGATCATGAACAACATTCCGATTTTCTGTCAATGTAGACGTCTTTATTCTGCAGCTAATATCACCACTTGATTCACCACTTGATTGTTTGTATAATGTTTTAATGTATTAATATCTTTGGTCTCTGTTTTTTTGTGTCACAGTATCAATGCGTGTTCTGAGGTTATACTAACCACATCTTTGTTTCCTATGTTGGACAGGAATCTGTATTACTGTTATTGCTAAGCTGTAGATATTTTGAGCCATTTTTAGCGCTCCATGTACTTTATTTTTAATTCTCTGTAATATTTATGCACCTTTAAATACTTTTGGCTATCGGACAAAAGGTATTGTAAATAAAATATTTATGGTTAATTATTACCTGTTATTGTTGAATTTCAAAATTAAAAATTTTCGTTGAATGCGGTGAATATTGTTTATAATATTAAATCTTAAAATTTCATATTTTTAAGTTTAAAATAGCTCGCAGATCAAGTTTATATAAGCATTTTAGTTTATTGTTGCATAATTTGCCTTATTCATTTGTCCATCTCCTAAGAAAAAGTAAGGAAAAGTAAGTTGAGAAAAAAAATATTATCTTTCATAATATATTTTTAACTCATTTAACTACCTGCTCAATCTTAATCTTTAAAAAACAGTTTGAAAACAAATAGTAGTGTACTTCAGAAGACTCTATTTTATTTCTGTTAACAGCGCTAGAGATTTCGAGATAAAAACAAAAAGGGGGTGAAGCACTATAACAGAATGATAGATTAGCGATCTTCATTGTCATGGAGTGAAAGAAAAAACAATACATTTTGCATTTTCACCGACAAAAAAAAAAAAAATAATAAGTTTAGAAAAGTTCTAATTAGAGTAGATGTTATTACTGCAGAATTTTGCTTAAATATAATATAATATAATATAATATACAGGGATTCTAGGAAAATAGTTAAGTACCAATAACTTTGTCAGGGAAGATTCATGAGTATGCACGTCTAGGCTAACCATAGTAAAGAGAACATTTATTTATATATGTGAGGCCAGAATATGTCCTCACATGAGGCATTTTGATTGCAATATTTATGGTGCATAGAACGGCTAACAAAGCTCGAGTCTGGCTGGCGCCGGTGTTTACAACAACGTGAACTTTTAGGTCAAATACCATAAATTTGGGTGTCCCAGGCCAAAGGGGCTGAGAGGGGCCTTGATAAATGTCAAGTGATGCCATTGGGTTCAGAAGAACCAATGAGCACCAAGGGGAAGAAGGGCGGAGCTACCTCCCCCCCCCCGCCGAAGGAAACACAAGTCACTCGGATCTAAAATGTGGTAGAAGCAACTCTTATAAAAAAAATGTTGCAGAAGCGAGTCGGATGCGAAATGTTGTAGCAGAAGTAAGTTTGATACGAAATGTTGTTGCGGGAGTCTGATACAGAATGTGGTAGCAGTTAGACATATACAAGGAGTGCTGTTATAGACGAAAGAGAGTGCAGTTGGAGATGCGAGCCACACACCCCAGAGTTGTGGCAAGACTGATGACAAGCCCAAGATTAAACTTGAAGGTATGTCCTCATGTGCTTAGATCCTAGACACTTTAGAAATCTAACTAGTACTGGTCACATATCCCCCATAACTAGAGTAATTAAATGATAGTTGATAATTATGATAAATTGTTGTTAGTGATAAATTGATGTTGTAAATAAATGATTTTGTTTAAGTTTTAAACACTCTAATCTTTTTTATAATGATTAATGAATTCTTTTCAGGACTTACACAAAAGGTAACAAGAAAGATCAATCATGCTTAAAGCATTGATTATGAAACACTTTCCAACTTCAATGCAATTTTATTTAAAAAAGTCGAAAATGCAATATATTCCTCGGTAATATTTTAAAACTTATCACAATACTACATTAATTTATTATATTTGAAACCTTAAACCTTCATCGAAAAAAATTAACTTCATTCAAATGACGGCATTAAAGTATAAATTGCCTGGTTTAAACATCTCTAAAATGTAATACATTCCTTGGTAATAATTTTAGAATTATCATAATACTACGATAATTTATTATATTTGAAAACTTCATCGAAAACAACTGAAATTCATTCAAATGACGTCATAAAAATATAACACGCCTGGCTCTCTCTATAAAAGCAACATTTCATTCATAAATAATTCCTCCATTCATGTCTTTCATCACAATACTATAATAATTTATTTTATTTAAAAATTAAGACCATTGAGCTACAAGTAAGTAAGCTCTATTCGTTAAACTTCATCGAAAAATATCGTCCTTCTCTTTCTAAAATCAATGAATATTTCATTCATATCAGCTAAGAAGACTCCATGGACTATTTGATTTTGTGTTAAAGAATTACAGCGATTCTAATACAACTCATTCTACATATTTTGTTGTTTACATTTTACATAGGTGAAAAATAGGCTTAATAGTAGAAATAATCAAATTTAGATGAGCATTTAAACTGGAATACATTGCGTTGGAAGTCATTGCGTTGTTTCCGTATGTAGATGCACAGAATTTAGGCAAAAATAAAGTAGTTTTAGGACGGATACAACACTCAATATGAATTAAAAAGAACTTTAAAAATCACGATTTTGACACAAGATGGATGCCATATATCATTTTGAAGTGGGTCATGTGATCGTTTCATATCATGGACACGTGATCGCTTCATATAAGAGGTGCTATTATTATTTTAATTTTTATTTAAAAAACTACTGAATATATTTCGCTGATTTTTTTTATATATTTTACGGAACCATTTGAATATTGCCTAAAATTTTCGAAGCAATTTGTGAATTTTAAATCCCCTTAAAAAATACTTGAAAAATTAGGTTCCATAGGGCTCAATGTATTCCATTTTTTCAACCCGGTTTCAATCCAAAACTAATTGGGTGATATTATTCATTTATATTCCCATAGGTACTATAGACCGTCTGAACAACATACTAAAATTTGATTTTGATTAAGTCATTTTTACGGCAGTTATCGTGCTAACGGACAGACAGACAGACAGACAGACAGACAGAATGAACAAAGTCATAATAAACACTTTTCAACTTTGTTGTAAAGTGTTA
Organism: Amaurobius ferox; assembly: GCA_951213105.1. NCBI lineage: Eukaryota > Metazoa > Arthropoda > Arachnida > Araneae > Amaurobiidae > Amaurobius > Amaurobius ferox. Next base: position 83,817,863 of record OX578146.1, on the reverse strand, counting down.
AAAATAATTGGAGGGTTAATTGCGGCACAACAACGAGCGATGTACGATTTAAATGTTAATTCCACTTTATGAGATCAAAGGCCATGTTTTCAATGATTAATAAACAATTAATATTAATATTAATATAATCTTTAAACTTAATCATTTTAATTCCACGTCCCACAATATATTTATTTATTATGCCGAGCTCAAGAGCCGACCCAATGGGTTTGTGGCTAACAATCTATAAATCGGCTGATACTACAGAAGTTTGGGCCGCCGGCGGTGAACTCACGGCGGAGACAACGGCAGACAGCGATAGCTGTAGAATAGAATATTTATATTTATATTAACAATTAAAGATCAAATTCTGCTTTATTATTTTATATCCATGCTGAGGGCTTCGATGCTCGCAGGCATCTAACCCTTTATAAAGGAGTTCTCCTAGGAAGTCTAATTACTACTTAACATAGCGTAAACCCAACAAAGTACAAATATGACACTCCATATTCATTTACATTATGTATACAAGTACTTGGTGTATAATGGCGGTGAAGCCAATGAGCATTTTGTTTGTTGAAGATGAAAGTATTGTGGAGGATAAGTGTGCAGATTCTAGAGGTCCGATATATTGGGGAAGATAAGGGATAAAGAAATGGCTTTTAGACTTGGTTGAAGTTAGTTTGGAATCAGAATGTGGCGTCGATGTTCTTCAAGACTTATTGAGGTTCCTCTCAATAAGGCTTAATTCAACGAGTTAAATTTGGTTAGTTGGTGATAACTGTAGGAAAGACTTGGTTCTAGAACTATTTTTACTATTTGTCTTATTGGGGCTGCTTGTGTTGCTTGTTCATGAGAGCGGCTGCAGACTGACCGGATCGCAGCACCTCTAGTGGAGAATTAAAAAAGTCAAGATAACAAGTCAGACAAATGACAAAAGTCAATTAAAGTTGTAAAGCGTCGTCTGATCAATGGAAATCACCACCAGAGACGAACGAATGCGCATATGGACAGCAATAAATAACTGGCAAAAATTGCATCATCATTGTCTCTAACACGGTGACACCTGCAATATTTGTCAAAGTACACAGTAATATTATTTCTTGTATTCACAACTACATTGTCTCTAACGGAGGGTATCTCAAACAGGCTCTATACACTAGAATTATGTTCATGTAAATATTGTTTATTGCATCATTCTTGAATAGAACAGAAATGCACCAACAACCATATTGTGTTAAATAAATGCATTCTGTAACAGCTTTATTACCAATTCTTACTAATCAGGCAATATTCTACAACTTTTTAATTAGCTTCATTCCGTCTATCTCGCTTTATTGTGGAGTTCGCTATCCTAAATTATAAATTCTCCGCTAGGAGAACTGCACTCAATCACGAACATACTACATCACTCAATAAGTCTCCGGTCTAACTAAGAAAAACAATTTTTTTTTTTTTGAAATTCAACCTTATTCATCAACATACTCTCCTTCAAGAGTGATACATTTATTCCAACGCTCTTCTAATTTTTCGATGCCTTTTTTGTAGAACGATTTGTCTTTGCTCTCAAAATAGGCCTCAGTTTCGGCAATCACTTCTTCATTTCAGCCAAATTTCTTTCCCTGGAGCCTCTTTTTGATGTCTGCAAAAAGCCAGTAGTCGCTGGGGGTCAGATCTGGAGAGTACGGTGGGTGAGGAAGCAATTCGAAGCGTAATTCATGCAATTTAACCATCGTTTTCCTCGACTTGTGACATTGGGCATGTCTTGTTATTTTTGGTCCGGTGTGAGCAACGTGGCACCCACTTCGAAAACAACTTACGCATGCTCAAATTTTCGTTTAAAATTGTAAACACACTACCTTCTGATATCTTTAAGGTGTCAGATATCTCACGTAACTTTACTTTGCGTTCTTTCAAAACTATTTTGTGGACTTTTTTTATGTTTTCCGGAACAACTGCCGATTTTGGGCGACCAGAGTGTTCAGCATCATCGGTGTTTGTACGACTGCGTTTAAATTCAGCATACCAGTCAATAATAGTTGATTTCCCTGGTACAGAGTCTCCGTAACGCTTATCATGCCACTGTTTGGCTTCAACAGTATTTGTATCCATCAAAAAACAATGTGTAATCAACACACGAAATTATTTTTTATCCATTGTTTCGAAAATTACGAAACTGGGGTCAGTAAAATCACTATAACCTGTAAACTAATTGTCAGAATGTCATAAAATTTTGACACGTATCGTTTGAAGATTGGTACTATCCAGAAATCATATGTGTCTGTCAACAGTGTTGCCATATATGGTCATGGTCACTTTAGATTAGTTATGATCACTTTAGATTAGTCATAGTCACTTTAGATTAATCATGGTCACTTTAAATTAGATATAGTTAATTTATATTAATCATAGTGTGGGAAAGAGAATTAAAAAGTTATACTTTTAAATATTAAATACATTTAAGGAACTTGTTATTTATTTTTATTAAATTCATTAATTTGCCTTGGCCGTTATTCTCATATAGTGGAATTATATTTAATGTACATTGCTATGTTGTGCCGCTATAAACCCTCCAATTATTTTTACCTTTCGTGTGAGTTCTGAAAAGGAATATTATTTTAATTATTAAAAATATTAGACCAATTTAAACTTAACAATAACATTTATTAAAGACACAAAATACCTATTCAATTCCAATACATTAACTACTCTTCCTATTAATTATTTATTAAGATAGAATGTGAGAGGAGAGCATATGATACCCTGAACCATATACCAGATATCTCACGTAACTTTACTTTGCGGTCTTTCAAAACTATTTTGTGGACTTTTTTTATGTTTTCCGGAACAACTGCCGATTTTGGGCGACCAGAGTGTTCAGCATCGTCGGTGTTTGTACGACCGCGTTTAAATTCAGCATACCAGTCAATAATAGTTGATTTCCCTGGTACAGAGTCTCCGTAACGCTTATCATGCCACTGTTTGGCTTAAACAGCATTTGTATCCATCAAAAAACAATGTGTAATCAACACACGAAATTCTTTTTTATCCATTGTTTCGAAAATTACGAAACTGGGATCAGTAAAATCACTGTAACCTGTAAACTAATTGTCAGAATGTCATAAAATTTTGACACGTATCGTTTGAAGGTTGGTGCTATCCAGAAATCATATGCGTCTGTCAAGAGTGTTGCCATATATGGTCATGGTCACTTTAGATTAGTTATGATCACTTTAGATTAGTTATAGTCACTTTAGAGTAGTCATGGTCACTTTAAATTAGATATAGTTAATTTATATTAATCATAGTGTGGGAAAGAGAATTAAAAAGTTATACTTTTAAATATTAAATACATTTAAGGAACTTGTTATTTATTTTTTATTAAATTGCTTAATTTGCCATGGCCGTTATTCTCATATAGTGGAATTATATTTAATGTACATTGCTATGTTGTGCCGCTATAAACCCTCCAATTATTTTTACCTTTCGTGTGAGTTCTGAAAAGGAATATTATTTTAATTATTAAAAATATTAGACCAATTTAAACTTAACAATAACATTTATTAAAAACACTAAATACCTATTCAATTCCAATACAGTAACTACTCTTCCTATTAATTATTAAGATAGATTGTGAGAGGAGAGCATATGATACCCTGAACCATATACCTAACGTATTTATTAACCTGTGGATGATTGATGCCATACCTTCAACTTGGGCCTTGTTAGCAGCACTTGGGTAATCTCGTCTGTAGTTACACGCATCAACTCGAAGTGTAATGTCCACTCGTAACTTCATTGAATACTGATAACTCAAACACTCCACTTATTTCATGCTATTAGGCGGTTCTATCTACAAGTCATATAACATATCTTCACCAGTCAACTCTGAACAACTGTTCACCAGCATCTTTCTTAAGTCATTTTAGTATATCTCATTTTTAAGTCAGAAAGTCATGATTGTCTTATTTCTGGTCTGCTCTTGTCTCCTAAGTCAAAATCCAACTGTCTTCTCCAATGTCTGATCTCGTTCTTTTTTCGCCAATGTCTCATCTCGTTCACTGGTCACAGGCTGTGTTTCCCTCGGTGGGGGAAGTAACTCCGCCTTTACTTCTTTTTGGCACTTACTGGTTACTCCTTACCCAATGGCAGCATTGCACATTTAGTACGGCCCAGCTCAGCCCCTCTGGTATGGCACCCCTAAATTTATGGTCTTCTGACCTTTAAGTTCAAGTCGTAATAAACTTTGGTGCAAGCCAGACTACAAGATTTGTTTGCCGTTCGGGCCACCATAAATACTCACATAAAAGTGTCTCATCACATGTGAGAACACTTTCTGGTCTCACACATAGTACTTTAGATTAGTCATGGTCACTTTAGATTAGTCATAGTCACTTTAGATTAGTCGTGGTCACATTAGATTAGTCATAGTCACTTTATGACGAATACATACCTAACGTATACACTCATGGACATTTCCTTTCAATATTATGGGGGTACTTACGGACTTTCTTAGGAACCTTGTAATACATTTTATTTATTCTAATGCATGCATCTGTGCTATATTGATCTTAAACCAGTTTCACTATTTGCCTGTCCAAACATATTTGATAGTGATATATTTAATAAAAAAATTAAGGTGATTAAGTGATCATCTTAGTATACCAATCATCTCGCTACAGTGACCGCTTTTCCCAAAGTGACCACAACATTTTCATATTTTAACCACCGTCATTTTCATAAAGTGACCAGTTTCCTCATTCCCGACTGTGGACACTTTGATTTGTTTCACTGAATTTAGGTTTCTGTAAATATATTGACTTATTTGATAAATCTTAATGCAGCAATTCCCGATATAATTTCAAATTATGAATTTGGCCCTGAACACTCATGCAAATAAATCGCTTGTTGTGCAAATTCGATATAACCAGCACGGTACTATGGTTGGCATTATCGGTAATGAGGATACTTCAAAATTTTCAGAATTTATTGAGTTTTGTTACAGTACTGTGGCAACCTTTCTGGTAGGTCGGACGGTCTGGGTCTCAACAACAACAACAGTACTGTGGCAATTAATAGAGAAATGCAGTTTTTTTTATAAAATTCAGTTTTATTCAAATTTTCTATAGATACATTTAAAACTAACGACCTCCCCGTGACTTTATAACATCACAGACACGTTTCGGCATGGAATGTACTAGACTAGCACATGTAGTTTTAATTTCAATGTCTCTGAACCATTTGTCAATAACGGCCGAAATTAGATTGTCCATCGTCGTACAGTCAAATTTGGGAAGCCGTTTTTTGACAATAGCCCACAAATTTTCTATGGGATTCAAGTCTGGTGAATTCCCGGGCCAATCCAGTACGGTAAAATTTTTTTTGAGCAGAAATGTTTGATTCGCTTCGAAGTGTGACATGGCGCGCTGTCTTGTTGGAAAACGCAATCTCCGTTCGGCCACAGTTTAGCCATGGTTGGAAGCACTTTTCGGGTCAATATGACTTCGTAACTGGCACTGTTCATCATTCCCTCTACGGGAACAAGAGATTATGTTCCTAAAACGCTGAAACAACCCCAAAACATCTTTTTAGGCGGATGCTTGGGTGCTTGATTGAGAGGTTCTTCTTGGCTCCTTCTCACGAACATGGATCTAAATCCCTGAACCACAAAATGTGTTTCGTCAAAAAAGAGAACCTTCTCCCAGTCCATGTTTTGTATTTCCGTGCCCATTCCAATCTTTTTTTCTTCATGCGAAGCGTCTGAAGCTGCTTCTTGTACGGTCGACGTGCTCCCCGCCCGCGTTCTAACAGCCTGTATCGCACTGTTGAAGGTGCAATATCAACACCAGCTGCCGCCATGGACTTGTACAGGTCAAAACTGGTTAATCGAGGATTTTTAACACTCATTCGATGTAAAGTTTTGTCGTCACGAGCCGAAGTTGATCTTTTTCGGCCGCATCTTCCACAACGGTTGGTTCTAGCATTTCCTGTTTCCTGGAACCGCTTCCAGATCCTCCCGACACTTGCTGTATTCACTCCACATATTTTACCTATTTCCTCGAACGTCTTAGAAGTGTGTTCTCTAAGCGCAATCACTTTAGCACGTGTTTCCGCGCTGATATCCATGACGCTAATGACCCCCGCAGCAACTGAGAAACTACCACTCCGGAACACCTGCCACCTGGCGGAGGAATTTGAACACCTGCTACTTACCAGGTGCATACGAACACCTGCTACTTTGATAATAACTGCAATTTGAACCCTGAGCTAATTTGGAGTGCTTCTTCTTAAGCTTACGCGTGATAACGAAAAAATGGCATACGAAAAAAAGATATTGTAAAACGAAAAAAATGACATTTCTCAATCAATTGCCACAGTACTGTATACTTGCTATACTTAAGCTATTTGCAGCTGATGCGCATTCATAAGACCACCAACACGTAGATTCGCATTTCTTCAGTTGGTATGTCTGAGCAATTTTAGGATTCGAAGCGGGTTCGATTTCTATATAAGCAAACTGAAGGTTTAAGCAATTAAAACAGACGAAAGCGTACTTCACAGTTCGCAAATAAACAACTTTTCGTGATCTATTACTATGTAAATTTTTAAAAATAACGAATATACATTCTGAAAATAAATATTCTGTCCATGGTATATAGTAAACCACTTTTCGTGATCTATTACTATGTATATATTTAAATATGACAAATAAACATTCTGAAAGTAAATATCTTGCCTATTGTATATAATTTAACTGCCACGCGTACTATGGAAATATGGGAAATTAATACTCAGGACTTCCATCCTCAGCTAAGACGTTTTTGACAGACTGCGCGTGCAAGGTTTTAGCGGTTTTTCTAGCATATGACGTAAATACGACTTAATTTCTCTAATAAATCTTTTCAGAAAAGACGTTTCTCACTTGGCAGATAATTAACACTGTCTCATTAACCAGATTCTTAACAGAATCTCATTTTTAAGGAATTCGACATACCAAAAGAGTAAACTATGACAATTAGTGGCAATTAAACCACTCCTAAGGTGAATTTCTAGAAATTTGACACCAGTCTTGCTTTAAATAATTGCCATAAATTTTCGTCATGATCTATACTTTTGATTCCACTACTGTAACGACAGTCTTCATTAATTATAAAAGAAAAAGTTTTTCAATACCCTCCACTAAGCAACACTGGCGTACTTAAAAATAGAAAATAAATTTTAATCGCACATGAAATTGAACCAAATTGAGAGTGCGAGAAGATTCAATTCAAAACAATACTACATAAATCTTAATGTTATCCAGAATTGATATTATGCAAAATTGTCAGGGGAAATAGGGATGTAGTCAAATGAAATAGTTTCAACAATATTGCATAATATCGATTTTAGATAATGATAAGATTTGTGTTGAGGAGCGAATTTTGTATAATAGAAATTGACGGACCACCTTGTATTTTTACGTTTTATTTAAAAACTTAACAAAGAAATTATACATTACTTAACGAATGTATTTTGGGGAATAAATCCCAATAACTATAATATGGGAAAAGATTACCACTTGAGGATACAACCTCGTCATTTGAAAGCTATTAGAGTTCTACAAAAGAATAATATTCTCTGCTGCGTCACATGATATAGATCGCCGCGACGGGCAGAATTCTGACGCATGCTCAAACAATTTGTATGGAATTGTTTTGAATTGAATCTGCCTACGCCCTCATTTTCCTTCGACATTTTTTCAGAATATTAGTTTAGGATAATGTTGAAATTAAAAATAAGTATTGTTTTGAGTTGAACCTGCCCACACCCTCAATTTGGTTCAGATTTGTTCTTGAATAAAATTTATAATCTACTTTTCGGTGCGCAAATGTTGTGTGAGGAAGGACATTGAAAAACTTGTTCTTTTTTTCTCGTAATTTATTTTACCTGATTAGATTTAATTTTTTTTTGCGTAATTTACTTTCAAACTTATGTGGGATTATACATGAATCACCGCATTGAATCCAGGAGAACATTTCATTGAAAGACATTGAGCTGTAATGCACAAAAAAATGCATGAATAGGGCAAATATATAATACGTAAAGAACGTAACGACATGGCATAGTAATGTGAAAACTTAATGCATCTAAATGTTCTGCGATATGTAACTATATGCCGAGTTTTAGCTCTCTGTGTGGCCTGGAAGCTGTGAAATAGCCCGTAAAAGATGTTGAACTAAGGGACAAAGAGAGGCTACATGAAGTTAATAGGAGATGTAGGGGAGAAGTGTGTTTTATACAAAACCTTGTAGTCGAAACGCTTTAAGGGAATACTCTTTGAATGCAATTATATCAGAAAATATAACTATCACGAAAAATAAGTAAACAACTCGTCTACTCTAAAAAGAATTACCTTAAATGAATGAGAGATTGATGGTAAAGAAAATTTTGTAGTTCTTTTACAAGATCAATTTTTCAAGGTTAATCACTCATATAAATTTGATGAATTTAAGTTGTAGGTTTTAGTGAATATTCTTTAATAATGTTTTTATTAGTTATATAAACAAAAAATATCAGTTTTCTATATAAAATCTAATACAATACAACAAGAATTATCAACTTTTGCATTAGAAAATAATATCTTTAAGACCTTAAACTTCCTTGACAAACTTACTTAAATAAGTTAACGCGTCAATACGTCTAATCAATAAGTACGCGTCAATAAGAATCATTTGTTCTAATTTTAAATAAATAAAAACGTTAATATATTTCAGGTATTTAAATTTTTCAAGGGGAATTTTTTTTTATATCTACTATGCAAGTATATATTCCATTTACTTCCATATCTATATTATTTTTTTATCTGTGTTATGTACTATTACATTTGTATATAGAATTATTCTGATATCATTCTTGCCCCAGCATATTGTAATATTTTCTTTAAAATTAATATTATTTAAATGTCTTCTACTTTAAATAATATAAAAATTTTGTAACGTCAGCATGCACATAAATACATAAGAGTTAATCATTTTTGAAAGCAGAAAACAGCTTTCTTCTTTTGAGCAAATTAGACTTACTGACGCGTTGACTTATTTAAGTAAGTTTTCAACTGCGATAAAACATCACACGTTTTTGAAGGTAAAAATTACTGCCATCTATTCTACCAAAAATGCCTATTCTACTATTCTATTCACGCTTTTTGTTTGCTCTGAAAAAGAACGCTGTTTTTTACTTCAAGACCAATTGAGCCCATATATATTTATGTGTATGCTGCATTTACGAGGATTTTCTAATTTTTACTTTTCATTACAGCAGTTGGGCGCTTTTTCATTGTCTTCTGCTGCGTTTGGATCCCCATGTATCCTTGCCATGTTATTGATTGGGCGGATGTATCAAGGATGTTTTGCATTTATATCAACAAAACTGAGATTCCCCCTCCCCTAACTTTATGAGTAGGAGAAAGTATCATTGTTTTATTTTATCTTGTTCTATTTTTTCATATTATTCCTAAAAATAAAATGCCATGGCTACTAATGGCATTCTTTCTTGAGGTGTCTTGTTCAAACTTTACAGCCCCACACACATACACACAGATGGATATCATTCCAAAAATGTCTAAAGCCTGCTCAAAAAGTATTTAAAACTTATTTCCAGCACAATCATGCATTCGAAAAGACTTTATGGAAAACAAAACTTTTTTATGCTATTGTATGAGAAAGAAAACGATAAAGAATGAAGAAAAAAGAATTCATCAGCTTTAAAGAGAATAACCTTAAAAGGAATGATGGATTGATACTTGCCTTTGAAAGGAACTCTATCAAAAACGCATTTTCTTTGTGCAAGAGATGCTTTCTGAGTGCCAAAAGCAGCTGACGGGTAAAACTTTCCAAAAATTCAAATTATCCTGACCTTATTTTATCTTATATATATTTTCCTTTTTTGTAAACTGTTTCCAAAATTTTCGCTAATTGCCTGTCTGAATATGAACGCACTATTGTTGGAACGTAAGATTAACGTTGTTTTTTCTCAAGACTCTTATAATTTATATTCTAAAGTGGATATTAGTTAGGATTATGTGCTTTAATTTCATTAAGAACCATTATGTATTGACAGCATTGTGTGAATATAAACTAAGAAAACTATTCTTTAATATTTAGTTAAAATGTTTAAATGATTAATATCCATTTCCACGCTCCCAAGCACTAAATTGGAACTACATTGAATTTATATACCATCTTGTTATATATATATATCAAACAGGCAATTATATCAAAAACATGGCAATCATATCAAAGGAGATAAATAGCGAAAAGTTTATTGTTCATATATTAAATTTTGTTCTTAGTAACAAAAAATGTTCATTACTATTATTTTTTTTTACTTTTTAAATTTTCCATGAAACATCTAGTCAACACCTAGTCTAAACGCAAAACATCTAGTTCTTAAAACAAAATTTGCGTCATTTTTATGCTAAAATTTGAAACAGTTGTTGATATTGAAGACTTTCATTGTGCAGGGGACACATTTAATGATCACTAGCCATTAAAAAATCGCTAGCATTGTAATATTTAAAAGGCATGACCTCTAAAAATGTTGATTCTGTAGCATGTATGATATATATACGGATTCGCTTCAAACATTTTCAACCCCAAATCAACGCGAATGAGTGAAATGGGCTTGATATCGTCAAATGGTTCAATAAAAAAGCATTGACAACCTACAATATTTATTTACCAAGGTTCTTACATAATGCTGCGTCTTTATCCCCTCCAGGTTGCGTATAACGTCAAACTACATTAGCTCCTCCTAGGGGATAAAATAATTTGCGCAATAAGATATATTTAATGGCAAAATATTTTTACATTATAATTTTAGAATAAAAATTATTTTCAAGTTTTTACACAGATGAAGCACATTTCTCACATTTCATTGTTGTTTAACTCTAAAAAGCCTTAATTCACAGATCTAATGGGCAAATAAAGCTACTTAGATGAAAAAATACTGTTTGGTAGTTAAACATCATTGAAAAGGAAAGAAATGAAGGAAACTGCAGATCTGGGAGGATGCTTCAAAAAGCTTAATCCCCCCACATATTTCTAAAGTCGCCAAAATTCAGGTCATTATTCCTATTGACTGAAACATATTATATAAAGTGCAAATTTAATATTTTAAGTTGGAAATTTGTATTGGAAATTCGGTGAATTTGTACCTTTTACCTCTCCCCACCTCACCCCACCCCATAGAATTTGTTTCAGAATTAATCCTGTGTATAATGTATATGAAATCAGCCGAATACTCGTTGAAAATCAACTGTTTTACGAGAAGCAAACTATTAATGAAATAATGTAAACATTAATCAAATACTTGTCCCATCGGAATCCTTTAAAAAGTTTGTACATAGAGACATGATAAACACTTATAAAGATAACCTTATGACTAAATTTGGGAGTAAATTGTGGCTTGATATCCAAGATAATTGGAAAATTTTCAACGCTAGACAACGTAAAGAAGCGGTTGCCAATTTTAGATTGAAAACCGGACATGATTGTTTAGCAGAGCACCTAAATAGAATAGATGTTCTCCCCACGAACATTTGGCCAATATGTAATGTTGGCAGAATGAACTCAGAACATCTTCTTAGATGTCTAGGACTGGATAGGGACGCCCAGCGCCAAGGAGATGTCATTAAACTTTATTGGAATGCTAGGAATCTTAAGAAGAATGTCTGCCACCTCTTCGCAGTGCGCTTCCTTGGACTCTCTTCTTGTGCATTGACGGTGTTCTCTGTGTTCCCCTGTTTGCTGATGTGCTTGTTCTTGTTATTTTTCTTTTGTATGTGATGAGATCTCTATTTGTATGGATTAGATTCCAATAAAGCCATATGTTACAACAACAAGAAGCAAACTCTCCAAACAATATACATTTTTTATTAATTCTATTTTTCCAGAGGGGCCTTTTTAAACTATTCACCCGTACACAAAATTCCAAATCTATATCTCACTTAAGACCAAATATTTCGTATTTTTTCAGCCAATTGAACATTTCGGTGTGAGTCACCCGTAAAATACCAAATATTGCAACCCATTTATTTTCTTCCTATTTTCATCATATGACCTATACGGTTACCAAAATTAATGTTTCTTCTTCTAAGCGTTTTACCAAACAATAGATATTTCAAACGTGTTGGTGTGGAGCATCATCGCATCTTCAAATTTAAATTTTAGAAAAATTATTTTTTCTAGTGTGCCGTATTAAACTGTTGAACCCTGCATCAAATTTTATGTCTCTATCTCACTTACAATAAGAAGTTTTTCATTTATTTGGCGAATTTCACATTTTGGTAAGCAGAGTTGAGCAGTATCGAAAATACATGTAATTGAAATACATTTTCGAAATACATTTGTATTTTGTATTTTAAACTGAAAAAACTAAAGTATTTTGGTAATCTATCGAAAATACATTCTCAGAGTATTTTGTTTTTTCGAAATACTCAAAATACATTTCTTCAGATCTATTCTACCGTGATTAAACCACAGGTGAACGATTCCCAAAAGAGAAAAAGGCTAATTAATCATTGAATTTGTTTGTAGGAGTTAATCTAAACATCCTTTTTCAACCTGGCGCCGATAAAGAGGATAAATAATGGGATTGTGGTAGCCTATGAAAAATATAGTTTCTGTTATAAACTTAAGGTTTATATTGGAATTATATAATGATGTTGTTTGGTAGATGGTTCCTTTCTGTCTATATGCGTAATGAAAATTGACAAAAAAAAACTTAAAGTTGCATTCTTTGTTGAAACAGAAGCATAGGCAATCCAAGTTCTGCTGTGCATTGTATACATATTAAAATAACTTTCCAATGCAGTTAGTTATTGCAAAGACATGAGAAAAGATGAAAGATACTGCTGTTCATACTGCAAATGTATTTAGGGAATTAATAGGATAAAACGTGCATGATATGCAGAATTTGTATTGATGAAATTGGGAAAATTTGAGGGAATGCCAATTATGCAAACCAAAATGCGGGGTAATAAATGAGACTTTTGAAACGCATCTCAAGGTAAGATTTTAGTTTTTTGCAGTACTCGATTTCACGACTATTTATGCTAGTCTCTTGGCATTCGTTTAATCGCGGTTGCGCTATATCATACAATAAGTTTTATTAGTAGCAAAAAATTTGTCATATTATTACTCTCCTTATATACATAGTATAATGTATAAGGAAAGTGTTGTGCTGAGAATTCGAATTCGAGTTTTCGATGGGAGAGGACGTTTCAAGCATCCCTGAAACAAGAATCAAACGTTTTTGAGATGACGTGTAAGTGTGTGTGTGTGTGTGTGTGTGTGTGTGTGTATCAGTAAGTCTGTGGAGACGATATCTGACGAACGGATGGAGCGATTCGAGCAAAATTTGGTATAAAAATTACAATCCGTGAATACTGGAAGCCTATCGTTTTTATATGCAATCGAATATTCAACCCCCCTCCCCAAAATTTTCGAGTGAAATTTTGAAAAAATCATCAAAAAAATAAAATCTTTAATAAAGTTACGCAAATAGTTATTTATGTAATATTTTACTAGGAAACAATTGATATAAACTGTAGAACTCTAGCATGAACCGTTCTCGAGATATTACACATTTTTCAAATAAATTTATGAAAACCCACATAAAATAACAAAAATATTAACTATTGAAAATATGTTGCCTTTTCATATGCAATATCATGCAATAAATTTGTTGACATCATTCTCGTGGATCTAGCTCTTTCCATTCATGAGAGAAAATACTTTGGATAATACTTTTGTAGTTGGACACCAATAGTTATTTATCTGCTATAACAATAACTTATTTCTCATTCCATAACGCTTGGAGAGAATTTCTCGGAATGTCGCCAACTTGCCGAATTTTTATATATTACCAAATTAACGAAAATGCCGCCAAATTGATAAAAATAACGCTAAGCAATGAAAATAACAATTGATTGACGAAAATTGAATACCTTGGAAAGAATATAAGCATCTATGAGTACTATAAGTATAACTCATTATTCTGTCCATAGCGCTTGTATAAAATTTTGGTGACGAATTTTTCGGAATATCTCCAACTTGGTGACTTTTTATATGTTGCCAAATTGATAAAATATCACCCAATTAATCAAAATTGGCCAAACTGATAAAACTGACACTGAATCAATAAGTGCTGGATTACCCAATAGGCACTCTAAGCACGTGCTTAGGGCACCAGCAAATTTGCAGGCACCAATAAAATCCAAAATGTGTTAATTTGTATATTTTTATTTAATGCTTATATAATAAGGGCAGTGAATTTTCTACGGCCGGAGCGAGCTTTAAAATTTTTCTGTCTTCCAGGGTTGTATAGTGGTCGCCTCCTTGAATGGTGACTTTATTACACCTCATCAAAATTAATATAATCAATTGGTCAGTATTATAGTAAGTAGAAACATTATCAGTCCGCATAAAAATGCCCGTAAGGAAGGGGGAAGCTCTGTGCGAAATTTCGGAGGCCGCCCGCCAGGGTGTCTTTATCAATTACAATTTCATTATAGATCTTTAAAAATTAAAATATGGCTAATTATGCTCATTTGGAGCCCAGACCACAGCAACCTCTAGATAAAACGACTATGTTAGGTCCGTATTATCCATTAGGCATATGTGATCCTTCGCCTCGAGCCCCCCCCCCCCCAAATGACTGAGATCCCCAAGAAATTTAACAAAAAGATGTCAGTTTCAAGAGGTGAAATGATATTAGCAACACTCAAATAAATAAAAGGAATGAGCTAAGAAGACGTGCATTACAAAACCGCTTAAATCTCTGATATCCACTGAAAGCGAACTATTGAAAATCATTTTGATCAGAGAATAGAAGAATTTTATAACGGAGAGATTTTTAAACAATTGACTCTTTAAATTTAATTATGTTATTATTATTAATTTTCTTTTTGCAATTTTGTTACTTTCAAAGAAATGCATTAAAAAAAATCTGATGTGGGCAACACATGACTTTCCTTATGTAATTTAATGAATTTACTACTTTTACAGTAAAAAAAATAGGTTTTTCTTATAGTAGATATTAATATTCTTTCCAAGTTATTGAATTTTCGACAATTAGTCGTCATTTTCATTGATTTAGCGTCATTTTTATCCATTTGGCGAGATTTTCGTTAATTTGGCAACATTTCAAAAAGTCGCCAAGTTGGCGACATTCCGCCAAATTCGTCGCCAAAATCTCGCCAAGCATTATGCACTAAGAAATACGTTACTCTTACAGCAGATAAATGACTATTGGCGTTCAAATACAAAAGTATTACTTAAAGTATCTTTTTTCATGAATGGAACGAGCTAAATCCACGAGAATGATGTCACCCAATTTATCGCGTGGTATTACATATGAAAAGTGAACATGTTTCTCTATAGGAAATATTTTTTTTTTATTTTATATGACTTTTTTAAATAATTTCTTTGAAAAATGTACAATATCTCGAGAACGGTTCATGTTAGCGTTCTAAAATTTATGTCAATCGTTTTCTAATGAAAAATTACATAAGAAATATCTGTTTGCGTAACTTTATTAGTGGTTTTGAGTTTTTGGCGATTTTTTCAAAATTTCATTCGAAAATTTAGGGGGGTTCTGAACATTCGATTGCGAATAAAAACAATAGGCTTCCAGTGTCTACGGATTGTGATTTTTGTACCAAATTTGGTTCGAATCGGTCCATTCGTTCGTCAGTTATCGTCTCCACAGACTCACTGACACACACACACACACACACACACATACAGAGATATCACTTCAAAAATGTTTGATTCGTGATCAGGTATGCTTGAAACGTGCTCTCCCGTCGAAAACTCGAATTCGAATTTTCGACCCCGTCACAATACTTTCCTTATACATTATGTATATAAGGAAAGTAATAATTAGTCTTATTTATTTATTAAATTTTTGTTAACAATATTGTTCTTCTTTAGAATTTTTTAGTAGCCTGTGAATCTGTTAATTTAAATTGTTAAAACATTCCTTTATCTCTTTAGATTTAAAAACATCTAGATGCAGCGGTTGACCAAATCCTGTTAAAATAGTGAAATATTTTCAAGCCTGCCATGGCTAGCATGGCATAAAATGATTTGCAATTTGGCATGACGATTTAGAATATAATGTCATGTGTCGCCTCCTATGTTGGTTACAACAGGATAAAAATTTCTATTTGTTATACAATTTTAAAGCGAAAATATTTTTACTCTACTTTTTTAGAAATTTTTTATTTTCTCTGATGTATCTTTAAAATCTAACCTTTCATTGTTGAAAAGGTTGTTGCCATCTCAAAAGAAGTAATATTAAGATGGTTTTAACTTTCTTTCTCCAAAAAGCTGTTGAAAATTCAAAAACTTATTTTCATTAAATATGAAAGTGGGGAGCGTGTGAAATTTCAATTAAATGATTTCATTCCGAATCACTCTTTCAGAATGTAAAAAATCTGATGTGGGCAACACATGACTTTCCTTATATATCCCAATGAATTTACTACTTTTACAGTAAAAAAATAGGTTTTTCTTATAGTCGATACTAATATTCTTTCCAAGATATTGAATTTTCGACAATTAGTCGTCATTTTCATTGATTTAGCATCATTTTTATACATTTGGCGAGATTTTCATTAATTTGGCAACATTTCAAAAAAGTCGCCAAGTTGGCGATATTCCGCCAAATTCGTCGCCAAAATCTCGCCAAGCGTTATGCACTAAGAAAAAAGTTATTCATACAGCAGATAAATGACTATTGGCGTTCAAATACAAAAGTATTATTTAAAGTATATTTTTTCATGAATGGAACGAGCTAGATCCACGAGAATGATGTCACTCAATTTATCGCATGGTATTACATATGAAAAGTGAACATGTTTCTCAATAGGATTTTTTTTTTTTTATGTGACTTTTTCATAATTTTTTTTAAAAATGTATAATATCTCGAGAACGGTTCATGTTAGCGTTCTAAAATTTATGCCAATCGTTTTCTAATGAAAAATTACATAAGAAATGTCTATTTTTAAATTATCGTAACTTTATTAGCGGTTTTGATTTTTTGACGATTTTTTCAAAATTTCATTCGAAAATTTAGGGGGGTTCTGAACATTCGATTACGTATAAAAACAATAGGCTTCCAGTGTTTACGGATTGTGATTTTTGTACCAAATTTGGTTCGAATCGGTCCATTCGTTCATCAGTTATCGTCTCCACAGACTCACTGACACACACACACACACACACACATACTTTCACACACACACACACACACACACACACACACACATACACACACACAGACATCACTTCAAAAAGGTTTGATTCGTGATCAGGGATGCTTGAAACGTGCTCTCCCGTCGAAAAATCGAATTCGAATTTTCGACCCCGTCACAATACTTTCCTTATACATTATGTATATAAGGAAAGTAAAAAGTGATCAGGAAAAATTTTAAAACTTGAAATAATATTTCGGTGTGGATTTCGTATCGACATTAATTTTGCCATTTCAGGTTCAAATTCCCTTTTTATTTTACTTACGCCCGAAGGATTATTGGTTATATTTTTAGCGCCAATCATCTGAACAGTAATTTGTTAAGGGGGCCTAATAAACCTAAATAGATAACAGTTACTATCCCACAGATTATGATTTTGCTAAAAATATAAAATGAAATTTTTATGCGGTCCGTTAACATATACCAGTAATATTTTACTGATATATACTATGTAAAAAAAAAATTGTTTATTCTGATGGTATTAGCACATAATAAGATTTTACAATTTCAAGAACGCTGTACTAAATAAAGAGTACAGTTAATTAACAAGCAGAAAAATCATACTCGGGATCAATGAATAAGAAGTTTCGAAGATGCATTTGTCATGATGAGTTTATAATTGAAACTCAGTGCAACAATCTTTTACTTTTTGCTAATTTGTACCTAAATCATATTTTTCGCTATGTGAAGAACTTCCTCAATTTGCAGCTGGTCTTTTAGAAAATATGTTTCACACAGTTCAGTCAGAGGTATAAATAAAAACACGGGATCCCTTTTAAGGTCCATTCCTTAAAATCACTCCTTCCGAACATTTTAAGGGACAATTCTGGAGCCCTATCGCATAGAAGCGTTTTGATAAAGATATATAGGGGCATAGGTGTTGCCAAGACCTCCTTAAAGGGAAATTCGACGATCAAATGAGTTAGTTAGTTTGCTAATATAGACCTTGGGGATGACTAATGGTATTTCTTTCCGGACAGGAAGAAAATTATCAGCGCCACTGCCTAGGGGCATCGAAATTGTCTGTGCTTTGGGTCCCAAACAGTTCTAATCCGACTTTGAAATCAATGAAATGACGACTAATTAATGATCAATGTCTTGGAAAAAACATAAGAATAGGCTACAAGAATGACCGATTTCTCCATCCGTCCGTCAGTAACTCTTGGCAAGAAATTTAACGGGACGTCGTCAACATGGCAACCTTTCTAAATGTTGTCAAAGTGACAAAAATGTCGCCAAACTGATAAAAATGACGCCAAATGAGAAGTAATATTTTGCAAATTGTGATTTTCGTCGTATGACGAGTGTACCTTCTAGTATATAAAAAATGCTCTTCTCTCCGTTTATCCTGAACATTTAGCGTACATTTAGCAAACTCGAAAAATAATATAGCGAGATATCGCCATCTTGGCGAGATTTCATCCCAGATTCACGAAAATATCATCAAAATGAATGAAAATGACGCCTAATTAATGAATTAATTATTAAAATATTTTAATATATGGATTATACCGCTTATTGAGGATGCTACCCATACTGATAATTGCTAATTTAGAGTTGTGTGAAATGTAATTTAATTGGGTATTTTGAAATAATATTACATGTTGTCATCCGGAAAATCGCCAAATGTACAATTCAACGTTAAAAACACAGTACAGTGGATCTTATACATTATTTTTTGACTGTAAAAGGAGTAAATTCCTTATTGCATTATATAAGGAAAGTCATGTGTTGTCTACATCAGATTTTTTTTTGAGTAGTTTCCTTAAATTGAGTAAAGTGTGGGACATCTATTTCTCAGTATTTGCTATGGATAGAGCTCAGATGATGACTGATTTGAAGTTAGTATCATATTTCGAAGGAGATTCACTATGAATTTTCACTTTCGATTCTTTTCATTTCCGTTTCAAATATTGTAATTTTACTTGAAACGTTTATATCTTAAAATTTGCTATGGATAGAGCTTAGATGATAACTGCTAACATGAATTCCACTTCAAGCAGGGTGGTTCACTTAGAATTTTTACTTTCGGTTTCTGTTTTACATCTGGTTAAAAAAAAATTCTTAAAACATATATTTTTCAGAATTGTCTATAGATAAAGATATGACAGTTATGGATTCAGCATCAAATTCTGGAGCGGGTTTGGAGGTTCACTAAGGATTTGCACCCTCAGTTCTTTTTCCAATTCAGGCTCAACAAAATTTTCTTGAAACTTTAGTTCTCAATATTGGTACAGATAAAACTGAGATAATGACTGATATGAATTCAGCATAAAATTCGGGAAATGGATGTGCACCCTCAGTTCTTTTTTCACTTCTGGCTCAACAAAATTTTCTTGAAACTTTCGTTCTTAATATTGGTACATATAAAAGAGATAATAACTGATATGAATTTAGCATAAAATTCGGGAGATGGATAGGGTTTCACTAAAGATTCCCCTCCCCC
The DNA here is from genome assembly GCA_951213105.1 of Amaurobius ferox. Taxonomy (NCBI): domain Eukaryota; kingdom Metazoa; phylum Arthropoda; class Arachnida; order Araneae; family Amaurobiidae; genus Amaurobius; species Amaurobius ferox. The sequence continues at coordinate 83,798,142 of OX578146.1, read as the reverse complement.
TTTCTGGTTGTTTTTTTAACTTTAGGCTAAAAAATTTATAATTTATAATAACATCTATTCCTAAGAATATCTATAGAGCTTAGATGGAGATGACACTTCCTTTTTTTCTGAAAACTCATATTACTGTACAAAATATGTATATAAAAGAGAATTAAAATGGTTAACAGTTCTGTGTAAAAATGAAGTATGCAAACCATATTTGCCACAATATGTTGGTTTCTTCATAAATTTCTTGTTTATTATTATATGTTTGTCTGTTATATAAAAGGTGTTCTCCCATAGATTAATTTATTTTCTTTATTAATTTTTACGTTCTTGACTTAGAGATTTAAAATTTCAAAGAGTTCAATCTTTTAAATCATACTTTTTCGATACAGTCTAATCTTTTTAAAACGTCAATATTAATGATGAGCAAACACAAAAGGTTTGTTTCTTCCCGATAAAATGTATACATAAATATTACTTTTCACTGAAAATTCAATACGGTCCAATATACAGCAATGTTTAATTTTTTCAAATGTATTTTGTATTTTGAATATATTTTGAAAATGCATGTATTTTGTATTTGGAATTTTTTTAATTTGAAAAGTATTTTGTATTTTGTATTTTATGCCTTAAAACCTATGAGTTTTCTATTTTCTATCGAAAATACATTTTCAATGTATTTTGCCCAACTCTGGGTGTAAGATATTCCTAAAGTAGCAAATATATATATTTGCTACTTTTGCTGTTTCTGCATGAGTACTGCTATTTTTAAAAACATTAAGAGCATTTCTGAAGCATTTTACGGTTGAAATCATTGATATTTAAATTACATAAGTGCAGATTACCAGTGATACACATTGATCTCGAGTAAGTTGTAAATCGCCATTTCGATTAATGTTAGCGGTTCATACCGATTAGATTTTTCACGAAATTTTAGTGTCTGAATTTCAGGGAAATTCCGTATGTGAAACGTTTGTTTCATGTGTCTATACGCATATGAAACCTTTTCACACGTGACAGAGCATATGATAAACATATTTCACTAAATATTTGTGTTTGAAAGAAAGTTTCATTTACATTAAATGTTAAATTTCAGTTATTTGTATTTACTGCGTAAGACAACTGAAAATGTGCACCTTCTTCCTCTCGAAATATCTGCCTTTACACCAAACTTAAAATCCTTATCTCATCGCTACATTTGTTTTCATTGTCATTTTGTATTTTGAACATTTTGGTGTGGAGCACTCTTTCTAATAAACATTTTGAAAAAAGCCGATTTTTTCTGGGGGGGGGGGGGGTATCAACAGATTGACCCATCTGCAAAATTTCAACACTATCTTTTCGAAAAGTGCTGAAAATAACATAACAAATGAATAGACAGATAGACGGACAATTGAGTATTAGTATATATTAGCTACCCGTTGAAAATCAAAGGTGTCACACTAAACATATCCCGAACAATAATATACACAGTTATATAATGGTGAAAATATAGGTTTCTTATTTTGCTGTAAAATGGTTAAAGTTATGAAATGTCTCGTCAAATTTATCAAACTACCTCAGTTGTACTAAATTTCAAGTTTCTTAATTATTGACCAGTGTACCTAATTTCATATTTTTGAAAGAAGTATTTTTATATATCCGACAAATCGAACATTTTGGTGTGTGGCATCTCTAAAGTAGCAAATATTGGAAAACTGAAATTGTTTACTTTATTCTATTTAATCCTGGCACCAGTGTTTATGATTCTATCTGAAGTACGTTTTACTATCATTTCATATTTCGCATTTTTTTTTATACTCAGACTCCCCCCCCCCCTCCCATGAACAATTTTTAAAAATCAAAAATCAAACATCAACTTTTCCCGGATGTTTTATAGAACGATTGACCCGTTGCATCAAACTCCACGGCACGCTGAACGTTTAGACGTGGGGTAATCCCTCAAAATAACTTTTATGAAAAATTCGATTTTTTACAGAAGTTTTTTTGAACATGGCGACTTAACTCGTGCACCAAATTTCAAGTCTCCATCTGATTAAAAAAAATTACGTGCTTCTATTTCTATCTGCAAATCGAGCACTTTGGTGTGCTGCATTCCTTAATGTAGAAAATATTAGAAAACAGAAATTGCACACTTTCTTCCTTTCTGACTATCTACCCTTACACCAAACGAAAAACCTCTATCTCACTTCGAAGTACGTCTTTTTGATACTTCACATTTCGTACATTTAGGAGTTGAGCAACCACACACACACACACAAACACACACACGCTTTCCATCACCACCTTTATAAACATTTTTTTTTAATTACAGGGAAAAATCGAACAATTATTTATATATCGATTATATATATATTTATATAAAACTCTATTTATGAAGAGTCTAAAAATGGGGTCATAGACGGACACTTGGCAATTAATATATAAGATAGACGGAAGCACTGCCATAAGCGGAAGTGGGATGAGCAGAAGTTCGGACGAGTGATGTTGGATTTTATTGTAATTAAGTAGCGCATTGCAAAAAATTGCTGATGTGGGCATCACATAAATTCCCTACATACTGCACTAACATTACTTCTTTCACTGCAAAATTATTATGAACAATATCAACCGCACAATATTTTTGCCTTTTTATTATGTATTAACATATTTCACGCAAATATAACTTGACAATTAAAACTATCGGTATCATTCACTTTATAGTCCATATATTAACCTATTTTAATCATTAAAAATTAATATTTTATTATGTAAAACATGTGATTTAAGTTGCAATCAACAAATTCTTGAAATTGAAAATTAAATTTTTAATAATGTTTTTATAATCAATAATGTATTTAACCATTCGTTATTTAATTTGGAAAAGCTAATCTCGTTAATATAATAGCCATCAAATAATCGTTAAATGTGTGTATAAATAAATAAATCCTTACCACAATTGAATCACTCAAATTGAAATTTGGCGCTTTTGGCCAATTAACTATTACAAAAAATGTCTTGTCTTATGAATGAGACGAATTAGATAAACAAGAACGATTTTAACATATTCGTTGCATACTGTTGCATATGAAAGTGCACATATTTGACTATACATTTTATAATATTTATTTAACTGTACTTTTACTTTTTATTATACTATATTTAACTAGCATTTTGTTTATAAATTTATTTGAACAACATGCAACATCTCGATAATGATTAATTCTAGTGTTATGAAATTTGTGACATTTGTGGCCTTTTGAAAAATTAGGTAAACAATATATGTAACTTTACTAAAAATACTGATTTCTTAATACATTTCTGAAAAATTAATTCAAAAATTTGACAGACTTCACATAACATTTAGTTTTTTCTATTTTTCCTTAAATCTAGTCATCAAAAGAGAAAAGTATGTCACCAGGATACCAAATGTTATGAAAATTGAACGGGCATTTTTCATTGAGTTGATATATACATTAAGCATACACAGAGCCGCATCAAGGGCAGTGACAGCGGTGCCCCACTCCGGGCGCCGTGGTGCCTTCATCCATACGGCATATAAGCAAAGAGGCACAGATAAAATTAATTTATAGCAAGCGCCAAATAGGGTTGCTGCGGTACTGAGCAAATATATAAACCAAAAGCTACGATAAAAATATAGTTGATTCTTATACCAGAACATTCGAAAGTGTAACTTCATAAAGTTTAGATCGCAATTTTTACAATATTTTTGTTATACAAATATGCTTTGCATTGTAGAGTATGCAGAACTTTCTCAAATCCCACCGATGCTATATCTAGAGGGATACCATAAGAACCTTAGTGTCAACGATCCATAATTAAATAAACCTAGTTCAAGCTTATTAACACTACCCCCAAAGCGCCAAAATGATTATAAATATATTCAATTTTAATTCTTGTTTACATTTACAAACGCAATAATTATTTACGCATCGAATCTCAAAGACATTATTTGCAACATCCTACCAGAAGGTCAGAAATTATCTAGATCTGCCTATTTACTAAGAAGCCAGAGCTAACATTGAGTGCCTTGGGTATTGGGTACACTTCAGGGACTTTAATCTAATTAAAAATCGTCTTGTTTGCGTATTTAATTAGATTTTCATCTTCCAAATCGCTACCAAAGTAATGGAATTTCAGAGAGTAAGACTTCTTTACATTAAATGACATTTTATTTTAAATTACTCGATTCAAATCCGAGGTGTATTGAATTTCATCAGTATTTTATTTTTATAAAATAAATGTGCCGTACTGAATTCAGATATCTTTCGTTTTGATAAGTTAATTAAAAATATTTTATGCGTGAAATATAGGAATCTTGTAAATATATGTATATTCTTCGAAAACATTCAATTACGAACAAAACTTAATAAATACGATAATTGTTATGCTTATGATATTGTTCGATTATTTTTAAGCATAGATAATATTAGAAAATATTATTTTTTTGAAAATCAATCTTTAACAAACCGCATCTTAAAGGGAAGTGTGCAACTCTACTTGACTTTCTCTTAAATTAGGATTCCACATTATTCAGGCTTATCTTAATCGTAAACAGAATTGGAAAGACTATATGAATTTTTATGAGCTTTCATTCGAAAGTCGTTCTTCTAAAATTTTCTTAAAAATACTCTAATATTTTTTTAATTGTCAGCAGGTCAATGAAGCTGAAGAAATGATATTTCATCATTCGTCTGATTTGTGCTATACACCAATCAGCCATCTGATCACCGATCAGTTTTACACCGATTATGACCACCTACTTAATATGATATTAATCTTCTGCTCGCCGTTAAAACAGACTTGACCAGGAGAGGCATGGATTTTATGAGATCTCGAAAAGTGTCCTGCAAAATCTGAAACCACGTCACCAAAGAAAACTTCTGTTCCTGCACATTCAGTGATTAAGGTGATGGATCTTAATTCTCTAATAGAAACCACACATGATCGAATGAATTATAATCAGGGGAAATCGGAAGCCATGGCAAGAACTAAGAACTAAAACTGTTCCTCATCTTCTGAGAATCATTCCTTGGCAATCCTAGTTATGTGACATGGTGCAGTTTATAGCTGTAAGAAGGTATCTTCTTCAAGAAATGCAGTCGCCCTAAAGAAATGTACTTGATCGACAACATTATTCAGGTAGGTGACACCTGTCAAAGTTTGGTCAACAAGGACTATAGGTTCAAGCGTTATCGAAAAAAACATCCCTCAGATCATCACACTCTCTTCACCTACATGTGATCGTTCCACAGTACATCTAGGTTATATAAGGCTTCCTTGGTAAACGTCGTATATGTGCCGACAGCCCACGTGAAGTAATATAATTTGTAATTCTTTGAACCTTCTCCCATTCCGCAATGGTCCAATTTTTACACTCAAATGACTACTACAATCGCTTTAGGCAATGTAAGGTAATAGGTGCAGACGACGGGGTTTACGTCTTCAATACCCCATATCCCGAAGTGTTCGATGAACAAAGTGTACCGACAAACTCATACTATCACCACTATAGAAACTGACAAAGATTTGTATCACAGTGCCTCAATTATAGCTTCACACAAGACGAGACAGCCTACTCTGACCTTATAAATGTGTCGTGACTGGCCCACACTTTGCCGACGATTCGTTCTTCCGTTATTTTTGAACCAATTTTGATAGACACTCACTACTGATGAGCATGAACAGTCCACCCATTAGCCTCGTTGTTTCGGAAATACTATGGCTAAGATGTCTGGCCACTACAATTTAACTTTTGTCGAGGTCGGATAAATAAATCCCTTGCTTTACTTATTTGCACACAGTAACGAATACTAATCGTGCAGTCGATGGCCGTTGCCACTGCGTGTATGTGGGAGCGTTTCATTTCATAACGGAGGTGATCATAATGTGTTGGCTGATCAGTATGTATACTATGTTAATATAGGTTACACTCATAGAGTAGTTTAAAGTATCATTGTTCTCCGTATACACTACACTGACCAAATGGCGACTGCTATTCAATGCAGAAAAATTTTGAGCGATGGTTTTGGTAGGCAAATATTTGGTTTTTCCATTCTCCAAATATGGTTCATTCGAAACAATGGGTTTTTATAGATTCCTGGGTGGAGTTATGATCCCCAAATTATACACTATGGTATATGCCCCCAAATTATACACCCAGTAGAGTCGCCAGAGAAAATTTGAGGAGGGGTGTGGTAAGCAAATATTTTGTTTCTCATTTCTCCAGATATCATTTCTTCGAACCAATGGGTTTAGGTGGGATCCTGAGTAGGGTTGTGATCCTCAAATCCCCTTCCATTCTCAGTGACATTACTGCAACTACTATTGTTCCAGAAATTATTTTTCTGCACTAGAAATAAGACATGAAAGTAGCCGATCAGAGCTTCCACAGTCTTTTCAAATTAATGCCCGGAGTATTATTTATTTGACAAGAAACCTTTTTGTTTTATATAGAACAGCTTGATTTTATTCCGAGTATCATGTGGGGAAATACATTTTGCAACTTAGTTGACAACCTTTCATCAAACAGATAATCGAAATTTTAAGATTTAAACAGCACGATAGATGAACAGATAAGCTTTAAGAGCAAAAAGGTAAACCAAAATATCAAATCGAAACTCAAGTATCAAATTTACATACAATTTTATTATACACGTAATCTAGTAAAATAGAGATATATTTTGGAAAGAGAGAGAATGTGATATTTACATTTCCTTTCTCAATTTTCGATCCATTCCTTATCCGGTCTTCCTATTTATTCAATCCAGCAAGAACAGGTTTATTCTTCACAGAGGAACTCCCGACAATCGGCCAGACAAGAGAAACGTCCTTAAAAATTGATGCGTAACCCCTCAATTATTTATGTTCGCTGCAAATGGAATAAAAGGATCTTGGCTTTTGTTGATCCGACTCCTGATTGAATTAGATAAAGCAATTCTTAAAAAGCACTAAGTAGTTCGAGAGAGAGGTTTTGACTTGAAATGCCAACATGAGAGGAAACCAATGGTATTTAATAGAACTCATACTGTACTAAATATTAATTTATTACCTTTTCTACCGATACGTGGTAATGTTTAAAGAAAATATTGGAATCGCGTCGAAAATCGCAAGTCGAGTTTTCGACGGATCAACACATTTCGAGCTCTTTAACATCCACAAAAATTATTTCTAGCATGACGTATAAGTATGTGACTGAGAGTTTGTCTTCGTATATGTTTGTATGTCTGTCTATATGGCTGTGTGTCTGTCCGTTCTGTCTGTGCAATGCATCATATCCACTCTAGCTGAAAAATTAATTAACCAAATTTTACAAAATTTGGTAAATAGGTTGGTAACTTGTAGGTTACCCTGATGCTAATTATGTTTTGGTATGGTATAAAGATGTATAGAAATTACGCAAAAATAAAGCGGTTTTAGGACGGATATGACACTAAATATAAATTAGAAAGAACTTTAAAAATCACGATTTTGACACAAGATGGATGCCATATTTTATTTTGAAGTGAGTCACGTGATCTCTTCATATTAAATGGGTGCAATTATTATTTTAATTTTTATTTAAAAAATTACCGAGCATATTTTGCTGAAATGTCTTTTATATATTTTATGGGATAATTTGAATATTTCTCAAAATTTTCGAAGCAATCTGTGAATTTTAAATTCGATTAAAAAATGTTTGAAAATTTAGGTCCCATAGGGTTCAATGTATTTCATTTTTTCAACCCGGGTTCAATCCAAAACTAATTGGGTGATATTATTCATTTACATTCCCATATGTTCCACCGATCTTCTCAAAATCATACTAAAATTTCATTTTGATAAAGTTATTTTTACGGCAGTTATCGTGCGAACGGACAGACAGATAGAATGAACAAAGTCATAAACACTTTTCAACTATGTTATAAAGTGTTAAAAAGGGGTACGCAGATAAGGTTGATGTGTAAAACGGGGTACGCCAATTTTAAAATGTGGTAAACACGGCTCTAAATAATTCATTTTCTCTCATTTCCCAAACTGGAATGTAACTTTTCCAGAAAAGAAGCAAAAGCAAAATACAAATAAAAGAAACAGTATCCCAATTTACTTATTTAATGCAATCCCGTAGAAAAGACATACACCCTGGAATCAATGCTAATATTTGCTTTTTCACCATCTCAGTTTTCAATCCATTCCTCAAGTTGTTATCCTATTTTGTGCAATCTCGCAGATCTCATTTATTCCATGCAACCGCCCAATGCTCGGCGAGAAAGGAGGGGGGGACGTCGTAATAAATGGATGCGCCACCTATTCTTTATTTATGCCCTTTGGAAATGGAATAAATAGCTCCTTGGTTTTCTTGACCTGAATTTTGATTAAGGGTATAAAAAGTAATTCTTTGAAAGCAGTATGGAGTTCGATAGAAATGACGCTTACTTAAAATTACTGGTTGCTGTTACTCTAGAATTTCATGTATTTTCTTGGCTGACGTCGTTATTAGTTGCTCAAAATTTTTATTTCCCCATACGTAGTATTGAGAAAGTATTGTTTTCACGAAAATTTTCAATTTCGAAATTTTGATACCAATGTATGTTTGAAGACCTCTTGAACAATGTTTTGACTACTTTCCGAATGATGTCCGTTTGTCTGTCTGCCTGATGTCTGCGGTCGATTTTTTGCGTACTCGATAGCAGCCACAAACACTAATTGATTTTCAAGATACTTTATAAAAGGCTTTGTTATCGAAAAATCTAGAACTAGATAGAATTTTTTTTAAATTCGAGCGATAACTTTGTGTTTTATTCGAAATTTTATATTTTTTTAACATGGCAGCATGGGACAAAATTTGACATAATCATGCGTAAATGTTTATATATGGCTCAATGATCGCTAGGATTAATAGTTTTAATCATTCTTGTGTAATGATTAAAACTATTAAGCCTCGATATAGGTGTAGCCGCGATGCAATATTTTGTTCGTGACGCCATTAGCCCCTCTTGGGAGGGGGGGGGGGCAAGTCACCCCCCCCGGATGAGGGTATATTGTCAAGTATGGTATCAATCAAAATATTTTTCCAAGTCCTTTAAAGTGAAAGGTAATTAGCTATAGTTGTAAGCATTTGGGCCTACGATACAGATTTTTCAATTTTTTTCTTGTGGAATTTGAGAAAAAACATTAATTCTAGTATAAGGAAGTGAAGTTCAGATACACTTCAGTTAATTTTCTTTGGCGCCCTATCTATATTGAATATCTAAAAGTTCCGCTCGTTAGTTAGGTCCAAAAAATTTAATAAGCATTCATTTCTCAATATCTAAGTGTTCGTTTGAAAATGCAATATGTATAAATTTGAAGAAAAAATATTTTTATTGCGTCTTGAATGAGCACACTTAATATTACCCTAACACTGTCGAAAGCGACATCCATATATGAGTTTTGCGCTATTTAAAATTAACCAAAGGTATTTTATGCCTTTGACATATTTTATGCTTTTTTACGGGTTTACACCTGATTAAACGTTTTTCAACGCCGAATTATATTCCAGAAGTGGGTGATTGATACAATGCAGATTGTTCATGGATTGAACAGTAGAAACAAGAAATATCAATCATGCTTAAAGCATTGATTATGAAACACTTTCCAACTTCAATGCACTTTTATTTAAACATGTCTAAAATGCAATACATTATTTGGTAATATTTTAAAACTTATCACAATACTACATTAATTTATTATATTTGACACCTTAAATCTTCATCGAAAAAAATTAACTTCATTCAAATGATGGCATTAAAGTATAAATTGCCTGGTTTAAGCATCTCTAAAATGTGACACATTCCTCGGAAATAATTTTAGAATTATCATAATACTACGATAATTTATTATATTTGAAAACATCATCGAAAACAACTGAAATTCATTCAAATGACGTCATAAAAAATAACACGCCTGGCTCTCTCTATAAAAGCAACATTTCATTCATAAATAATTCCCCCATTCATGTCATTCATCACAATACTATAATAATTTATTTTATTTAAAAATTAAAACCATTGAGCTACAAGTAAGTAAACTCAATGCGTAAAACTTCATCGAAAAATATCGTTCTTCTCGTTCTAAAATCAATGAATATTTCATTCATATCAGCTAAGCAGACTCCATGGACTAAATGATTTTGTGTTAAAGAATTACAGCGATTCTAATACAACTCATTCTACATATTTTGCTGTTTACATTTTACATAGGTGAAAAATAGGCTTAATAGTAGAAATAATGAAATTTGGAAGAGCATTTAAACTGAAATATATTGTCATTGCGTTGTTTCAGTATGTAGATGCACAGAATTTAGGCAAAAATAAAGTAGTTTTAGGACGGATACAACACTCAATATGAATTAAAAAGAAATTTAAAAATCACGATTTTGACACAAGATGGATGCCATATATCATTTTGAAGTGGGTCATGTGATCGTTTCATATCATGGACACGTGATCGCTTCATATAAGAGGTGTTATTATTATTTTAATTTTTATTTAAAAAACAACTGAATATATTTTGCTGAATTTTTTTTTATATATTTTATGGAACAATTTGAATATTGCCTAAAATTTTCGAAGTAATTTGTGAATTTTAAATCCGCTTAAAAAATGCTTGAAAAATTAGGTCCCATAGGGCTCAATGTATTCCATTTTTTCAACCCGGGTTCAATCCAAAACTAATTGGGTGATATTATTCATTTATATTCCCATAGGTCCTATAGACCGTCTGAACAACATACTAAAATTTCATTTTGATTAAGTCATTTTTACGGCAGTTATCGTGCTAACAGACAGACAGACAGACAGAATGAACAAAGTCATGAACACTTTTCAACTTTGTTGTAAAGTGTTAATAAAAGAAAAATTCACAAACATGTGTTCCTTCAATCAAGATTTTGTACCATACTCACATGTTCCACATGGATAAAATATAAAGGTTTCCAGATTGTCTTTCAAAGTCAAATATAAAAGAAAAATGTGCTTGCAAACCTGAAAATGCGAAAGTTCGGATAAAAAATGTTTAGCCTAAAATGACCATTACATTGGAGAGTCTGTGGCATCTTTTAATCCGGGCCCAAACTTTAGACAGCTGTTCTTGGGTGCTATAATTAATTAAATTGTCAGATAAATGTAATTTTTGTCGACTGTTGTACATCCTCACTTTAACGTTTAGTATTAATTGCCTGAAGCGCCACAGTGACAATATCAAAACTGCAATTATTTTTTAAATCGACAAGGAACCAAATTAGGCAAAAATTGCTCAAAACAGAGCTTCAATAGTTAATGACTAAAAACCTGATCCGAATTTTAATAAAATCTCAATCAGATGTTTTTTTTCGGATCAAAGCCCTCCTGTAACAAGTTTCATTGACGTACGAAGCTTAGATTTTCCGCTACAGTCGACACAAACAGACAGACAGAAAAACATACCGACATCTTAATTTATTATTACAGATTGATCACGATGAGGAATGCCGTAATTAAAATTTATATTGAAAAGAAAATAATGGATTTTATATCAGCGTTATTGAATCGTCCATTCCCAAATCTTCAAGTCCATGAATGCTATAAAATGGTATTATTTAGAATTTTACAATTTTTAATAATAAATGATAATTTTGAAATTTTTTAAAAATAAATAATTTTTAAGAAGACTAATTATCTTTATTGAAGTCTCCAAATCTAACGTTTCAGCTTTCAGCAATTTTTAGGTAGCAGATCTAAAATCTAGAAATTTAATATGTTTTTCTTAAATTATCTCTACATCTGTAATACTCCAACCCACTAGTTATTATTAACTAAACAACTTTTATTATAACACCAAAATTTGTATAATACCTATTCCATTTTTATAATTCAAATTTTGTACAAACCAAAGCTCTAAAAATGTCTTAAAAAGTGATGTAGATACTTTATCAGTATTCGCTCTCAAATAAACAGGTTTTATAAAAATGGTCAATGCCACCTTTACTATTCTTGCGTATAAAACATTAAGAAACTCCAATATCCAATTTACATGTTGATCCTTAATACGCCATCTGGTGGAAAATACATACACTCTGGAATTAATGTTAATATTAACTCTTTCTATCTCGACTTTCAATATATTTTTATTTCGTTATCCTCGACTACTTTGTGCAATCTAGGGAGTTCAGATTTATTCTTTTCAAAAGTACACCCAACAATCAGCAAGAAAAAGGAGAGCGTCGTAAAATATAGATGCCCCAACTTTCAATTATTTATATCCTATAGCAATGGAATAAATATATGCATGATTTTCTTGACCCAACTTTTGATTCTTTTAGATATAAAAATTCTCTGGAAGCTGTAAGCAGATCTATGGAAAGGGATCATGGTTACGATTAGGAATCGTCTGTGAAATCGTCTGTAAAATATTATGTGTTTCATCAAACACATTATATTTTTTACAGACGATTTTTTTTTCTTGCGTCATGTTTTAGAATTTTGAATGACTTTCAATTTTATAAAAGAATGGAGCGTTTTATGTTTGTTCTGAGAATACATACAGTATTAAAAGCATTCACACCTGCATTCAAGTTATAGGTTACAGGTAGCAAAATTTTTACAATCCCATGGTTTTTACCAAAATGTTTTTGAGGCATCTATTTTTTAGGATCTGCTATAGATAATGATGAGGTGATGACTATTAAAGATTCAGTCTCAAATTCTGAAGGGGAATAGAGGTTAAATAAAGATTTGCACTTCCAGTTATTTTTTCCATTTTTGGTTCCAAAAAATTTCACTCTACTTGCACTATTGATTCATCCAAACTAGCTACGCATAGAGGACTGATATAGATTCATTAACAAATTCTAGAGGACGTAGATGGTTTCACTAAGAATTTCCAGTTCAAAAAATTTCATTTTCCTTGAAATGTCTATTTCTTAAGATTGGCTGTAAATAGAACTTAGATGATAACTATTCAAGATCAAATCCTGGTAGAGATAAAGTGATTCACTAAAAAATTTTACTTCTATATTTTTCTGGAAACATCTGTTTCTCAGGACTATGGATATAATTTAGATAATGACTGATATGGATTCCATATCAAATTATAATCCAGATAGGAATCTAAGGATTTTCACTTTGGGAGATCTCTCTTCCCATTAATAAATTGACATTTTTTCCAACAGCATCTATTGCAACATCTATTTCTTAAGATTGATGAGAGCTTAGACGATAACTGACACGAGTTCAACATCGAATCCCGAAGGAAGTAGGGGGAGCTAAGAATTTCCACTGCCAGTCCTGGAGAGGTCACTTTCTTTTTTCCGAAAATTCATATGACTGTACGAAATAAGTGCCTAAAGGGGTATAAAAATACTTATGGCTGTACGAAAATTCGCATGACTGTACGATATAAGTGCCTAAAGGGGTATAAAAATGCCTATGACTGTACGAAAATTCGTATGACTGTACGAAATAAGTGCCTAAAGGGGTATAAAAATGCTTATGACTGTACGAAAATTCGTATGACTGTACGAAATAAGTGCCTAAAGGGGTATAAAAATGCTTATGACTGTACGAAAATTCGTATGACTGTACGAAATAAGTGCCTAAAGGGGTATAAAAACGCTTATAACTGTACGAAAATTCGTATGACTGTACGAAATAAGTGCCTAAAGGGGTTTAAAAATGCTTATTACTGTACGAAAATTCGTATGACTGTACGAAATAAGTGTCTAACGGGGTATAAAAATTCTTATGACTGTACGAAAATTCATATGACTGTACGAAATAAGTGCCTAAAGGGGTATAAAAATGCTTAAAAGTTCAGTCGAAATTTAAGTGAACACACCACTTATCACCACATGAAGACTCCTTCATAAACTTCTTGTGTAAATTCTGTCTCCACCATTTTTTTTATATGAATAACATCTGAGATTTGGGTTCCTCTGGCGGTTAAACAGAGGGTTACGAAAAATATAAACATTTTGGACGCATATGCCCCTAGCATAGAAATGTAAATATTTCTTTTGTTTTGTTGGAAATAAGATCCAAATTATGAATTGTAAAGTGCCTTGCTGTCCCATTTGGGAACTGAACCCTGGATCTCCAAACCTTGACAGCCGACCCTCTACCGTTGAGCTACTGGGGCAAAATTTCAAGATCTTATTGTCGAAGTGAACTCTGCATTCTCAACCCTCTAATGCCAGATTGGCGGGCAACTAGCAATCTGACTGGCCACCTCCTGCTATTTTCACCTCAGGTTAGCCTCCTGCTACTACTATTTTTACCCAGGTCAGTATCCTGCGTGGTCGTTATCCTCTCACTTTGAAATCGGCGCTCAATCTTCCAGAGTCCACTGAATCCGTACTAGTCGTACTAGTGTCACTTTAAGACCTCCGACATATTTGCACTAATCTACAGGGTTTATTTGTTCGGACGCCATTGTAAAGTGCCTTGCTGCCCCAACCGGGAATCGAACCCTGGATCTCTGAAATGGCCAGCCGACGCTCTACCGTTGAGCTACTGGGGCGAAATTGCAAGCTCTTATCGTCGAAATGAACTCTGCACAATATATAAAAATAATTACATAATTTCTATATTTTTAACTCTTTCTTTCATAAAATTTTAAAAAGTAGCTTCCCGACAGAATGATTTTAAAATTTCTCTGATTTTCACGCGAAATATAAACTATATAAATAGTAAACGGCAAAAATGCGTACTGGAAAATATACTATTAAAATATATATTTATTACTAAAAAAGCTCTTATAGTTTTCGAGTAATTGTCTTGTCAAGTTGAAGGAGATTAAAAATTTTCCGTTTTTCAAGGTTGCAAAATACTCAGATTTCAACTAAAAGCTTTGAACAATAAGCACAAATGTGTAACTCTTTAAAAAAGCCATGTTAGTGTATATAATTGTAACTTAGATCAAGCTCTATTTTTTTTTAATCTTACGTGAAGTACGTAAACGCGTCTGAACAAGTTTTTTTTTTCCATTTTTCATACATTCACTCGAGATATCTTCAACATTACTTAAAATATATATAAATAGGAAGCGGCAAAAGTATGTATGAGGAAATGTTGTTCCTATATCTATATTTATTTTTAAAAAAAGCTCTTATAGTTTCCGGGTAATTATCTTGTCAGCATGAAAAAGAATGAAAATTTCTCATTTTTCAAGTTTGTAATGCTTATATCTTAAAAATTTAAAATCATAGCTATAAGCAAGAAGTATGAATTTGTAGCTCTTTGAAATCCCTATAAGTGTATATAATCAGATTTTGGATTGAATTCTTTGCTTTTGATATTACAAAAGTTGAATTTGTTTTACAAATTGCTATTCACGCAAAACCATTTCGTCTCCTTCGGGCTGAAACCACCACCGATTTTTTCACACTATCTTTGTACAGAAAAGAAAATACTGTTTTCTCTAAAATTTTCGAGAAACGATTTACACTGTTCTCAGATCCGGGCAAGTGGAGAACAATGACATCAAGAATAACTAAGGCTTTATGCCTAATATGTAACGTTCTTTCTGTCTGCAAATGTTTACACAAATCGTTGAGATTCAAGATTCTTGATTCCTGAGATTCTTGAGATTCCAGAGTGGATCAGAATGATCTAGTAATGTAGGGGTGAAAGCGGAGGAATGTGGGAAAATTCTTATATCAGAGCCTAAATCCAAAGACTAAATAGAAGTAATTTCACATGAGCTGCCTTACTTTTCCACTTCTCGGAGATGAAAGTTTATAGCCAAGGTTTGAAACTGACAAAAGCGGTAAAAATAAAATAATCTCCATATTTATCACTAGATGAAGAACTATATCTCGAAGATTGAAATATGTTGTTGAAACTATAATTTTGTCGCCAGATGAAGAACGATATCTCGAAGATGGAAATATGTTGTTGAAAAGATAATTTTGCCGCTAGATGAAAAATAATATCTCAAAGATTGAAATATGTTGTTGAAACTATAATTTTGTCGCCAGATGAAGAACGATATCTCGAAGATGGAAATATGTTGTTGAAAAGATAATTTTGCCGCTAGATGAAGAATAATATCTCAAAGATTGAAATATGTTGTTGAAACTATAATTTTGTCGCCAGATGAAGAACGATATCTCGAAGATGGAAATATGTTGTTGAAAAGATAATTTTGCCGCTAGATGAAGAATAATATCTCAAAGATTGAAATATGTTGTTGAAAGGATAATATTGTCACTAGATGAAGAACGATATCTCAAACATTGAAATATGTTGTTGAAAAGATAATTTTGTCTTTAGATGAGCACCATCTCGGAGATTGAAATATGTAGTTGAAACAATAATATAGTCACTGGATGAACATAAAAATCTTCTGATCTCGCAAATTTTATACACATAAAAAGCGCGGTTCTCGTTAGATCACGGAAGTCAAGCAGCATCGGACGCGGTTAGTACTTGGGTGGGTAACCATCTGGGAACACCGCGTGCTGTTGGCACATTTCGGACGCGGTAGTCCGGTGGTTTGCGCTCTGGATTTGCACGCTGCCACAACTGCCGCCGCGTTCATGCGGAGTACGATCACTTTAAACATGTGAGTCCGTAAGTCCTTCCGAGAGGTTGGCGGTAGGAGAAGGAGGGTACGGTCCCTGTGGATGCCTCCCCCACTGAGTTCCGGTATAAATTGGGTGGTACTTCCCGGCCGTCCAAACAATTACCTTACACCTTTCTGGTAGGTCGGACGGTCTGGGTCTCAACAACAGCACATAAAAAGCGCGAACTGATGCATCAATACTGTTACTATCATCATTACTATCATCAATCTACATTGGGATCACGATTTCTTTGAACTTCAGTAAAGATTTTTCGAATTCAGGACAACATAAAAAAATTTTCAATTTATAGTTTTAAGCAAATGCGATACCTTTTATTACACTTGTATTAGATGAAAAAAGAACATACACTCTGTTTTAGAAAGTGTTTGTAAAATATTAAAGCATCTGTTTTCCAAAATACGGATATAACCTGCAAGCAAGCGAAAGTTAAATCCGATTAGGTTGTGGCTTTTGAAAATGTTGTGCATCGATTTTCTCTCTCTCAAAGATATTTTTGTCAGATATTACATTTTATTTTTATAGCAACCATAAAAGTAAATGTATTAAAGGTGTAAGATTTTTATAAAACGTTTATTTCAATTTTGAAATTTAATGATGGTTGAAATAGAATTGTGGTTTACATTAATTGACGAATTTATTTCTGACAACAGTTTTG
This sequence comes from Amaurobius ferox, assembly GCA_951213105.1. Lineage (NCBI taxonomy): Eukaryota > Metazoa > Arthropoda > Arachnida > Araneae > Amaurobiidae > Amaurobius > Amaurobius ferox. The sequence goes on along the minus strand of OX578146.1, from coordinate 83,780,920 downwards.
TTATGTTTTTGTTTGAAAAATAGCATAAAGGTCATATTATCTAAAAATAATCCTGGCATCCCATATTTCAAATCCCTTAATAGTACTTAAATATGACTATATGATGTTATGCAATTTAAGTGTAATTAATAAATAGTATAAATTCAATTGTGCGTATTTATTGACGTTCCAATACTACAGCACTTCCTTTACAAACTACAGCGTAAGCATTTACGACGTACTATATACGCAGCAGCAAAAGTATGAGGATTTAATCGCCAAACAAACACAATGTCATTTTTTTAATTATTTACTAATTAATATGTATTCAACTAATTAATCTAATTATACTTTGAAATACAATGAAATGTTATACATTAATGTTATGTAAGTTATTTGTTAAATTACTCCATTTACGGAGTCTGAAACTTCATTAACATTATATGTGGCAACTCCATGATGATTCCAATAAGTAGAAACTCTATTAATATGATCGAAGAACTTCGTTTCGTCATTCACTATTGTTCATTTGGCAACTACATACCATCCAATAATCCAGTTCACATTAACGTGCCTGTCCCCCACTCTCAGTCTCAAATTTCTCTTTCGATCATTTATTTAAATGCATAATGTTTTATTGTCAAAATTTATCCTTCTTAATCTGGTTAAAGTAATCACCAAATTTTAGGGTATTTCATCCACTAGTTTTTGCAGTGTTCCGAATACAGATACTTTAGGATCCACTTCCATTGTAGTAACAGCATACACCGGATCCTACTTTAGGATCTTTCCCTACAGAACCCGCCTGTATGGAACAATCCTAAAATAGGATCAGCTCATATTGTAGATAGTAGCATCCATTGACTGATTTGCATTTATTACAAACTCGTCAGAAGACAATATGCAGGGTATCCCAAAAACATTGACCTCTACTTTTATTCCTTAAATATTGATCTTAGACATATATAATAAATTACAAGGTTGCTTAAAAAAAAGGTACAGAATTTTATGAAATCGATAAACATTTTCAGTCGATTAAATTTGAAGAAATGCAAAATTTAAATTTTTATACGTCCCCCGTACAAAAACATTTCCAATGAGTAAAGTGTGCTCCATACACTAATAAGGTGATGTACGAAATTGCAGCATTTTATCATAGGTCGCAGAGATATGTTTAAACAAAGTTGGTGATGGATTAATCACGAATTAAAATGTAGACGTTTACAGCAAGAGTGCAAATGACGCAACGCAGAAATGCATCATAGGCTTGCTATCAGGCTAAAGTAGCTCTGTATTGGCATGGATGGGAAACATTTTGAACAAGCTTTGTAATCTTTGGTAAAGATATTATTTCTACACAGTGTAGATACTTTTATATGAATAAATAGCAAAATTATTATTTATTTATGTAATCATTGCTTTCTTTCGTAATTTGTGTATAACCCCCTGGAACGCAATCTGCCGACATGATTTTTCCCCTCTGAGAACCCATGTCGATGCATCGAAAAGTGGTTTAAGTCAGTATTTTTGTCTTTTCATATCTCTGGGACTTTTTATGATAAAATGCTGAAATTTTGTACATCACCTTATTAGTGTATGGGGCACATTTTACTCATTGGAAATGTTTTTATACGGGGGCCGTATAAAAATTTAAAATTTGTATTTCTTAAAATGCAATTCCCTTGAAAATTTTAATCGATTTCATAAAATTCTGTACCTTTTTTACGCAACTTTTTAATTCATTATATATGTCTAAGATGAATATTTAAGGAATAAAAGCCAAGGTCAATGTTTTTGGGATACCCTGTATGTAATGGTAGCACAAAAATTTTCCTGTCATAAACTTGTGGCCCACAACTGCGTTTCTTTCTATTACAGCTGTCGCCTATTCCTTACTAACTGTAATACCAGAAATCATAAAAGCTAAAAGCATGTTGCTTGAAATCACAGAGGGGCCAGCTAATAAGATTAGCATAGTAGGAGAACTTTCCCAGAAGATTTAACAGTAAGCTGATTGTGAAAATCCGATTGCCAACAGTGCGTCTAGTCTAAGACACTCCCAAGATGAATTTAGAAATATACTTCAACTTTCTGGAAGGGAAGAAAATATATATATAAATATCACGGTAGAAGAAACAGAGTATAGCAGAGTTTTTTAAGTTGGATTTTTCAGTTTTTGCCAGTACAGCAGAAAGTTCCCAGCTTGGAGAGAAAACTCCAAGAGTCTTGATATGAAGATTGGTGAGCCTTGCAGAAATTGTGAATCTTAATGGAAATAGTGTGGAATTAGAAAATCAACAAAAATCCCATCAGGTACTGTGCCTAAACTATATGGCAATTACTATCAATCTTATTTCAAAATTGTATTTTTTGAAAATAAAGGTCGCCTCACCACATGGTCCAACCGATAACTTTAAGTCACTGGCATTACATCTCCCCTGATTACTTAATGTACTTTTAGTATAAAAATAATGTCCTTTAATATTCTAATTATAATGATGTACAATGATTCTGTGTCTTAATAAATGCCATTACTTTCTGTAAACTTTAGTTGTCAATGTGGTCTACTAAAACTTATAACCATTATAGATTTTGATACCGATATTCTAGTATATGGTGGGTATTGCGGCCCCCAACTGGAGCAATGTACTGTACTAGCAACTAAACAACATCCAGTTATAATTACCACTCTTTTAATAATTAAAATCTCCACATTAAAATACAATGGGCACGCTAACAATTGAATTACGTATAAATAAAGCTAAGACATGCATGGTGTTGTCTACAATCAGAGCGAAATCGATTTGTTGTCACGTTCCCTACATGTGGGATTTGTGACTATTTATACTTACTTTAAATCATATTGTATCTAAGCACACTGAATGAAAATTAAATTTATGTACAAATTTAATTCGATTAAATCATGAAATGCTTCAACGCATTAAACACTAGTAGATTAATCTAGACAAATATGTTTATAATGCATATTTAAAATAAATAGAGACTTTTTCAGCTCGTTTACTGTTTACCTTCCCAACAATATAATATTTTAAAATCATTCCAAAAGGGAGCTTTGTAAACAAATTATTTGATATTCTATTCTTTTAAAATACTTCATGTTCATTAAAGGCAAACAACTTGCAAATTATGCATTTAAATTATGAATTTTTCTTTACGAAAATCAACATTTCACTGGCATTTTGCTTAAACACTAATATACATATTTCTTCAAAAGTCTGCATAGAAAATTTGCATAGAAACAAGATGTAAATAAGGTTTTTTCCACAGTCCAAAATGTGAATTTTGTGCATATAATGTTTAAAAGTGCACATTTACGTTAATAATGTAACTTAAGTAAACTAAAATTTCAACAATGAAACACCTTTACCCCCCCCCCCCCTACTTCAAAAAAATAGATGTTATTTATATCCATAGAATAAGTAGTTTAAGTTTAGTTGCTCTTATGGAGATTCCAGTAAATGTACCCGTCGTTGTCTGTGAGTTAAAGCAGATGACTAAATGAATTCGTTCATTCAACTTTTTAAAAGACAACAAGAATAAGGAAATCAAGAAAGATTAATCATGATTATGAAACACTTTCCAACTGAAGTGCAATTTAATTTAAACATATCTAAAATTCGATACATTCAGCACTGATATTTTTCAAATTATCACAATACTACAATAATTTATTAAACTTGGAAACTTAAAACTTCGTCAATAAAGGTAATGCTATAAAATCGCCTGCCTGCTTCTCTATGTAAAATCAATGAATATTTCATCCATATCACTTACATTCCAGACTCCAGAGCTAAATAATTTTGCGTTCAAGAAATTCAGCAATTATTATGCAACTCATCTTACAATCGCTTAATTCGTTTACATTCTGCATACGTTACAATTAGACTTCGTTGTAGAAATAATCAAAGTTTAGTGATGATTTAAAATAAAAAATATTGTAATTTCGTAGGCACAGAATTTAAATGCACAGATAATATGCAAAAATAAATCGGTTTTAGAACGGATGCAACACTAAATATAAATAGTAACGTTCATTAAAAATCACGATTTTCACGCAGCGAAAGAAAATGGATGCCATATTTTACTTTGCAATGAGTCACGTAATATCTTCATATAATATGGGTGTAATTATTATTTCAATTTTTATTTAAAATCTACTTAACATATTTTCATAAATTTTTTATACATTTTACGTGATAATTTAAATATTTCCTAGAGATTTTCGAAGCGATTTGTGAATTTTAACTCCTCTTAAAAAATATTTGAAAAATTAGGTCCCATAGGGTTCAATGTATTTCATTTTTTCAACCCGGATTAATTCCCAAACTAATAGGGTGATATTATTTTTTTACATTCCCATATGTCCCACAGACCGTCTCAACAACATACTAAAATTTCATTTTGATAAAGTCATTTTTACAGCAGTTATAGTGATAACTGACAGATAGACAGAATGAACAGTCATAAACACTTTACAACTATATTGGAAAGTGTTAAAAATGAATTTATTTATTTTTCACAATGTGCAATACAGCAGACAGCGTCAGCAAAGCAATCAGTCGAATTTGGATGATTTCTGTAAAACCCTGAAACAAGTAAATCTTTTAGTAGTTTCTTAGTTTGAGGCAGAGAAAGAAATCGATGTTAATAAATAAATCGAATTTTGTTTATCAATAAAAAATTGATTTATTTATCAATAAAATACTCGGAATTATTGTAGAAACTTGAAAAATGTATTTAGTTTTAGCAACGAGCAATACATAGCTGCAATTTGCAGACAATTTTTGCAACGTGCAGGACTTGAGGTACACTTGTACCAAATTTTATGGAGGTACAATGCTGAAATTTTCCGATACAGATGACACAAACAAACAAATATACTGACATCTACTCTCCTTATTATATATTATACGATAGGATATACATAAAAATGGGGTATCCATGTCCAATTAAATATTATAGCATAAACAATTAGTTAAATTTTATAGAACTAGATAAAATGACCTTATAGTTTTCACGTACAGTACGCTGAATGATGTGCACATTTTTCTGCGTGTTTATGGATGGCATTAGCGTCTTCTTGTTTTATCTTTTGGGGAAATCATCGGAAAGTTATTCTCAAAGATTGTTATTTCATTATTGACAGAACTTCGAAAATTGCTCAGTATATCCTCTTGCACCCGTCCACACAGCCCCATAAGTCAAGCAAGTTATAGCGAAAAGCGAAACTACAGTGGTTTGGCATCATCCTACTCTCCAGTTGTGGTATTGTTCGATTTCTTGTTTCTCAGGATCTGACTGAAGAAAAAATTTCCAGGTATTCTCCAGGTCAAAATACAGTCGACACGGGTGCTAAATAGCACATCAAATCAAGACACTGATTTTTTTTCCAATAGCAGGGAAAAAAATGGGAGAAGTTTATTACATTTAAAGGAAAGTACTTTGAAGAGAACAAAATGATATGTTTAACTATATTTCAGAGAATCAGGGAATATTTAGGTTTCCCATAGCATTTCAGTGTTTTTAAATATTCTGATATATATTTGTTTTAAGATAACTTGTATAAGTGTGTGAGTTACGGATGTAGGATAAATCATAATACAACATATCTTTCAGCAGAATTAATATCGTACATGCACAATAGAAAAGCGTTAATCAATAATTTCTATAACATCCATCCATAGCGTAGTTTAAATTATCAATATTCTCTATATACTATCATCATTATTCCCTAAATTATTATCGTTTTACATAGGAAAAAATGCTATTTAAATCTTTAAATTCGAATAAATGAATGTTTAATCATAAAAATTACTAAAATTTATATTTATTTACTTTCACAATAAATGAAACTGCTGCCTATGAGAATACAACTTTCTAGTACTTCCTTGAAGAAAGCTAACATAATAAAATGAATTGACCACCTACATTGCTTATGTTTAAAATTAGTTTATTTAAACAAAAAGCAACAGCATTTGATTAAATAAGTGTTAGACAAATTGCTAAAAATTAATTTTCAAAAATACTTTTAATTATTTAGCAGGCATAATCAAATTGCGTAACCTAATTTGCTTTTGCCTGCTTTTTCAAAAATGTTTTAGAAAGTTGTGGTAATAGTTTGCTAGGTAATATATTTACACATCGAATTTTATATCAATAAATACATTTGTTGCTCAGTTGCCGTGTCGACATTTCACAGACATACATATGCGCACACACAGACAAACACCTACCAATAGGGTTCAAAAAGTATTCAGGGAGGTATTACAATGCGGAAAACTTTCGAAGAAATAGTACTTTTTCTATACAACAATATTTGAAAGTAAAAGATAATCACGGTTTTTACCAAATAAGCCAAATGATGTCGTGTGACATCATGCCATTCGCATACTATCAGAGTGTACCAAGAAGCTATTCTACATCAGAGCATAAAGCAAGCTCAACCCGATTCTGTTCAACACTGTCTTACTCCCCCAGTGTTATTAAGAACACATAGAACAAATCAATTGCAAGAACAACGGTAGCTGCAGTTCTTCGTTTTCCCCTATCATATTCCCCCATCTTTTACTTTACAACACTATGTAAAAGTAAAAGGCAGCTGTGGTTTTTACCAAATGAGTGAAATGTTGTCTAGTGCCACCTTGTCGCTCAGTCATTCACATACTATCAAGCGATGACAAGAAGCTATTTTGCATCAGAGAGCAAAGCAAACTCAAACCGATTATGTTCAATGCTCTTTTAATCCGCCAGTGTTCCTAAGAAGAAATAAAACAAATCAATTCCAAGAACAATGGTAAATTTCTTCTCCCCCAATCATATTCCAGTATTCTTCAGCTTCAATTTAATAAATGTATTAGATCATGATCAATGTCACTGTTAAACGCATCCATATTTTGTATTTATTTTTATAACGACTGCAGTAAATTCGATAAATATGGAAAACGATATTTTATTCCTGAAAACTTGATAACCTCTTTACTAAAAGCTCATTGTAAACTTGATTAGGTTTAGAACGTTTTAAAGCATATCTTGGTATGTTTAATCAATAGGTTAAAAGGATATACGACCTGCTTCGAGTATTTTTTTCCTTTGAAATAACCAATATTGTTTAAACGCTCATTCTTTTGTATGCTCATAGACAAGGGCAGTTTAACATTTGATTTCGACTGCCCTTACAGACTCAAGCTGATATTTTCTTTCATCTTACATAAGGCGTTTAATTGAGTTCACATCCATTAAATGGGGGATTCTTATTTAAAATTGCATCAAAAATGCAGTTTTACGGTTTGGTTTTCAATTGGCAATTTGGAGCATTTTTAAAATGGCGGTTTTGCGAAATTTAAAATCTTTAAATTTAGCAATAGTTTATCCTAGAGTAATGGAGCTAATTTTATTCGTTTGCTATCACAGATTAAGTATAAAACATGCATTTAGCCAAATACATTTAAGTATATTCAGTCTTTAATTTACGACTAATATTGACATCAAAGACGTTTTCATTTTTTTAAACTAATTATTTAAAAAATAAAAGTTACAACTATTTTTAATGTCTTATTTTGTTTGACAATATATAATTATTTATTTAACATTATTGAATGTCCTGATTTTTTCAGATATTCATTTGAAAATTCACTCCCCTCCCCCCCCCCCTGTGTGTGAAATAAAAAATACAACTTCTCTCCCATGATCAGTACTATACAAGAGAGTCGAAATATTAATTATTCTATTTCACCGAGAAGTTTCTGCAAGATCTGAAAAGACTGAAAAAATTTCTACGCCCTCCCCCCCTACCGGGGTGAATAGACAATCCAGCTTCATTAGGTTCTGTCCCGCAGACAATACTAAAAATATGCAAATATTTGGCTGTCTGGTAGCCTTAAGGGGATATTTTAGAGGGCCTGATAAGAATTTTCAAACCCCTATGTTCTGAGCCCCGGGAGGAAAAAACTGAAAACTGAGCTTCGTTACTTTCTGTCCCTTGATTAATACTATAGGTATGCAAAGATATAATCTTCTACGTCGCCTGAAGGTTTCTGAATGGTCTGAAAAAACAATATCAAGTTAGACAATATATAGATTTTTTATTTTATTTATCAATGTAATTATTTAACATTATTTAAGGTTCTGATTTTTTTCAAAAATTCATTCGAAAATTCGCACCCCGCGGGTGAAATCAAAAATACAGCTCCGGTCCATTAGGTTCTGTCCCATGATCGATACCATAAGGGGTCAAAATATTTCATCTTTTATGTCAACCACCTCTCCGAAGGGGCTTAAAAAGATTTTACGCCCCCCCCCCCCCGGGAGTGATTAGACAATCAAGAGTCATTCGGTTCTGTCCCGTAGACAATAATAAAAATGTGCAAAGGGGGTCTAGGTAACCTTAAAGGTGGCTGATTTTAGAGGAACAGGCAAGAATTTTCAAACCCCCAATTTCTGCGCCCCAGAAAGAAAATTTAAAAATTCAGCTTCGTTACGTTCTGTCCCGTGATTAATATAATAAGTGTGCAAAGATTCAATTTTCAACTTTACCTGAAGGTTTCTAAAGGGTCTGAAAAGACAAAATCATGTTAGACAATATATAAATTTTGATGAACTTTGAGCGCCCTTTCGGAAAAATCAAAACAATTATATTTGAGCCAAACCGTACCAAAATCTAATAAGCACCTAGATCACTAACTGATAAGTGATTTAACTGCCAATTGTGTTGGATAGTTTTGAGTTAGACTGAATTATTGCTTGGAACGTATTCATGGATGCTTAAAACCTGGAAATCCAGAAAAATATATGTCGATCACACCAAAATACTTCTATTTTGCTTATGTACTATGTATTGTAGAGTAAAAACCACAGAAAAGACGTATAAAATCATACTATAGATCACTGGTTCCCAAACTGTGGTCCGTGACTTGGTCCAAGGTGGTCCGCAGAATTTTCTTTAGAAATTCTATATATATATATATATATATATATATTCCTTTTTCAAAATTAATTTTTATGCGTAATTTGAGTAAGGGCGGTGTAGATGTGCACGTAGGTCGTGATCATTTCACGTTACGTCCGATAGATGGCAGGATGTGATGGAAGATTATTTGTGAAACATTTGTCTTTTAGTTGATTGGATAAAAGCGCATTTGCATTTTTAAAGTGTGTTTATCAAGCAAGGCTTAATTATTCTTACGTGTTTTGATTTTATGTGTGTGTGAGGAGTTTGTGTAAGTATTGTATATTAATTGACATATCATTGTGTTATTTGTAGTTTATATTCAAAATGGATCTGTGGCATAACAGTGATTCAGTGAAACGGAATATAAGTGAAATCGATACAACTGCACATGGGCCTGCTAAAACTAAATTCAGTGACGGCCGTTTCCAAGCCAGTTGTTCTATTACCGCTAAACAACAAAAGAAATGTGTAAACGGGAAATATGATGAAGATTACCTAAACATGGGATTTTATTGGACTGGTGACAAACTTGCATATAACCCTCTTTGTGTTGTATGCTATGACACTTTGTCTAACGACGCGATGAACCCTTTAAAACTTTCACCGCATTTGCAAACAAAGCATGCAGATTTAGCCCATAAATCTGTTGAATATTTCCAAAACAAACGTAAAGTGATGCTGTCATCACAGAAATCAATGACTTCTGTTTCAACGTGAGAGGAAGAGGGTAAGACTACAGCAATATCATTCCAAGTGACTTTACTTGTGGCAAAAACTGGACATAGTCATACCGTCGCTAAAACACTTGTAAAGCCAGCGGCTAAATTGATGGCTAATATTAAGCTTGGGGAAAAGGCAGGGCGAGCAATAGACAAGATTATTTTGTCAAATAATACAATTCAGCGTTGTATAATATCTTTGGCATCTAATGTGGAGGAGAAATTAATCACACGTGTACGTGGTAGTAGTTATTTTGCTTTGCAATTGAACGAAAGTACGAACATAGAAAACTTGTGTCAACTTTTAGCATATGTAAGATACATTTACGAAAATGTAGTTCATGGTGACTTTTTCTTTTGTTTATCGTTAAAAACTCACAATACAGAGGATGATATTTTTAAGATGGTTAATGATTATTTCAAAACACATAATTCGGATTGAAAAAAAAATGTATCGGAGTAAGTACTGATGGTGCACCAGCTATGTGTGGGAAAAGAAAGGGCTTTATAGCAAAGGTGAAAGAGTTTGTAGTTCGACTCACTGCTTTATCCACAGAGAATAATTAACTGTAAAGGGAATGCCTTCTGAACTGGATCTTGTAACACTGGTGAAACAAGTAAATATATTTTCCACGATTGCAAGTGGCAAGCTCATGTGGCATATCTCAACGATATTTTCAGCACCCTGAACAACCTAAACCTTTCATGGGTGCGATGTAACCATTTTTAAGATGCAAGATAAAATAAAAGCATTTATACAGAAATGTGAGCTTTTGAGTAAACGACTTGGTCGTGGGGAGTGATTCATTTTCTGGACTTAATAATTTTTTGGAGTCTTCAGGTGAACTAATATCGATGATGAATTAGTGCGATTATTTCGGAACCATGTAATAATTCTGCAAAATAGCATAAAAATATATTTTCCAGATCCAGATGAAAGCAAGGAATGGATTAGGAATCCTTTTAGTACTTTATCTGTGATCGAGCCCTTCGGCCTTTCAGCTCGTATGTGTGATCAGCTTACTGAATTGGCGTCTGATGGAGCAAATAAAACACGTTTAGTGTGAAATCACTCACAAACTTCTGGATCCATGTGATATCAGAGTACCCTGAACTCGAGAACAATGCCATCAAACACCTGCTGCCGTTTCCTGCAACATACAATTGTGAATTAGAATTTTCTGCCCTGATTGGACTAAAAATTTTAAAAAAAGAACAGGCTTAATGTTGAGCCTTACTTACAATTAAAACTATCTTCCATTGCACTTGATGTAACCAAACTGGTCAAAGATTGCAAGCAACACCATTCTTCACATTGAAAATGGTGAATGAAAAAATTATTCGTTTATTTATTTTCTTAAAATATACTAATACCATTTTAATTCATGTTTAAAATGTAATAAAAAACAGTACTTTATTAATTTATTTCTAATTTTTCTACTACAGAAAAACTATAATATTAAGTTTTTATGATGATAATGCATTTTAATAAGTTGTTAAATCATTATACTTGAATTTTGGGGAAAATGCCTTTCTGGATTTCCAAGTTCATATGTATTTATATAATTTTAAGGTTTTTGAAGTTCTTATATTGACGTTTGCCACATTCTCCCCATCTCCCAGGAAATTTTTGATTTCGCTCCTCGTTTAGAGGTAGGTAGTCCGTGTTAGGTTGACAGTGTACGCCAGTGATCCGTGATAAAGGAAAGTTTGGGAACCACTGCTATAGATGATTACATTGTCATTTTTCCTATATGCATAATATAAAGTATAAGGAAAGGATTGTGACTGGGTCGAAAATGCGAATTCGAGACTTCGACGGAAGAGTACGTTTCAATCATCCCTGAACTCGAATCGAATATTTCTCAAGTGATATTTGTGTGTCTGTATGTATGTATATTAATGTGTGTGTGTGTACTTGCGTGTTAGTGTGCGTATCAGTAAGTCTGTGGATGAGATATCTCACCGACAAATGTAACATTTCGAACGAAATTTGGTACGATTATTAAAATCCGTAATATTTGAACTCTACTGATTTTACACGCAATTGAATGCTCGGAACCCCCCCCCCCTTTTAGAAAAAATCAGTAAATAATCAGAACGTTCAATAATGTTACATAAGTAATAATTTATTATGTAATTGTTCATTACAAAACGTAAAATATAATACGTAAAATAGAAAACGTAAACATAAATTTCAGAACGCTAGCATGAACCATTCTCGTGTTATTGCAAGTTTTTTAAATACATTTATAAAAAATTACATAACTCTTTAAAAGTATGAACTATCGTGAAATATGTTCACTTTTACTATGCAATATTATGCAACACATTTGTTAACATCATTGACGTAGATTAAGTTTATTACAATCAGGAAACAAAATATTTCTGTGATAGGTTTGTATTTTGGCGCCTAACAATTCGTCAATAGTAATTTATGTATATATAAGAAGAACCCTCCTCTTCGTTTGTTTGTAACACTTGGCGAAAGTTTGACGAACTTGGCGGGTAATTTTGCGAAATATACACGACTTAGAGACTTTTTTTTATAATTGTGCCAAATTGATTAAAAGATTGTCCGCATTGCAAAAATGATGCTAAATAAACGATAAGGATGCCAAATTTAAGAATTAACTATTAAAATATCTTGATATATGAGCTATATTGCTTAATACGGATGCTATCAATATCGATACTTCTCAAATTAAATTTGCGCGAAATATAAGTTAACGGGCCACTTTGACATAGTTTGTATAGTAAGAGCTTGCAATTCAGTCTCAGTAGCTCAACGGTAGAGCATCGGCTGGCCAGTTCAGAGATCCAGGGTTTGAGTCCTGGTTGGGGCGGCATGGTTATTGACAATGGCTGGCGCCCAAACAAATCAACCCTGTAGGTTAGTGCAAAGATGTCGGAGGTCTGAAAGTGACCCTAGTACGACTAGTACGGATTCAGTAGACTTTGGAAGATTGAGCGCCGATTTGAAATTGAGAGGATAACGAACACGCATGATACTGAGCTGGGTTAAAATAGTAGTAGCAAGAGGCTAACCTGAGGCAAAAAGAGCAGGAGGTGGTCTTTCAGATTGCCAGTTGCCCGCCAATCTGGCATTAGAGGGTGGAGAATACAAAGCTCACATCGATGATAAGAAAGTACAATTTCCACCCAGTACAACGGTAGAGCGTCGGCTGACCAATTCGGAGATGCAAGGTTCGATTTCCATTTGGAGCAGCAAGGTTCTTTACAAGTTTAACATGTTGCTATCCGGAAAAGCGTCAAGTATGCAATTCAGCGTTAAAAATATTGAGCCGCAGATCTTGTACATCATTTTTTTTTTTTTTTTGCCGTGAAAGATATAAATTCATTGTACTTTGTAGGGAAAGTCATATGCTGAGCATATCAGAGTTTTTCTTAAGGAATGCAATTAGCATAAAGTTGATCGAAGAATAATAGAATAAGAAAACTTATCTCGTATTTTTGAATTGGATGAAGATATATAATGTTAATATACACCTTTCTGTGTATAATTAAAAAAAATTATGAAATAATTATATTTCTAAACATTTCATTCATTATCATTCATTATCAAATACCACTCTTGTTTAAGTTCTAAATCATGAAAACTCCACTTTACCAACAAATTAGTACTTAAACCAATTTGGAAGATTAGTTATCAACTAAGCGCATTTCAATTCAGAATAGTTCTTGAAATAGTTAAAATACTTTATGAGCAATTGAGTATACTATACGTGGCAAATGAGTAGAGATGGAAGTAAAATATTCAATATGTTTGATTTTTAGGAACCATAATGGAAGTAAAATATTCAATATGTTTGATTTTTAGGAACCATAATAGAAGTAAAATATTCTATATATATTTGATTTTTAGAAACCATAAGTGGATAAAATAAAATCGCACGGCAATTATAAATTGATTTCTTCAGTATTACATGCTAAAAGATATCTGTCTTATCTGTGTGTGTGTGTGTACAATCTGCAAAGGGAAATCTAAGCATTGTACGGCCATGACATTTATACAGATGTTTCCGCACCCTACAGGGGATACCTCAGAGTTATTATTTTTAAATTCGAATTAGTTTTTAGTTATTTTAAGTTTCAGCACGATTTTCGGCGATATTCACACAAATCGGTTCCTTGGAGACAGGAAATGTTATCAGAGTTTCCATTTGGGCACCATCGAAAAGATCGAAAATTTATCTTTCAAACAAACTTTGAACGGAATCCATATGATTTATAAACGAATTTCCGTGAATTTTTAAAACATATATACTTTTCTTGTGTTGAAAACATTCCCGATTTTTAAACTGCGATATTAAAAAATTCACTGGCATACGATTTTTATAATTTGTCAAATTTCCTTTAAATATTACACACTACTCTAAAAAAATCCTAAAGCCATCCGTTCATTAATTACAATTTTTATAAGGTAAAAATGAATTTCTAATTTTTAATGTTCGAAAGAATCTTGGTTGAAAAAGTTGCCATTCTTCACTGTTGAGCGGTAACAGCATATATTAGCAAACACATTTTAAAATTGCTTTAGAGCATAATTTTAATTGATATACAGCAAACAGAAGGTCTACATTTGTATGTCTAAACGAGAACAAGGCTTTCAGAACAAGCAGTAAAAATAATAGAACTGGGTTTTTTTATGTAATAAAGGATCCTATCATGTAAATATTTTTAAATGATTTTTTACTTTATTATTTATCATTAAATTATTCATTAAATGATTGGAAATTGTGTAAACATAAATTATGTAAATATTGTAAATATAAAATTGTGTAAATATAAAAATATCATTACTTTTTATATGTAAATGTAGTTAATTTTTCGTCATGGGCGAACCCATGATTTAAATAATCTTATTCTAACTTTTCCTGGTGGATGTCACATAAAAAATAAAAATGTAATCCACTTTCATTTTTCTGCTGCTGCCACCTATTGATCAATATTTTATATATGTTAAATAAATTACTATATGCATATGTTTTTGCTTCTCTTATAAATGCAAAAAGCCATGTATTTACCACTAATAAATAAACTTAATCTCTGATTTAACTCAGGGGACATTCCGGCTACATTTTCTAATAAAGTAATGAATAAATAATGAATATCTTAATGAACTAATCACGAAAATAAACACAAAAAAGTAAAATAAGTAGACTACGTTTCGAAAATTATTGGATTTCCTTTTCTTTTCAAACGAATCTAAGTGTCGAATGTGTTTTCGATCTAAGTGTCAAAGTACACTAAATTATGTCTGCCATATGGAAAATGGCTAAACAACAGAATCCAATATGATAGAGACACCTTGTGTGGCGAAAGGGAAGTAGAACGAGAGGAAAAAACTGAAAGAAATATGAGCATAAAAAGCAAACAAAAAAAAATACGCGCAGTATAGGAATTCAACGTGGGGAGCAGCCTAACACTCATTTAGGTGTTCAGATCTGGACTCGTTCGCACTCAAGAAGGAATTCTGGTTAATATAATGTTTGTAAATAAATTTTATGTATTTGTTTAAAGTACACAGAGCCTTATTCTTTTCTCGCTCTTACTGGGAGTGTCCTAAAAGAAATAGATACCTCAGGACAGCTCCTATACGTAGAGAAAAACCCTAAACTTGGCCATACTGCTAATCATTCAGAACTGCTGTACCTTTTATTGCTACAGCTTTCTTGATGAGAGTCCGGAGATTGGCTTTCAGCAACAGAAAAAAAAAATTTTATGAAGAGTATGGTTTTAAAATATTTGCGGTAGATATAAATTAAACAACATTTTTTTTTTTATATAAATGCACAAAGTCATGCAATGAGACTACATATATTTTAATGAATTTTGGTTTACATTTGAAAATTATCACTATTTTCATGGGACCTATTACTAACGTTCACATGACATCTAAATAACAGGTTACTAGAACAAAGCAAAATATCAATCTCCTTCAATTTACATCGAAGACATTTTTCTGCTGATAGGCATTATCTGCTTCTCTCTTTTATTTGTCCTGGCGAAAGAGGTTTTTTTTAGTCCTAAATCAATTGACACATTTACTTATTTGTCATATGCACTGTTATTAATGCAGTATTTCCTTTACAATTATCCCAAAATAACAGCCAAATATCATCCTTGCGACCAGTGTTTCTTTCAGGCATACCTACGGGGCATACTCCCCCCCCCCTGCGACATTTTATGTTAACCTAGTTTATATTTATGTGATAAAATTGTATAGAGCAAATAGAAAACTAGCTCCCCCCCCCCCCTAAAATTTTATTACCCACTACCTGACAAAATATTCTGAAAGAAACACTTTTGGCGACTACAAGAAAAGCGTCCGATAAAAATATGCAAGATCAAGGATGCTCGCCCCGAAGCATGATTGACTTATTTAGTTTTACGCGCATATGGCGCGTAATACTAAATACTACAATAATACTAAATACAAATAATACTAAATACTACGTAATACTACATATTCTCTGCGCATATGGCGACATGGGAGTTAAGAACGCGCGCATTTTGTTTTCAAGCTTTCGAGAGCGATCGAATTTATTAACAGCGACTGTTATCTTACTTCAACGACGTCACTAAATTTCCTTGGACGTCACTAGATCCAGTGTGCATAGCACAATTTAAAATATTTACGCAAGTTGTTTACGCCTGGATATTGCCACTTCAAAATTAACAAACTATTTTTAACTGAAATAAGATGTGTGGTTAGCCAACTCCTCTCAAAGTTTACTCTGAATCGTGACATCACGAATAACGAATCTTAATTCCCATGACGTCAAGTGACAACTTTTCCATTGGTTGCTGAGTGCTCAACCTTATATTAAAGAACCTTGATGCACGATCATTTCTCCGCCATGTTCTCAATTAGGGCCGTTTTCAGTTCAGGTGTAATCAGTGTAACTGCACCGGGGGGCAAAATTTAAAGAGCGGCAAAATGTTGGGCTTATCACAAGACATATGTTAAGGGACGATATTTTTTTTAATTTCTTATATTTTTAAATTTTGCAACTTTATAGCTTCGATCTTTTCCAAAAAAGACATTCACGCAGCAAAGCTGTCGATAACAATAAGAGGCCAAGATAAATTTTATTATTTATTAATTTTCTTCCAGATACTTTTATCATGTCGGCTATGTATTTGAGGTTCAATATTCTGAAATTTTCAAATATGTATAATTGTTGGTTCAATCTGTATCCAATTGTTGGTTCAATCTTTAATGTGCGGAAGGTCATTCCTACTACGCAGTACGGCTTGGACAACATTCGCAGATGGGTCCACGTTGCCCTAAGTGGGTAAACAAAATTGTACACTTTTATGTTAGAGTTACCAAGGCTACGACCAATAAGATCAACTTTAAGACCACTCACAGCCAATTACGTGGATCCTTTGTTCAGCGCCATCTTAGCGCATACTGCGTAGATAGAAGAAAAGAAAAAATATAAGCAGAGTGTTGTTGCCAGTGTGGTCGGCCTTGTGTCGGCCACTATGGGTCCTTTCATCTTCCCATTATGTTTGAATTTTTGGTCTGATAGAGACCTCTGAATGCTGGCTAGACTATTGAGCCAAGCGACTGATACTCAAGACATGAGTCCTATTTTATTGAGCCGTGCCATACCGGCACCCGATCACCAATGGCAGGAATAAGATACTATGCAATGAGAGTTGAGAGACATCTATTTAGGACGTGGATCCTTTTTCACTTTAACTTTTCGTCAAAGACTAGAGATCATCTATAAGTATTTGGTTTCAAACTTGAGCTTAGTCTAGTTCGGACATGGGTCCGATACAGCGACATAATGAGTTCAACAGTTTACGGATGGCTACCCACATTACCAATAAGGTCAGCAGCTAATAACAATGTATGGTGTGCATTAAGAAAACTTAGCCTAATAAGCTGACTTTCCCTTACCTCTATGAGCATTACACTGATCGTCCAAGAGGCAGAGATTCGCGATCATTGCTGAATTTGTCCTCGCCTGCAACTATGTATATCAGCCCTACAGAATCTTCATCAAAGTAAGTCACATTCTTACTTCATATTTGGATTTTAGCAAATAGAGACACTGATCTAGATATTTAAATTGAGGAAGCAAGAGTATAGAAGTTAAGAATTTTACTATTTAAACAAAAAGAAAGATTTATTAGAAACAATTCAAGCAATTTTGAGTTTATCTAACATAGCATTTGTCTTACAATGATTTAATCTATTATTTAGCAATAAATCGTAAATAATCTCTCCACCTAAACCTCAGAGGAAGAATATCATCTGTTTTTAATGCCTTCTATAAATAAAAATGTTAAATAATATGACACTTAAATGAAAGATAAATGCTATACCAATTGTAAGGTATTTAGATAATAAAAAGGTTATTATGTTTAAAGAATGTTGTAAAAACAGTGTTAATGATTACAGATTATAATAATTATTTTTTTTGCATATACCTATATGCATATACGTCAGCATAACAGTGTGAGATCTATTTCTGGTCTCACATATATAATAAAATGAATTATTTTTTTGGCTACTTCAATTTGTCTTAATTGCCTCTAACTTTTGGAATTAATTGAATTTAAATTACGTTTTCATTACAACTGCTTTTGAGGATAAATCTGTATTTAAAATCTAAGCACTTAATGATCTTTTATTTTGAGTGTTAGTAAAAGGTTAATTATGCTTTGCATGAAGTCTATATATTAATTAATGATGAGTATTCCTGCTTGGTCTATATATTTCCTTTTTTTACGTATCAGGAGTATAATGGCAAATACTCACCTGATACAATCCTTAGTAGTTTTAAAAATAGAAAGTTGGATTGGAGATAAAAAAAATCTCAAACATCAGCAAAAACCGTTGTTAACTTCTGCTACAATTTTGCTACACTTTTGCTACAATTTTGCTACAATTTCTCGCGAAGATAAAGAAGCACGAATACAAAATTTACATTCCAATTCGCATTATATCTACAAATTATAAAGATTTTATTTTAAATGTATTTTGTTTATTCTTCTGATGCATTCTGCACTTAAAATTTTATAGCAATTTTAATTAGAAACGATGTGCGATCATTGACAAACCGGACTTTGTGTTCACCACAATGCTGTTCAATTCTTCAAAATTCCATCTTTACTACAATTTCTAATGATCACCTTCAATAGTATATAACATCTCCAATAGTCTTCTAAATCGCTAAGTTACGAAAGTGAAATAAAAGATAATGGTCTTTACCATATGTATAACATGCAGTAACTTCAAATTTACCTTGCTCTTCGCCATTATTTAGTACTAATTTACCACTACTTATAAATAATTAAATAAGCGCCCACTACTTAATGAATCCTAAATAAGCGGCCACTACTTATAAATAATTAAATAAGAGCCTACTAGTTAAATAATACTCCACTTAAAAATATAAAAATCGAGCGCTATCCGGAAATTGCACACTGTTAAATATGTTTACTATTAGATGGCGGTAGCGGTCTAGAAAGGTAGAGTCCGGAAATCGATGGCAAACGCTCCGCTGATTAATTTAAAGATTTCGCCCAGTTAAAATTTTATAATTAATCAACGGATAGGTTGAGGAAATGTTTTTAGAACAGTCTGTGATATTTTAAGCGACTGCTGTTAAATTAGAAGCGTCGGATTGTACATCAATTTTTTTATATCGTTATATAAAAATCGGTGTGGTTTAAAAGCCACAAAATGTATATATTTTTAATATAGCATTAAATTATGTCTATTTATTGTATGACTCCATTCAAAGTCTGTTTGAAAGAAAATTTTGCGGTTTTCCAATAGTGTCACGACGAAAAATCTGTGATAATATTTTAGGTCGCTAAAAATCGATTTGTGTAAATATCGTCCGATATCGGGGTAAAAAAAATAACTGAAAAACTAATTCGAAATTTTAAAAAATAACGCAGAAGAGCGCCTGTGTACGTCGAGAAGTACCTTTGTACTAAGTTCCATGATCGTACGATGCTTAGGTTTTGCGCTACACACAAGGCACACATGCATCTTCCTTTATTATGTAAGATGGAACGAATCGAGGTGGGGAGGACTACCTATTTTTAAAAATCGGTTAGGCTTTAGAGTACTTCTTAATGAACGAACAAGGGAAAAAACAGGCAGATACATGGAGCAGACAGATAAAAGTGTGGTGAACATTTTAAAACACAGTTTGGGCATAATTTGGAAATTTGGAATAACGTGGTAGTGAATTGCATAGTTCATAATTTTTATCGTGACCAAAATAGCCCACCATCACCTCTTTGCACGAGTTCCTAAACATAATCACTAATTAAAACACTATACATAAAAATCCACAATTTTAACTTTTAAAATAAATATTAGTTATTCACACCTATTATTGTTATACTTAAAATTAAATTAATTTTAATAAACGTTTATGGAGAAAAGTACCGTGTGAGACCAGGGCGTTTAACTCTTATTACAAAGATTAATAATTGACCTAATACATATGAAGACTGGCACATACCTTTGTATTTCGGGTCTGTTGCTCAGAATGACTGAAATTTTGCCCCTTCTTCCTTTGGCATTTGGAGCCAGCTTTACCTTTTCCTATAGCATTTTAATATTTAAAATAACGACTTACTATACTGCTTGAAAACACAACTCTCTGAACTTTTGCTTTATCATTCTGTATAATCAAGACTCTCTCTCATCGCTTTTGGATAACCATTCTGCTTATGAACCACGCTGCTTGAATTGCCATTCCAATATATTATTTCATTGACTTTTTCTCCTTGTGGCCACATCATTTGGCCGGAGGTCCAAATACGTCCTCCTTGTTCTCATTGGAGGTTCCTCAGTGCGATGTCGCATCTTCGCATCATTGGTCCCTTAAGTCTCCAATGAAGCTTGGTTTAAGTCTTGGCCCTAGGAAATCTTTGCCCTAACCACACCTGCAATTTATGTGACGTGAATTTATTGGAGTCATGACCTTCGGGACCAAAACTGCCATGAAACGGTGCCTAAAAGTCTACGCGTTGTATCTATGCAAACATCAAACTGCATAATTACCTCCTGGTCTCACAAAAAACATATCTTGTCCAACTCAAATGTTATAGAAGCTTGCTCACTTCTCTCCTCTGCTTCAATAAACAAAGCTATTTCGCACCGGTAATTATTTGTACAATCGAATTAATCAAATGTCAAGTTGTAAAAATCCCAATTCTCAAAAGTATGAATTGTTGATAAATTAAAAAAATTAGTTGCCAATTGAACGAACTCTATAATCCTTAATAATTCTTTAAATATTTTCGTGCAGTTGAATATCTTGTTCATAGGCACGAAATAAGGAAAGAGTAAAATATTGATTACATTAAATTCTTAGAAAGTATTAGGATATCCATTATAATTTCATAAAGGTTCAATGATGGAAAAACTAACTGATGTGAAAAATGTCAGTTTACACATCAAGAATACATAACATTTTAAGAGAATATAAAAAATAGCTGTTTTTGCTGAAATAAACTTCAAATGTTTTTGTGATTGGTTCCGTAAATGATGATGCTCCACGCATTTGACTGTAGGACATTTTTTACTCTTTTCATTAATTTTTCCAAACAATGCTTATATTTGTAGAACAATAAATCCATTATTTAAAATAACTCAAACTTCAATAAAACTTTACAATATATTTTCTACATTTTGAATGGACGCAACAAAGATAAACGATGGGAGAGATGGACGCAACAAAGATAGATTTGGATGGACGCAACAGGCATCCGAACCATACTCTACTGGACTGCCTGACTGAAAGGTAATAAAGTAAAGTGAGTAGATTTTCAGTGATCATGTGATCTGAGAAAGTATTCTTAAAGTATGGGAAATGTGAATTTTACAGCAAGATTCACATTTGAGAATGTAAGTTTTGCAACTGAACACGCTAAATTATATCAGATATGTGATTCTTCATCTTTACTTGATTTACTTGCCTACCACCAGGCTTATAACTTTTGAACCGTTAGTGCTAGACAAATACTCCCAAACAGAAAATTGTTTTTTAAATCGTGAGAAAAGTTTGTATAAAATATTTTCAAAACTTGAGGTAATTGCACAAAATATATGAAATCTAACATTTTATACGGTCCCTTTTAGTGCAAAATGGATAATTACTCGAAAAATGTTTATAAACCTTTTATATAATTTAATAATGTTTTATATCATGTAATAATTAGACAGTTTTGGTTATCTGTACCTCTAAAATCAAAGTGTAGGCAATAAAACAAAATTCCTGACTTACACAAAAAAAAAAAAATCCACATTCTTATCAAGCAATTTTCGTAATAATGTAGCTGTTGACCACAAAATAAGGCTTTAGTGTACTTTGGCTTTAGTGTACTTTGGTTTTAGTGTACTTTGGCTTTAGTGTACAAACCACTATTCAATTGATAGTCCAAAAGCGTGTCTTATGACCACGAGTTTTTCATTTAGAACTGTCAATTTTTTAATGGACTGAAGCATTTATGGAAAGTTTCCCACAATCGAACTTTCTCCGCTAAAGGAGCTATGTAAAAAGTTATTTTCTTTATTTATATATGTCACCCAATTTTGAAAGTGTTTTAATATAAGCCACCTTACCATTTATAACATGTTTCCTATTAGAAGTATGTGTTATAGCACTAAAGATTCAAAAGTATTAAGCCTAAACAATCTTTTTGAAACACCCTGTATAAATAACTTATTTCGATCAAAAATAGAGGATGTGAATTTTACAGTTGGGCCTTTTATTTTTCCAAGCGAAAAAAATCCCCAGAAATCCAAAAAAATCCCTCATGAAATACATATCCTCCCCAAATATTTCCAACTCCCCAAAATAGTTTGATACATTTAAACAGTTGTGTATGCTATAATTGGTGAAATATTTTTATTTGGAGAATATTTTAGACTGTGCAGTTTTTATTTAGGACTGGGGAGCGAATATTTTACATGTAACTAAAAACCCTTTACAGTACAAAAAAAATCTTGTCTCAAAATCAACCTCAAAGTCATACATTTCCTATATATATTTTGGACAACTTGAGATTAAAACTGCTATTTAACCGCTCAAGAAACTTAAACTTCCCTGTTAAACGTTCATATCATGTTTCACTAGTCTAACTTGATACATTTACTATAATTAAAACAAACTGTAAATTTTCTAACAAATGCAGGGTTTAATCATCGGTCCTATAGTCATATCATTCTAGATCACATATGTTGCACCTTAATTGGCGGTGTTTTAATCATGAGGTTCAGATTAGACAAGGAAGAATCAACTGAATAGTGTTACGTAAAATCCACGATTACTAATTAGCACCCTGAATCAAATGTTAGAAAGCGGGTATTTTAAGTATTCCTGGATAGAAGGAGACCAATTTTCACTTTCGGTAATTGTTGCAAATATTAATCCATGCAATTTGAAACTTTGTTAATGAAGTTGTTGCATGCTGCCATTTTTGCTGGCCATTAATTTTGAAACATTAATACTCGGTGACGTGCAGTGTTAATATTCAAATAAATATTTTTAAAAGAGAAAATTCAAAGAATTTTGATAAAAGGAAATGTGATAAGGTAAAACTTCTTCACTAAATTCTACATAAAAAGACTTACCTTTGATGCCTCCACCTAGTGTGGTGTTTGAAAATCTCCTAAAGGACTCGAGGGAGAGAGAATGGCATGAGACAATATATATATATATATATATATATATATATATATATATATTGCTTGCTTATGTAGGGAACCAGGGGATTAGTACCTTAGGTAACTGCACATTAGATATGCGTTAAATTTCTTTCTTACATGCTGTCATATACAAGTTTTAATTCACCCTTCTTTACAGTCTCTCTCCTTACCTTCACGATACTTATGGCACATAATAACAGGAGTACTTTTAAATATTATAATATATGATATTATCATAATTATTTTTAATGTTTTTCAGATACAACAGCTGGTTGTACAGTCTTTTAGTTACCACATAAGTCCATTCTCATTTCTCTTTTTTTATATACAGCATTTTTCTTTTAATGGTAAATCTCGGGTATATGTATATATATATATTACAAGTTAAAATAAAAATCTTCAATTATATATATATATATATATATATATACAAGGTGTTCGTAAACTATTTTGACAAAATAAGAGGGGTGATAGTACCCATCAAGAGGAACAATATTTACTGTGGAACCTAGGGTCGCATTCTACTCTGAGTGTCAGAAAAGCATAAAGTTAAAGTATAAATTTCAACAGTGAAAATAAGAAGAATTAACGTAATCATGCTGAATCTATATCACTTGTTATCTAAGCTATAAACAAGCTTTTTTATATAAAATAAATCTCAAATAGAAAAAGAACCAAAAGTGCAAATTCGTAGTGAACCCTTCTGGAACCTGATGCTCAATCCAAATCATTCATCATATAAACTCCGAGAACAGAAAAAAATTCTTAAAAACTAGAGTATGGCAACATTTTTGCCACCACTAAATGAAAAATATCTTGATGGTAAGTATGATGGTTAAATTATTGAATTGCCGCTTCACAGACATACACATATACTCATACAAACACACACAGACGAACATATATCCAAAAGTGTTCAAAATGGATTAAGGAGTAAAACTTTCTTAAGGAGATCTTAAAACATTGGATTAGTTAGAACTAAATTATCTTTTTTACCTAAAACTGTTTTAATTATGCTCTATTGCAGTTTAATTTTCCCTCATCTGTCTTGTTGTAAACTTGTTTCGAGAAACACTACTACCAGAAATATAAACAGGCTTCGCATTCTACAAAATAAGTATATATCTCTTCTTAAAGATTCCTTTAATTTGAATATTCATCACCGTGATATTTGTTCTCGCTACAAAATTTTGCCCGCCACTAAGATATTTCACAATCGTTTGGCTTTGTTTATGTTTTAAGCATAGTCATCATAATCAGCTTTGTAGTATCTTTTTCGCTAATTTTCACGATCATACTTATAATACTCCGAGTAAGAATCAATTATTACACCTTTTTTCTCATACAAATAGCTTTTACCTACTAAATGTCAATCCCACTAGCTCAAGATTATGGAATTCTTTTCCACTTTTCTTAAAATCACTGAAATATGAAAATAGTTTTAAGAAGTACTTAACGGTTACAGGCCTGAGCGATTTGCTGGCCTATTATTTATTTGCTTTGCTTTCTGTCTTCCTGCAAGTTGTTTCTTGATTATTTTGTTATAGCTTTTGTTCTGCCGCTGACCATTGTTTTAATGCTAGCTTGTTGCCAGTTTGGTTGGGGCTGTGGACGCTTCAGGCCTATCTAAAGCGCTTTTTTCCGCAGTTTCTTACCCCATTGTTATACATTTACTTATAAGTAGAAATTGCATATGTTGTGTATATTGTGTGGCAAAATAAAGTTTATTATTATTATTATTATTATTACTATCTATTAAAATCTCGAATTTGACAATATCCTATTAAACATAACGTTCTCTGTACAATAATAGTATGCGAAAGTTACACATCATAAATTTTGTGGCGATTCAATAATTTGTTCTATAATAGCATCAGATGAAAGCATTATATGCTGCATTTTAATTGGAGAGGTTATACGTAGGAGGTTTGCATTACTCATGAGTAATATTTTGAGTGATGCAACCCTTATATCCAGGATTGTTCTAAGTAGCATTAGAAGAAATCATTATATATTGCTTATTAATTGGCGGGATTATATATAGAGATTTTTTGTTTTTATTGTAAACACTAGTTTTAATATGCGAAAAAAGTTTGAATTTTTCTTTCATATATCTGCTTTTTACCAATTTCCAATCATACTGTAGCATTTTATTTTTTAAAAATAATTTAATTATGAAACAAGTTAAGAAATGCCCGAAAATAGTAATAAAAATCTGATGTGGGCAGCACATGACTTTCCTTATATAATGCAATGAATTTACTACTTTTACAGTAAAAAAAATAGGTTATTCTTATAATAAATACTTATATTCTTTCCAACATATTGAATTTTCGTCAAGTAGTCGTCATTTTCATTGATTTAGCTTCATTTTTATCCATTTGGCGAGATTTTCGTTAGTTTGGCAACATTTAAAAAAGTCGCCTAGCTGGCGACATTCCGCCAAATTCGTTGCCAAAATCTCGCCAAACGTCATGGATGGAGAAATAAGTTATTCTTATAGCAGATAAATATAATATAGCAGATAAATATATAAGCAGATAAATATATATAACTCGAATTCGAATTTTCGACCCCGTCACAATACTTTCCTTATACATTATACTATGTATATAAGGAAAGTAAAAATGTGTATTCATAGTATTATGTTCTTGTAGTTTCTAATGAGCAATGCCTTATAAATTCTCTCTCACGTGTTACATATATCACGTGATCTGTGTTATTTTAATTTTCTCAAAACAGTGTTCCACGTATCATAACATCGAATGGCAACAAGGGTTTATTCAAATTAATTTGACTCAATTCAAAATTACCTTTTTACCTATAAACGAGAAATATAAAAGTATTTCTAATTTATAAAAATTTTAACTTTTTACAACACATTTTAATTTGGCTCGATAAAATTGCCTCCAGATGCTACATTTTAAATTTTGTAAAAATCGACCTTGTGGTTGTTGGTGCATCACATGTAAACAGACATACAGAAAATCTGAAGCTATAATACCTCTAATTTATGTAGAAACAAAACAATCCAAAATCTAATAAATTCTTTATAAACCCCTTCATTATCCCTCTGTTTTTCGCATGTCATCTCCTTGTAAAATGTCTTCATAGCACCTATTGCATATCTTTGTATCCCCCCTTCTATATCCGTAGTTTTTAACACTTTACAACAAAGTTGAAAAGTGTTTATGACTTTGTTCATTCTGTCTGTCTGTCTGTCCGTTAGCACGATAACTGCCGTAAAAATGACTTAATCAAAATGACAATTTAGTATGTTGTTCATATGGTCTGTAGGACCTATGGGAATATAAATGAATAACATCACCCAATTAGTTTTGGATTGCACCCGGGTTGAAAAAATGAAATACATTGAACCCTGTGGGACCTAATTTTTCAAACATTTTTTAAACGGATTTAAAATTCACAAATTGCTTCAAAAATTTTAGATAATATTCAAATTGTTCCATAAAATATATACAAAAAATCAGCAAAATATATTCAGTAGTTTTTTAAATAAAAATTAAAATAATAATAACACCTCGTATATGAAGCGATCACGTGACCATGATATGAAAAGATCACGTGACCCACTTCAAATTGAAATATGGCATTCATCTTGTCTCAAAATCCTAATTTTTAAAGTTCTTTTTAATTCATATTGAGTGTTGCATCCGTCCTAAAACCGCTTTATTTTTGCTTAAATTCTGTGCATCTACATACTGAAATAACGCAATTACAATATATTTCAGTTCAAATGATCATCCAAATTTGATTATTTCTACAACGAAGCCTATATTTCACGTATGTAAAATGTAATTAGCAAAATATTCAGAATGAGTTGTATAAGAATTGCTATATTTCTTTAACGCAAAATTATTTAACTCATGGAGTCTGCATGGTTGATATGAATGACATATTCATTAATTTTACAGACAGAAGGACGATTTTTTTTTCGATGAAGTTTTAAGCATAGAATTTAATTACTTGTAGCTCCATGGTCTTAATTTTTAAATAAAATAAATTATTACAGTATTGTGATGAATGAAATGAATGGGAAATGTTATGAATGAAATGCTGCTTTTATAGAGAGAGCCAGGCGAGTTATTTTTTCTATAACGCCATTTGAATGAATTTCAGTTGTTTTAGATGAAGTTTTCAAATATAATAATTTATCGTAGTACAGTATTGTGGCAATTAATTGAGAAATGTCATTTTTTTCGTTTTGTCACACGTAAGCTTAGTAAGAAACACTCCAAATTAGCTCAGAGTTCAAATTGCAGTTATTATCAAAGTAGCAGGTGTTCGTATGCACCTGGTAAGTAGCAGGTGTTCAAATTCCTCCGCCAGGTGGCAGGTGTTCCGCAGTGGTAGTTTCTCAGTTGTTGCAGGGCTCATTAGCGTCATGGATATCAGCGCGGAAACACGTTCTAAAGTGATTGCGCTTAGAGAACACACTTCTAAGACGTTCGAGGAAATAGGTAAAAAAGTGGAGTGAGTACAGCAAGTTTGGGGAGGATCTGGAAGCGGTTTCAGGAAACAGGAAATGCTGGAACCAACCGCTCTGGAAGATGCGGCCGAAAAAGATCAACTTCGACCCATGGCGACAAAACTTTACATCGAATGAGTGTTAAAAATCCTCGATTAACCAGTTTTGACCTGTCTATGTCCATGGTGGCAGCTGGTGTTGATATTGCACCTTCAACAGTGCGATACAGGCTGTTAGAACGCGGACGGAGAGCACGTCGACCATACAAGAAGCAGCTTCTGACGCTTCGCATGAAGAAAAAATGTTGGAATGGGCAGGGAAATACAAAACATGGACTGGGAGAAAGTTCTCTTTTCTGACGAAACACATTTTGTGGTTCAGGGATTTAGATCAATGTTCGTGAGAAGGAGCCAAGGAGAACCTCTCAATCAGCACCACATCAATCAAGCACCCAAGCATCCGCCCAAAAAGATGTTTTGGGGTTGTTTCAGCGTTTTGGGGACAGAATCTCTTGTTCCCGTAGAGGGAATGATGAACAGTGCCAGTTACGAAGTCATATTGACCCGAAAAGTGCTTCCAACCATGGCTAAACTGTGGCCGAACGGAGATTGCGTTTTCCAACAAGACAGCGCGCCATGTCACACTT
The DNA here is from genome assembly GCA_951213105.1 of Amaurobius ferox. Classification (NCBI taxonomy): domain Eukaryota; kingdom Metazoa; phylum Arthropoda; class Arachnida; order Araneae; family Amaurobiidae; genus Amaurobius; species Amaurobius ferox. Next base: position 83,752,399 of record OX578146.1, on the reverse strand, counting down.
TGAAGCGAATCAAAAATTTCTGCTCAAAAAAAAAATATTACCGTACTGGATTGGGCCGGGAATTCACCAGACTTGAATCCCATAGAAAATTTGTGGGCTATTGTCATAAAACGGCTTCACAAATTTGACTGTACGACGATGGACAAGCTAATTTCGGCCGTTATTGACATATGGTTCAGAGACGTTGAAATTAAAACTGCATGTGCTAGTCTAGTACATTCCATGCCGAAACGTGTCTGTGATGTTATAAAGTCTCGGGGAGGTCATATCACTTATTAGTTTTAAATGTATCCATAGAAAACTTGAATAAAACTGAATTTTATAAAAAAAACTGCATTTCTCAATTAATTGCCACAATACTGTATTAAGATAATTGTAAAAATATTTCCGAGGAATGTATCGCATTTTAGATATGTTTAAACCAGGCAATTTGTATTTCAATGCCGTCATTTGAATGAAGTTCATTTTTTTCGATGAAGGTTTAAGTTTTCAAATATAATAAATTAATGAAGTATTATGATAAGTTTTAAAATATTACCGAGGAATGTATTGCATTTTAGAGATGTTTAAATAAAATTTCATTGAATTTGGAAAGTGTTTCATAATCAATGCTTTAAGCATGATTGATCTTTCTTGTTTTACCATGTCCCTGAGTTCTTTAAACCACCCTTCAATGTCTTTGTAACCTCCATCCATGTTCCACCTTATTTACAATGTCCCTCCTTATAAGCACTGTTTGTAACGTCCCTTCTGTGACCCTCTTTTTAAAGATAAAATTCTATTATATAAACCCTTCTGTATTTTCTCTTATTTTTCCATGGAAAATGAACAAGCAAATTTTCAGTACACTTAATACTTGTACTTAGAAAAAGTAAAAAAAAAATAACATATTTTTCCATACGCCATTTTTGCGACTAAAAGAAACGTAATTAATCAATGCTTTCAACATAATTATATTGGACTACCGTGGGGGGATAATTACTTTTTGAAAATGAACATCCAATACAATCATAAATATAATTTTAATCATTCTAAAAGGCCATTTTTTAAATTAAGTCGTAATCAGATTAAGGAGTACAATATACATTCGAAATTCGAATTCCCGTTAACATTAATGCAATTAGTAATTGGTCTTAAGTTTTATTTTTCATTGAAATTTAGATTTATAGTATGCATTCCCTAATATACACAGCCTGCTTGTAATTTTAAAAAAGTGTAAATTCAAATAACATTCTAAATCATATTCTTCTACATATTTAACCGAAAATAATATAAATCTAATATAAATACGAAAAATGCGAGAATGTGCGTTGTCGCTATACAAAATTGTCTGTATTAGCACACCTAAAAAGATGAGATAATATTATGGTTTCCAAACCATTTTACAAAATATATGAAATTTGCTCAACATATGCCAAAATAAAAGTAAAACACTTCACTTTAAAGGGCTTTAAACTTCACTTTAAAGGGCTTTAAAACCTTCACATTAAAGAGCTTGAAAAAATATTTTAATTGATACCAAACATGACAATCTACTCCTCCCTCTCCCCTGGAGGAGATAACTTTCTCACTGAGGTGGGCAAATGACATCAGGAACGAAATAAATTGTATCTCGACTATCTTTCACAACAATGATTGAAACTATAAAGTCTCATCATCGAGCTATAAATAAACTCTTTTATGCGTGATTATGTCAAATGCTACCTATACTGCCTATGCTGCCATATTAAAAAAATATCTGATGTGGGCAGCACATGACTTTCTCTGCAAACTCATATTTCTCTATATTTCTTTAATAATTCATTAACGCTAGAATGGCGGAAGCGGTCATTTTGACCTTATAACTACTTTGACCGCTGCCGTCGTTCTAGGAAGATCGTTGATTTTGTTCTCTTATTATAAAACCTAGAATAACTTTCTTCCGTGTTTTCAATAACTTTAAGAAAATAAGAAAAGTCATAAAATTTCAATGGGCTGGGATTAGCCGTTTTGAAGGAATCATTTCTCAAAGTAGTTATGAGGTCACTTCCGTCGTTCTAGTGTTAAATTGAGTTTAATTGCACAAAATAGTACTGAATTTGCACTTTTAATTTAATTTTTGTTTTATTTGTAAACTGATCATTTTTTAATGCAAAAAAACTAAAATATCTGAAGAACGGATGGTCCTAGAGTAATGGACTTGGTTTTATTATTTTCTTCGTCAAAAATTACGTATAAAACAAGCATTTAATTGATACATTTGAGTATATGTAGTCTTTATTTTAGATTTGACCATTCCTGAGGGCCATTTCGTAAAAAAGGCAGGTTCTTCTTTTCCGAATCGTACCAAAATCTAATGCACACCAGGGTGTCCTACAAGTGATTTATCTAACAAATTTTGTGAAACGTAGTTAGTTAGTTTTTTAGCTAGAGTGGATGCATGAGATTTTTGCGGGCCATTTCATAAAAAAGGCGGGTTCTTTTATATTGAATTATACTAAAATCTAATCAGCACCAAGGCACACGCAAGCGACTTACCTCCAAATTTAATGAAATTTGGTCAGTTAGTTTTTGAGTTAGAGTGGATACCTACATTGCACAGACAGACACACAGCTACACCCACGGACACACACACAGACACACACACAGACGTCACGCTAAAAATAGTTTTTTCGTGTTCTAGAGATCCAGAAACGTGCAGATCCGTCGAAAACTCGAGTTGCGAATTTCGACATGATTCCAAACTTTCCCTATACATTACTGTGTACTGCAGGTAAAGTAAAATATAAAATTTCGAATAAATTTCGAAGTTTTCGCTCGCATTTAAAAAAAAAAAAATTCTATCTAGTTCTATATATTTTGATAACAAAGCCGGCTATAAAGGTTCGTAAAAATCCATTTATATTTGTGGCCGCAATGTTGTACAAAAAAAAATCGACCACAGTCATACAGATGGACATCACACTAAACAGACGGGCATCACTTCAAAAATAGTCAAAACGTGTTCAAGAGGTCTGAAAACGTCAAAATCTCGAATTTGAAAATTTTCGTGAAAACAATACTTTATATTACAAAGCATGAGAAAGTAAACATCTGATGTGGACAGGACATGATTTTCCCTACATAATCCAATAACTTTTACTTCTTTTACATCGAAGCAATGGCGTCCAAGATTCACAGAACAATGCTTTTGGCATTGAATTAACACCTCGAAAATCGAAATTGTGCGCTATTGGCAGCTTATGAGTCCAAACAGAGTGACTTATTCATAATTACATGCAAAATCCAAATTGAAATGCCGTGGGCATTTAATTACGTGAAATAACATGGCTATTGGCGAATTTTTTGGAGTCAAAATGCAAAACTATTACAGAAAACATCATCATTTGTGAATGGAACGAAATAGATCGTCAAAAATGATGCTCGCCAATTTTTTACATATTCTTTCTATAAATTTATTAAAAAAACGTGCAATATCTCGGGAACAGTTCTTGATAATGTTCTAAAATTTATTTTATTCGTTTCGTAGTGACAAAGTACGTGTAAATGATCATTTACTTAACACTTTTAAATGTCTCGATTTGGAAATATATTTTTCAAAAAGTCAATGAAAAATCGTGCAATATCTCCAAGCAGTTCATACTAATGTTCTAAAGTTCTTTTATTCGTTCTTTTTTTAATAAAAAGTTACGTATGAATAAAATGTTATGTATGAAATGATTATTTATTATTATTGAAGGTCTTGATAATTCATTCAGAAAATAGGAAGAATTCTTTTGTACATTTGGTTGCTTTTATAATCAATAAAGTTCCAGCTTCTACCAATTGTAGTAATCGTACCAAATTATTTTTGAAACGCATCATTCGTTCGTGAGATATCGCATCCACACACACGCACACACACACATACACACATGTATGTATATCTATATATATATATATATATATATATATATATATACAGGGTGTCCAGTGCTATCGGTGCCCAATGGCTATTTCCTCAACCGTTAGTCACAGAGATATACTTCCAATTGCAAAAATGTTTTAAATTTTAAAATTTATTATCTTAGAAACAGTTGAAATCAATAAATGCATTTCTGACAGAAATACGAAATATAAATTTTTATACAGTCCCCTGGTCCTACCAATTATATTCAGGAAAATCATCCTCATACAATTTTGCGCAAAATAAAAAAAAAATCATCCTTTACGTCCAAGATTGACCGATTTTTAGCTGTTTAAAGTTGGAGCACTTTTCTGCTGAGAAATGGTCAATGCGGTCCCTGATTGGTTGGATGCCTGAAACGGGACATTTTTATGCGTGGAAAAGCAACTTAAGTCATAAAGTTTAATGCTTCATAACTCGGTGAATTTTGGTCGTAAAAGGAAGATTTTTTTTTTCGTTTGCATGAAATTGTATGATGATCTTCCTAAATATAATTGGTAGGACCGGGGGATCGTATAAAAATTTATATTTCGTATTTCTTTCAGAAACGTATTTATTGATTTAAACTGTTTCTGAGATAATAGATTTTAAAATTTAAAACATTTTTGCAATTGGAAGTATATCTCTGTGACTAACGGTTGTGGAAATAACCATTGGGCACCGATAGCACTGGACACCCTGTATATATATATGTGTGTGTGTGTGTGTGTGCGCGTGTCTGTGTGTGTGCGTGTCTGTGTGTGTGTGTGTGTGTGTGTGCGTGTGTGTGTGTGTGTGTGTGTGTGTGTGTGTGTGCACGTGTGTGTGTGTGTATACATATATGCATCATCTCAAAAACGTTTGATTCGTGTTCAGAGATGCTTAAAATGTGCTCTACTAAAGCTCGAATTCAAATTTTCGTCACAATACTTCTCCTATACATTGCACAGGTATGTAGGGAAAGTAATATAAGATGCATAAGCACTTCCGCATAAAGCCAGAAAAAAGTGAAAGTCACTCCTCTATACAAATACTTTATCTACAGAAAAAGAAAAAAAAGTAAATGTATTCAGCTTTAAAAATGACATAAACATTTATATTGAGAATGACTATGACAAATGATGAAACTCCGTAAAACATAAACTGAAACGAGGCTTTTATTTAAGATCAATGCAAATATCCTTCCGTAAAATACTTTTTGATTGCATGTGCATTTCTATTAAAAATTTTATTCGAATGTTTTACATATTTTCATGTTCCCTTTCATTCTTGAAATGGGTTTAAGAAAGTGCATTATTCTGCTTTTAACTTGTTTTTTGAAATCCATTTAGAATTCCTCCATCTTTACAAAATCTAAAAAAATGATTTTGTAGTCGAACAGGCTTTAAATTGTTTTTAGAGACTTCATTTACATATTACAATATAATTTAGTACCCTTTGACTTTAAGGATCAAATTCGCGTCAGTCAGTCACTATTGATTTAAACAAAATTGTAATCATCTGAATTTTATTATTCATAAGTTATTTTAAACGTAGTCCGGAGTAGTTCGGGAGTTATGGCGAGAATCTCGCACGATGAGGACCGGAGTTCGAGCCTCACCGCTGCCCAAAACTATCCATGCGTCTACAAGGAGCATGGGCATGAGGGGATACAGGGTGATTTAAAAAGATGGGCCAAACTTTACGAGGTGGTAGTACACATCAAACCAAGCATTTTTCGTCATAGTTTAAGGGGTCGGAAATGAAATGTAAAGGCGCCAGTGGGCACTTAATGGTGAAACCGACAAGGTGAGGCGAAAGCATAAGAATGAATTGGAAGTTACTATTTTGAGACATTGCTGACATTTAATAAACAATAATTACAGAAATGGCTCAAAAGAGCAACCGCAAACCTAAATGCACGTCTCACAGCGGCGATGGAGGGGTTGGCAAACTCTCTCGAACAGACCTGGCATGTCGCGCACTTCGGCAGCAGCGGTCGAAATTCTGGCGACTAGTTGCTCTTCAGATTCTTGGGGAATGTCATAGACGAGACTATTGAGATACCCCCCCCACACACACACACAAAAAGAGATCCAAATAAAAAACGCAAATCGTTTTTTTTTTTCCCTATTTGTAAAGTCCTTCACCGTCTCAAAAGTTGGAGCTGCAATTGACTGCTGCAAACTGATAAGCCATACATTCGGTATTACGAAAATTTGCATAAGGGTTCCTCTTCCCCAGATGAAATTTGCATACGTGGTTTTTTTCTTCAACCAGAAAATAACAACCAGAATGGCGCTTTTAAGTTTGAGGAACGTCCAGTAATGTCTTTACGTTTAAGTAAGCGCCCTGTAACGCCTTTACGTTTCATTTCCGACCCGATAAGCTATGACTAAAAATGCTTGGTTTAATGTGTATTACCACTTCGTAAAGTTTGGTCCACCTTTTTTTAATCACCCTGTATAGTTCTGAAAGTCTTTCTATTGTCAAGAGGAAAAGGGTACGGTCTCCATGGTTGCAATCCCCATTAGATTCTGGCTAAATTGGGTAGCTCAAGGGCGTAATGTGATCAGCTAACTCCCTGTGGTGCACTGGAGCAGTGTGGTATGACGGCAAAAGGGTCCACACTCCGGTGGCTAAATAGGCAAATAGTCAAGTTATCGAGTACATGGCCATTGGAAAGAAGAGGTTATTTTAAACTAATAGAAATTCTCGGTGAAAATATAATCGCGTGCACTGTAAATTATACATGTACTGAAATTAAATTAACGTCGTATAAAATGTGAAATATTTTAAGCGTGAACCTACTCCCAATAAGCTTAAGGAATCCATGGAATATATGCAAATATTTTAAAACATGTCGCATTGTAAGCAATTTTGATAAGCAGGTCGGTAGAAATTGATTTTCTCAATATTCCGCACCTCACTTTAGAGTGATAAAAGTTACATCAAACTATTCCCTGGACTCAACAGCAATGTCTAAAAAAAAAGTCTGATGTGGTCAACACATGACTTTCCTTATATAAAGCAATGGATTTACTACTTTTACAGTAAAAAAAATAGGTTTTCTTATAGTAGATACTAATATTCTTTCCACGATGTTGAATTTTCGATAATTAATCGTCATTTTCATTGATTTAGTGTCATTTTTATCTATTTGGCGATATTTTCGTTAATTTGGCAACATTTCAAAAAGTCGTCAAGTTAGCGACATTCCACCAAATTCGTCGCCAAATTCTCGCCAAGCGTTATGGACGGAGAAATAAGTTATTCTTATAGCAGATAAATGACTATTGGCGTTCAAATACAAAGGTACTGGAAACTCATAGTACCTTTTCTCATGAATGGAACGAGCTAGATCCACGAGAATGATGTCACCAAATTTATCGCATGATATTACATATGAAAAGTGAACATGTTTCTCAACAGTTATATTTTTTTTTTAATTTATGGAACTTTTTGATAAATTTATTTGAAAAATGTCTCGAGAACGGTTCATGCTAGCGTTCTAAAGTTTATGTCAATCGTTTACTAAGGAAAATTTACATAAGGAATGTCTATTTGCGTAACCTTATTAAAGGTTTTGATTTTATGATTTTTTCAAAATCTCACTCGAAAATATTAGGGGGGTTCTGAACATACGATTGTGTTTAAAATCAATAGGCTTCCAGTATTCATGGATTGTGATTTTTATACCAAATTTCATTCGCATCACTGCATTCGTTCGTGAGATATCGTCTCCACAGACTCACTGACACACACACACACACACACACAAACACAAACACACACATCACCTCAAAAATGTTTGATTCGTGATTAGGCATGCTTGAAACGTGCTCTCCCGTCGAAAACTCGAATTCGAATTTTCGACCCCGTCACAATACTTTCCTTATACATTATGTATATAAAGAAAGCAAAAATTCATTAAATACATCACGGTGTTCAGGAGACATTGAAGTTAAAAGCGCATATTGAAAGTTTACCTTTTATACACTCTATGGATCTAAATTATTTAATGTGTATTTCGTGAAGTAGTGCAACAACTACAATCTTCTACAATCCTCCGTATAGTACTACAACTCTAATCCTCTTCTATCAGAATCGCATTTTCAAAATGAAAAATTAATAAATTTTCTCAAATACGTCAAACCCTTAATCTCTGCCATTATTGAGATAAAAATGAACACAAAAGACGTGGTTCATTAACAATTTCCATTAGCAATTTCATTAGCAATCTAATGTGGGAATCACGTGACTTTCCCTACATAGACTCAGATTCATTTTTGCTTTCCTTATATACATAATGTATAAGGAAAGTATTGTGACTGGGTCGAAAATTCGAATTCTAGGTTTCGACGGGAGAGCACGTTTCAAGCATCCCTGATCACGAATCGAACATATTGAGGTGATGTCTGTGTGTGTGTGTGTGTGTGTCAGTGAGTCTGTAGAGACGATATCTCACGAACGAATAGAGCGAAATTTATTACAAAAATCACAATCCGTGAATACTGGAAGCCTATTGTTTTAAAACACAATTGAATGTTCAGAATCCCCCTAAATTTTCGAGTGAAATTTTGAAAAAATCATCATGAAATCAAAACCTTTAATAAAGTTACGGATATAGACATTTTTTATGTAATTTTTCCTTAGAAAACGATTGACATAAACTTTAGAACGCTAGTATGAATCATTCTCGAGATATTGCACATTTTCCAAATAAATTTATAAAAAAATCCCATAAATGGAAACAAAATATTAACTGTTAAGAAACATGTTCATTCTTCATATGTAATATCATGCGATAAATTTTGTGACATCATTCTCGTGAATCTAACTAGTTCCATTCACGAGAAAAGATACTTTGAGTAATATTTTTGTATTTGAACGCCAATAGTCATTTATCTGCTGTAAGAATAACTTATTTCTCCGCCCATAACGCTTGGCGAGATTTCAGCAACGAATTTAGTGGAATGTCGCCAACTTGACGACATTTTTAAATGTTTCCAAATTAACAAAAATCTCGCCAAATGGATAAAAATGACTCTAAATCAATGAAAATGACGACTAATTCAAGAAAATTCAATATCTTGGAAAGAATATAAGTATCTACTATAAGAATAACATTCTTTTTGACTGTAAAGTAGTAAATTCATTGCATTATATAAGGAAATTCATGTGCTGCCCACATCAGATTTTTTCTTAAATAATCCATTTAATTGAGTTTGATTATGAACTGACGCAAATTACTTGAAATTATATCCATATTTCAGTTTAAATATATCTTCTTTTTTTTCCCCAAAGTTAAAGTATAATGTATAGGAAAACTATCGGACTCCTGTCAAAAATCGAAATTTTGACAGATTTGAGCACTCTAACTTGATAAATTTATTTCTAAGGTGGACGTATATATAACTGTCTCTCTGTGTGTATGTCTGCATGTGCAATATAGCTCAAAACCGATTCAACGAAATTTCAGAAAAGTTAGTAGAAGGGGGGGGGGGGGGGTATTTGTGGGTTACTCCGGTTATGATTAGATTTTTTTTGTAAAATTCGAAAAATTGGAACTTGCCTTGTTTTGCGAAATGGTTACTTAAATCTCGTCAAAATCTAAAATATAAGATTGAAAAAATCTTTTCCTACATACTCAAATTTACTCTTTATTTTATCGTGCTCTTTATTTTTTTCATAATTCATTTAATTTACTTTAATTGAGCAAAATAAAATGAATAGTTATTTCAAATGACTCTGAATTTGCTGTTTTAATTTAATTTTTGCTATCATTTGGTGACTACACGTATTTTCAAAGGTGGCGTTGCAAAAAGGCGAAGAAACTAAAATATCTCGAGAACAGTTAGTCCTAGAGATATGGGGTTGGTCTTATTTTTTCAGGTATCAAAAATTACGCATAAATCAAGCATTTTATTTATGCATTTGAGTATATGTAGTCTTTTATGTTTGGTTTTGACAATGTTTTGTGAGTCATTTCACACAAAAAGAAGTGGGCGCGGTAGCCCATTGGTTAGCGCGCTGGAGTTGCACTCGGTAGGACCGGGTTCGATTCCAGCCACTGCCAAAACTGCCGCCGTGTTCATGCGGAGTACGATCACGTTAAACATGTGGGTCCAAAAGTCCTTCCGAGAGGTTGGTGGTAGGGGAAGGAGGGTACGGTCCCTGTGGATGCCTTCCCCACTGGGTTCCGGTCTAAATTGGGTGGCACTTCCCGGCCGTCCAAACAGTTACCTTACACCTTTCTGGTTGGTCGGACGGTCTGGGTCTTAACAACAACAACACAAAAAGGAGTGTTCCCTTTTTCTCAAAGCGTACCAAAATCTGATCGGCACCAGGGTAACCCAAAATTAACTTACCAAGTTTTATAAGATTGCATCTAATTGCATTTGAGCTAAAGTGGATATATGCATTGCACACACACACACACAGACGCCTTTTCCCGGCCGTCCAAATAGTTGCTCAAGTCCTCCGGATGAGTCGGACGGTCTGGGTCTTCAACACACAGACGCCACGCTAAAAATAACATTTTCCTATTTTAGAGTGCCCGAAACATTCTTCTTCTCATTATTATTTTCTTCTTCTTATCTTCTCCTTCTTATCTTCTTCTTCTTATCTTCTTCTTATCTTCTTCTTCTTATCTTCTTCTTCTTATCTTCTTCTTATCTTCTTCTTATTTTCTTCTTATTTCTACTTATCTTCTTCTTATTTTCTTCTTATCTTCTTCTTATTTTCTTCTTATTTCTACTTATCTTCTTCTTATTTTCTTCTTATCTTCTTCTTATCGTACCCACATCGTCAAACCTGCCCGAAAGTGTAAAGTATTTATTTGGACTGCCAGGAAGTGCCACCCAATTTAGACAAGAACCCAGTTGGGGAGGCATCCACAGTGACCGTACACTCCTTCACCTACCAAAAGCCTCTCGGAAGGAGAGGGCCCAAAACGTATAGATCCGTAGCAAACTCGAGTTGCGATTTTCGACACTATTTCGATACTTTCCCTTCAATACATTACCACATATTGTGTGGAAAGCTATATGCATTTGTTTATTTCATGAAAGTTTCTGTTTGGAACGTTTAGCTTTTTAGCATTGACCAGATCACAAATCCAATTTAATAATGGACTTTCAGGACGATTAAAATTTTATTTTTGAATTCACTGAGCGTTCATTTTCTAAAAGTAATTAATCCCACAAGCAGCAGCACAATATAACCGTGTTGACAGCATTGATTAATTACATACATTTCGTCCTTGAATTACGTATTTAACTTTTTTCGCAAAATGGAGATGCATCTTTGCAGCCAAATACATTGTAACTTAATGGACAAGCATTTTTATTCGCAAAGACCATATTAGACATTAAGGATAAAAATGATAGTATTAAAAATGTTACCTGTAAAAAAAAATATTATATAACTATTTTTTAGTAAAATGCACTAATGGCACTGATAGTAAAAAAATATTTTTAGCTATGACAACATTTTTGGACATATGGAACTAAAAATAAAACAGTCGGGGTTCCATAAAATAATCGTATTTGCACATTAACAGAATTTTAAAAAACAATATAAGTGATAGCACATAAATGATATATATAAGAATGATTATATACAATATAATAATTTTTTTTTTATAATTTTTATTTAACAAGCCGTCATCCTTATATATTCCATTTCTATGTTGCCACTTCTATTGTTAAATAAAATTATGTTAATGTCCAAATATAATTATTACTTTCCTTATATACATAATGTATAGGGACAGTATTGTGACGGGGTCGAAAATTCGAATTCGAGTTTTTGACGGGACAGTACGTTTCAAGCATCCCTGATCACGAATCAAGCATTTTTGAGGTGATGTCTGTCTGTGTGTGTGAAAGTGTGTGTGTGTGGGAAAGCATGTGTGTCAGTGAGTCTGTGGAGACGATAACTGACGAACAAATGGTCCGATTTAAACGAAATTTGGTACAAAAATCACAAATCATGAATACTGAAAGCACATTGTTTTTAAACGTAATAGAATGTTCAGAACCCCCCTAAATTGTCGAGTGAAATTTAAAAAAAAATCATCAAAAAATCAAAACCTTTAATAGAGTTACGCAAATAAACATTTCTTATGTAATTTTTTCTTAGAAAACGATTGACATAAATTTTAGGACGCTAGCATGAACCGTTTTTGAGGTATTGCACATTTTAAAAATAAATTTATCAAAAAGATCCCATAAATAAAAAAAAATATATTAACTGTTGAGAACCATGTTCACTTTTCATTTGTAATATTATGCGATAAATTGGGTGACATCATTCTCGAGAATCTAGCTTGTTCCATTCGTGAGAAAAGATACGTTGAGTAATAATTTTGTATTTAAACGCCAATAGTTATTTATCTGCTATAGAATAACTTATTTCGCCATCCATAACGCTTGGCGAGATTTTGGCGCCGAATTTGGCGGAATGTCGCCAACTTGGCGACTTTTTTTAATGTTTCCAAATTAACGGAAATTTCGTTAAATGAATAAAAATGACACTAAATCAGTGAAAATGACGACTAATTGACAAAAATTCAATTTCTTGGGAAGAATATAAGTAGCTACTATAAGAAAAACCTATCTTTTTTATTGTAAAAATAGTAAATTCATTGCATTATGTAAGGAAAGTCATGTGCTGCCCACATCAGATTTTTTTTTTTGGGCGCCACAAAGTTTTATTTTTCGTCGCATACGACCAAGAATGCTGTGATAGCTAAAAATTTTTTTTTTCTTGAGTGCATTTTACTAAATCAGTGTAACTTAAGAATTCATAATATATTATTTTATACTTTTTAGTCTTTTGCGATTTTGTAATCAATTCATCATCAGATATCTAATGAAACTTTTTTTAAATATTTTATTGAATTCGTCATGACAGAAGGTTGTCTGTCTGGATGTCCGTTATAGCTTCTTTGATGACATTTTTTAACATACTTCCCTACATCCTAAAGATCTGAAATTCGGTACATAGCTTAGTCAAGTGAAACATGCATTTTAATTTATTAAAAACTAGTGGATCCTTGAAAAATATAACCGGAATTTTTTTTTGCAAAATTGCCCTCGAAAAATCTCCTTCGCTTTACATTATTCCATTGTTGTAAGAAAATTAAGATGTGTTTAATACGTAGCCGCACCTCTCAAATTCATCATCAGATATCTAATGAAACTGTTTTTAAATATTTTATTGAATTCGTCATGACAGAAGGTTGTCTGTCTGGATGTCCGTTATAACTTCTTTGATGACATTTTTAACATACTTTCCTACATCCTAAAGATCTGAAATTCGGTACATAGCTTAGTCAAGTGAAACATACATTTTAATTTATTAAAAACTAGTGGATCCTTGAAAAATATAACCGGAATTTTTTTTTGCAAAATGAACCTCGAAAAATCTCCTTCGCTTTACATAATTCCATTGTTGTAAAATAAATAAAATGTGTTTAATATGTAGCCGCACACCTCTCAATATATACAAAATCCCATTGTTGTAAGATAATTAACATAGAGTTCAATATGCTGTTTCACTTCTATATATATATAAAGGAGAAATTTTTTAAAAGTCTCTTACAACAATGGGATTTTTACGGGCCATCTGAGCTTGATTCCAGAAGGGGCTCAGAAGGATCCCAGGATGGGATCCAGGATGGGATCAGAATCCGGGGAGGGGATTAACTCAAACTTGATGAAATCTTATATTGTCATCGCAAATAAGTATGTGTTGTTGTTGTTGAAACCCAAACCGTCCGACCTACCTGAAAGGTGTAAGGTAATTGTTTTGACGGCCGGGAAGTGCCACCAAATTTAGACTGGAGCCCAGTGGGGGAGGCATCCACAGGGACCATACCCTCCTTCCCCTACCACCAACCTCTCGGAAGGCCTTGAGGAACAACATGTTTAACGTGAACGTACTTCTCATGACCACGGCGGCAGTTTTGGCAGTGGCGGGAATCGAACCCGGGGCTACCGAGTGCAACTCCCGTGAACTAACCACTGGACTACCGCGCCCAAATAAGAATTTGTTGAAGACCCAGACCGTCCGACTCATCCAGAGACGTGAGCAACCATTTGGAAGGCCGGGAAAGAAAAAAGTATGTGTGTAAAATTTCATGGAAATCTGTTCCGTGAAAGTAAATCGAAAATGGATTTCAAGATTTGACCCAAACAAACAAACAGCGAAATCAACCGAAATTAAATAATACAAAAATACTTTGTTAAGCAATATCTCGTAGCTTTGTAATTTAACGCCATTAGTCGTTTATCTACCATAAGAGTAACCTATTTCTCCATAATTAATGCTTGTCGAAATTTTGGCTAAATATCGCCGACTTGGCGAGTTTTTTAAATGTTGCCACATTGTCGAAAATATCGCCAAATTGATAAAAATGACGCTAAATCAATGAAAATTAAGACTAATCGATGATAATCCGATATCTTGGAAAGAATAAGAATAAGAGAATTTACTTTGGTGATCGTAAAATGCAATGTTCTACCATGTACAATCATAACAAAATTAACGATATCATCAGGATTAAGCAGCAAAATGACCTCTTTTTCAGCTAAATAAGAAAAACAGAGCAACTGCACTAGCAAACACTAAAAACTGTCTGCAACTAACAGCACAAATGTGAAAATAATTCTCTTAACTGATTATAATAATTTCTTCGAATGGGACATTTTTGAAGAGAAAACATACTTCCTTTGAATATTTCAAGCATGAGCATTCATTACTGAAACATTCTTTCTTTGAAAAAGGAACTCATATTAGCACGTCACACAGGAAATAAGTGCCGTTCATGCCCTCGGGTGAGTGGAGCGGTCTGGGTATTCCATACAGGAAATAAGAATGCTGTCAAAACGAAAGTTATAAAAAAAATGACGAATATCCTAGAAGGAACTAAAACAAATTGACTGCGAACACCACTAGTGTGCAAATAATTCAATTAAATAGCTAGAACAATGTCTTTGTATGAAAAATTAGAAGAATACAATTTCTATAAATGAAGACTTTTGAAGAAAGAACGTTCTTTTTGAATATTTCAATAAAGATCATTCAATATTTAAACATTTTTTCTTTAAAAAAATGAAACATGACGTTCCAACAATGACTCGTTAGAACGTCACACAGTAAATACAAATGCTGTCAAGTTAAAAATTATAAAAAATATGATGAATATCCTACAAGAAAATGAATTAAATTGGGCGCTAACAACACCAGTGAGCAAATAATTTGCTTAAATAGCTATAGCAATTTCTTTGAAAGGCTTTTGAAAATATAATATTCTTCCTTTGAATGTTTCAAGAAAGGATTCTTAAATAAATAATCTTTCTTATATATTCTTATATTTTTTTAAACATTCTTTCTTTGAAGAAAAAATTAAAGAAGGAACTCATTGGAACACCACACAAGATATAAGAATTCTGTCAATAAAAGTTGTAATAATATACTGAATAACCTAGAAAGAACTGAAACAAACTAAGTGCAAAACGTGTAATATCGCCCTTCTCGCTTTCTAGTAATCGCTTTTTAAAGTAAATTAATAGAATATATACATACGCCACGATTAAGCGTCTTTGGGCCGCCGTAAGGGCGTAAGACGCTTTGGCCGTTACGCAGCATTAAATAATAAGTACTAAAAGTTCATGTCGCTGAGGCCAATCGGAACTCCCATGTAGCAAGGGTGATACGCTCTAAATAAGCGTCTTTCCCCCTCCTTTGCCCGAAACGCCGGAGAAGGACGCTTCGACCCCTACACAGTTTTTAACACTTTACAACATGGTTGAAAAGTGTTTATGACTTTGTTCATTCTGCCTGTCTGTCTGTCTGTCCGTTTGCACGATAACTGCCGTAAAAATGACTTTATCAAAATGAATGTTCAGTATGTTGTTGAGACGGTCTGTGGGACATACGGGAATGTAAATGAATAATATCACCCTATTAGTTTGGATTGAACCCGGATTGAAAAAATAAAATACATTGAACCCAACGGGGACCTGATTTTTCAAACATTTCTTAAGTAAAGTAAAAATTCACAAATTGCTTCGAAAATTTCAGGAAATATTCAAATTATCACATAAAATATATAAAATAAATTTCAGTAAAATATGTTCGATAGTTTTCTAAATAAAAATTAAAATAATAATTACACTCATATCATATGAAGAGATCACGTGACCGACTTCAAAATAAAATATGGCATCCATAGTTTTTTACCAGTGTTAAATTGTGATTTTTACAGTTCTTTTAAATGTATATTTAGTGTTGCATTCGTCCTAAAACCGCTTTAATTTTGCGTATTTTCTGTGTATCTATATTCTGTGTCAACGCAAGTATAATATTTTAGATTTTAAATGATCATCAAACTTTGATTATTTCTACAACATAGCCTAATTTTAATGGATGCAAAATATAAACAAGTGATTGTAAGATAAGTTGTATAAGAATTGTTGAATTATTTTCAAGCAAAATTATTTAACTCTGGAGTCTGGAATAAAAGTATGTGAGTGAAATATTCACTACTTTTACATAGAGAGCCAGACAATTTATATTTCGATGACATCATTTGCATAAAGTTATTTTTTTTATGAAGTTTTAAGTTTTCAAATATAATAAATTATTGCAGTACTGTGATAATTTAAAATGTATCAGCGCTGAATGTATCGCATTTTAGAGATGCTTAAATAAAAATTGCATTTCAGTTGGAAAGTGTTTCATAATCAATGCTTTATGCATGATTGATCTCTCTTGTTGTTAATAAGCACCCATTTAGCGAGCGCGTAAGCAGCTAATTTTTTGTTTTAAATTTTTGGGATTTTTTAATAAATTTATTTGAAAAATGTGCAATATCTCCCGAACGGTTCGTGCTAGCGTTCTAAAGTTTATGCCAATCGATTTCTAAGAAAAAATTATATAAAAATGTCTTATTTGCGTAACTTTATTAAAGGTTTTGATTTTTTGATGATTTTTTCAAAATTTCACTCAAAAATTTAGGCGGTTTTGAACATTCGATTACGTTTAAAAACAATAGGCTTCCGGTATTCATGGATTGGGATTTTTATACCAAATTTCATTCGAATCGCTCAATTCGTTCGTCAGATATCGTCTCCACAGACGCACTGACACATCCACACACCCACACAGACATCACCTCAAAAATGTTTGATTCGTGATCAGGGATGCTTAAAACGTGCTCTCCCGTCGAAAACTCGAATTCGAATTTTCGACCCTTCACAATACTTTCCTTATACATTATGTATGTAAGGAAAGTAAAAATAAACAACACATAGACATAGACAATGAGCATAGATCTACAAAACGTTAATGAATACAAAAATGATACAAATAAATAAAATGATACAAAAATGTAGAAAAATAATTTCGAATGAAAGGTTTAAAACAGTCAAAACAAATGAAAAAATCTGATGTGGGCAGCATATTACTTTCCTTATATAATGCAATGAATTTACTACTTTTATAGCAAAATCTCGAGAACGGTTCATGCTGTCGTTCGTTTATGTCAATCGCTTTCTAAGGAAAAATTAAATTACAAATGTCTATTTGCGTAGCTTTATTAAAGGTTTTGAATTTTTCAGGATTTCTTTAAAATTTCACTCGAACATTTATTGGGGTTCTGAACATTAGATTACATTTGAAAACAATAGGCTTCCAGTATTCACGAATTGTGATATTTGTACCAAATTTCATTCGAGTCGCTCTATTCGTTCGTGAGATATCATCTCCACAGACTCACTGACACACACACACACACACACATACTTCACACACACACACACACACACACACACACACACACACACACACACACACACTCACACACGCACACATACTTCACACACACACACACACACACACGCACACACAGACTTCGCCTCAAAAATGTTTGATTCGTGATCAGGGATGCTGGAAACGTGCTCTTCCGTCGAAAACTCGAATTCAAATTTTCGACCCCGTCACAATACCTTTCTTATACATTATGTATATAAGGAAAGTAAAAATTAAAAATCTGATGTGGGCAACACATGACTTTCCTTATATAATGTAATGAATTTACTACTTTTACAGTAAAAAAATAGGTTTTTCTTATAGTAGATACTAATATTCTTTCCAAGATATTGAATTTTCGACAATTAGTTGTCATTTTCATTGATTTAGCGTCATTTTTATCCATTTGACGAGATTTACGTTAATTTGGCAACATTTCAAAAAGTCGCCAAGTTGGCGACATTTCGCCAAATTCGTCGCCAAAATCTCGCCAAGAGTTATGCACTAAGAAAAAAGTTATTCTTACAGCAGATAAATGACTATTGGCGTTCAAATACAAAAGTATTATTCAAAGTATATTTTTTCATGAATGGAACGAGCTAGATCCACGAGAATGATGTCACTCAATTTATCGCATGGTATTACATATGAAAAGTGAACATGTTTCTCAATAGGAATTTTTTTTATGTGACTTTTTCATAATTTTTTTGAAAAATGTACAATATCTCGAGAACGGTTCATGTTAGCCTTCTAAAATTTATGCCAATCGTTTTCTAATGAAAAATTACATAAGAAATGTCTATTTGCGTAACTTTATTAGCGGTTTTGATTTTTTGACGATTTTTTCAAAATTTCATTCGAAAATTTAGGGAGGTTCTGAACATTCGATTACGTATAAAAACAATAGGCTTCCAGTGTTTACGGATTGTGATTTTTGTACCAAATTTGGTTCGAATCGGTCCATTCGTTCGTCTGTTATCGTCTCCACAGACTCACTGACACACACACATACACACATACTTTCACACACACACACACACACACACAGACATCACTCCAAAAATGTTTGATTCGTGATCAGGGATGCTTGAAACTTGCTCTCCTGTCGAAAACTCGAATTCGAATTTTCGACCCCGTCACAATACTTTCCTTATACATTATGTATATAAGGAAAGTAAAAAGGGAAAATTAAAACAAAAATATACAAACCAAAATTGAACAGTGCAAAAATTTAACTCATGTTCCATTGATCATAAATAATTAAAAGCATAGGCAACTCATAAACCAGTGAAATATCAAATCAACCGACAAATGGCATACTTAAAAGTTATTTCTCGAAACTGGCACTCTTGAAAACATCTAAATTTTAAATTTCACCAAAAAGTGTTTGAGACATGCAACCATTATTTTCTTTCAGCGAGGAAAGTAAACCAGCAGTTTAAAGCTGTCAAATTTTGTTCCAAAATCATGATGGAGTTTTTACAAATCAATTTCTTTTGTTTTATGAGAGCATTTTTTGAGAAATGGCCGTCTAAGAAAGACAAATGGTGATATATCCATCTCTCTATGCTCATCTGTTTCCTACGAGTTTTCTACAAAAAGAAATCGGACGCGGCTGAAAAATGCAGCCTTGTAAACATAATTTGTCAACCGCAGCTCTCTTACGATTTGTTGTACATTTTGTCAAGAGGAAACAAAGTAGCCCAAACGTTTCTGAACATTTTCAGGGAAATGTTACTATCGAAAAGGATTGCTTAAAAAACATCTGATGTGGGCAGTCGCAGTACAAGACATTTCCGACATAATCAGTTTACTTTTTCACAGTGAAATACGGATGTACAAGATCTATAACACTAGGTTTATAGCGTTAAATTGTATATTAACATTGGGAGTTTTCCTTGATGACGACATGCAAAACTATTTCAAGGTACCTAATAGTGATTCATCATTTAGTCCTTAACAAGCAGGGTCTACTAATAGGAAAGCGACTATACGGATGTCCCAAAGAAGATTGAAACGCGCTTTAATTCTTTACCTTTGGATTCTTTACCTAAGTGGGCAATGTAAATTGCAAAAATGTTGAAAGTAAGGTAGGGAATAAGACTACGTTAATGAAATAGTCCATCCATTAATTTTCAAAAAGTTACACTTTTTAAATTTTTATATGACCCCCTTAGACAAATTTGGTCAATCAGAAAATTCTTATTTTTAATGCAACAAGATCACTAAAAAATCTAATGTGGGCAGCACATGACTTTCTCTGCAGACTTGCACGTTCTTTTTATTCTAATTAAATTTAATTCACTTTTAATTCAATTTTCTTTCTAAACTGGACTTATTTTCAAAGATGGCGTAGAGAAAACACGAAAAATCTAAAATATCTCGAGAACGGCTAGTTCTAGTATAATAGGGTTGGTTTTATTCTTTTCATCGTTAAAAATTACGTATAAAACAAGCATTTAATGGATATATTTGAGCATACGTAGTTTTTTATTTTAGATTTTGACGATTTTTGTGGGTCATTTTGCAAAAAAAGGCAGGTTATTTTTTTTCGAATCGTACCAAAATCTAATCAGCACCAGGGTGACCCATAAGCGAATTATCTACCGAATTTTGTGAAATTCGGTCTATTAGTATTTCAGCTAGAGTGGATACAGTCTTTCGCGGGCCATTTTGCAAAAAACGGCGGGTTCTTTTATCCCAAATTGTATCCAGAACCAATCACCACCAGATTCGCCCACAAATGACTCACCTACCACATTTTATGAAATTGGGTCAATTAGTTTTTTAGTTAGAGTGGATACAATATCTGCACAGAAAGACAGACAGACACACAGACACACAGGCACACAGACACACGCACAGCCATCACACGCTAAAAATAGTTTTTCGTGTTCTAGAGGTCTCGAAACGCGTCGATCCGTCGATCCGTCGAAAACTCGAGATTTGCAATTTTCGGCATGATTCTAATACTTTCCCAATACATTACCATATATTGCAGGGAAAGTAAAACAACGCATGTCTATATCTTTAAAATTGAGCGAGTTATATTTAATTGAAAATTGAACATTGTGATTGGGGACCATATATCAAATTAGAAATGTAAATTTGTGACACATCACAAAAAAGATAAAACTGGATGATAATACATAGGATACCCAACCGCGCAGTGAGTACCACTGCTTTATATGATCTCTGTCTGTATAATGCTTTATTTAGATGCATTTGTGATACAAAATTTTGACACATATTAACGTATTTTTGATCTAAACAATTTCCATCGTCAATATGTGTGTGTGTGTGTGTGTGTGTTTATGATCCTTATTTCCATTGATGAAACAGCCTTTCACATGGTACGGAAAAGTGGCAGAAGTCAGATTTTTTTCCTTTATCATAATTCAGTTGATTTTAAAGATGCAGATATGCGGTTTTTTTAATGACCTTGTAGCATTAAAAATAAATATTTTCTGATTCACCAAATTTGCCTATGGGGGTCGTATAAAAATTTAAAATGGGTAATTTTTTTAAAATAAATGGGAGGACTATTTCACTAACGTAGTCTTATTTCCTGCCTTACTTTCATCATTATTGTAATTTACATTACCCACTTATCTCCAATAGGTAGAGTTAAAGCGCGTTTCAATCTTTTGGGGACACCCTTTATATTACCGATTGAGAATGTTTGCAGCGTCTCCAGCGGCAAATTGAAGAAGCCAGAATCTCCATCTTGAAAACGAGAGGTAAACATTTTGAATTACAAAGATGTAGATATCAACTTCTATTTAGTATAGAAAAACTGTGGTTTGCACCTAACACGTACACAAACAATACCACCCCACCACCCCACCCCCTTGCCACATTTTTGCCCCTTCCCCTCTCTTCTCACAGGAAGTTGAGTCTTTGATTTGAATCCAAATTTCGGAGGATGAAAATTCACGCGATTTTGGATTTCAACTTGTTTGGAAAACATTTTGTTATAGACCCAAGTACAATTTTCATTTTTTTAAACACACCATATTAAACAAATCTTAAACTTTTGCACTACATCCCCTTAGCCTTCAATTAAAGTTTTCTAGATCTGTAAAAGCAGAGTTTACTAATTAACGACTATATTAAACCTCTGCACTGCATCTCCTTAGCCTTCAATTAAAGTTTTCTAGATCTGTAAAAGCAGGGTTTACTAATTAGCGACTATATGTTTAAACCTTTAGACTGCATCCCCTTATCCTTCAATTAAAGTTTTCTATATCTGCAAAAGCAGTGTTTACTAATTAGCGACTATATGTTTAAACCTTTGCACTGCATTTAGCCTTCAATTAAAGTTTTCTAGATCTGTAAAAGCAGGGTTTACTAATTAGCAACTATATGTTATCGATTGAGAATATTTGCGACGCCTCTAGCGGCAAATTGAAGAAGACAGAATTCTTATTTTGAAAACATAGTGAGATAGACAAAAATTTATGTAATATAGATGTGCGAACTATTTATGTAGTATAGGAAAACAGTGGTTTGCATTAGAAATCTGTACGGACATAATTTTAAAAATTTCACCCGGCCCGGTCCGAAAGCATTAAAATTTTACTGAGCCCGATCCAGGGAAATTTTCAAAATAATACACCAGAGCCCGACCTGGCCTAATGACACTATACAATTATTCTTTGACATAATACAATTTATTCTTTGAAAATTCACAATATTTAACAGGGCGCACAATTTCAAAATCACATGCATCTGTGCTTTAAAAAGAGAAAATGTATCATGACTAGTTGAAATAGGCCAATATGTATTGGATTTCGGTGTGATCAACAAACAGATAGAAAATTTAAAAATAACTTTTCCCAATCAGCACCTTCGAGCAGGTCTAAATTGTGAATTCAGCCAAAAAAGAGCTTTCGATATGAAACCATTATTTTCCTTTAGCGAAGAAAATAAACCCGCAGTTTAAAACTGTCAAATGTTGTTCCAAAATCAAGACTGAGTTTCACAAATCAAATTTTTTGTTTCATGAGAGGATTTTATGAGAAATGGCCATCTAAGAAAGATAAATGGTGACATATCCATCTCCCTACTCTCGTCTGTTTGCGTTGAGTTTTCTACAAAAAGAAAACGAAAGATTCTGAAAAATGCAGCCATGTAAACATAATTTGTCAAACGCTGTTTGTTCTCTTACGATTTGTTGTACATTTTGTTAAGACATGAGACTAAACATACCAGAGCAATTCGGACATTTTCAAGATAATTTTACTATGGAAAAACATTCCTTATAAAAAGTCTGATGTGGGCAGCACATAACTTTCCCTACAAAATGTCTCAACATTCTTCATAGCGAAATAATCATGTACAAGATCAGAGTTTTGGGATTGAATTGTACGTTAAAATTAGGCACTTTTCTTGATGACAGCATATAAAAATATTTCATGTACCAATTTAACTGCAGAAATCTAATTGGGCAATTAACAACCATAAGCAACTGTAGCAAAATCCACATTAAACTGCAATTTGCGTTTAATTTATTTTCAGTGAAATAAATCACACACGTGGCAAATTATTTGGAATTGAAAAATTGTTACAAAAAATGTCTTTTTTTATGAATGGAAAAAGCTAGATTCGTGTAAATGATGTTCATAGATTTGTTGCGTAATATTGCGTATGGATAGTAAGTATATTTGGCAATTATTACAATTGTTATAAATTTTACGCAATTTTTGCAGCATTTATATAGGACCGTGCAATATCTCAAGAATGGTTCATACTAGAAACATATAAATCAAGTGCCAGTGGTTTTCTAATGATTAATTATGCATAAAAATAATTATTTATTTACCATTATTGAGTGTTCTGACTTTTTACGATATATATTTTCTTTCAAAAGTTAAAATAGCTCAAAATATAAATACTCTTTTTATGCAACAGTAATTACGAAGACTAAAAGACATCTCCCAAATGTATAGAAATTAATCAATTACATAGTTATTTATTACTTCAGCAACAATAGTGGAAAAATATTGAGGCCAAAAATCTGATATCATATATGAATAGATTTACTCCTTTTTCGTGCCCAGTAATAACAATTACCCATTTTTTCAATATCTGAGTGTCCATCTCTTTATAAGCACGGTATTTCTTGAACGAATAGAGCTAGCTAAACTAAATTTGGTACGACTTTTCCACCACTAAACGTAACATTTTTGTTGAATTGCAGAAGGATCAGATAGGGAGCAGCTTTCAATTTTTCGAACACATTTTTGGAGGGAAATTGAAAACACATTATAAGAAATAACTTGCAAACTGTTAATGAAATGGTCATTATATATGATTTTTTATATAAAACTGGGAAACATCATTTATAAGACACTAGCATGTGCCGTTTTCGAGATATTAGCTATTTTATTTCCTCCACAGGAAACGCGATATCTGCCAAGCGATATCCTCCACAGGAAACGCGATAAGAAATTATACTGCAAACATGGAGCTTTAAGTAGGGTATGACATCAGATACTGAAAGTGAAATCTTGATGTTATTTAATTTCTTATCATTTCATAAACATTTATTTGAGATACCACGCAACTAGGAGTGTCACGCTCATATTGCCAACAAGTCATTCGCCTAAGTAGCGTATGGCATTAGATACTGAAAGTGAGGCCACGATGTGGGTAGCCCTCTTAGCTACATAATGCAACTACTATATTTCTTTAGGAACTAGGAGTGTCACGCGAACACCTAGGAGTGTCAAGCTCATATTGCCAGCAACTCAAATATTTCAAGATTTTTTCAACAAATATAGACTATAAGAATAACCCATTTTTTCGTCCGTCCGTCCGTAACGCTTGGCGAGAAATTAAGCGAGGCGTCGCCAACTTAGCGATATTTTAAATATTGCCAAACTGACAAAAATGTCGCCAAATTGATAAAAATGACGCCAAATGAGAAGTAATGTTTCGCAAATTCTGATTTCCGTCATATGACTGACATACATTTTAGTTTAATAATAACTGATATTGGCATGAAACCTCTCGACATGTGTCATTACATTACATTCCTGAAACTTTCATTGTTTATCTTCAATAATAACACCAGTACTTAAATTTCTATATGAATTAGTAACAATTGAAAATGTATAAGTTCTAATTGCTTAAAAAGTATTAAACGAATAAGTAAGTTCTTAAAATCTAGCAAATTCGCTTATGAATATTTTAGCCCACTTTAATATTAATTTTTTCCAGAATTTTATTTTAAACTAGCCGCCTTTGACGAACAGCCTGTTCGTTACCCTTGAAAATTCTGACCGTGGCAAACTCGCCGGCGCGACCTACCAGAAAGGTGTAAGTTAATTATTTGAACTCCCAGAAAGTGCCACCAAATTTAGAGCGGAACCCTCCTTCTCCTACCACCAACCTCTCGGAAGGACTTACGGACCCACATGTTGAACGCGATCGTACTCCGCGTGAACACGGCTGTAGTTTTGGCAGTGGCGGGAATCGAACTCGGGTCTACCAAGTGCAATTCCCGCGCGCTAACCACTGGGATACTACTGCGCCCTCCGTGACAATCTCCATAACTTTCTTTTTATTCACCCACTTTAGATCGAAACACAGTGGGGGAGGTATCCACAGGGACAGTACCCTCCTTCCCCTACCACCAATCTCTTGGAAGGACTTACGGACCACATGTTCAACGTGATCGTACTCCGCGTGAACACGGAGGCAGTTTTGGCAGTGGCGGGAATCGAACCCGGGCCTACCGAGTGCAATTGCCGCGCGCTAATCACTGGGCTACTGCGCCCTCCGCGACAATCTCCATAAATTTATTTTTATTCACCCAATTTAAACCGGAGCCCAGTGGGGGAGGCATCCACAGGGACCGTACCCTCCTTCCCCTACCACCAACCTCTCGGAAAGACTTACGGATCCACATGTTTAACGTGATCGTACTCCGCCTGAACACGGCGGCAGTTTGGCAGTGGCGGGGATCGAACCCGGGCCTACTCAGGGCAATTCCCGCGCGCTAATTTAAATTTTATAATGACCATAAAAAATTTAAATTTTAATTTGACCATATGCTAAGCTCTTAATTCCATCATTTAAAATATAACGTAACATCAGTTTAAATATCCTCATTCCATCGTTCCATCATTTAAAATATCCATAAAATTAAAATATCCATTTGAATTATCCATAAATTAAATATCCATTTAAAATGACCATATGCTAAGCTCTTAATTCCATGATTTAAAATATCAAATAATTTTCTAACCGGTCTCCATGGGAACACGTGACGTCACCAGCGGGAGAAAATCGGATCTTCCTAGAATTATCCGAGAAATTTAAAATCATTACTTCTTTAAAATTCCGATCCTGCGGCCATTTTCTATTATTTCATGACCAGATTGGGCTTGTAAGGAAGCCAGATCTTTGAAACACAGACAGACATTGCCTTTTATTATTTAAGATGCAGCAAGCAACAACTTCATTTGGGCGGGGTTTTTTTTTAGGAATAAAAAAAAAACGCAACCACTATTATTTTGCTAATTCTAATCTCAATGCCTTATTCCAAATTAAAGAATCCAATTAATGATTTTTTTTAATTACTACATTCTTCTAAAATCAAAGTAGCAAATAATTTCATTTTTCATATTTTAGTGCCATAATAAATAATATTAGTATTCCAACAGGTATTAACAGTATTCCAACATTGTCTTTCTTGTACGCCTTTCGTTCGTTCATGGTTTCTATACCCACTAATTAGCCAATGATGTACAACTAATAATTGGCATTTTTCATTTATCTTGCTTTGTTACCGAGTTCGATATCCTAACTTTTTAATACATCAGCTAGGGGGCACTGTAATCAATTTTATTCCTTCGGGAGTGGTCACTTTACTGTAGACATAACGTGTTCACGTATGGATCGAGGTTTTTGGGGTGCTAGGTTTTGGTTTACGAGGTTTTTGGGGTGCTAGGTTTTGGTTTACGAGGTTTTTGGGGTGCTAGGTTTTGGTTTACGAGGTTTTTGGGGTGCTTAAGAACATTCCTTGGAACCCTGTATGTATCAAAGTTCTTTTTTAAAGATAATAAATTGAATACTATGATATGATTCAGATCTTCGAAAAAGATGAGTCAAACTTTATGAGGTGGTAGTACACACCAAACTAAGCCCGGCCACACATCTTGCTACCGTAAACTCTTGGGTTGGTCGTGTGGTCTGGGTCTTCAACACCAAACTAAGCATTTTTATCATAGTATACAGAATCGGAAATGAAACGTAAAGGCTCCAATGGGCGTTTAAAGATGAAACCGGGGAGATGAGGCGAAAACACAAGAATGACTTAGAAATTATAAAATGACATTTAATAAACAATAATTACAGTAATGGCTCAAAAGAGCGACCGCCAACCTGAATGCACGTCTCACAGCGGCGATGGAGAGATTGGAGAACTCTCTCGAACAGACGAGGCATGTCGCGCAATTCGGCAGCAGCGGCCGAAATTCTGGCGACGAGTTCCTCGTCAGATTCAAGGGAAGTGTCATAGACGAGACGCGTGAGATATCCCCCACAAAAGAAGTCAAGACACGACAAATCCCCGTCTAATTAATTAGCTTCCTGTAAGGACCTGTTATGTTTTTTCTTTGGACCCATGTACTTCAGTTTTGAACTTCCCGCCGGCGTTTTTGACTGGCCAAGCCTGTTTTCTTCTCCCCATCGGTTCCTCCCCGTAGCTCCGCCTCTTTGCCTCGCTAGAACGTAGACTCTCGACTCAAGACAGAGTTCCAAGGAACTCACCTTCATTATTTCTCGGAGATTTTATTCTCAATATTCCAAATCAGTGTCACGTATACTTAATTGAGACTTGTCCTAATTCTGTATAACGTGCACAGCTCCGATCCCATTGAATCCCTATCGTGTTGAAGTCTTTCTATGATTTAAACCTATTTGTCATGTTCGGAGATTTTGCTTTGCTAGGCGCTCCAAAAATGAATCCCTTGAGATCTTGAGAATACAATACAGATCGGGCGATCGTGGGAGTCAAAATGACACCCTCGCCCAATCTATCGCCCTGTAACACCTTTACGTTTCATTTCCGACCCGGTAAACTACGACAGAAAATGCTTGGTGTGGTGTATACTACCACCTCGTAAAGTTTGGCCCATCTTTTTTTATTCACCCTATATATGTGTTCATGTTTTCATTGAAAATAATGATCGTATATATATTTTTTAAAAATTCATTTATTTGTTTAATGACAAGAATTTAAGGAAAAGGGTGCTCTAGGAAAGATAAATGATGGTAACCCATCTCTCTGAGGTCATCTGTCTCTTTCGAGTTCACATAAAGAAAATAAAAGCTTCTGAAAAGTGTAGCCGTGTCAACATAATTTGTCAGCCACAGATCTCTTTAGATTTGTAGTGCTGTACAGTAAAGCCACTCCTCGGGTCGTAGAGTAAGACCAAATGAATTAGTAGACTCGTAAAATTGTCTGTTATGAATAAAAGAGCAACTAATTTGCATAAAGGGTCGTCTTCACATTAAAATTTGTTCCAGCATAATTTTTTTCAAAGAGCGACATCCATTTTTGATAACAGATTCTGATTTTCTAGCCCTTTCGCAACGGCGGCATTCCGGAGCTGCCGCGGCCCAAAAGCTCTTCGCTTCCAAACTGTTCCCAAAGGACGGCAAATTTTTTGCGCTAAGCCTAACTCTCGAAAAAAATTCACTAAAAATCACCTATTCAACACAGAAATCTACCTTTTTCAGGAATAAAAGAAATATTTATTTTCTATTTGATGTATATTTTTCATACAAATCTGAATACAAAATACTCGTTAGTTGCTCCCATTCTTTTATCCGAAATAAACGAATAATTTCACTACCTCTAAAACCCAAACAAAAAAAAATACTTTCTTATATTCCTATGATTCACCAGTGAAATCATAACGCTGAAATAAAAATAAAACCCGAAACTCAATTATAAAATTGCTGATGCTGCGAGAATTGCTCTGTCTGTTTATATTGCAAAATCATGCTTCACCGCTCCAAATGGAGAAATAATTCATTCGATCCTCCTTATGCCAAGGTCATGCATCTGCAAAATACATTGAAGTTAGTTCCACGGACATTTAACGCCATCTAGTAGACAAATTAAAACGTTCCACGTGAAGGCACGCATGTGCGTGCCACACTCCGTTTACGGAAAAGTTTCCTCCGTCACGAGTGCGTGCCGTCTGTCTTTGAATGCAAGCTCGCAGCCGACACGCGGGCGTGCCAATCGTCCCGAAAGGGCTAGATTAAAGCACCCCAATTTATATAAAATTTATCTATTTTACTCAGGCCGTTGCTGAGTTATGACTGCTTGAAATTTCGAGTGTCTAATGTTAAATGGGAACTGCATTTATCCTTTTGTATTTTCCGAAATAATTAACGTATCAAAGTAATGCCCATTTTATATTATGATACTAAATAACCCAAACAAACCCATTTTTTTACCTTCAAAGAAATTTTAATGCTAATTATTAATTATAAAATTCATATATCAAAATAAAATATATATAAATATAAACGTGGGTAAATTTTAACAACGTAGTGTGCAAAATTTTAGTTCATTCCTTTCAAGATTTATTGAAATACACGGCTGTATTCAAAACTGCATCATTTTGAAATTTTCTAAAGACCATCCATCAATTGCTGATGAAAAAATACCCAGAAGGAAATTTTCAAAATTGCAGTACAATGCAAAATTTGATCTCTTGGCATTTGTGCAACGAGTGACCATCATTTTGAAGATTTCTGGGAACCAACCACCCATCAATTACCTATGGAAAATACTCAGATTTTTTTTTTTTTTTTTTTTTTTCAAAATTGCAGTGCAATGCAAAGTTTGGACTTTTGGCATTTATGTAACAAGTGATCAGCATTTTGCAGCTTTCTTTGGACCATCCATCAACTGCCGATCGAAAACACTTGGAAGAAAATTTTCAAAATTGCTATACAGTGCAAAATTTAAACTTTTGGCATTTGTGCAACGAGTGGTCAGACCATGGAGTTAGATCAGTCATTGTTATTTGCATTTGTATTAGAAAAAAAATACATATTTTGAAGTACAGTAATAAATCTGAAAGTCGGTTCGATTTAGATCATGCGTGCTATGTCGGTTTCTCTTAACAGTTTAATGTTTAATGTTATACAAGTTTTTTATATAAAATAATTTAATTTCGGATTTCATTCAAAAGTAAATAATGAGAACAACAATAAATGGTGAAAGTGCAAATTAAACAGAATACATATAGCTCTTCAATGTGAGGAATCCTCCCCCCCCCTACCACCACCTTAAAAAATATATGTTGTTATTACTTTCCTTATATACATAATGTATAAGGAAAGTATTGGGACGGGGTCGAAAATTCGAATTCGAGTTTTCGACGGGAGAGCACGTTTCAAGCATCCCTGATCACGAATCAAACATTTTTGAAGTGATGTCTGTGTGTGTGTGTGTGTGTGTGTGTGTGAAAGTATGTGTGTGTGTCAGTGAGTCTGTGGAGACGATAACTGACGAACGAATGGACCGATTCGAACCAAATTTGGTACAAAAATCACAATCCGCAAACACTGGAAGCCTATTGTTTTTATACGTGATCGAATGTTCAGAACCCCCCTGAATTTTCGAATGAAATTTTGAAAAAATCGTCAAAAAATCAAAACCGCTAATAAAGTTACGCAAATAGACATTTCTTATATAATTTTTCATTAGAAAACAATTGGCATAAATTTTAGAACGCTAACACGAACCGTTCACGAGATACTGCACATTTTTCAAAAAAATTATCAGAAAGTCATATAAAATAAAAAAAAAATATTTCCTCTTGAGAGACATGTTCACTTTTCAGTAATACAATGCGATATATTGGATGACATCATTCTCGTGGATCTAGCTCGTTCCATTCATGAAAAAAGATATTTTGACTAATACTTTTGTATTTGAACGCCAATAGTCATTTATCTGCTGTAAGAATAACTTATTTCTTTGTCCATTATGTTTGGCGAGATTTTAGCGACGAATTTTGGCGGAATGTCGCCAACTTGGCGACTTTTTGAAATGTTGACAAATTAACGAAAATCTCGCCAAATGGATAAAAATGACGCTAAATCAATGAAATGACGACTAATTGTCGAAAATTCGATATCTTGGAAAGAATATTAGTATCTACTATAAGAAAAACCTATTTATTTTACTGTAAAAGTGGTAAATTCATTACGTTATATAAGGAAAGTCATGTGTTGCCCACATCAGATTTTATTTTGCATGTGTCTATGAGTGTGGATGCGTGTCTGTGAATGCGATCTTACGAACGATTGAAGCGCTTTGGAATGAAATATGGTACAAATATTACAAGCGACTCTATTCATGAACTCTAATATCTAGGCAAAGTATTGTGAGGGGGTCGAAATGTCGAATTCGAGTTTTCGATGGGAGAGACGTTTTAAGCAACCCTGAAGTTGAATCGAAATCTTTTGCCGTGATGTCGCGTGTGTATGTATGTTAGTGTGTAGCATATATGTTTGTGTGTGCATTTATGTTAGTATGTGTGTGTATATGCTAGTGTGAGTGTCTGTCCTTGATTCTGTGGATGCAACATCTCACAAACGAATGGAGAGTTTTAAACTCAATTTAGTACAAACATTACATTCGGTGAATACTGAAAACCTATGGATTTCAACGGCAATCAAATGTTCAGAAAATATGTCACTTATTTTTGACTGAATTTTTTTAAAAAATCAATAAAAATTCGAAACCTTTAATAATGATAAATAAATAATAATTCCATCAGTGATTTTTTAGTAAAAAACGATTGAAATAAATTTTATAACGATAGACTTAACGGTTTTTGAGATATTGCACAATTTTTGAATGATTTTTTGAAAAAAAAATCATCAAAAATCCAAAATATCAGTAATATAACATAAATAATCATTGCATGTGCAATTTTTCAATAGAAAACGAATGGCATAACGTTTTGAACGCCAGCACGAACCTCTCTAGAGATATTGCACGTTTTTCAAAAGAAATTCTTCACAAAAATTATATAACCTTTCTGGTAAGTCGGACGGTCTGGGTTTCAACAACAACAAAAATTATATAAAACTAAAAATCAATAAATTTTTTCAACATCATTCTCGTGATTCTAGTTCGTTTCATTCCCGATAGAAGTTACTTTTTGTAATAGTTTTGCATATTGAAGCAAAAGATTCGTAAATAGTCATTCATTTCACGGGATATTTATTGAATGCCAATTGTATTTTGATTATGATTTTGCATGCGAGTATAAATAAGTTTTTCTATTTGAACTAATAGTTGTCAAAAGCGCCTAATTTCAATTTAATTGACAATACGTATTGTCAATTTGGTATTGTTTAAGTAATTCAATACCAAAAGCATTGTAATTTTGACCTTGTATATGTTACCGCTAAAGCTCGAAAGCCGTTAATGTGCACATTACCTAGCTAATCTGCAGATTAACTGATTTGCTCCGTTAACGTGCGGAATCAAGAGTTTTCCCGAATTTTACCTAGGCAATGTGCACATTAACGGCTTCCGTATCGTTAAAGTTCAAACATTTGTTTCTCTCATTTGCTTTCCCTACTCCTTCCCCCTTTCCCTCCACTTTTAGTTTGGTTTCGCCAGCGTCTTGTCTTCGCCGGTTGTTTTTATTTCTCATAATTTTCGTCGGCTGCCAGTATGTAGCATAGCTAATTCTGTTTTCAAATTCGTTTCTGCCTGTTAGCGCGTGATTTTTTTTAAAGCTGATAAATTTAGCTCCTAGTATGCAAGCAAGCACCGAATTGGTGAGTTAAATTAAGAAAAGATTCTTCGCAAACTTCTTTAGAAACATTGCTGTTGTTCCAGCAAAGATCTTATTTTCACTTTAACGAGTGTCTAGTAGGTAATGTGCAGATTATCTAGGTAATATGCAGATTACCTAGGTAATTTGAGAAATGAAACAATTTTCGGCACTTTAACGGATCACCCTAGTTAATCTGCACATTACCTATTATATAATCTGTAGAATAACTGATTTCTGCACTTTAGCGGTAACATATACATTACCATTTCTCTCTGACAGAAGAAAAACCATTACATCATAAGTCCTGTGCTGCCCACAGATTTTTTTACACGTGCCATTTGAAATAATCTTATCACGGGACCCGAATCGCCAAATCTCAATAGATATCGAGACTCACACAGAGTCCACAGACATTAACATGATTCAGAAATCAAATCATTAAATGTAGCGATACGAAAAACGTGTTTATCCGTCAGAGTTCAATAATCAACAAGCCCAATTTCTATCCGCACCACAATTCTTTATCTTATCATGTATCATGGGAAGTACGGGAGGTTTGAAACAGTTTATACTGACATTTTTTATGTGAAGCATCTTAGGGTAAGGGAACTTGGTGAATCATGAAAGGAATGCGACGGTGATCAAACGGAAGTATGATAATGACATCATATTCATATTGTTACCAATACCTTACAGAAAAACATTGTTATAATTTGAAGGTCTAAGTCCACTGATCTTGGCGATAAACTCAATGATATTGGCGACGAGTTTGGTAAGATATTGCCAACTTGGGGTCTTTTTGCGCTTTCTCTGGAGACTTTTCAAATTTTTTAGATTGATTAAGAACTTTACAAATTTAGTGCTTTTTCCCGAACTTTCCACAGAATATATAATCTCATCATCGCGCCAGTGGGGATGTTAACGTGATACCAATAAACTTATCTCATCATCATCATCAAGGATTCGACGGCCCACTGTGGATCTTGGTCTTCTTCAAGATTACCCTTAGGTCAATGCATCTCCAATATTTAATATTTAACACCTCAAAGTCCTTGTACACACAATCGATCCATCTCACCTTCGGCCGTCCTCTAGGTCTTTCCCAGATCGGTGTGGACATAAAAATTTTCTTTGTGATTCTGTTGTTACTCATCGCTAACAAACGTTCTGCCCATTCCATCCTGTCAATTTTAATGTATTTAATTATGTCAGAAATTTTATATAATTTGTACAGTTCAAAATTGTATCTTCTTCTTCAAATACCATTTTATACTTTCCCTGCAATACATGACAATGTATAGGGAAAGTATTGGAATCATGTCAAAAATCGCAACTCGAGTTTTCAACGGATCTATTCGTTTCGAGACCTTTAGAATACGAAAAAACCATTTTTGGCGTGACGTCTGTGTGTTGTTGTTGAAACCCAGACCGTCCGACCTACCAGAAAGGTGTAAGGTAACTGTTTGGACGGTCGGGAAGTGCCACCCAATTTAGACCGGAACCCAGTGGGGGAGGCATCCACAGGGACCGTACCCTCCTTCCCCTACCACCAACCTCTCGGAAGGACTTTCGGACCCACATGTTTAACGTGATCGTACTCCGCATGAACACGGCGGCAGTTTTGGCAGTGGCTGGAATCGAACCCGGGCCTACCGAGTGCAACTCCAGCGCGCTAACCAATGGGCTACCGCGCCCCTGTGACGTCTGTGCAATGTACGTATCCACTCTAACTCAAAAACTCATGGACCGAATTTCATAAAATTTGGTAGGTAATTCACTTGTATGTGACACTGATTAGTTTTTGGTACGATTCGTAAGAACAGAACCCGCCTTTTTGTGAAATGGCCCGTAAAAATTTCATTTATCCGCTCTAGCTAAAATACTAATTGACCAAATTTCACAAAATTTGGTAGATAAGTTACTTGTTGGATACTCTGGTGCTGCTTAGAATTTGGTACGATTCGGAAAAGAACAACCTGCTAGTTTTTAGAAATGGCCCGCCAAAATAGCCAAAATCTAAAAAAAATTACTAAGTAGTGTATGTGCTCAAATGTATCAATTAAATTCTTATTTTATACGTAATTTTTGAAGAGGAAAATAATATAACACACTCCGTTATACTTTAGGATTAACTGTTCTCAAGATATTTGACATTTCTTGCATTTTTGTAACGCCGAATTCTGAAAAATGTCCAGTTACCATATAAAAACAAAAATTGAATTAAAAATGCAAATTTAGTGTTATTTGGTTCAATTAAACTCAATCTAATGAATTATTGAAGAAATAAAGAAAATATGAATTTGAGTCTGCAGCGAAAGTAATGTGCTGCTCACATCAATTTTTTTTTTTATTCGTCCAAAAATGCTACCCAAATATGTTCACTTAAAAATAAAATGAAATTTTCATCTGGTCCCGTGGGAGTAAAAGTGTTCTGTTGAGTTTTATATACGAAACCCAATGTGTAATATTTATTTTGATTATATATGCACATTAAATTATATTATGAAAAAAATTCTGGTTTAAAACTATAAAAAAATCTGATGTGGGCAACACATGACTTTCCTTATATAATGTAATGAATTTACTACATTTACAGTAAAAACAATAGGTTTTTCTTATAGTAGATACTAATATTCTTTCCAAGATATTAAATTTTCGACAATTAGTCGTCATTTTCATTGATTTAGCGTCATTTTTATCCATTTGGCGAGATTTTCGTTAATTTGGCAACATTTAAAAAAGTCACCAAGTTGGCGACATTCCGCCAAATTCGTTGCCAAAATCTTGCCAAGCGTTATGTACTAAGAAATAAGTTATTCTTACAGCAGATAAATGACTATTGGCTTTCAAATACAAAAGTATTATTCAAAGTATCTTTTTTCATGAATGGAACGAGCTAGATCCACGAGAATGATGTCACTCAATTTATCGCATGGTATTACATATGAAAAGTGAACCTGTTTCTCAATAGGAAAATTTTTTTTTTTATATGACTTTTTGATAATTTTTTTTGAAAGTGTGCAATATCTCGAGAATGGTTCATGTTAGCGTTCTAAAATTTATGTCAATCGTTTTCTAATGAAAAATTACATAAGAAATGTCTATTTGCGTAACTTTATTAGTGGTTTTGATTTTTTGACGATTTTTTCAAAATTTCATTCGAAAATGTAGGGGGGGTTCTGAACATTCGATTGCGTATAAAAACAATAGGCTTCCAGTGTTTACGGATTGTGGTTTTTGTACCAAATTTGGTTCGAATCGCTCCATTCGTTCGTCAGTTATCGTCTCCACAGACTCACTGACACACACACACACACATACATACTTTCACACACACACACATACATACTTTCACACACACACACACACACACACATAATTTCACACACACACACACACAGACATCACTTCAAAAATGTTTGATTCGTGATCAGGGATGCTTGAAACGTGCTCTCCCGTCGAAAACTCGAATTCGAATTCTCGACCCCGTCACAATACTTTCCTTATACATTATGTATATAAGGAAAGTAAAAATTAAAATTTAGATCAGAGATCTCGGTGCATAAACATCTGCAATACACGCGACAATATACATACGCTCCTCGCTTGTGCTAACCGTACAGTTGCCCACTAGTGACAGAAAAGTTGCATTCAAACGTTTCATCATCGACAATTTCGTAGTTTATAGTCGTCGATTCGGGCGAAATAAACTGCATTTTATCAATCTATAACAACTGCACAATTAAAAATCTGATGTGTGCAGCACATGACTTTCCCTGCAGACTTATATCCATGTTCTCTTTGTTTTAATTAAATTTATTTCACTTTTAATTCAATTTTCGTTCTTGTTTGGTAACTGGACATATTTTCAAAGGTGGCGTAGAGAAAATACGAAAAATTAAAATATCTCGAGAACGGCTAGTCCTAGTGTAATGGGGTTGGTCTTATTCTTCTCTTCGTTAAAAATTACGAATTAAACATGCATTTAATGGATATATTTGATTATATGTAGATTTTTATTTTAGATTTTGGCGATTTTTGCGGGCCATTTTGCAAAAAAAGGCAGATTATTTTTTTCTGAATAATACCAAAATCTAATCACCACCAGGGTGACACACAAGTGACTTATCTACGTGGGCGCGATAGCTCACTGGTCAGCGCGCAGGAATTGCACTCGGTAGACCCGGGTTCGATTCCCTCCGCTGGAAAAAGAAAAAACTGCCGCCGTGTTCACGCGGAGTACGATCACGCTAAACATGTGGGTTCGTAAGTCCTCAGGGGTGCGGAACTAATCCTGTAAAACCGAGAGGTAGGCCAGGTCTCCAAGTGACTTATCTACAAAATTTTGTGAAATTCGGTCCATTAGTTTTTCAGCTAGAGTGGATACAAATTTTTGCGGGCCATTTCGCAAAAAAGGCGGGTTCTTTTATCCTGAATCGTATCCAAAACTAATCAGCACCAGACTCGCCTAGAAGTGACTTACCTACCAAATTTTATGAAATTCGATCCATTAGTCTTTTAGTTAGAGTGGATACAAAATCTGTACAGACACACACACAGACGTCACGCTAAAAATGGTTTTTTCGTATTCTAGAGGTCTCGAAACGTGTAGATCCGTCGAAAACTCGAGTTGTGATTTTCGACACGATTCCAATACTTTCCCTATACATTTCCATGTATTGCAGGGAAAGTAAAAAACAAGAAAGATCAATCATGCATGAAGCAGATTATGAAACATTTTCCAACTGCAATTTTATTTTATTTAAACATCTATAAAATGCGATACATGCAGAGGTGATGTATTTTTAATTAGCACCTAACTACAATAATTTATTTTACTTAAAACTTGAAATCATGGAGGTAAAAGTACTTTCTACCTTCATGCTTCAAACTTCATCGCAAAAGCATGCTATAAAATCGTCTGCTTATCTATGTAAAATCAATGAAAATTTATTCATAGCACCTATATTCCAGACTCCAGAACTAAATAATATTGCGTAAAAAAAATTCAACAATTCTTACACAATTCATCTTACAGCTTGATTTGTTTACATTCTACATACGTTAAAATTAGGCGACTTTGTAGAAATAATCAAAGTTTGATGACCATTTAAATTAAAAAAAATATCGTAATTGCTTTGGCACAAAATATAGATGCACAGAAAATATGAAAAATAAAGCTGTTTTGGGACAGATGCAATACTATTTAAAAGAACTTTAAAAATCACTATTTTGACATAGAAAAAAGCTGATGTGGGCAACACATGACTTTCCTTATATAATGTAATGAATTTACTACTTTTACAGTAAAAAAAAATAGTTTTTTCTTATAGTAGATACTAATATGCATTCCAAGATATTGAATTTTCGACAATCAGTCGTCATTTTCATTGATTTAGCGTCACTTTTATCCATTTGGCGAGATTTTCGTTCATTTGGCAAAATTTCAAAAAGTCGCCAAGTTGGCGACATTCCGCCAAATTTGTCGCCAAAATCTCGCCAAGCGTTATGGACGAAGAAATAAGTTATTCTTGCAGCACATAAATGACTATTGGCATTCAAATACAAAAGTATTACTCAAAGTATCTTTTTTCATGAATGGAACGAGCTAGATCCACGAGAATGATGTCACCGAATTTATCGCATGGTATTACATATGAAAAGTGAACATGTTTCTCAATAGGAAATATTTTTTTTTAATCTATATGACTTTTTCATAATTTTTTTGAAAAATGTGCAATATCTCGAGAACGGTTCATGTTAGCGTTCTAAAATTTATGTCAATCGTTTTCTAATGAAAAACTACATAAGAAATGTCTATTTGCGTAACTTTATTAGTGGTTTTGATTTTTTGACGATTTTTTCAAAATTTTATTCGAAAATTTAGGAGGGTTCTGAACATTCGATTGCGTATAAAAACAATAGCCTTCCAGTGTTTACGGATTGTGATTTTTGTACCCAATTTGGTTCGAATCGGTCCATTCGTTCGTCAGTTATCGTCTCAACAGGCTCACTGACATACACACACACACACACACACACAGACATCACTTCAAAAATGTTCGATTCGTGATCAGAGATGCTTGAAACGTGCTCTCCCGTCGAAAACTCGAATTCGAATTTTCGACCCCGTCACAATACTTTCCTTATACATTATGTATATAAGGAAAGTAAAAAGATGGATGTCATATTTTATTTTGAAGTGGTTCACGTGATGTATTCATTTAATATGGGTGTAATTATTATTTTAATTTTTATTTAAAAAACTATTTGCTCAATGTTTTTTATATATTTTAGGATATAATTTGAATATTTCCTAAAATATTCAAAGCAATTTGTGAATTTTGACTTCGCTTAAAAAACGTTTGAAAAATCAGGTCCCACAGGGTTCAATGTGTTTCATTTTTTCATCTCGCGTTGAATCCAAAACTAATTAGGTGATATTATTGATTTACATTCCCACATGGTCCACAGACCGTCTCAACAACATACTAAAATTTTATTTTGATGTCTTTTTTAAGGCAGTTATCGTGCGAACGGTCAGACAGGCAGACAGAATGAACAAAGTCATAAACACGTTTCAACTATGTCGTAAAGTGTTAAAAAGGAAAGAAAATATGTAAAAAGTAAAATAAAGAAATAAAAATGCTAGACAATATCGAAACCTTTTTCTCGTCCCAAACAACATCCATGAACCTTTTCCTATTCGAAATATGCATACATACATAGCATAATGTATGGGGAAAGCATTGTGACGAAGTCAAAAATTCGAATTCGAGTTCTCGATGGAAAAGAATGTTTCAAGCATCCCTGAACTGGAATTGATCGTTTTTGAGTTGATGTCTGTGTGTGTTCGTGAGTCTCAGGAGACTATATTTTTCGAAAGAATAGGACAGAATAGGTACAAAATATTACAATCAGTGAATACTGGAAGCTTATTGATTTAAAACGCAACCGAATGTTCGTAAAACCCCAAACTTTTCGACTGAAATTTTGAAAAAAACATAACCTTAAAAAATGTTACATGCATAATATTTTCTTATGTAATTTTTCATTAGAACACATCATTCATTTTTCATTTTACACTTTTTCTAATAAATTTATCAAAAATGCACATAAAATTAAAAGAAATGTATAGGTATTGCGAAACATGTTCACTTTTCATATGTAATATTATGCGATAAATTTGTTAACATCATTCACATGAGTTTATCCCATTCACAAGAGACGATAGTTTGAGTAATAGTTTTGTATTT
Source organism: Amaurobius ferox (assembly GCA_951213105.1). NCBI lineage: Eukaryota > Metazoa > Arthropoda > Arachnida > Araneae > Amaurobiidae > Amaurobius > Amaurobius ferox. The sequence goes on along the minus strand of OX578146.1, from coordinate 83,712,604 downwards.
TGACATCTAACAATTCGTCAACAGTCATTTAAATATGGGAAATGCTCTTCTCTCCATTTGTCCGTAACGCTTTGCGATAAATTTGGCGACTAATTTGGCGAAATAACGCCAACTTGACGAAAATATCGTTAAAATTGCAAAAATGAAGCTGTTAACGAAAATAACGCCAAACTGGTGAATTAAGTATTAAAATGTTTTAATATATGCACTATATTGCTTATTGCAGATGCTATCAATATTAATAATCGTCAATTTATAGTTGCATGAAATATAAGTCAATTGAGTAATAGTTTTGCATGTTGTCTTCCGGAAAAGCGCCAAATGTATAATTCAACATTAAAAACATTTTGCCGTAGATCTTATACATCATTTTTTCACTGTGAAAGACGTAAATACATAACATTATACAGAGAATGTCATGTGCTGCCCACATCAGATTTTTTTAAATGTAAAGTTTATTTAAATAATATTTAGTGTATAAATTATGAAACATACTATTAATATCATAAAATAGTTGTTCTATTTAAGAAAATAGTTCTTAACACATATTGGCATCAAAATCTCGAAATCCAAAATTTTTGTGAAAACAATACTTTCTCAATACTACGCATGAGAATGCAAAATATATCCGAAATTGAAATTAAACTAAAATCCCCGGGATATCAGTCGGATACCGGGACCAACGGCGATTTTTCGCGAGTACTGGAAATTTACGGAATTTTGCACATTGTTTAAGAACTTTATGAGTTACGTGCTTTTTTCAAAACTTTTCAGAATGAATATATGCTGGCCATTATTCAATTGGAGTGATAGGGGTAAAAGGGAATTGTTTGTATCTTAAGAAATGATAAACTAATTCACAATCTTATGTTTTGTGAATTTGTTGATTATTTATTTGATATTTATTGCCCTTGACAACAGTACACGTCGTAACAATATCTATAATCGAAACATACACCAGAATATTATACGGAATTCAATTAACATAGGGTGGATAGAAAATTAGCGTTTTCGCTGGTAAACATAAATAAATAAATAAAATAAAATTCGATATTGATTCAAAGTCCATGCATTGTTTTGTGGATCACGATTTTTTTGCTCATTTCTTAACAGAAGAAAGTACATCATCGTCGGAATGAAAGTCATACCGCCCCCATCTGATTTTGCAACAAAGGGCCGTTTATCGACAGTCGTGTAACACTATCTGATACAAGCATTGTCATTTCTAAATTTTATGACATCATATCTGTGGTCATATCTGAAAATTTCCGTTTCACATAGATCATACAATACGTGATGAAATCAGATAAAACCTCTTATCTGTCAGATAAAAGTGAAAGCTGGAATCCTTCCTAATTTGTTGCCATTCCTATTTTTATTTAGTTCTTAAACTGATTTTTAAATTACGTAGTGAAAAATAATCTCTTTATGTGAATGAAAACTCACGTGCTGTCCCTAACAGCCCATGATTTTTAACACTTTACAACAAAGTTGAAAAGTGTTTATGACTTTGTTCATTCTGTCTGTCCGTTAGCACGATAACTGTCGTAAAAATGACTTAATCAAAATGAAATTTTAGTATGTTGTTCAGACGGTCTGTAGGACCTATGGGAATATAAATTAATAATATCTCCCAATTAGTTTTGGATTGAACCCGGGTTGAAAAAATGAAATACATTGAGCCCTATGGCACCTAATTTTTGAAACATTTCTCAAGCGGATTTAAAATTCATAAATTGCTTCGAAAATTTTAGGTAATATTCAAATTGTTCCATAAAATATATAAAAAAAAATCAGCGAAATATATTCAGTAGTTTTTTAAATAAAAATTAAAATAATAATTACACCTCTTATATGAAGCGATCACGTGACCATGATATGAAAAGATCACATGACCTATTTCAAAATGATATATGGCATCCAACTTGCCTCGAAATCGTGATTTTTTAAGTTCTTTTTAATTCATATTGAGTGTTGTATCCGTCCTAAAACCACTTTATTTCTGCTTAAATTCTGTGCATCTACATACTGAAACAACACAATGACAATATATTTGAGTTTAAATTCTCATTCAAATTTGATTATTTCAACAACGAAGCCTATTTTTCACTTATGTAAAATGTAAACAGCAAAATATGCAGAATGAGTTGTATTAGAAATGCTATATTTCTTTAACTCAAAATTATTTAGCCCATGGAGTCTGCATAGCTGATATGAATGAAATATTCATTGATTTTACAAAGAGAAGGACGATTTTTTTCGATGAAGTTTTAAGCATAGAGTTTAATTACTTGTAGCTCCATGGTCTTAATTTTTAAATAAAATAAATTATTATAGTATTGTGATAAATGAAATGAATGGGAAAATGTTATGAATGAAATGCTGTTGTTATAGAGAGATCCATCTATGACGTCATTTGAATGAATTTCAGTTGTTTTAGATGAAGTTTTCAAATAATAAATTATCGTAGTATTATGATAGTTTTAAAAATATTACCGAGGAATATATCGCATTTTAGAGATGTTTAAACCAGGCAATTTATATTTCAATGCCGTCATTTGAATGAAGTTCATTTTTTTCGATGAAGGTTTAAATTTTCAAATATAATAAATTAATGTAGTATTGTGATAAGTTTTAAAATATTACAGAGGAATGTATTGCATTTTAGACTTGTTTAAATAAAATTGCATTGAAGTTGGAAAGTGTTTCATAATCAATGTTTTAAACATGATTGTTCTTTCTTGTTTTTATTCAAATCAAGATATGTTTTTTCCCCGATCTCGTACCCAAGTGATTCTTTTGAAGAATTTCGTAAAAATAATTTGAGAGTTTATTTATCCAAGTTGGCAACAACTTAGGAACGCCGATAAATTACAATACTTATATCAGTAGTCTGTACCTGGAGCGATTGCTCCAGGCCGCCGAATGAGAAAGGGACGCCTCTTGTGATGAATATATATTTGATCTATTATAGGAATTAACAAAAATGGCGGCCGTTTTATAGGCCCACAGCGAAATTTAAAAAATTGATTATTCTTAAATATGTCACGTTAATAATTATTTTACGCAACAAAATAAATTAGCCGATTTTTAGAATGCTAGAACTATCTGGTTTCAAGAAAATCCACATATCGTATTATAAGCAGGAAAGACTGGGACTCCACACACTAGTCCTATTGAATCCTCTGGAACAAATTTCATTGTATGTTTACAGTAGCGTCGACAGAAAAATTTTCTGATTGGGATTTTGGTAACAAAATACAGTGAAACTTTGGCAAAGTGACCACCTTGGTATACTGACCCCCTGACTAAAATTACCACCTCCATTTTCATAAAGTGACCAGTTTTCTCAGTCCCAAGGGTCAGTTTAACCAAGTTTCACTATATTTTGTTTCCAACTTCTCAGAATTTTCTGGGTGATATTATAAGCGCCAAAACCCTCCCCTTGGCAACGCCACTGTATACCCGTGATAACTTTATTGCATGCATTATTCAAAAACTATGACTTAGAAAGTATCAAAATATACTGAGAGTCATGACGTAGCTAGACAGGGGCCAGAGGGGTTTTAAGATCCCCCCCCCCCCCCATCTGATAAATATTTTACATTTCTAGTAGTCATGAAATTCGTCCAACGTGTAATCCAAATTTTGCATAAAAAGTGCTTGGAGATTTTTTATAAATTACTCCGTTTTAAAGATTCTTTTATTTAGTTAAATTTGTGGTTATACACATGATTGATTTATTTACATATTCAATTTAAAAATATGTAAAGTTTTTTAATAATTAAGATAATAATATTTAGGATACTTTTGTATTATTGCGGCGTTCACTGCTATATATTATTAGAGTCAAAATCAACTGATAAGTAGTTTAAGAGTTAATATCAAGTGGTAATAAATTGTATTTATCATCTGAAATTTTCCTCAATTAACAGCTTTGCTACTAGTTAATGCCTATATTTAATTCAATTGCAATTATTTTATATCAATATTGATATAGTAGCTATATGGATTTTTCTAATCAACTCTTCGCTTTCAAATATAAATATGTAATTGATTATTTGTCAATAATTTATATGGAATGAAATATGCAATAACTATTACGGCTTAGGAATGCTAACAAGTAACAGTGTTCTTAATGACCCCCTCCTGAATGTCATTTCTGGCTACAGCCCTGAAGAGAGTACCTTGATAGTAGCCGTGCATTTGTTTCTAAAACACTAAAGTAACTGGTAGAATTGAAAGAGACTTTGGCAATGAAAACGGATCAGAAAATCGTATAGATAACGTTGAAGTGTTACAAAGAATTCATTAACCGCAACTCCTTTCACATATTCGTCATCATCCGGCCGTCCAAATAGATACTCAAGTCCTCAGGACGAGTCGGACGGTCTGGGTCTTCAACATTCGTCACCATAGGCTGAGCTAGGATTATAAATGTGAAAAATCACTTGGGGTACTATTAAACTTTTTTTTTCGGGGGGAGGGGGGGGTTAACAACCTCTATCTCTGCATATGTTCATCACCTGTACAGTTTTTTTTTTATATTTTAATGGTGTTTATACTTTTTTTTCCAGAATGTGTAGAATCACTGCGAGCTTTTCACAATTCTGTGTTTTTTAAGTTACCACTTAGAAAACGTATGAGTCATTCCAGCACATTTACAGACGTTTCACAGCTGTATTTTCTTAAGTATTCTCGGACGATCATGAAGATATTATCAGTCGCCTGTTTAAAATTTACTCGGAATTAAAAAACTATGCAATATCTTAGATACGACTATAAATGATGATTCTATTTTTATATGACGAAAACATTTATAAAATGACTGCTCACTTGACATAAATATTTTTAATTTTAACGCAGAAAGTTAAGAAATGGAATAAAGTGGAAAAAAATTATAGGGCACCCAACCATGCCGAGGACAAAAATGGAGTATTGGACAAGTCATCAACAACATTACTAGAATTTTTCTGCATATGGAAGACTTGAAGTCAAGACCCATGCATTTTTATATGATCCCTGCTGAAGAAAACTCAAAACTGTGGTCAAATTGATAGCAAAATTGAGTAAATTTATTAAATTTCCGTTTTTTAACAGTTTTCATGTTCCTTAATATGAAATTTTAAAACATGTTATTTTGACCAATACCAGAAAGACCACACTGACAAAGTAGGTCCAGTGTATCCTTGAAACAGTTGTATGTTGCATTATTGTGTTATTTGCACTTGTATACCTTGCTCAAGTTCCTTATCCTTTACACAAAGTGTATTAACTCTGATATAACATGCTAATTTTATACGGTTCTCATCTTTAAAGCTCTTAATCTATAGCTTCCTTATTCATTAAGCATTTTCAGAGCCTTTGTATAATTTTCCAGCAAATTGAATGACAAACTTCTTTTGCCATTTTGTGAAATTTTTCTGACAACACATTTCGAATCTTTAACAAGAAAGATCAATCATGCATAAGCATTGATTATGAAACACTTTCCAACTGAAATGTAATTTCATTTAAAAATTTCTAAAATGTGATTCATTCAGTGGTAATATCTTTTACATTATCACAGTACTACAGTAATTTATTATACTTAAATATTTAAAACTGTATCGAAATATAAATCATCTGATTCTTTATGCAAAATCAATGAATATTTCATTCATATAACTTGTATTCCAGACTCCAGAGCTAAATAATTTTGTGTGAAAAAAATTCAGCAATTCTTATGTAATTCGTCTTACAATCGCTTGAGATATTTGCATTCTGCATATGTTAAAATTTATGCAGAAATTTTAACATATGCAGAAATAATTCCTTGAAGAAATAATAAAAGTTTAGGGATCATTTAAAATCACAACTATTGTAATTGCATAGGTACTGAATTTAGATACACAGATAATACACAGATAATATATATGTGTATGTGTATGTACTCAAAGTATTGGAATCGTGCCGAAGATCGGAACTCGAATTTTCAAAGTATCTACAAGTTTTGGGACTTCTAGAACACGGAAAAACTACTTTTAGGAAGACGTCTGTGTGTGTAAGGGTGTATCTGTGTATGTTTCTGTGTGGATATTACATCCACTCTAATTGAAAAACTAATGGACCGAATTTCATACAATTTGGTAGGTATGTTTTTTGTGGGAAATCCTGATGTTCATTAGATTATAGTACGATTCGTAATAAAAGAATCTGCCTTCTTTGCGAAATGGCCGCAGAAATTGCCTTTATCCACTCTATCTAAAAACTAATGAACCAAATTTAACAAAATTTGGAGTATAATATTTCAATAACCTACAAGTGATTTATATACCAAATTTAACAAAATTTTGTATATAAATCATTTGTAGGTTATTCTACTACGATTCGGGAAAAAGGAACGGGCTATTTTTGCGAAATGGCCAGCAAAAATCGTTATATATAAAAATAAAAGACTACGTGTGCTCAATTATATCAATTAAATGCCTATTTTATATGTAATTTTTGACAACAAAAAGAATAAGACTAACCCCATTACTCTAGGACTAGCCGTTCTTGAGATATTCTAGTTTTTTCGCGTTTTCGCTACGCCACCTTTGACAATAAGTCCAGCTATCAAATGAGAACCAAATTTAAGTTTAACGTGTAAATTCAATGTCATTTAAAATACTTATGTTGTGCAGATAAACTCAAATTATCATTGAATAAATAAAGAGAACGAATATGAGTCTGCAGAGAAAGACATGTGCTGTCCACATCAGAATTTTTAACAATATTACACCAATGATTTATAGAAGTGAACGGGGATTATTTTCAGGACATTTCGAAAAAAATGTATGATCTATATTTAAAGATCCATCCAATTTTTGTCGAATAAAATGTTCAACAAATTTAAGCTGTGTACCAAATTTTAACTCTCTAGGACGTAGGAAAGTGCATTTAAAATGCCATCAATTAAATTTATCATGAAGAGTTATATAAATTTTAAAAAAATGAAAAATTGTTATCTACCAAATTTATTTTAAAATATGAAGCCACTCCCATATGCAAAACGTTTAAACAAATGGAGATATATTTATTATATAATATCTCTCTCTTTTCTTTCTGGAAGATATCCCAAAGTCAGAATTTAATTGAATTTGTTTTTTTCCCTATATTAAATAATTTTTTTAATTAAAAAACTACTTAACATATTTTACTGAATTTTTTTTTATATATTCTATGGGATAATGTGAATATTTCCTAAAAATTTCGAAGCAATTCGTGAATTTTAAATTTACTTAAAAAATGTTTGAAAAATTAGGTCCCATAGGATTCAATGTATTTCATTTTTTCAACCCGGGTTCAATAAAAAACTAATTGGGTGATATTATTTATTTATATTCCCATAGGTCCTACAGACCGTCTGAACAACATACTAAAATTTCATTTTGATAAACTCATTTTTACGGCAGTTATCGTGCTAACGGACAGACAGACAGACAGAATGAACAAAGTCATAAACACTTTTCAACTTTGTTGTAAAGTGTTAAAAACAGAGAGTGATTTCCAACTATTTTTGTTTGGAGGAACCCTTGAAATATTTCATAAAATTCTCTCTAGCTGACATATATTAAGTTTGACAGGGGTAGATTATAAATAAACATGTAAAGCTGTGAGTTAATAATTAACTCATACTTTTGCATAAAATATTACAAGAATATTTATTGCCTATTTAAATTTATTAATTACTGTTAAAATGACAAAGACACACATTTGGCTTACTGGTCAAAGAAAATGTTATGACTTTGTGTTTATAATTGTAACACAAAAACCTCTATATTTCAATTTTTCTTTTTGTTTAATTACATAAGAGGTAGTACGCTGTAATTTTTTTTTTTGTTGTTGTTGCAAGCATTGATTTGTAAATTACTGCCACAGCTTCAAAGAACCCCAGTGTTACAAGGAAGGAGCTCTAATTGGGAATCGTTGTTTTAGAGCAATGTTCCCCCACCCTCTCTTGACTTTTACTGCATTCTGTGTATATACTGCCCTACCGCCACGAGAAAGTCCCCAGACAGCAGACCTTTTGGTGGCGATCGCTATGGAAACAGGTTATTCCACTGCATTTTAGGTGTGACGGAAAGCGCTTTTTTCGATTCGGCGCAGATAGAACCGACGAAAGTCGCCGCATTTCGCTTTGCACTGGGGTCAATACTAGGCGCTCGCATTTTGTGATTTTTAAAGCTGTGAAGTAACTTGTACTGTGTTGAACACTTTGTGGATTTTGTCTAGTTGAAAAATGACTACATTTAAAAGTGGAAAGACTTTGCATTCGCAAGCATGGGCAATAGTCGACAATCTTACGGCATTTTTTGAAGAAGAAAAGCCGCAAATTCTCTAAAAATACCAATTTCAAATGCAATGAAGAGAACTGCGGAAGCGATAGCGTCATCACTTAAAAAGTTCATAGTTTCAGCGTCATCAGTTAAAAAGATAAAACGTGAGGGGAAATCGCTTAATGACACTGAGATAAGTATTTTATCTATTTGAACAATTTACAATTATTGCTTAAAGAAACTATTTTAAAAGTAACACAAAATGAATGGAAAAAACACTGTGAACAATGAAATGAAAAGTTAGTGAGAAATCTGTCGGATAGCGATTCAGACTCTTCTTCAAGTAAAAACATTTTAAGTGATTCGGACATAGTAGATAATAGTTATTCCAATGAATGTGAATAAATATTTTATAATTGATTGAAAAATATGAAAAGAATGAATATATTGAATGAATAATATAATGAATAAGTCATAATTTTGCTTATTTATCATTTATTTTTTCCTTTTTGCTGCCTAATAATTGTGTAACTTGCTGATTGAAAACTGTAATAATTTTCATTTAATTCGAAATTTAGTTTTAAACAAAATGATATAAATTCTAGTTTTAAATTGTAAGCTTTTCTCTCCCAAAATCGCCCGAAACTAAAAGAAAATATCTAAAACTACTTTGTTCTAATAGATTGACGGCTTCCCGTAGCCGCTGTCGCCTATAATAACAAATTATTTTCTGAGTATAGATGACGAGGAATTTTTAAGTTAATTTATAATTTAATGTCATTTAATACGAAAAATTTTGTTTAACTGTCGGATAAAAAACATCTACTATTTTCTTTTAGTACATCATGATAAACGAAACGGATTCTCCGCTTAACGAAGTGCGCTTGATTTGCCAAATGTTGCAGTCGATTTTAAACCTTTCTCAGACTCGTTTACTTGCGGCAACCCTGTTCAGAGACTCTCTCGTGGCGGTAGGACAGTACTTTAGCCATATCTAGCCAACTGCATCAAGAGTTCCCAAGCGTGACTTATCGCTTATTTTATGTGAAATGGCCCATAACTGATTATACTCTTTCTTAACTAAAGTTCATAAAAAGTGAAGGTGTCTGGAATGAATCATTTTTTCTTCTAAATAAGTAACCCATTATTTACATGTACAAAGGATTACATTTTTCACAATTGCAGCACATGTAAAACTGTCTATACCATTTACTGAACCATTAACGAATGAAATTTAAAATCATTAGTAGCAACATTTATTGGTGGTTTCTGCAACGAATAGCATTCCAAACCACTCTGCATGATATTTACTGAACCTGTAGAATGCCATACTTTTCTCCAAATTTCCTTTAATTTTAATAATGGAATTAAAAGTTATATAATAAAATCCATACTTTTTATTTAGTTTTATCAATGACTTGTGTGATATCAATAATTGTGCTTTCTTTACAAATTGTAACCCCCTTTAAAAAAATCAGAATACTAAGTAGTGGTCCCTTTAGATTTTACTAAATACTTAATTTCACTTTATCCAAAATTTTGTAAGGCTTCTTTCATAAAATTCCACTTCAAGAAATTATCTGATCTAATATAAATGAATTTTTCTTAAGCTATCAATTATCTGACTTAATATAAATGAATTAAGCTACCCAAGTAATATGATCATATTTCAAGAATTTAGCAAATATAATTCTTAATGTCCTTATCCAATTGTACTTTTTATCCTTATTTAAGTCTGACTATAGTCAAATACCATACAAAGTTATGCTGTAAACTTCAGACTATTTAACGTTCCAAGCAGAGATGGGTTCTGTGCATAACATTCTACTGCATCCTACCCAGTTAAAATGGCTCTTTTACAGTTTTAAAAAGAATTGTAAAAACATTGTGAAGAACGTAGTCTCTTTCTAAATGAGAAAAAATTGACGGTTTTTTGCTTCATACTTGCAGGATTTCTTTTTTTACAAAGTAAATGAATTTTTTTCTTAAAGGAAAAAATGCACTATTTTAATTCTAAATACTAATAAAAGTTTTCCTCATGGTTCAAAAGTATTAATCAATTGAACATGTTTTTATGCTTGAATAAATTTCCAATGAAATATAACTATTAACTTCAATTAAAAGCTATACTTTTATCACATTGATTTAGCAATTTTTTCAATAAATATATTCCAAAATGCATTTATTGAAATTGCAGAGTTACCATCGTAACTACACATGAAAAATAGTTGCTTTAGTAGCCTGAAAAGTCAAAAATAGTAGTCTAAATAGTCTCCTCTTAGAGATAATTTAGTTGCTTATCTGGTCTGTTTAGTAGTCTTTTTCCATAATCTTTATATGCTGATTTCGATAAAAAGAATAGGACATACATATACAAAACAGAAAATTTTGAAACATAGCTAGACAATACTAAGTATGAGTTTATAAATTCAAGCAGAACTTTGATTTCTTAAGCCAACCTTTGTTTTCTTCAATAAAATTGAATGTGTTTATTTTTACCTTCCTTTAGTTTATTTACTTAGAATTCAACTATTATAATAATAATAAAACAAATATTTTTTTGTCCTACCTTTTATATTGTTGTGAATAAAAAGTACAGTTAAGACAAAGACCTGAATGCTGTTAAGTTATATTCGGTTTCATTGCCGGTTAGAGTTTAAGATAAATTAAACATATATTGCATTTCTGCAAACAATGACATTCGTCGTTGAACCATGTAAAATAAACATTTACTGCACCACAGTACTTATAACTTGTAATAATTAATGTTGAATAATACATACACCATATTAGAAAATTAATAAATAAATAAATATAAATAAATCATTATATATAATTAAAATATTGTCTCTAAATAAAATTTGCAAAAAATAATTTATTGCAAATGAAGGTGGATGAAATGCATATTGCATTGATCAGAAAAATTACGCCATGCTATTATAAAACAGAAAATTAAATTTAAAAAAAGAACTATATTTCTGTATTTTATGATGTTTGAAAAATAAATTGCATGCAAAGAAAAATCGTTATAATTAGTATTACAATATGGAACAGATTATGTAAATTCTGGTATTATTTATTATTTTTCTCTTACTTTTTTGAAAAAAATAAACCCATTAATTTATTTTTATTTTGTTTTAAATCCAGTCCCATCTATACAGTCCTGAATATTTTCCCTCTTCAATTTCAAATTTATGCAAAAAAGCAAGCACCCAGTACCAGGCCCGGATTTAGGACCCCTCCCGAATCTTACAATGTAAACTGAACAATGCTTGTGTGCAGGCGTAGGTTAAAATGCAGCGAGGATGGCCAATTTTCAGAAGTTGCCATCCTATCAAACGGCTTTGAGATTAGAGATTCCATAAAAAAATAAATTATAAAATTATGGTGAAAACCGCCCTTTCACTTGCCATATGAATGAAAATTAGAATGTTGTCACTTGCAAATATCTCCCCCCCCCCCATACACTTAGCTGATGTGCATTATCAACACCTTCTTTCTAGGAGAGCCGTCAGGTCCAAATTGTAACCACAGGCGCTAATTATTTTTTCTCCCCTCATTCTATAAATGTAGAATGAACTCAGCCGGCCCGAAATGATTTGTATTCAAATGTGTTAAAAACATAAATTTGTGAAAATTTTGTACGGAAGAATTGAGTTTGTTTTCTTAAACATTTATCTTTACATAGCTGAGATAAGTTTAGAAAACTAAAGCCCAGCGGGGCTTAAGCCCAAACCTGTGCAGAGCTCTATCCCTTTTAAATCTTACCAGTATGTTGCCCACCTATGTGCTCTTTGTATCAATTTTCGAAGCAGACAAAACTCACTTTTGGAGCAGCATAAAATGCTCCGGAGCAGGTGCAAAACTCACTTTTGGAGCAGCAAGAAATGCTTCGGAACAGGTATAAAACTTACTTTTGGAGCAACATGAAATGCTTAGGAGCAGCAAATTTACAAACTTTAGAAGCAGTAAATTGAAAATATGTCTATACCCTGAAAAAAAAGAGTTTTTAAAAAAATGTAGCTGGTCTGCATACATTCATGTATATTAGCAAAATATGAGTCAAGACAATGTTGACTGAACATTATTTACAAGCACATTTAATTTGGGGGGGGGGGGGGGATAGCCAATGTGTTTGCCCAACTTACTGCTTATTTTTCAAAATGAAATTCCCATAGTTTTCCAGATTTACCCTGTTGTCTTTAGCAAAATTCAAGATAGTGCATATTGCTATTTTAACAAAAAATTAATTTTTGAATTAATTGATATTTATATTATAAGTACATGAAGTGGAAAGCAAAAAAAATTATGTACCAAATATGATTAAAATCTTTAAGATAAAAAGATTAAAGAACCTCCAAATCAATAATTTTCAATAAAAAAATTTTCAATTATAATGTTTAAGTTTCCTTCTCTAAAGGTACATTTTAGGTAAAATATAAGTTCAGAAGTTTTTTTCCCCAAGTTAAAAATGTGAGCGTAAGTGTATGTTGTTACGATAATTAGTTTTTTCTATTTCTGATAAAGTATAAATTAGAATACATTTTTAATAAATTTATAAATTAGTTAAAACTTCTTTCGAATTATTGATATAGACTATTACCTGCTACCCTTGGAAGGGGGGAGCGGGCAAAAAAACAGTTTCTAATGAGATTTTTTAAGATGGGAAAAGTTGAAAAAAGAAATTTTTTTTTTCATAACTGTGAATATCAAAACACTATTTACTTTTCTGTGCAAGAATAAATAAATGTGTAAGATATATTAATTGTTTATTAATTTATTGCTATTTTATTTATTGTTTAATACATTATTCAATAAAATATATACTTTAAATGCCTTTAGATTCACAGTACAGCAAAGGGATTTCTCATTGCTAAAGAGTTAACTTTTATATTATTTAGCAAATAGTATAAAATATTTGTTAACGCTCGAGAATAAAAACTGAATTGCGCAATTGTATTATTTATGGAAAAATAATTAAAAAATCAAGCTTTAAAATTAACTAAAATATGAAAATAATGTAGTTTAGTAAAGTTAATGTGCAATAATAAGAGGATGGACATGGATGGAAGAAGATTATTGTATACTCTCGGCAACGTCCGAGAATAAAAACAATTGCATTATTTATGTGAAAATAATTAAAAAATCAAGCTTTAAAATTAACTAAAATGTGAAAATAAGCTAGTTTAGGCAAGCTAATGTGCAATAACAAGAGGGTGGACAGGGATGGAAAAAAAATAGTCGAGAATAAAAACAATTGCGCAATCGTACTATTTATGCGAAAATAATTCAAAAATTAACCTTTAGAATTAACTAAAATATGAAAACAAACTTATTTAGGCAAGCTAATGTGCAACAATAAGAGGATGGAAAAAGATAATTGTGCATTCTCGGCAATGACCGAGAATAAAAACTGAATTGCGCAATCGCATAATTTAAGAAAAAAATAATTTGTTTAGTAAAATAATTTTTTTTTTATTTGCATTATAAGCATAAAATAGTTTTATTGCTCTGATATGCAATCATTAGAAGATAAAAGTGGATGCAAACTGATACTTTTGGACTCTCAGCAATGCACTGGAAAATGAATTGAATTTAAGTCCTCCCTGTGATTTATACATTTTACGGAAATAATCGTAAAAATTGGCACTAGAAAATGTTCCTATAGTGCCGAGATACGCACAGCAATTTTGGAAAATTCGCGGAGAATTTTTCATATACGCCGAACTTTTCTTTTTCTATTGAATTTTGAGATTGGCGCAGGTCGGCGTAAAATATACGGAAAACACGAAAATTGTATCATGGTACTAGATTTAGCGCAGTTTGGCACAGGTGCAACATCCCTGCTCTTATAAACCTAGGCTATAAAATTTCCATTTGCTGTAATAGACTTTTTTTTTTTGCATCATAAGCGTACTCTATTGTGACGAAATAAAAATTATCTACCACTTGCTTTTCATGTTTTATATTTTCTCCTCCCTTTGTTCTGGTTACGAACATAAAATCCCAAAAATCGTAATACTGACAGTACCAATGTTTCTTCAATATCGGCCCGGTACTGTCATAAAGTAGATGCAAAGAGATTGAAAAAGATTCAAAATTAAATAAAACAAAATAAACATAAAATTTCACACATAAAACAATACTTAACAGCATTATTTATAACATAAATTGAATCATAGAAAAAAAAGACGAACTTGCTTGTTTGTTCAGCTTTTTAGATTCATATCCGATTAAATTTATGAACCAATCGGCAGTAAATTTGAGTGATTAAGATCATGTTGAAACATCGAATGCATAGTAAAAGAGTGACGAAATTCCTGAAGGCCGTGAATGTCCTCTTGATATGATTGGCCGCTAGTGACGTTCGAAATCGCTGTTGCATCTTTGTTACTAATGTTATTTGAAAACGGATTTATTGCAAAATATTTTAAAATAGTCTCCCAATACTTCAAAAAGTCGCCACTTTTTACAAAATAGTTGCTTTTGGGCCTGTTTTTCACAAAAAAAGTCGCCATAATCGCCTAAGGTCAAAAATAGTCGCCAATGGCAACCCTGAAATTGGATATATTTAAACAAATATATCCATTAAGTTTGCACATTTGTCGAAAAACTAAATGTTCTCCATCTAATATGCAATGATGTGTTTCATAACATACTTTTATCATTTCTGCCTTGAATCCTGAAATTCAATTTATTTTTTGAAATATACTGAAATATTTCAATTCACAAGCTTTGGCGCCTCCTAGCGGGCCACAGCCCCTAGCTTGAGAGACTCTGTTGTAAGCAACCAGCTGGACCACACTGATTAAAGCAAACAAAATGTTATTAAATCCTATTTTATCTTACTCATTTTCAAAAACACAGCAACTAGTACTTTGTTCATCTTTTATTTACACAGGTGAATAATCCAAACATCCTACAATTGAAATTTTACAACCATTTAATTTTATACATTTAAAATGGAAATTAGGTTTTTCTGAAGTAACAACACTTAAATTGAAAGAGAATTTTATTTGCAAAATATTAAATGAATAACAGAACTTGTAACTAAACAATTCACAATAGAGACTTCCCTCCCAGAGCTTTGGAGTATCTATACACCTTAACCTGTATAACAATGAGATTTTTCATGCGACATCTAGTCTACAGATGTAATTTTGTCTAGTTACAATATCTACTAACCTCAGTTATCAATTCTATTATATTTCAAAGACATGGTGTAACATTTGCAGAGGGGAAAAGAACATTCTTGAAGATTACATGATTGATGACAATACACATACACATCTTTGGAGTTAGATTGAACAATCAGAATGAATAAGTACATTGAAATCATAATTAACAAATAACGATTCAAAATTTTATGCACAAATTAACCTAATTTCTAAATACAGACCATTTACAGAAATACAAACATTCATAATATAAATACATGGAATGTTCAAACTCAGAAATAAAAATATTTAATAAATTGCTGAAAAATTTATTTTGTAGGTTAACTCAAAAACTTTTAAGTCGTGAACATGCAAAACAAAATTGCAAGTATCAAGTCCAGTTGCTAAAGGTTTAAAGATATGAGATTGAAGTTCAATAAATACCTGCAACAGCTTTGCAATTTGAATAATTAAATTGTAAATATATTAAAATTATAAATGTAATAATTGTAAATAACATAATTATAATATAATTATAAATATAATATTTTTCTCTAGAATATACTTTAAATAAAATATTTGTGAATTGTGAAAAGGTTTGAACATATGTGTGTTTCACATAATCAAATTACACATTTTATATTAATGTAATTGAATGTTAGCTTCAGGGGTTGCATTATTGATAACATTCTTCACAATTTAAAATGAGAATTTCAATTAGGTGATCGTAATGGAGATTTGATGAAAATGTTGATCATTTTTGCTGATGTCTGTCTATATAGAAAATCGAATTTTTATGAAGTTTAGAGTCACTTAAAAAGCTTGTGAATTCTTCTTTATGAACAATTGCACTTTCTTTCATAAAATACTTTTCATTTCATCATATAAGACCATTTTAAAACAATGACCAACAATTAAAATGAAAAAATAAGAAATACATAGCACAGAATTACATAAAGCAACTGTTCTTGTAACTGGCATGAAAATAAGATTACTTTTGATTAAAAAGTGCATTTGGCCATTGGTAAAAAGATAAAACATCCAGAGCAACCCCTGAGCATTAAACTTATGTTTTCTGAAATCAATGAATTTTTCACACTGATACTACATAATGAGATATAAACCTTACATACCACTTCAGAAAAAAATATCTCCATCCAAATCCTTAATTACATTTAATTTAAGGGACAATTCACACTTAGAATGTGCACACATTCTGTTGTACAATTTTAAGCCACATTACAACATCACATATAACATACTCAGGGAAGTAATTTAAAACTTAAAGGAAAGGATCAAGGGCAGACAAAATGATTCCAACAGCATGAACACGGATCTACAATACTTTAGCAAATTTTGCAAGGATGCCACATTTCTAATGACCAAAATTATGTTTGTTAATAGCAAATTCAAGCCTAAAAATTTTTAAGAAGTTTAATTCGATGGTGTTTTGAAATTCAGGTAATGGTACTTTACTTGAAAAATTTACTTTAGTAAATTTTGCAGGAAAGCTGCATTTCTAATGTCCAGTTATGTACTTTAATATAAAAAAATTCAAACTTAAAAATTAAAAAAAAGTTCCATTTAAGTGTTTTCAGGTAATGGTTTACTTCTTACAGCTATTTGAATAGACCAATACTTTTAATAAGAAACTTTGGTAGAAGGATTATAGAAAAAGGTATCTCAGAACAGCAATTTGCCCAGACGCAATTATGAAAACTTAAAATTTTCACATGCAAATCAAGGAGTACAATGACAAATAAGTTACACAACTTACTACCAATGTACCTAATTAAGCGGCACAACAAATTCTTTCAAATGGGCTTTATAATATAGAAAAATTCAATATCCTTATTCAGAAATCTGCTATTAAACAAAAAAAGAAATGAGATTCATTGAATTATAATCCACAAATTTTATAATTGGATTTTCTACTTACTAGTTGAAGCTATAAAATGTGATTTTTTTTTTTTTTTTTTTTGCATAGATACATGCCAAGCAAACACTAAGAGTTTTACAGCTCTTTCTAAACACTTATTTTATTAAAAATATATACATATGATTAAATTGAGTTATTTGAATTTTCTTTTAATATTTAAATACTCTAGCATTGGTTGATGCTTTGCAAATACTAACTCTGAAGATGTGTGCATAAACTTGCTCATTTTTCATATCAGCTACTGTTACATTTTATAATATATACTTAAAAGAGTAACACAAATTTTGGGGTAGAGATATGGCAATCTTGCAATGTCAGGATTATGTGATAGGGGGAGTAACAAAACTAAGCAAAAACTCTGAGCACTACCATGTGCAGTCAATATAAATAACCACTGTTTGGCTAAAGGATCTGCCCAAGTACACCTTCGTTCCAAAATTTAGGGCTTTGTAGTAAGTATGAGAGCAACAATAAGCCCATACAATCCAAGTACTTCAGCAAAAATTAGGATCAAGATCATGCCAACAAAGAGTCTTGGTTGTTGTGCTGTACCTCTGACACCAGCATCACCTACAATTCCTATTGCAAATCCAGCAGCAAGACCACTTAGGCCAACACTCAGGCCTGCTCCAAAATGAAGAAATCCCCTAAAAAATTGTTTATTGTTAAATCTTAAATAATATACAATAAAAGAAAAAGGTAAAAGAACACAATAAAAACAAAACATAAGTAAAATATGTTTAGACTATGAGCATGCCACAAATCAACAAATGTTTGCATACGCTTACACCAATTTTGCAGTAAATTTGCTATTATCACCTATCTCAGTACATATTAACGAAATGAAGGTTATTTTGCAGCAGTATTGCAAAAATCTGAATTTGCACACAATCCACAGTATATTTTGTGTTAAGTGTGAATATATTTTCCACTTATGCAATCTGTTTACATAAACTAAAATTCCTATACTTATTACATATTGTATACAAAAGTCATTCTTCAGAAGTATTTTATTGATGAAATAAAGGACCTATTATAGTAGATTCACAAAAACATTTGGTGTTGGCTAAAATTTTTGTAATTATTTTGTGTTTTAAACAGAAAAACTATTTTTCAAACATATGTGGCGGCGCTACAGTATTGTTGAAGACCCAGATCGTCTGACTCATCCTGAGGACTTGAGCAACTATTTGGACGGCCAGGAAACGCTGCAGTATTGTGTCACTCACTGCTACAAAAGACATTCCTGATTATTCCCTCGGCCTCAAAGAAATCTTTTGGATCAACAGATCAGCAATCTAAAAGTTCAGAGTTCGAACCGATACCCCACAGTTGGTGACTTTGGACTTAGGAGCATGTCTCTCTCTTTCTCCGACGATCTCGCCTCTCACACGAGATGGCAGCACTACATATGACACGTACTTTCTCCTCTATTGGTTGACTACGGCTGATGTCACGCCGCCGCACGATGAAGTATGACACGCCTCGCGGCTATTCAGCTTTTGAGTGAGTTTCGGCTTGGGGACACATTAGGGGTTTTCCCGACTGCCCCCCCCCCCTCCTCACTGAAATTCGACCAAGTTTCTCGCTGCAGATATCCTATCTACATTTTCACCAGGAAAGGAAGTGTGTAGTGGGGCTGCAGCATTGCATCACTCACTGCTACGAAACACATCCCAGATTATTCCCTTAGTCTTTAAAAATTATTTTGAGCTCGATGGCATAGCGCGAGACCAGCAATCTACAGGTTCCGAGTTTGAACCTATCCCCCACCATCAGGGATCTGCGGCTCCCCACACACATTGTCAACTAGAAAATGCACTCTATGTTGCCCGGGAGTTAAAGCAGGGATTTATTGAATTCATTAATCAAAAAAAGTAATAAAATAAGTAAATTTTATTAATATAAATAATCATGAAAATTGCATGCAATTTGTGTATACTGGTGCAATACTCCCCCCCCCCCCAATATTAACTTATCCCCTCCTTCTGAATAAACACAATATAAATAAAAACCAAAACCTATTTTGACTTCTCATGAAAACATGAAGAGAACAAAATGGCTTTGATTGGCACAAACCCAGAAATTGCTTTTATATGAAATACAATAAATTTAATAAATAATTATCTGGAAATCTGAGGGCAATTATTCATTTATTGAAAATTGCTCTTCTGGAAAGCAAAATACTCCTTTAAAATAAGTCAGTATTTTTGCACTTCTAGAAAAATTCTAAGACTATCTCTGATCATGGAGATATTTCTGTTCCATGCAGCAGTGGTTCAATACCTTGTGCTGCCATCATGTATATTTTATTCGTATGTAACAAGGATGAAAACATTACATGAATCCACTTTTTGTGTTTGTTTTTAATCAAAAAGTTCCATTTTTCCTGAAAATGTTTTCTGTGTCCAGACCCATTTCCAATGCAATATTCTATTTTTTATTAGGTACTGATGAGTCACGGCTCAGTGCCTTTTGTATGATGGAAAGATATTTTTTTTTCTGAGTGTGTAAGAGAAGGCAGAGCTACCAACCATACTAATTTTCCTTGATTTCTTCTTTCTTATTTTATCTTTTCACGGGAATCCAATTTCCTGTAAAAAATTATCCAGCTTTTCATATTCTCAAAGAAATCATAATAGCTTATGTGACCATGCTTTCGATCAGACAATTAAAGGTCCCTGTACACGATACAAGAAATTGAATAGGTAAATTGACCATTCAAGTTCTGCTTATATAACTTTCAATTTACACAGCTATTTATTGAACAAACTGTTTTTTCACACCCAGAAACATCCGGCCACACATTAATTAAACTACCATTAGCCTTAGGGTTGGTCGTGTGATCTGGGTCTTCAATACCCAGAAACATGGTTCATTTACATAGTTCAACCTATTGAATGTTGTTGTTGAGACCCAGACCGTCCGACCTACCAGAAAGGTGTAAGGTAACTGTATGGACGGCCGGGAAGTGCCACCCAATTTAGACCGGAACCCAGTGGGGGAGGCATCCACAGGGACCGTACCCTCCTTCCCCTACCACCAACCTCTCGGAAGGACTTACGGACCCACATGTTTAACGTGATCGTACTCCGCATGAACACGGCGGCATTTGTGGCAGCATGCAAATCTAGCGCGCAAACCACGGGATACCGCACCCGAGATGGCCAACAGCACGCGGCGTTCCGAGGTGGTCACCCACCAAGTACTAACCGCGCCCGATGCTGCTTCACTTCGGTGATCAACCTATTGAATGTGCAACTTTGTTATTAACCTGCAAAGCGCTTAGACAATATTATTGTTTACAATATTTTTGATAACTTTGCTATTACTTGTAAATATGTTTCTTCTTATTGTGAGACCAGAATATGTTCTCACATGAGACACTTTTATTTGTAGTATTTACGATGCCCAGAATGGCTAACATAGCTGTAGTCTGGCTGGCACCAGGGTTTATAACAACTTGAACTTTTAAGGTCAAAAGGACTATAAATATAGGGGTGCCAGACCAGAGGGGCTGAGAGGGGCCTTGCTAAATGTGAAATGATACCATTGGGTTAAGAAGAACCAATGAGCACCAAGGGGAAGAAGGGTGGAAGTCTTTTAGGGTAAATTTTTCCTCAATGCGGATGCATAACAGTTGTTCTTGAATGCAAGTTTGCAGCCAACGAGTCGGCGCGTCAACCGTCCGGAAAAGGTTAAATGAACATTTTTGAAAAACTCTATTCTTTTGTTTATTAGATGATTGTCCCATATACCAAATATATAGCCTTTAATTACATTTTTAAAGGAGGCGTTTCTCATTTATTCGGAAAATCGAACATTCAGGTTTGCGGCACTCCCTAAAGTAGAAAAAATCAGAAAATTAAAATTGCAGATGCTCTTCCTTTTGAACTATCTACCTGTACACCAAATTTGAAGTCTCTATCGCATTTCAAAGCATGTTTTTTTTTTTTTTTTTTATCCTTTCACTTTTCGAACGTTTTCTCTAGAACAAGCACCCCTTTAAACGAACATTTTTTAAAAACTCTTTTGTCTTGTGTGCTTACATTAAATAATTAGCACATATACCAAATTTTAAAGCAGGTGTTTGTCATTTGTTCGGCAAATCAAGCATCTCTGTAGAAATCTGAAATTGCACACTTCCTTCCTTGCAAACGGTTTACCCATACACTAAATTTAAACTCAATCTTATCGCAAAGTATGCTTTTATATAATTTCACTTTTCAAACATTTTGGTGTGGAACACCCACTTTACAAAACATTTTTCAAAAATTCCAATTTTTCTAGGTGGGGTTATCGAACAATCAACGCATGTACCAAATTGCAAGTTTCTATCTACTTGGGAAGTGCCTAAAAAAAAGCGTGACAAACAGATGGACACTTGGCAATTTGTATATACTAGCCGAATACCCGCTGAAAATCAATGGTCTTGCAATAAACAACCCCCTGAATAATGTAAATTTTTGAATAATTCACGTTTCACATTTATTCGGCAAATGGAATATTTTAGTGTGCAGAAACCCCTAAAGAAGAAAATGTTCGAAAACTTAAATTGCACATGTGCTCCTTTCAACATATCTACCTGTAGGCTATTTCCATGCGTTACTCACACTACAAGTGAACATATTTACGATTTAAAATACTTAGTAGAGCACTATAATTAAAATTTATCAGCAATTAATTTTTTTTCATATAACTTCTAAAGAGTTAAATGAATTTTTTTTAACTGGCATAGTTTAATTTATGTATGACATCACACCTATAATGGTACATTACAACTGTGACTCACACTACACCGAAAAAGAAGTTAGTTTTAGAGCATGTTTTGAAATTCTGATTTCTTCCTCTTGTAAAATAAGAAAAATTATTTTTTGTTGATTTATGGTTCATCAGTAATCAAAATTTGGATTAGGAGGAAAATTAAGTTAAAATATACAATTTCAAAGTTAGAGGAAGGTATTTTATGTGTGACTCACACTACAGGCTAAACGTGACTCACACTACAACTCACTTTATTTTCGAAAATCCATTTTTTTTATAGATTAGTATTTTACAATTTTCACAATATGACCTGTTTGCAGATAAAACAAGTTTTCTATGATAAGATTTGAATAAAAAAAAAGTAAGAAAAAGTTTACTTTCAACCCATAAGAATATTTTGAAAGTTAACGTTGGAAAATGTATAGTGCATTCGCTGATCAAATGCAGGTTCAGAAATTTTTTCTGCAGAAATGTCATTCAAATCAATATCTGATATATCATCAGCTTCCGGCCAAGAAAATTTTTTTGAATCCATGTCAAACCTCAAAAATTTTACGGTTATTACAGATAAGCCACATGTTGCAACAATTTGTCCAACAAAGTACTTAATTTGTCTTTTTCCACAAAAAGGAACCACCCATTCACCAACACTAAATGTTATGTTATCTGGCTTGACATCATCAGCAAGGAATTTTTCATCAGATCCTGTATTGTTATCTGTTTTACCAGAAGTGAAATCAAATGTTATATGCTGTTTTGGATCAATAGATACAATTGAAATTTTCATTTCATATGGTGAGACCTTTTCAAAGAAATGCATTCGCCTTGTTTCAGGGATTGCCTTAATTTCGAGGCCATTTGAAGTCCATAGACTTTTTAAATGTGACTTCAATGTATTTATAGTTTCCTCTGATACATACAATATTGTTATTTTTGGACACATTTTAGTGGCAAAGGCTGCAAATTCTTTTGCTGTATGAGGGTCAATAGTTCTGGACAAAGTTGCCTCCCTTATTCTACGCTTTACCGTACCACCAAGCCCATCAATTGCACCCTTGCCATGGCTTGTGGCTGAAAAATGAAATTGGAACTGATTATAAATTATTGTACCCAAACACAAACAAAGAATACTTCTATTTAAAATGCTTCCCAGTGCCATCTGATTGGTATATAACAGATTTCACATTAAAGAGAGGATAATCTTCTCTCAATTTTTGCATAATTGTATCATTAACCCCTTACCTGTGGAGTATATTTCAGGAAAATGTGTCAAAAATGGAAATTATTTTTATGCTTCAGTTTTGTGCATTATAACATTTTAAAAGGTTAGAAAATTTTTATTTTGTAAAAATATAAATTTTTATATGAAATAACTACTATATTTAATATTTTGAGATACATATGGAAAATTAATGGATTATATTCATATTTCAACTCAAAATTGTTTAATTATAGCAAAATAAATCAAATAATCTTTTGAATTTCACAAATCATTTCACAGAATCATTTTTCAGAATTTCACAAATCCTTTATAGTATGATATATACGGAAACATGGCACGGCACACAAGCCTTCATCACACTGCTTACAATAAACTCGGTTTATATCCTGCCTAATCCAGCTAGCTGATACCGCCTACTTCTAAAAAAATGTGGACAAGTATTGCCATCTATTGGAGAAACAGTGAATGATAGTGTAAAGCATTTGATAAAGCAAAACGAACTCAATTCGGGATCAACGGCATAGAAACACTGATTTTTCTCTTGCCCGAAATCAGTTCGGGCATTCCAAATTTGGCGCAGATGGGTTGCCCGAACTAGATTCGGGTGACACAGGCAAGGGGTTAAATACAGCAACAGCATATTTATCTTGTTGCATGTAATCCGATACCACAACAATTGGTATGGAAACCGGTGTGCCTTGGTAGTTGATGTATGCCATAGTAGTGAAAAGTGTACATGATTGTGTTGCCCAATATGCAGATTGTATTTCATCCTGGTATGAAAAGGTGTAATTTTCACTAAAATCAATCTGTATTACAATGGTACCTTCTTCCACATTTGATTTCAATGATTTGATGTTTTTGGCTTGATTTTCCCGTACAAATTCATGTTCCAAAAACTTGGGCAATTTATTCTCCAATTTTTCGACTACTACCTCTACAGATCCAGATAGCTTTTCTCTGCTTAGCTTACCATTTTCGTCCTTTGCCCATTGTCTATAAGTAACCTCTGCATCATGTTCTGATGGACAATACAATGCTATGAAATTTCTAAATTTAACTAAATTCTTGCAGTCCTTACATGTTTGCAACATGCAGGCTTCTAAATCTTTATTATACACCACAAGGTGGATAAATCTGTTATACTATTTGGAAGGAAAGGGCAAGCATTTAACAGGAGCATGATATTCTCGTGGTAAATGCACAAGCAAAGATTTGCAGGGGTTTCATATCTTAAGAAAACATTTTGTGGGCGAAGATCGCAAAATTTGCTTTTCCCAATTAAAGCAGTTGGATTTGCCTCTTTAAACTGCTGACACGTTTTTCCTAATGTCAATAATAAATAATGTTTCTGAATTTTTTGCTTGTTGCCAAATTCCCTAATTATTTTAAAAGTCCTTAGTACCTGGGGCTTGATAAGACACTGCATCAGAAAGGTAAAATTTTTTTCACAGCGTTGCAAGTTTAAACTGATATAGCTGTTGTAGGATATTTTTTAAGATTAGGCTCATGTGAACTGCCTGGTGAAAACTGTTGGAATAATGTTTTAACTACTGTTTTCTTTTTGGAAGGGCTATAAGGGAGGGTCCTTTTAACTTTTGCTACTGCTTTTCCATATGAACCCTTGGTTTTGAATGCTTTTTTCGGAGTAACAATGTCGGGTAGAGATTCAGCAATCAAAGATTTTGCACATCTCTTTTTTTCTCTGTATTTCTTCATATCTTCTCTCCTTTTTGCCCGTTGAATATCTTTTTCTTCTGTTGTTATATTGAGTTCTCTTTTGTTTCGTTTTGATTTTTGACGCTCAGTCTCCACTTTGCGAAATTCTGAATAAGTCCCTGCTTCCTTAAGCCTTTTTCTTTGTTCTGCTTTACGCTGGGCTGCAATTTTTGCCATCACTTGTAAAAACATATAATTAAATATATTTTCTTGCATTTGAAATAAACTTTTAGCAAAATTTGGACCAATAATTTAATAGTAAGAAAGGAGCAAGAAGTGTGACTCACACTTCTTTCTCATACTGTGACTTACATAAAGTTTTATAATTTTTTTTTCCTTATCAGGTATGAAAGAAAACAAAATGACTGAGCTAATTTATAAAGCTTATTATGTAGTAGGAAAATAAAAATTATGGTCACTGAAAATAATCAGATCTCTTTATAAAATTAATTTTTGCAAGTTTTGTGTGACTCAAACTACATGTACAAAACCTTTTTTAAAAACCAAGATTAACCATAGATTCAAATAACTTATACAGTTAAATTGCCATGTATTTTCTAATTACAATATTACTACTTGCATTAAATAATCAAACATTTCATATCAACACTATTTATTGAAGAATAAGCCAAAGAAAATCTGACTACAATACGGTAAATTGCATCTTTATCCAGGCAGACATCTTTGATGGAGTGTGTTGCCAGATTCAAAAGTTCAAATACTGTTACCACATAGAAATTATAATATTTGATCTATATTCTAAAGAATTCAAACAGAAAAAATAAAGTTAAAAAATGTATAAAATTTGTCCTTCTGGTATACTTTGGCATGGAAATGACCTGTACACTAAATAAAGTCTCTATCTCATCCCGAAGTATGCTATTTTATTATTTCCCCTTTCGAACGATTTTGGCACATAAATAAACATCTTTGAAAAACTCCATTCGTCTTGGGTTTTTATCAGATGATTGGCCGATATACCAAATATCAAGCTTGTATTACATTTAAAAGGATGCATGCCTCATTTATTCGAAAAATCAAATATATTGGTGTACAGCACCCCTTAAAATAGCAAATATTAGAAATCAAAAATTGCACACTTTCTTCCTTTCAAAATATCTACCCATACACCAAATTTGAAGTCTATCCTATAGTGAAGAATGTTTTTTCTATCACTTCACATTTTAAACGTTTTTCTGTGTTGTAGCACCCCCTTAAATGCACATTTTTGAAAAACCCTATTCATCTGTGTTTTTTATCAAATGATTAGCCCATATACTAAATTTTAAGCCACTATCACATTCTAAAGGAGGTGTTTTTCATTTGGTTATCAAATCGAATATTTTAGTGAGAGGCAATTTTCCTACAAAAACAAATGTTGGAAAACTGAAATTGCACACTTTCTTCCTTTCCAACTATTTATGTTTTTGTGTGTATAACCCCCAAAATTACAAATATTGGAAATTTTCTATTGCACACATTATTTCTTTTGAACTATCTACCTATACACGAAATTGGAAATTCCTATTAAATCACAAAGCATATTTCTTCTATCATTTCACTTTCTGGATGATTTCATATGGACTACCCACCCCCTTAATGAACATTTTTGAAAAACTCTATTCCTTTGTTAACACTTTGCAACATAATTGAAAAGTGTTTATGAATTTATTCATTCTGTCTGTCTGTCCGTTGGCACAATAACTACTGTAAAAATGATGTTTATCAAAATGAAATTTTAGTATGTTGTTCTGACGGTCTGTGGGACCTATGGGAATTTAAATAAATAATATCACCCAATTAGTTTTGGACTGAATCCAGGTTGAAAAAATGAAATACATTGAACCCTATAGGACCTAATTTTTCAAACATTTTTTAAGCAGATTTAAAATTCACAAATTGCTTCGAAAGTTTTAGGAAATATTCAAATTATCTCATAAAATATATAAAATTTCAGCAAAATATATTCAGTAGTTTTTTTAAATAAAAATTTAAATTATAATTACACCCTTTATATGAAGCGATCACGTGACCATTATATGAAGAGATCAAGTGACCCTTTTCAAAACAAAATATGGCATCCATCTTGTGTCAAAATCGTGATTTTTAAAGTTCTTTTAAATTCATATTTAGTGTTGTACCCATCCTAAAACCGCTTTACTTTTGCTTAAATTCTGTGCATCTATACATACTGAAACAACACAATTACAATATATTTGAGTTTAAATGATCATCCAACTTTGATTATTTCTACAATGAAGCCTAATTTTCACTTACTGAAAATGTAAACAGCAAAATATGTAGAATGAGTTGTATAAGAATTGATGCATTTCTTTAACGCAAAATTATTTAGCCTATGGAGTCTGCAATATAGCTGATATGAATGAAACAATCATTGATTTTACACAGAGAAGCATATGATTTTTTGATGAAGTTTTGAGCATAGATTTAAATTACTTGTACCTCCATGATTTTAAGTTTTAAATAAAATAAATTATTATAGTATTGTGATGAATGAAATGAATAGAAATATGTTTATGAATAAAATGCTGCTTTTATTTAAAGAGCCAGCCGATTTATATTTCGATGACGTCATTTGAAAAATTTCATTTGTTTTCCATGAAGTTTACAAATATAATAAATTATTAAAATATTATGAAAATTTTAAAAATATTACTGAGGAATGTATCACATTTTAGAGATGTTTAAACCAGGCAATTTATATTTCAATGCAGCCATTTGAATGAAGTTCATTTTTTTTTTTATGAAGTTTTAAGTTTTCAAATAAATGTAGTATTGTGATAATTTTAAAAATATCACCAAGGAATGTATCGCATTTTAGAGATGTTTATATAAAATTGCATTGAAGTTGGAAAGTTTTTTAACCGCTTCAAAAACCGCTTTATTTTTGCGTATTTTCTGTCCATCTATTTTCTGTGCCAACACAATTACAATATTTTTTAGTTTAAAGGATCATCAAACTTTTGATTATTTCTACAACGAATCTTAATTTTAATGGATGCAGAATGTAAACAAGTGATTGTAAGATGAGTTGGATAAGAATTGCTGAATTTTTTTCAAGCAAAATTATTTAACTCTGGAGTTTGGAATAAAAGTCTAATGAAATAGCCACTGCTTTTATATAGAGAGCCAGACGATTTATATTTTGATAATGTCATTTGAATAAAGGTAATTTTTTTTTATGAAGTTTAGTTTTAAGTTTTCAAATATAATAAATTATTGTAGTTCTGTGATAATTTTAAAAATATCACAGCTGAGTGTATCCCGTGTTAGAGATGTTTAAATAAAATTGCATTGAAGTTGGAAAGTATTTCATAATCAATGCTTTATGCATGATTGATCTTTCTTGTTTATTATATTTTAATGTAATTAATATAATTTTTTTTAAATATGTATATGTGTATGTGTGTGTATATATGTGTGTACATATATTTGTATATGTGTGTATATGTATAATATATAAAAATATTTTTTATTTTTATTAATATCCAATAAATGACTTTTGATACCAGGAATTAAGAATAAAATTAATTTTATTTTAGTATTAATCATTTACAGTATTGTCACTATTCCAGTCTTCCCTATATGTTATCTCCCTTTTGGCATAATTTTTTTAGTTTAATTTAAAATTCATGTTAGTTTTGGTAAAAATGCACTTTTCAGTGCAGCTCTCTATCCATTAGTGCTGTATGCCATTAGTGTAATCTGTATATATATCATATGATAATCCAGTTTATATTTATATTAAAAAATATTAATATTTATATTCAGTTTTTATTTATATTCAAGAAATTATTTATAATCATTTATTTATTAAATTAAACTGATTATACCTAGTACTTTTTTACCACTAAGTACTTTTAGCGTAATTGTTCATTCATTAAAAATTACTCCTCTGGAAAGTAAAATATATTCCTTTAAAATGTTTTTTTCTGGAAAAATTCTAGCATGATGATCTCTGATAACAGCTGTACACAGTATGGGTCGCAGGCGTTGCAAGGACTGTGTGCACCTGCACAATGGGGAAAAGCATAATTAGGCACTTATTTAAAGCCTATTATGTCCATGCAGTGAGTTTTAATTTTTGTTATAAGTAGATGCATCACAAAAGGATTGCTTGGCTTTTGAAAATTCACTGTACATTCCAATTAATCAGTGGCTTGCATCTTAAATACTGAGCAATTTTGGGCATTCATGCTGGCTGTTCATAAATTTTAGTTAACGATGCTTAAAATAAGATGCATTTGTAACTAAAACTTTAATCATTCCATTACAATTATAAATTTACATTTTTTATCACATTATTTTAGATTTTTACTAGCTGTAGTTAGAAAACTATAAAGTACTACTATAAAGTACAGTGCTAAACAGGATATTATTGAGAGGCAAAGTAATCAGTTTTGTAAAATCCCTTTGTATCGTCATTCCTAATTTGAATTTTTTTTGTTGACCTGGAAGCCAAAACAGATCGAATAAGGCCAAAACCGAAATTCTAGTTCGAGTGGATGTGCTTGATCATTTTGAAAAGAAGTTTTGAATTTTTTTACTTCATTGACCTGGAAGTTGAGGCAGATTAAATGACACCAAAACTAAGATTCTAGTTAGTGGAAGTGCTCAATAATTAAGAAAAGTTTTTTTGAGATTTATTATTATTCCTTTATTCAGTCATCCCTAATTCAAGTTTACAATTTTAAATTTTTTCCCTAAAATGGATTAAATGACACCAAAACCAAGTTTCCAGCTATAATGGGTACTCAAAAAATTTGATGTATCACTCCCTCAGTCTGTTCAGTGCACATGATATAAGTTTTGTCCCCAAACTGTCCTTCAATTGTCGTATTTTAAATTAGAACTTTTATTGAGGCTAGCAATTACTGTTATTTTTTAAATGTTGTATTTTTATCATATTTCATAGCAAATATTTTACTTCTAAGTTTTCTGATTAACCATGAATTTTACAAACTTTGAAAATATACTGATTTTGTTGTAAGATCATCGACGGAATCCACCTAAAAAAATCCAGCTTGTGGGTTATGCTCTCTAATTTGGCCTAATTAAAGAGTGTAAAATAAACAAATTAACACACTTTTTGCTCAGTTTTACTATATTGGATAGAAAAATTATTTTAAAATGCACTTACCTATAAAGCTTGTAGCCCTCAGAAGATGAAGATATACTGTTAGCTATTAACACAGCTACGACCAGGCCATAAATGGCAATAATTCCAGCCATTACAACTGGAATAATGGATTTCATTATCAATTCTGGTCTCATAATAGACATGGCAGCTATACCTGTTCCTGACTTCGCTGTGCCATAAGCAGCACCTAGAGCTAAAATAAACACACTTGCTTTAAAAATAAATTATTGTATAATTTATAGAAACATTAAAAGACATAAAATAAGTTATTTTTACATATGGATGAATACTATCTATGAATATTTGAATACTATATGAAGTATTAGATATCTCGAATATAAGACAATTAGAAGAAATTCGGATACATCGAATATCACGCCATGATTAACAGAAGAATTATTATTTTAAATTTTAGAAAATTTACTGCCTGTTAGGACAAAAATCAACAAAATAAAAAGAACTAGAATATAATAGGTTATTCAAATTCAATTATGTCTCATTAACTAACATTTCGATTTGGATTTTTTTCACATTTTAAAACTACTATATTAGAACCTACTAGATACTATGTTAGAAACATTTAATACAAATTTGGCCAGCACCAGTCTTAAATTTTTGTCATTATTTCTTCTGTTTTGTTTTTAATTTCTATAGCACTGATAGAATTGTTTTGTTGTTCCATTTGTAGAATGAAAAATCAGCTATCTCTTGCCAGGCAATTGTTTTCTACAACACTCACTTTATTGGTTTTTATGTTGTCTATTATTTGGATTTTAGAATTTACCAGCTCAATTACCAGTTCCTTCTCAAACACAGTAAATATCATTTGAGCAGCCATGATTTCAAATCGAAAACAATCAAGGAAAAAAAAATCAAAATTTAAAGGATCAGGCAGCACAGAAAAAGAAAATATTGTTTGCAGCTGCAAGCTTGAATGCACACAAACCAACTGATGCGTCTCAGCCAATAAAATTCCATTTTTTTCCTGTGTTCCAGCAACAAAAATTAACTAGGTGGAGTTGATTTTCGAGTGATGAATAAGAGTTTTTAATGAAAGTGAAACTGGTACAGACCAAGGGCTTATGAACAAATGATTTCGCAAGTGATTTGGTAGGAATGGTGAATACGGGGATTAATGTGGGTCAAACCGGGGCCGGCGGGATTAGTTCTGCTCCTTATCGGGCCTATGCCTGCGGCGCTGCTGTAGCTCGTGACGTCATAATGTACATCCCACAATTTGCAAATTACAGCATGTGTTTGAAAGTATGATCGTGCAAATATTGACCGAAGACACATATGTATCCTAATAAGGTAAGCTATACCGTTAATATTTTTATTATCTAGGTAATAATAATAATGCATGGTGTTGTTAATTTCTAATATTTACGGGAAAATGTAATCAATTTGTCCACTTTTTTCAAGATACTTAAAGTGATGCACATGCAGTATAGGTCTAACGAACGTATCACCGAAAGGGGTTTTTCTTTTAAGTGTATTTTTAAAATCTAGAAGATGATTAGAAGTGATCTAGAACTAGATTCATGGATGTCAAGATTTTAGGTAGCGTAATTTTTTCAAATCCAACGTCAAATTCGTCCGTTGAACGAGTATTTTTGCAATCGGGTATAAATAAACATATCTTAATGGAATAAGTAGAATATTATGGAATACATGTTTTTTTGTTGCAAATACATGTTTTTTTATTTATGCATTAGCATAATGAAAAATTTCTTAGTAAGGTTTCTTGTTGTCAATATAAACAATTGTTCGATTTATATATGTAAAGTGTAGAGTTAAGACATTTTGTGGATTGTTGTTGCACCCCCCTAAAATTTTTGGTATAATCTGAAAGTGCACAATAACAAAAAATAAATATTTTTATATCACAACCCTGCTGTCAATTACAAATGTAACTTCCGAAATAGTCGTTCATAATGGGCGTGATCACTTATTGGTATTATTATGTATGTATATTATTATTAAGTATGTATGCATATTATTATTAAGTATGCATATTATTATTAAGTATATATATATTATTAAGTATGTATGTATATTACTATTAAGTATGTATTATTATTAAGTATATATTTGTATTATTAAGTATGTATGTATATTACTAGTAAATAAGTATTAATATTATATTAATTAATAGTATTAAATAATTATTAATAGTATATTAATTATTATTATTAAGTATGTATGTATATTAGGATATATGTTATGTAAATCTGACAGTTAAAAATTTTGAAAGACCTTATTACAAAAATGTTTTAGGAGAACTATGTAATTAGAAATTTAATTAACTCTGCCCAAAAGCATTATTATATATATATATATAAGAGGTCATAATGTGTTTCTGTGCATTAGGTTATTTAAGAACAAAAGCCAGATTTCTCAAGTAAATGAATTTTATGGAAAAATAAAATTCAAAAGGTTAAAACCTGGCATTGAATCTTTTAGAAGAAAAGGAAAAAAAAAAAACTCGTAACTACGGAAATATTCAGAATTTTTTTACTTTACCATCTAATTTATATTCCTTCTTTATATATATAATTTGTTTTCGTTATATTTATTCAATTAAATCATTTTTACTTCAACCAACTTCTATCACTCTAAAATATCGACTCCATAATCGACGCTGATTAAGAACTGGAGCAAAGTGTAAACGCCGTGGATGGGATGCAAGTTGTGACGTCACGAATCCTGCATCTAGGCCCGATAACAAGAAGAAATCCCGCCGGCCCCGGTCAAACCTCCCATATGTGGAAAGCCTTGATCCACTTTTTCTATTTTGATGTGAAACAAACTTTAGTTGTATTTCATTTTGATAATAAATTGTATGATCTTTAAAAAAAATGTGCCAATCATGTCTGAGAATGCAAACTTTTTTTTTTATGTAAATTAGATATGTAAAAAGTAGGTTAATAACCTTCCCCAGTCTCTGGGGAGGGTTGACCCACCATGATTTTTTCTTTTATTTCAAGCTTTTCAGATATTTCAACAGATGGCAAAATATTCTGCAGATGTAATTACCTATCAAAATTTGGCAGTTGTTCATCTGTTGCTCAGACTAGATTGGATTTTGTGTTTTCATCATCAAAAAGTAAGTTTTTTGTTCCTATTTGTAATCTTTTTTGTAAATAATTTTGTTTAAACATAAGAATTCAAATGTGCATGCTGAAAGTTCAGAACATAACTCTACTATTTTATTATTTTTTAAATCAATGCCTAATTTAAATTCTCCAATATCAAAACCAAAATTACTATCAAGGGAGGCTTGACCCCAAACTTTCCTCCTCCTATGATTATAATGAATTCATATGAGTATTAAATATAAGTTTAGTTATTTTTAAGAAATATTTACATAATTTTAACTTAATTTAACCTCATGAACATTTAATTCATGGATCAAATATTCATTGACGAAGAAATGTGCAAATATTGTTTTATAAAATGGTCTTTGGTAGCTATGATTTCAAAACTATATTTAAAAAAATACAAGCTTCCTTTAATTAAAATGCATCTACAGATAAACAATTATATTTATTTTGAAAAGGTCTGTGTTCTATAATGCTCAGCTATTCATATTTATAAAACTACTTTAGATTTTTTAATTGTGCTCCTTTACTATAATCTCTGAAACACCACTTCAAAGTAAAAACCTCTTTCTGAAAGGGTTATGAAATCTCAAAGTTTGTGGCACCATAAAGCCAAAGCTGTACTTCCAGGCCTAGAGTACCCTGCTGAAAGATCTTGAATTAGGATTTGGTTTTCAGATTTTTGACCAATGGATGTGGCTATGTGACTAATGGACGAACAGACAAGCTCATATATTATATTCAAATATTTTACCGTATGTATTTAACTGGAGTCTACATCTTGTATTCAAACTGTTTGTTTGTGACTCTTCTGGTAAAAAAATCAGAGGACTACCATTTCAGACTTGCAGAGCGAAGAAAAACATGATGTGCTGAATTTCTGACTGTTAAATTTTTTCTATAAGATTTTTTGGAGCCTTTGTATTTTAAAGTAGAAAATTTGATAATGCAAATGATTTTCTTTGGGTAAAGAATTCCAAAGAAAAATGTTACATTTTACCCAGTGCTGGAAATTTTTAATACTGATCTACACCTTGCGAAACTATGACCATGTCGATTTTCTTTCTTCCATTGAATTATGGTCACTTTTATTTAATACCAATTATCATTAAATATTTGTGCACTTATTATTTTATCTACCCAGAGACTGCAGATGCATCTGTTGCATTAGTGAGATATTATAAAGTTGCCAAATCCAATAACAGTAGGAGGAACTAAACGAGCTGCATTAAGAATTTTTCATTTTTTTTACTATAAGTGCTATTAACTGTTCAATCCTTGAAGCTAGTCCTATTCTACTTTAGCATTTACTTAGATTATATAACAAGTGGGCAAACCCTCTCTTAATGTGGGTCAAACCTCTCCCATGTAAGGAGTCTTGACTGAAAAATTGCTCTTTTTTTTAAAATCAATTATTTTTCTATATTGATGTGAAACAAACGTTAGCTGTATTTTTATTTTGATAATAAATTGTAGTCTTAAAAAACTGTATTAAACATCTCTATGGGTGTAAAACTGTTTTTTAAAAATAGATTTGTAAAAAGTGGGTCAGGTCAACCCTCCCCAGTTTCCCCTACTTAACATTTAGAATTTTTAATACTATTCGGAAACGTCATGAAAATCAAGATTTGTATATGGTCTATACACATATACATTTTAAATATTTTCCATTTCTGCAATTTTCCTAAATGTTTATAACTGTTTGACATTTTGTAAAGGAAAACTATTTCTCAAACATGTTATTAATAAAATAAAGGGCTTATTTTAATGTAATTACAAACAGCAAGAAGCATTTACAATTATAACCATTTCAAAAGCATCAATTAAAATTTAATTTGCATCTATACATACATGTTCATAATTTTAATTATGACTTGTCTAGGTAGCCGACCAATGGGTCCCTATTTGACTACTGATCATTATATAAGAGAAATTAAAGTAGGTCGCCAGCATTTTTATTGCTAATAATTTAAAGTGACTAACATACCTGCCAACCTGGGAAAATTGGAATGTGTAAAATTTTGTGTGAATGACATTTATAATGATTTTTTTTTAAACTACATGCGCAAACGACATTTCTAATAAATTTAACTATGTACAAGTACCTGCATTAAAAAAATACTGCATCAAATATCAGGCTTAGTACTGGTAGAATATGAAAATTCAGGACACCAATTTTATAAAATTTCAGGACAATTGTGAAAATTACCTTATAATGAAAACAAATATTTATGTTTGGTAAAACACAGGTTTTCACTAAAGAGAGTAACAAATATTGATCTTTAACCCTTTCAGGATGGTTGCCACGCCCGCGCGTCGGCTGCGAGCTTGTATTCAAGGACGACCGCCACGCATTCATGGCGGAAAAAACTACCTTAAAAGACAGGTGCCACATACTCGTGTTTTTATGTCAAACGTTTTTATTTGTCTACTAGATGGCGTTAAATATCCGTGCGAACAACTCGAATGTATTTTGCAGATACTTGACCTTGGCATAGGAAGGATCCAATTAATCATTTCTCCATTTGGAGTGATAAAACATGGTTTTGCAATATAAACAAATAGAGCACTTC
Organism: Amaurobius ferox; assembly: GCA_951213105.1. Classification (NCBI taxonomy): domain Eukaryota; kingdom Metazoa; phylum Arthropoda; class Arachnida; order Araneae; family Amaurobiidae; genus Amaurobius; species Amaurobius ferox. Next base: position 83,676,668 of record OX578146.1, on the reverse strand, counting down.
TCGTAATCCGCTATTTTATAATTGAGTTCTGGTTCTCGTTTTGACTTCAGCTTAATGATTTCGTTGGTGAATCATAGGAATATAAGAGAGTATTTTTTTTTGTTTGGATTTTAGAGGCAGTGAAATTATTCATTTATTTCGGATAAAAGAATGGGAGCAATGAGTATTTTGTATTCAGATTAGTATGAAAAATATACATCAAATAGAAAATAAATATTTCTTTTATTCCTGTAAAAAGTAGATTTCTGTGTTGAATACATGATTTTTAGTGAATTTTTTTCGAGAGTTAGGCTTAGCGCAAAAAAATTTGCCATCCTTTAGGAACAGTTTGGAAGTGCTCCGTCCTTTGGGCCGCGGCAGTTCCGGAATACCGCTGTCGCGAATGGGTTAAAAAAAAAAAAATAATAATAATAATAATATAGCACTGAATTATATTCCTGCTAAAATGGCTTCCCTTTTATTTGCTTAAATCACTGCTTTAATACCACTTTTTGAAAAATATCCCTTCACAGAGTTCATACTCATTTTTCAAAATAGAAAAATTTGTATTATGCAAATATAATTAAAAAATTAACCTTAATAATTAGCCATAATATGAAAAGAAGCTAGTTTAGTCTATCTAATATGCAACATTTAAATGATGGAGATGGATGGAAAAAGATACTAACATACTCTCGGCAATTCATGCGAAAACTATTGCGCAATCGCACCATTTATGCGAAAATAATTAAAAAATTAACCATAATAATTAATCAGAATATGAAAATATGCTAGTTCAGTCGATTTAATATGCAACATTCAAATGATGGAGATGGATGGGAAAAGATACCAACATCCTCTCTGCAATTCAGGTGAAGTAACTGAATTGCTTAATCGCACTGTTTAAGCGAAAATAATTAAGAAATTAACCATAATAATTAATTAGAATATGAAAATAAGCTAGTTTAGTCAATCAAAAATGCAATATTTAGAAGATTGAGATGGATGGAAAATGATACTATTGTACCTTAGGCGATTCATGAGAAGAAACTAAATTGCGCAATCGCAGCGTTTATGCGAAATTAATGAACAAAATAACATTTTAGCGATTTATGCTGAATTAGACTAGACAACCTTTGAAGAAGTATATTTATTACTTTCATAAAATAAGAGATTGAGATCTTAATTTACATTACACGCGGGCATAAATCTCACTCCGTTAATTTGATTGGCCTTACCCTGCATTTTATAATGCATTTACTACGATCCCGGGAATGGTAGAAATCAGTGCTAAAAAGAAGGGAAAATCTGTGTTTCTGAGGAATTATACCATGTCTAGTTAATTGATAAATTTCAAATAAAAAAAAGCCGGAGAATTTTGCCGGAGATTAATTTCCTAGTAATATTAAAAAATTCAAATAAATGCAGAAATGCGTAAAACATAGTAATATATGCATAAAAGCATAAAGAGCAGTTAAAATGCGTAAATTTTACGCATAATGCATAAAAGTTGGCAGGTATGAACTAAGTGTACTCAGTTGAGCATGTAAAAATTGCAGAAGCATAGGCAAGCTAAAATCAATTCATAAAATTTTAATACTAGTTTCATTGTTAATTTTAAGATCCGAGTTGAAATGAAGAAATGGGTCTTATCTGTCATCTTGTATAAGGTTAACGCTTGGCTTACATGGGACGTAAAAGCCCATCCATTTGATGAATCAGACCATGTCAATTTCTTCCACGCACATGAATAACAGCTGAAACTGACAGAATAAGATTGTCGATCTGCCATAGTAATTTGATTTAGCATTAAAGCATCTGACTTTGTTATACAATGGTTTTTGCTGATTTTTTTTTCGTTTTAAATACAATATGAGGTGCTATGTACCTATAAGTCAAAACACAGAACCAGAAGTGACTACTTCAGTCAGGATGTCAGACTTTGCATGCATGAATTCAATACATTCAGACCCTTCATGCATGATATCAATTTTTTTCAAAATTATTGAAATGATCAAGAGGCATGTCAACTTAACAGTTCGGAAATATGACAAAACACAAAACATTGTGAGAAGAAACATGCAATAAATTAATAGTTAAAAGCAGTTTTTCAGTGCAAATACATGGCCAAAACACTATAAAGCGTAAATTATTTAGTTTAAAACAATGTTTTGCCTCTAAAAAAATTGTGCTATTCTCATTGCCCTGTTTATGGCTTGATCCATATGCTATACAACATTGGGAAATAAAATCTATTCCTGTAACCCACATTCAATTACCGACCACCTCTCTTCCAAAATTCTGGATAAGCCTATGAATAAAAACTAATTTCTAGTAAATTCCCCATGAATGAAACTAATACATCAGTTTAATACTTCAACAAAATTCCAAGTTTGATAATATAAATGTTCAATAAATGAAATTAATACATCAATTTAATACTAAATGTTACAGGTATTAGATTTTTAATGATAAGTCCGATAAAATGTTACAAAAACTGAAATAACATTACATTTAACTAAGAATTAGAAAACAAGATCAGTGGAAGCAGAGATCGATATAATGTCTCTATATATGCATTTCAAGCTATAAAATAGGCAAATACATAGCTGTCAACTTTCAAATATGAAAAAACCAGGAGATTTTGATCAGCCCAATTTTAGACAATGCAGACAGATCGCAAAAGTGGAAATTATTTTCACAATGAAACGAAATATAAGGAGGATCGCGCACAAATGCCGTTTTTCGCGATACTGCTGCAAAATAGTTTTTCATTTCATTAATAATATGTTTGAACAATAATTTTTCTGTATAAAATATGAAATAATTATAAAAAAATTTGACGATGCTGACAGATTACAAAAGTGGAAATTATTTTCACTATTAAATGAAATATATGGAGGATCACGCACAAATGCAGTTTTTCGCGATACTGCTACAAAATAGCTTTTCATTTCATTAATACGTTTGAACAATAGTTTTTCTGTATAAAATACCAATTAATTATAAAATAATTTGACGATGCAGACAGATTGCAAAAGTGAAAATTATTTTCACAAACGAAATATAAGGAGGATAGAGCACAAATGCTGTTTTCCGCGATACTGCTGCAAAAGCTTTTCATTTCAAGTGGAAATTATTTTCACAATTAAACGAAATATATGGAGGATCGCGCACAAATGCAGTTTTTCGTGATACTGCTCAAAATAGCTTTTCATTTCCTTAATACGTTTGAACAATAGTTTTTCTGTATAAAATACGAATTAATTATAAAAAAATTTGACGATGCAGACAGATTGCAAAAGTGGAAATTATTTTCACAATTAAACGAAATATAAGGAAAATAGAGCACAAATGCCGTTTTTCACGATACTGCTGCAAAATAGCTTTTCATTTCATTAATATTACGTTTGATTAATAGTTTTTCTGTATAAAATACGAAATAATTATAAAAAAAGTTGACGATGCTGACAGATTACAAAAGTGGAAATTGTTTTCACAATTAAACGAAATATAAGGAGAATAGAGCACAAATTCTGTTTTTCATGATACTGTTGCAAAATAGCTTTTCATTTCATTAATATTACGTTTGAACAATAGTTTTTCTGGATAAAATACGAAATAATTATAAAAAAATTTGACGATGCTGACTAATTGCAAAATTTGAAAAACAGTTTCATAATAAAACGAAATTAGCGATATTTTTAGCGATACTGCTGCAAAATACTTTCATTTCATTAATAATACGTTTGAACAGTAGTTTTGTATATACAACAAAATTTAATAAAATTTTAATCGATGCAAATGCATTTTTACCACATTAATTAGATAATTATTGGTCATCTCTTTCGTGACGCTGTGGACATAATCGCCGTTTGCGAGTACCGATTACGTGATAGATGGGAAACTGATTTTTAGACGAAAGAACGGGAAAATTTCGATTTCAAAATTTGTGACTTTGTTTCTCATTTCGTGATATTTTTCGGAATATTCGTGATCTATTTCTGATTTTTTTACTTTTGTAACCTGTAGATACAAATACAAAAATACAAACTTCAATCGCGATCCATTCCTACACCGTGGTAACAGAAAACTGCACCGCGGAAAACTGAAAGTCACGATTTGCATTCGCGATTTCACCCACCCACTCGTCCCATGGAAACAAGACCTTTACTAGATAAAACAATTTATGACCCCAGATCATGAGAACACAGCTGAAGACCATATTTGTGGGATTGGCACTGTGGGGGGAAGGAGGTCTATGCAAACTTTTAAAATAAAATTCAAGATTTTATTAGTTTTATTCTGCATTACACTGAACTAGGGTTTAATATCACTCAAATACATTATTTTTTATAAAAGGGACCATATATACAGAAAAAAAAAAGTAATGTTAGTAAGTTTAACTACTTAAAAAAATTGATATCTGCATTCTCTTTCAAATCAAATGCAACAAAATAAAATTTATAAATTCATATGCACATTATAAAATGTTTATAACTTTTAATTCTTCAGAATTATTTAATCAATTATGCTTTTGTGTGGGTTTCCAGCATCTTTCGAATAGCTGCTTTTAACATTTATCTAGAATTCTTTTCATTGATCAGGTCAGCCCCTGTTTTCCCAACATGAAATTTTTGTATGATAGAGAAAAATAGTATAACAAAATATATGTTTTTGAAAAAAATATTAAAGATACACATTTTTTGCAGTTACAGGTCAAATCAAGCGACCTTGAAATAGAAAATATAATTTACAGAATCATGTGACATATCAGAAGAAAGATCAAACTTTAAGCTATAAAATAAACCTTATTTCAACACAATCGGTATATTGGTCAAAATACACAAACATTCAAATATGTGATAAATCACAAAAAATAATTTTTTAAATTTCAAATTTTTATAAATAAAAAAACTAATGAAAATTGGGGGCTAAAATTTAATATAGAGTCATATTATGAGGAGATAACAAAATAGTTAAGTTTAAAAAAAATCAGTGTCAGTCGGGTTGAAAATTTCACTTTTTTGTGTTGAATTGATATGGGATGACCCATATATTATATACTAGCCGCCTTTGGCGACCAGCCTGTTCGCTACCCTTGAAAATTCTGACCGTGGCAAACTCGTTGGCGCGACCTACCAGAAAGGTGTAAGGTAACTGCTTGGAAGGCCAGGAAGTGCCACACAATTTAGACCGGAACCCAATGGGGGAGGCATCCAAAGAGACCGTACCCTCCTTCCCCTACCACAAACCTCTCGGAAGGACTTGCAGTCCCACACGTTTAACGTGATCGTACTCCGCGTGAACACGGCTGCAGTTTTGGCAATGGCAGGAATCGAACCCGGGCCTACCGAGTGAAATTCCCGCGCGCTAACCACTGGGCTACCGTGCCATCCGCGACAATCTCCATAACTTTATTTTTATTCGGCAATTTTGGGAATCGAACCCGGGCCTACCAAGTGCAAATCCCGCGCACTAACCACTGGGGTACTTCACCCTCCGCGATATTCTTCATAACTTTCTTTTTATTCACCCAATTTAGACCGGAACCAAGTGGGAGAAGCATCCACAGGGACCGTACCCTTCTTCCCCTACCACCAACCTCTCGGAAGGACTTACAGACCCACATGTTTAACGTGATCGTACTCCGCGTAAACACGGCGGCAATTTTGGGAATCGAACCCGGGCCTACCGAGTGCAATTTCCGCGCGCTAACCATTGGGCTACTTTGCCCTACGCGACAATCTCCATAACTTTCTTTTTATTCATCCAATTTAGACCGTACCCTCCTTCCCCTACCACCAACTTCTCGGAAGGACTCACGGACCCACATGTTTAACGTGATCGTACTCCGCGTAAACACGGCGGCAATTTTGGGAATCGAACCCGGGCCTACTGAGTGCAATTCCCGCGCGCTAACCACTGGGCTTCTTCGCCCCCAGCGACTATCTCCATAACATTCTTTTTATTTACCCAATTTAGAACGGAACCCAGTGGGAGAGGCATCCACAGGGACCGTACCCTCCTTCCCCTACCACCAACCTCTCGGAAGGACTTCCGGACCCACATGTTTATCGTGATCGTACTCCGCGTGAACACGGCGGCAGTTTTGGAAGTGGCGGGAATCGAACCCGGGCCTACCGAGTGCAATTCCTGAGCGCTAACCACTGGGCTGCCTCGCCCTCCGCAACTTTCTTTATATTCACCCAATTTAGACGGGAACCCTGTGAGGGAGGCATCCACAGGGACCGTACCCTCCTTCCCCTACCACCAACCTCTCGGAAGGACTTCCGGACCCACATGTTTATCGTGATCGTACTCCGCGTGAACACGGCGGCAGTTTTGGAAGTGGCGGGAATCGAACCCGGGCCTACCGAGTGCAATTCCTGAGCGCTAACCACTGGGCTGCCTCGCCCTCCGCAACTTTCTTTATATTCACCCAATTTAGACGGGAACCCTGTGAAGGAGGCATCCACAGGGACCGTAAACTCCTTCCCCTACCACCAACCTCTCGGAAGGACTTACGGGCCCACATGTTTAACGTGATCGTATTCCGCGTGAACACTTCGGCAGTTTTGGCAGTGGCGGGAATCGTACCCGGGCCTACCGCTAACTTCCCGCTCGCTAATTTACAATTTAAAATGACCATATGCTCTCTAAGCTCTTAATTCCATCATCCTCATTCCATTGTTCCATCATTTAAAATATCCATAAAATTTAAATATCCATCGTTCCATCATTTAAAATATCCATAAAATTAAAATATCCATCGTTCCATCATTTAAAATATCCATAAAATTAAAATATCCATTTAAAAAATCCATATCGTTCCATCATTTAAAATATAAATATAATAATTTCTACAGTGCATATGTTAAGCTCTTATTTCATTTAAAATCGGAAGCGCGGGAAACGGAAAGTAAAAACTAATTCGGTTTCTTATTGTCCCACCCATCGCTATGCATATACAGAACCGTGACGTCACCTCCACCTTGACGTCCCCACCCACCACCTTCCCTGCTTCAGCGGGGGAAAAACGAAGCGGCACGCCGAGCGGAACGCCGAGAAATTTAAAATCATGACGTCTTTAAAATTGCGATCCTGAAGGCAATTTTCATTATTTCTGGACCAGATTAGACTTGTAAGAATGCCAGATATTTCAGCTTTCTAAAAATGTAAATTATTAGTCGAAATTATGAGTACTTTTTACTATGCGAGAATTTAAAAACCAAAAATCGTTTTTTTGAGCCAAAAGTGACTTTTGTTTTAAAATCTTTAAAAAATATTAGAAATCGAAATGGAGATTTGAAATTGATATATTTTTACTCGCAATTGTCTGCTCTTTCCGATGGTGTGAGTTGTTTTTTTCTACGACGTCTGGATCGTGGAGAAAAAAGGGCAAAAAGGGCAAAAAAAAGGTCGAAATCGCATAAAACATTAAATAAATAAAAAAATAATTAGAATTTTGAAAATCGGTTTTCACGTGTCCCCTTCCCTCCCCCCCAGGTCTCCGATTGCCAAATTTCGTAGCTCTCCGACGCGCGGTCGCGAAACGTATAGTGTATAAGACAGACAGACAGACAGACAGACGCACAGACATTGCCTTTTATTATATAGATACAAGATGAGAATTTAAGAAGGAAGAAATGCTGCCCAATTAGTAAATTTCTGGGCAGTTTTTTTTAATTAAAATAGAACATTAGCTGTTTCATTTAATCGTGCTGCATTGTTGAAACAGCCTGTGGCAAGTGCCTATTTTCAGGTCTAGTGCCATGTATGTAGTATTCACTCTAGCTCAAAAACTAATGGACAAAATATCACAAAATTTGGTAGGAGAGTCACGTTTGGGTTACTCTAATGTAATTTGAGTCTGGTAAAATCCAAAAAAATAGAACCTGCCATTTCTTCCAAAATCGTCAAAATCTGAAATGCAAAACCAAATATGCTGAAATGTCTTATAACTATAAAATGAAATCCAACTGAATTACTCTAAAATGAACCATTATTGAGATATCAAGGATTTAATTTTTTAATTTAATAATTTTGAATTTTTTAATTTAATAAAAAGATGTTATTTCATACAAAGGTGCAAAATAAGCGATTGCATTACATTTTGAGACATAATTTAAAAAATCACCACAAATGATATAACGACAAACTATGAGAGAAAAAAATCTTTCCATAAATACATTGTTCCTTTCTACAAATTTCCCTCCAGCGCTTGCATATTTCTCTTTTTTTTCTCCAAACCAGTTAAAAACACAAAAAGTGAACAAAATGTCTCTTTTAGATTCTGAATAAGAACATGATTTCTCTGATGGTAAACTTATTGCACACATCGAGATGAGATATAAGTAGAGAGACTTACGGCAACCTTTTCTTGACCACTGAACTAAGTCACATGACTTATGCACTCCCCTACGCGCATATTTTCTCGCGCACCTCTCCTTCCATTGCAATTGCATTACGTTTTCAAAAGCGAGAAGTCCTGTCGCACGTTTGGGTTTAATTTTCAGCAAAATATGGTAATGTCCTGCGCTGCATATGGATGTACTTCAAAGTTCATCAAAGGTGGAGACACTACGTTTCACAGGTAAGTCATTTTCATTCATTTTAAAACATATTTTATATAAAATAACGAGTTAATTGGCAAGTGCGACCATGACGTACTATAATAAAAGTAGATTTTCTGGCTTTGTAAATAATGTATAGCCTCGTAATAATTTTTAAAATAAAATATTTTATATATATTTCCGTACTTCCATAAACTGAACCTCTATAAATGCTTAAAATTAGGAGAAAAAAAATAAAATGAACGTGAACTTTTAATAGGCCTAGTTTTCTCTCTTGGCGATATTTTTCTACGCCAAATTGGATTGTTTACTAATTCATGCTCTTTTCTCCTGACAATGTTTTTATGCCATATAATGCTATGAAATGATTAATAACGCCCAAGAAAATTTATATAAATATCACTAAGTAACTAAAGATTTCTGGAATTAAGTATCGGAATTATTATTCACTCGGTGAAAATATGTATTTAATTATAATAAAATTATAAAATGGCAATGTTATAGTTTTTTTATCTTGAACATTGAAAATATGTTAATATTTTTAAATATACATTCTTAAATTTTAATATATTACTTAAAAGTAAAATGATTAGTGTTTTCTACATTGTAGAATACATCAGTAGAAAACCATGTATTATACATTAAATGTAGAACACATATTTTACTTGCTCAATTTTAGTGGCTAGGAACTTTTTTAACATTTGTATTGCATTAATTTTAATTTTTAAAGGATGGCATTTTCCAAAACATTTTTAGCAAGTAAACTGGTGAAAAATTGGTCTTGCATTTCCTTTTTTGTATCTCTTTAAAAACATTTTTAAATGTGTGTAGTCTAAATTGCTTTCTGATTCTGTTAAACTTCTTTTGTTATGATTAATTGCTTCTTTATTTTATGTATGTGATGATATGATATACTTAATACATATGACCTAAATTTTATGTATGCAGATTACTAGTTATATATGAATTGGACATATAATAAAGAAAGTTTATAGCCTATTGTTTGTATTTTCTTTTATATTTATTTAATAATGTATCTATAAGGGAATCAATTGTAAAAGGAAACCAATTTAATATTAAAACCATGCGCACGGATATGCACAACCTTACAATCATAAAAATTGTCGGGGAAAATTTTAATTTCAGTAACTGATAACACTGTGTCCAAATATCTTTAAAAACATTTTTTTTTCTTTTTTTTTTGGGGGGGGGGGGGGCAAGGAATATAAAGTAGCTGTTGCATAATTTGGAAATAATATTCAAGATTTTGAATAGTTATCGAGAATTGCATATTGCTCAGCTATATTTCTAAATTTGAGAACTGAGAAATATTTTAAAATGTATATTCCTGCCCAACCCGTTCTCTGCATTTGACAGGGTGTTATGAACTAATAAAGCTATTTTATTAAGAAGTTGCAAGTTAATGTCTTGCAAGCAGCATTTTGGTTTATTATAATAACACTGTGTCCAAATATCTTTAAAAACATTTTTTTTTCTTTGGGGGGGGGGGGGGGGGGGGTTGGCAAGGAATATAAAGTAGCTGTTGCATAATTTGGAAATAATATTCAAGATTTTGAATAGTTATCTAGAATTGTATATTGCTCAGCTATATTTCTAAATTTGAGAACTGAAAAATATTTTAAAATGTATATTCCTGCCCAACCCGTTCTCTGCATTTGATAGGGTGTTATGAACTAATAAAGCTATTTTATTAAGAAGTTGCAAGTTAATGTCTTGCAAGCAGCATTTTGATTTATTATAAATAACACTATGTCCAAATATCTTTAAAAACATTTTTTTTTTGGGGGGGGGGGGGGGGGGTCAAGGAATATAAAGTAGCTGTTGCATAATTTGGGAATAATATTCAAGATTTTGAATAGTTATATAGAATTGTATATTGCTCAGCTATATTTCTAAATTTGAAAATTGGCATTGAGGCAATTTTGCACTTCGTTTATACAAAAACTAAAAAAAAAGTATTTTGTTAAACATACACGTTTACTGAAGTAAAAGATTAATTTTAGTGGCACTTTTATAATACTAAATGGTATGGTAGCTCTGTAAATGTATACTTATAAAATCTCAAAGTTTATACACGTTTTTTATTCATTATTAAAATGTTGATGCATTAATATTAAACATCAACAACCTTAAATAATATAATTAATGTTTTTTTTCGAAATTAAGGGCAATTTCACTGATGATTTTATTAATTGAATTGAAAACAAGTAAAAACAAACAAAAAACAACTTTTCAAATACACCCTTTTATTAGTTGTATGTAACTTAAATATATGAAGGACAACACCATACAAAATGTTTGCTCCAGTTCCCGAGTTTTTCCTTAGAATAACATTAAGTTATTCTTCAGTGCATTACTCTTAACAGTTCCTGTACGGGCTCGGATGGTAAGGTTTAAAATCCAATGAATTAAAATATACCATGAAAGATAATCATGCTAAATATGATATGATCTTTCTAGATACAACGGATCTCGAGTTATTCCCACATAATGAGTATATATCTATGGCGAGCCCAGGATGGGCTAGCCCGATAAGACTCAAAATACAAGAAATCAATATATACCGTAAAAGACAATGAAATACTAAATTTGGACCTTCTAACTAGGAAATTAAAATATATCACAAAAGACAACGACATGCCAAATTTCATGCTAGTGTGATTAATGGAACTTGATTAGTTAAAACCTAAACAATATGCATTTTGAAATACATCAGACGTATTTAGCACTGTTTTACTCCAGTACAAAAAAACTATTTTATAGCGCCAAGCACGGCAACAAGTCGCCAAATCTGCGAGTGTTCGACCCTAAGTCACGTGATACATGCAGTGGTCACGTTTTCAATATCTTCTGAATAGCAATGCGCAGTCTACTTATATCTCTGGTCGAAGATTGCACATAAATAAATACAATTAAAAAAAGTAATGTGTTGTTTTTATCAAACCTGGCATCTCAATATACTTATAGGTACATTTTTTAAGAAATTGTGAAATAATAGTTGTGAACTGCTACACAAATGTAATTCTAATTAGCAGTTTGCTACTAAATAATATTCCCTTATTTTGAACCCTGTTTCATACTGCATAAATTATGTACTACTGAATGTTAAAAAAAAACAATCTGAAACAAGTGATATTACACTTATACTAGATGTATATTTATAAATTTCATTAACTATCTTTTAACAGTTGTTTATTCCATATCATTTTTAATGTTAAAGGTACAACCATATGCACACTTTTAATTAATTTAGTTATAATTTAATTTTTCCCTATTACTATATTTACGTTCACAATCTGGTCCTTAGTATATTACCGATCATTCCATTTCACATACACAAATGCAGTGGTCTGGTCATGGTCAGAAGATGTTACATTATTATTAAACGAACTTAAAATGAGTGCATGGTTGTGTATTTAACATTAAAAATATTATGGAATGCACAACTATTAAAAAAATACTACCTTAAACATTATCCAAGATGATAATGACCAAACACATTTTCTCACTTCAACTTAGATCTTAAAATTAACAAAGAAACTAGTAAATTCAATAAATTAATTTGATTCTAGTATTCTTATGCTTCAGAAATTAAGGACTCTGCTGAGCACATTTAGTAGTGAAAATTATTAACACAGAAATTTCTCATATTATAATTTCACCTAATCATTAGATTTGTACACTTGTAGTTAGTAGCTGAATAAGGACTCGGCTGCGTCATGTCATTTTAATTAAATATACTTCATTTTCTTTTTATCTTATGCAGCTTAAATGACAAGTTAAAAGTATACAACTTGATAATATTTAAAAAATACACAAAGAATAAACAATTTTGAAAACCACTCATGAGACATGTAGGCTGAGTTTAGCATGCAAACTGGAGTCAAATCTTATACCCTCATTCTATGTTGAAACCCAGACCGTCCGACCTACCAGAAAGGTGTAAGGTAACTCTTTGGACGGTCGGGAAGTGCCACCCAATTCAGACCGGAACCCAGTGGGGGAGGCATTCACAGGGACCGTACCCTTCTTCCCCTACCACCAACCTCTCGGAACCCTCATTCTATGTGGAAAATCACCTAGAAACATTCTGCTATGGAGGTTGTAGTATTGATAGCAATAGTTTTTTATATATCAGAAGTTCTGTAAAATATGGTAAGCAATTTTGTATAAAGGAGCAGAATAGTAAACAGTTTTAGAGAAAGGAGATTTATTTAAATCTATACAAATATGTAGTGTAACACTAAATTATTTTTGATCATTTTTATTTTTCCATCTTTTAAAAGTGAGAGGAATGGCTGGTTCCCAGTCAGGCTTGAATTCCAGGCCATTGCCTATTGCTCTAATGATTAGAACAAAATATATCTTCTGATGCATATAAGGGAAAGTGTTTCATAGCGGATAGTGATGCAAAAGCCACCCTTCATACACTCCCTCTCTTTGAAGTTAAAATGTACATCAAGCCCATGAAATAGTGCAGTCTAATTCCATGAAGCTTGCTTCATTTTCAGTGCAAGTCAATGGGGTAGATGGATAGAAAAAACTGAGTGGGATGCTATTCTAAGTACGAAAATGTGCCAAGTTGGTGCATTTCTCCATGTTTTGAAATTCACTCCATCCCACTAAAGTGACGTATGTTCGTGTGTTTTAAAATAGGCTCCTCCTACTAAAGCTCGCAATTATCCCATCAATTAGTACTTTAACTAAATTGACTCACTATTTAAAAACTGAGTCAAATATAACTTGCAAAATTCACCTCCCGTTATTTTTTTTTCCATCTCTTTCGCATAAGTTTTCATGCTACCAGCATGCAGCCTATGTTTAAAAACTATACATATGAAAAGTGCAATTGCTATAAAACAATAACTTTAATAAAAGTTAAAATTGTTCATCAATTCAAAAATTTTAATTTACTGCACAGTTGTTTTCAGTATGTATGTGTTATATCATGAGCAAAACATTAACTTCCTTTTTTTTTTTATCATTTTAAATTAAAATTACAATAAAAAAAGCAGCAAAAACTGACATGCAAATTTGAAAATCTTATTCATGCTTTTGAGTTGTAAGAGTGAATTTGATCATTATTTTACAAGCTAAGAGTGGTATTTACACTATAATAAATGTATTCAGTAAAAAAATTCAAACTTAGTAACTAACAAGATTAACCAGATAAATTGATAAAACACTTGAAATCAACTTTGAAAATTAAAACTTTGATTTCAATTACACTAAAGAAAAAGCAACCTTCTAAAACAGTTCAAATCTTTCAAAGCGAATACAATGGAGTTTTCAAGATTCTAACAAAATTTTTCAAAATTTTAATTAAAATTTACAATTTTCCCTAAGATTTTATACTGAATTTAAATTATTTGAGAATTCCAGGTTTTCACTGTTCTTCCTGTAGAATCAAAATTATACTTTCTAAAAGTAGTTATAAAATTAGAAAATTGAAATTTGATAAGAAATTTCAGATTATTTCTTATTTTCCAATAAAAAAAAAAGCAATAAAGAAGAAAACTTTACTCATAATTCATGGGCAACTGAGAAGAGTTGGATTAATAACCATAACATGTCAATACTAATATACCAAACCAGAAATATGGTAACTGTGATATAAACTAATGAAAGTCTACTCTCAATACGCCTCACTCTCCAAAGTCATACATATTGTTATAAAAAGGCTTGCCCTTTTTATATTTGACATCTAAGGCAATTTCTCTGCTTGCACACAAAAAAAAAAGCTTTTAGGAATATATAACATCAAATCGTTTGGTGTTTTAAAATGAAATTATACATTCATTGGGCTTTAACTGTTATGCAGAGTTGCCATGTTTGGTATGAAAGAATTAGTTTTAAATGTTTAAAACATTTTATTGCTACTTTTATCAAGCATAGATGGTGAAAGAATTATTTTTGAAAAATCTGCACTAATTAGAAGTATTTCTAATGACAAGCATAACAAATTCGTTTATCAAATAAAAAAAAACCAAACCTTCCTGTTTTTGTATTTAAACTTGTCAATAAAAAGCAAGAAAGAAGATTAAAATATAAGTAAATTATGGCCTTAAAACTTTTTTCCATGGGGTTAACATAAGAGAATAAATATGGGATTGACTTTTAAAATCCACAACCCTGTTTCTTCATGAACATCGAAAAATCATTTTGTTACTATTATTGTAAAATTCAAAATAAAGACTTGCACGAAATATCTGCTATATCACATAGTTATTTTTAAAATGTTATTTTCTAATGTCTATTGAAAGATTATAAAATAAGTAATTATGCTGAATGCAATGCAAGAAATAAATTATAAACCAAACTATATGAATGCTTTTACAGAGGACTTTATGCAGAACGAAAATATAATTATATTTTCTATAGTTTATATCAGTGACTAGCCACAGAAGACTTAATAAAAAGATGAAATAAAAACAAATTATAAAACCCTAAGTTTAAGATACTTATAAATTCGTACGATAAGTTGACACAAAAATTGTAATAAAAATTTTCAGATATTCTGTAGACAAAAATTAGGTAATATTCTAGTGTACCTATATATGATTTTCTATTGATTATTGATTTAGCAGCTGCAAGTACAGAAATAAATCGTTATTTAGATCAAAGAGAATATAATGTTTAAAAACAAAAATAATTTCGCAAGATCTATTTTTGCACTTTACTTATATTTTAAACATTGTTATAACTTAAAAACTATATAAAAAGGTTAATGATTCATATCGGAATAGGGTTCATTATACCTATAAATACAAAACCCTGTGGTACAACGTATTACTGTAAAATTTATGAAATACAACTTAATATACAAGGCAACTTCACAAAATCACAACCAAATAATGATTAAACATACTATTTAGAGTAATTTATTCACTTGTAAGAGTTTAAAATATTGACACTTCTGTGCGAGTACTTACCGCTGAAAACCATTGCAGATGCAGAGCCCATTACCCCAAAAAAGGGTGAATATACAGGAAACTCGTCAGCCATATTAATTTAATTTAATTTAGTGGAGGATTAAACGTTATATTCCTGGTTTATTTTACAATTAACTTGCTTACAGACAACTCACTCCCATGTAAAGATGGCCGGCAGTGAAAAATTGTCATGTGATGAAGAGATCCAAGGATGTTGCCAGATTTACTACAACGAATCTCCAAAATTTCTATGAATCTATGAAATTCATAGATCGACAGATAAAACCATTAATGTTTTAAAAACTTATTTATGCGTGTAACTGATATAATTTATACATAGATATATAAATTATTTTTTCATTATCAACGGAATGGCAAATAAAATCATCGGTTTTCAACATATCAAATACAGACAGAACTTTGTGATGTTTGCTAGGGTTAGATATGCGTCGCATCTGGCATGCATGTGACGTCTGGTTTAATCTGTTACTAGCAGAAATAAAAAATTACTTCAGATCAGTTACCGCCCTAGAATTTTTTCAGAAGAGTGAACAACACCTTGACTTACTATGAAGGAATAATTTTTAACAAATAAGCAATTACCCTCAAATATCCGGACATTTTAAAAACAATTTCAGATTTACACAAAAGAAGAAATTTTGACTTTTCTATGTTTAAAAAAAATATATTTAAGAAATGTTCTCCGTATAAGCGGAAAATATTTTCTCAATTATACAAAATATACTGAAAATCGAGTACAAATTTAATTTATTTTTCACGGTACAGCTGCAAAATAGTCCTTCATTTCATTAATGATACGTATGAATAGTAGTTTTTTTATATATAATACGAAATAATTATAAAAAGTTTAGTTGATGCAAATATATTTCAAAAGTGGAATAAAGATAATTATCTCTTGCGCAAAGATTCTAACAAGTTGATGCAGGTTTCTGTAGTGAAGAAGGAATATATTAGTAGTTAAGAATTTGTCTGTAGTCAAGTTAAATAAAAATATATCTACGTTTTTGCAATAAGAAAGAAGGAACATTCAGCAGAATATGTGAAAAAACATATTATAAGGGAACATATACAGTGTGATCGAAAACTTGCTCTCATCGTATTTTAAAATCATATAATGCATCAAGAAATTGAAGTAGAACACATTTTTTTTCTGTTTAATGGCACTATTAAACCCTAAAAAATATATATCAACTCTTGTGTTTAATGGCTCAAATGATAATTAGATATCACCATTCTTATCAATCGAAGAGCGTGGCGTTTCCAAAAGAGTGACAGAATTTTAGATCAATATTTTTCTAGCCATTCTTATGCGAGTATCACTGAATAGTTTCAGAAGAAATGGCCATGCTCTAAAACCTCTAATAATCCAAGAACTGCTTGCTAAGTAAGGCGTTTTCAAGAAACTGGATCTGTTTCCAATAAAGCGAAAACAGACAGGCCTTGCAATTTAACCTAGAATGGGCTGTTTTAAATAAAGACTAGAACCTCGCGGTTTTTATAAGTGTGATCATGATCCGACCGCTTTTCCAAAAGTTTCGAGAAAGATCTCTAAAAATGACATTTGTGTCACGGATATCATCAATCTAATACTTGGCCTAAAATCTGTAAAGAAACCTTCTGCCCTAAACCTAAAGAAACCTGCTGCAGAAATTTTGACTTTTCTATGTTTAAAAAAATATATCACGGATCTTTGTACTTGCCAGTCGACCATCTAACGTTGAGCTACTGGGACGAAATTGCAAGCTTTTATCATTGAAGTGGACTCTGCATTCTCCTCCCTCTAATGCTAAATTGACGGATATCTTAACAATCTTGACTAACCACCTCCTGCTAGATTTACCTCATATTAGCCTCCTCTATTGCAGTTATTTTTATCCCAGGTTATCTTCCTGTGTGGTCGTTGACCTCACGACTTGAAATCGGTCCTCAATACCGAGTCCACTGAATTTGTGCCAATCGTACTAGGGTTACTTTCAGCCTCCAGACATCATTGCACTAACATGAAGGGATGATCTGTTCAAGCGCCTTTGTATAGAATCTTACTTCTCCAATTGGAAACCCAGGAAAAACAGATCCCGTTGCTCCGCCCGCTGTGGGTGGTCCCTATGGACTCTATCTGCACACCTGCAATCCAGCCAACTGATGTCAAAGCTTTAAGATACTAAACGCACACATCAAAGATACGGCACAACTTGCCAGACGCTTCATAAATGACGAAACAACGCTTCAATTAGAAACCGAACCTTCGATTCTTACTGGTCAGACGATGCTCTGCCGTTAGGTTACTGGGACTCAATTGTTATTAACACTTTACAACAAAGTTGAAAAGTGTTTATGACTTTGTTCATTCTGTCTGTCTGTCTGTCCGTTAGCACGATAACTGCCGTAAAAATGACTTAATCAAAATGAAATTTTAGTATGTTGTTCAGACAGTCTGTAGGACCTATGGGAATATAAATGAATAATATCACCCAATTAGTTTCGGATTGAACCCGGGTTGAAAAAATGAAATACATTGAGCCCTATGGGACCTAATTTTTCAAACATATTTTAAGCGGATTTAAAATTCTCAAATTGCTTCGAAAATTTTAGGTAATATTCAAATTGTTCCATAAAATATATAAAAAAAATTCAGCGAAATATATTCAGAAGTTTTTTAAATAAAAATTAAAATAATAATAACATCTCTTATATGAAGCGATCACGTGACCACTATATGAAAAGATCAAGTGATTCACTTCAAAATGATATATGGCATTGATCTTGTGTCAAAATCGTGATTTTTAAATTTCTTTTTAATTTATATTGCGTGTTGTATCCGTCCTAAAACCACTTTATTTTTGCGTAAATTTGAGTTTAAATGCTCATCCAAATTTGATTATTTCTACAATGAAGCCTATTTTTCATCTATGTAAAATGTAAACAGCAAAATATGTAGAATGAGTTGTATTAGAATTGCTGTATTTCTAAATCATTTAGTCCATGGAGTCTGCATAGCTAATATGAATCAAATATTCATTGATTTTACAAAGAGATGGACGATTTTTTTCGATGAAGTTTTACGCATAGAGTTTAATTACTTGTAGCTCCATGGTCTTAATTTAAAAAAAAATAAATTATTATAGTATTGTGATGAATGACATGAATGGGAAATTATTTATGAATGAAATGCTGCTTTTATAGAGAGAGCCAGGCGTGTTATTTTTTCTATGACGTCATTTGAATGAATTTCAGTTGTTTTCGATGAAGTTTTCAAATATAATAAACTATCGTATTATTATGATAATTCTAAAATTATTACCGAGGAATGTATCACATTTTAGAGATGTTTAAACCAGGCAATTTGTATTTCAATGCCGTCATTTGAATGAAGTTCATTTTTTTCGATGAAGGTTTAAGTTTTCAAATATAATAAATTAATGTAGTATTGTGATAATTTTGAAAATATTACCGAGGAATGTATCGCATTTTAGAGATGTTTAAATAAAATTGCATTGAAGTTGGAAAGTGTCTCATAATCAATGCTTTATGCATGATTGATCTTTCTTGTTTATTATTGAAAGCAATAAATGTGAAATACTTGCGAATATGGAAAATTAAACAAATTTCAATAAATTTTTATGCAGATTTTTGAAAAAAGACAAAATATTGAAAACCAATGTCTCCTTTATTGCAAAGCAAATTAGTAGCCAAGAACACTGGGTTTTTAAAAAGTGAGCTAATGATATGAGATTTTGCAGAACACTTTCAAAAATTTGAAAAAATTAAATATTTGCGAATTATTAATTATTTGCAAAAATAATTTTCAAACGATAGGTCTTTGTTAATTTTTGCGCCGGACTCTCGCATTTTTTCTTTTAAGTATGCTGTTGCTGTTGTTGAGACCCAGACCGTCCGACCT
Organism: Amaurobius ferox; assembly: GCA_951213105.1. Lineage (NCBI taxonomy): Eukaryota > Metazoa > Arthropoda > Arachnida > Araneae > Amaurobiidae > Amaurobius > Amaurobius ferox. Next base: position 83,657,238 of record OX578146.1, on the reverse strand, counting down.
ACCAAAAAAGTGTAAGGTAACCGTTTGGACGGTCGGGAAGTGTGCCACCCAATTGAAACCGGAACCCAGTGGGGGAGGCATTCACAGGGACCGTACCCTCCTTTCCTTACCACTAACCTCTCGGAAGGACTTACGGACCCACTTGTTTAACGTGATCGTACTCCGCATGAGCACAGCGGCAGTTGAGGCAGCGTGCAAATCCAGCCCGCAAAGCACCGGGCTACCGCGCCAGAAATGTTCCAACAGCACGCGGTGTTCCCAGGTGGTCACCCACCCAAGTACTAACCGCGCCCGATGCTGCTTGACTTCGGTGATCTAACGAGAACCGATGTTTTCAGCACGGTACGGCCGTTGACTCTCTTTTAAGTATGTGGAAATTTACAAGTTACTGTTGAATAAATCAATATTATTTATTTTATACCTATTTCGACGGATGAAGAAAATATAGACAAAGTCACTTTATTATCGTCTAGGACAAAACAATTGACAAAATATATTATTATTGTCACTTGGTCTGTTAAAGAACAGAGGATACCCCTCACCTCCGACTATGTCCACGGAGTAATTTCAATTAAAGGATTTTAGAAATTCGTGGATTTTAAAGATTAGGTTTAATATTTTAAAACTTACTATTATTTCAAAATTAAAAAAAAAATCGCTGAAAATTTCTCATATCGGATGAAAATTGGATTAAAATAAAGCAAACCGCATCCAAAATCGGATGCAAATTACGTATACAGCTATAGAATGTGCTCTATGCTCATTGCAATTTCTCCCAGCGTTCTTAAATTTTTGTATCTGTCCGCATGATTACAAAAAACTTATTATTCTGCTTGTTTAAAAGTTGATATACATATCAAGTTAATAAATATGCATACACTAAACCTAACATTTTTAATTTTTGTCTGATTTAAAAAAGAAATAAGAAAATTCGCATTTTTTATTTTTTAAAAATACTTTTTTGAAAACGTTTTCGAATGTTTTAGGCAAAGGTGAAGTATGTAAATATCACAATATGTAACGCTTATCTGTATGTAGGGATATGTAACGCTTCCCTATATTATTTTATATACCTAGCTTGACTTCTTTTCTCTGGTGCCTGGGGGTCAATATGTCATGATGCATTACATATATATTGGCACTTAGTGCAGGTATTTCAGGCCCCGGGTTAGCCCAGGAATGAAAGGGGGCAGGAGTAGCAATTACTCAAAATGTATATAATGTGTATTATGTTCTATAGCGATGCCTCCTCACTGACAGGATGGGACTGATGTGGCGCCATGCTTTGTATGCACATTTGACACGGGTTGTAAATGTTCATAAAGGAGTTTGTAACAAATGTCAAAGTACAAGACTACAAATCTCTAGAAATTTATAGCTCCTGTCGGGTGTGGAGAACATCGTAGCCCGGTCCGGGACCACCCGGCTGTGAGAACCCCTCCGGTCCTTATCCTCCGGCCACAAATGACTGATTACTTAGTGTAACGCAATGTACTTCGATCCATTCGGATCCCACTTAACGATTACAGGTTCAACTGCGGGACAGTATGGGTAAGTATTATTTATGTATGTATGTAAAATTTCACCTCACCACATATTTCCTATTTTTTAAAAATACTTTTTTGAAAATGTTTTCGAATGTTTTAGGCTTTTATTGCATAGAAGCATTAAATAGCTTCACTATAATAAAAAAAATCTGATGTGGGCAGCACATGACTTTCCCTGCAGACATATATTACGTTCTCTTTATTTTAATTAAATTTATTTCACTTTTAATTCAATTTTCGTTCTCATTTGGTAACCGGGTTTATTTTCAAAGGTGGCGTAGAGAAAGTACGAAAAACTAAAATATTGTTCCTTCATATTTCGCCGTCCATTTGCGTTCCTTGTCACCTTCCGTTAACCTATGTCACCTTCCGTTAACCATTGCCTGGCAATGTTTGAGAAGTTCTTCACAAATCTATGATAATAAGCACACAGACCAAAGAAACTTCTTAGTTGATGAACATCCTGCGGTCTGTTGGAAAGAAATGTAAATCTTATTTATCTTGAAATCATAAACATTTAACCCGTGAAAGTAACTGAAATTTGAAAATATCCTTAAGAAGATAAAGAATGTCAGTCTGACCAGTTATCCCGTGAGTTATCCCAATGCAAATATGTAACTTTCTAAAATGAAAAATAAAATCACAAAAATAAACGTTCAAGTTTCCAAATATCTAACGTTTATTTTAAATTTTCTTTTAAAATAATTTTTAAATATTTTTGCATCCCATCATAATCAAAGGTGGCGTAGAGAAAGTACGAAAAACTAAAATATTGTTCCTTCATATTTCGCCGTCCATTTGCGTTCCTTGTCACCTTCCGTTAACCTATGTCACCTTTCGTTAACCATTGCCTGGCAATGTTTGAGAAGTTCTTCACAAATCTATGATAATAAGCACACAGACCAAAGAAACTTCTTAGTTGATGAACATCCTGCGGTCTGTTGGAAAGAAATGTAAATCTTATTTATCTTGAAATCATAAACATTTAACCCGTGAAAGTAACTGAAATTTGAAAATATCCTTAAGAAGATAAAGAATGTCAGTCTGACCAGTTATCCCGTGAGTTATCCCAATGCAAATATGTAACTTTCTAAAATGAAAAATAAAATCACAAAAATAAACGTTCAAGTTTCCAAATATCTAACGTTTATTTTAAATTTTCTTTTAAAATAATTTTTAAATATTTTTGCATCCCATCATAATAAACAACCTTAACTTTTCACATAACAATATGGCCGACAGTATAGTTATAGAGTCCCGATTTCACATATTTGCCTATTTTTCTCCTGACTATAGAATCATAAAATTGTAAGACATATATCCATTTCAGGCTCTAAGGGGTCAACTACCCAAATCTTTCAGTGCTTATAAATGTCAGTTTTAAAAGGTGAGGCCTATATATGCCTACTTTAAGTGTTAGCGCCTATAAATGCATCTTTTAAGGATTAGTTCCTGCATATGCGTATTATAAAGGTTCAACATATATTTTATTTATCTTCTCTGTTTATATTTCCCATTCCATCTAAATAAATTAAAAAAATTCGTTAAAAAATGTCATTCCTGCATTATTTCTTATAAACTCCAACATCACTTTCTCTGTGCGGTTCACACGGATTGATTAAGTGATCGGTTAATGTGCCCGCTAAGCAGTCGGTCAAAGTCATTAATTACGAGCGTATCACGACATGCGTTGGAGGAAAGAGTTAATTTCTGATTGGGGGTCGTGGAAGTTACTCCCCATTTTTTCACCTGCTTTTGGATCTATCTTAACCGTTGCTACTCCAAGCAATATGCAATTATCACTCTCATTTAGAGTGTATCACGGTCAGTGTGTGGATATATATGGATTACATAAGCGAACTGAGTGGTCATTGCGGTTGCTTGTTAACAAAGGTCACGTATCGGCTGAAACGCCCAGAACAGAGAAGTTTATTTTTGGGTGTATCACGCCGGCTACGCGGCTGTACTGAGATCGCAAACGTGCATACTTCATTAGCGGCTTGTGCGTACCAACCTTTGGGCTTATTGATTAAACGGCCAAAAGCACGAAGCGAACGCATCTCTCACAATGAGCCAGCAACGTTTATTTAGGAGGAGTGCGTCCGCAGAGTGGAGGTACCCCGACTGCATAAGTGGACAGAGCATCCTATGTGCAAGATAAAAGAGGAATTATTAATAAAAGGTGCTTGCAGCTGTTGCGGACTGCACCTGCGCAGCGGGCTGAAGACTTGGGCCATATTGCACTCATTGCGCGGGTGTTCTAGGATTGCAAATGTGGACCGAGTGGCCTGAGTTGTTGCTAAGCGGCCAGGTATTAACAGGAACCGCATAGCGGCAGAAAAGTTCGCACAGTGTGCCAAAGGCGTTTATTTAGGTTGTATCATGTCCGCTGAATTAGTGTACCCGAATTGTAAAAGTGGACTGCTTGGATTATGTGCACACTAAGTGACGCTTATTTACGAGGGGCAATTAGCGGCCAAGGGGCACTGCGTCCGCATAGCGACAGAGCTTATTATGGTGTATCCGGGTACACCAGTTGGGTGTACCAGGATAAGCCATCGCTGATTGGTGTACCCGGATTGTAAACGTGGACTGATTGGTCTATGTTGCTGCCAAATCGCCACTTATTAACATAGCGCCAAAGACGTTTATTTAAGATATATCACACCCGCTGCATGGAAGGGCGCGGTAGCCCATTGGTTAGCGCGCTGGAGTTGCACTCAGTAGGCCCGGGTTCGATTCCAGGCACTGCCAAAACTGCCGCCGTGTTCACGCGAAGTCCGATCACGTTAAACATGTCGGTCCGTAAGTCCTTCCGAGAGGTTGGTGGTAGGGGAAGGAGGGTACTGTCCCTGTGGATACCTCCGCCACTGGGTTCCGGTCTAAATTGGGTGGCACTTCCCGGCCGTCCAAACAGTTACCTTACACCTTTCTGGTAGGTCGGACGGTCTGGGTCTCAACAACAACAACACCCGCTGCATGGGTTTACCCAGATTGCATAAGTGATTGGTTTATTGCAGGCCAAGTGGGCGCTTAGTGGCTATATATCACTGCGCCCGTGTAGAGAGCCAAGGACGACTTTAAGCCCCTCCTCGCGGGTGTACTCGGATCAGGGAAAGGGACTGAGAGGTCTCTGCAACTACTAAATATGTAATTGCTAAATATGCAATACTGTTTATTAACAAAAACGGCGTAGCTGCCGAACTGCCCATATTTGTGGTTAGACTAACCTGTGACATACAACACCGGACTGCCCATACCTGTGATTGTTTTAACCTTTGACTGGACTATCTAGTGTGACTGGACTATCAGTATTTTTTACTTTTCCTATTTTACTTTCTTTTGCTCAAGCTTATCAAAATTCTTGGTAAGATGGTAAGAAAAGAACCCTTTTCCAAGCGAAGATGATTGATAAGGAAAACATCTTTCTAGTCTCACCCCCGCAGTGAAACGTCTTCGTGATTCTTTTGACCTGAATAACAAGATCGAAACTGACCTTCAGTTTATCGCTTTTTGGAAATAAAACTCCTATTCCATTGTAACAATTATACGGCTTATACCCTATGTATAAACATGTTTTTGAAATTCCGTATAAGGCAGAATCCAGCGGGTTTCACAGGATTTAATTAAATAATCAATCTTAAATATTCAAAAAGCACTTTGAAAATATATTGTTGTCCTTTGAAAAGAGTTTATTATTCTTATACCAATGAAATTAAATCTTTCAGAAGAAAAAAAAAACACATGGAATGCAAAAGCAAAAAGCAAATGATGGATTAATGCTGTCAATTCTTACGGTATGCCGAAAAGTAACTTACTTAAACTATGAAAGAATCACACTTGATTGACAAAAACAACTGAGACTCGGAAAAAGTGACAGGGCAAGAATTTTATCTAAATAGAAATATTTTATTATTTTTTGGCTTATTAGCGTGTACGTCTTTTTACACATTTCTTTTTTGATTATTTCTTCATTTATTACCACCATTAAAATTAATTAAACTTTTGTAAAATTTGGTCAATTAGTTTTTGAGCTAAAGTGGATACAGCATTGTACAGACAAACACACACACAAAGGCATCACGTTAAAAATAGTTTTTTCGTGTTCTAGAAGGTTCGAAACGTCCAATACTTTCTTTATACTCGCAAAGCACAAACCCATGTTTCAAATGCATATAAATCCAGTTTTTAAGCTATGACCATATTTCATTCTTCATAGTTTTCTTAGCTATAATAACTGCCATTTGAGTACCATAATTTCCGATAAAAGAACAGCAATCGCTCAAACGCCGCAGAAAAGATATTCATTAGAAAAAGGCCAATTATTACAAGAAAATGCAAGAAACAAAAACCTTTTTCTAAAATGTTATGGAATCTCAAAATGATTTGCGAGCTGACACCGCGCGATTGAAGTTGTACTTTCAAGTTCCTCTTTCCTTGAGGAAAGTCAAACTGGAAAACCACCCCTCCCAAATGCATTCGGAGTGATGATGTATCGCTGCAATGGCAAAGTCGGACACCCGGCACCACAGCGGACCAGTGGCGCACCTAGAATATTCTTAAGGGGGGGGGGGGGGCAGTGGTGCACAAATTTTTTATGAAGGAGGATGACTCTTCGATAAATTTTCCGAGAAAAAATGGTCAGAGGCCATATCAATTAACAAGGCTGTCTTTTTTTGTACATTTATTTTTATCAAATTACTAACAATTCTGCAGTGCAGTGCAAGATAATTAAATGATTAGAAGAAGAAGTAGTAGATATTTATACATTACAACACAAATTAAGAAATAGATGAAGATAAAATTATTTGTTCTGGTCTGCTTATACTGTATACTTGTTTTCAACCACTCTCTCATGATTACATATTGCTATATTATTCAATTATGATCTATACATATTCATAAAACGAAGTCCAGCCTCCTGTTCTTCTTTGTAGCCAGAGCATTTATTATCTGGTCTGGATTAATTTCCACTTCACTGTGAATGTTCATTGACGCAAGTCCATTCAGTCTGGTTTCACTCATACTGTTTCTCAAGTAAGTTTTCAATCTCTTCATTGTGGAGAATGACCTCTCAGCACTGCTTGTTGATACTGGGAGGGTGGCATACACTTTTAAAAGTTCAAACACAGTAGGAAAAGTCCTTTGGTCACAAAAGTTAAGCAGTTCGATTGGGCTTTTAGTTTTCTTGTTCAATGCAGAGACTTTCATGTACCACAGATGTAGTTCAGCTTTTAGAGTATTATCTGATCTAGGTCCTAAATCATCTGCAAATTTCCTTGATAAGGCAACAAATCTTTCGTTTTCTTCCAGTGTCGGCTGACTTCCGTTCGAAACGACAGATACAAATGTTGAGACATTCCTTATGTTTGAGAAATTTTTCATGGAGGTGAGAGATGAAATTATCAATCCATGGAATGAAAATAGAAAGTCTGTAGTATTCTTCAGGAGTTTGTACGTTGAAATTTGATCTGTAAATTTGTCTGGTGGCATGGCGTGGTATGGTAGAGTAATGTTTTCTCCATGCTGTTCCAGCTTCTTAACAGCTTGTTCAAACAGATGGTGAAACTCGTTCTCTGCGTTCTCCCGAATTATAGATATAGCTTTCGCAACGTCTTCTACATCACTCACAGCAGTTGCCAGATCAAGGTTCACTTCCTGCAGCTTTTCACTCAGACGAACACTGTAGCTGAGTAATCTGTCAGCTGAAAAAAGTGCTATGACAAACTGTGATGTTAACATTGAACATAACAAGGTATGAGCCTCTGTTGATGTCTCCTTGTCATTCCAGGTAGTAATCTCCTCCAGAGCCTCAATTACTTGATCAAACAATGAAACCATAACTGTGACGGCATCATGTCTTTCCACCCAACGAGTAGGGCATAATTTCTTCAGTTTTTTAGCACTGATTTCTGTCTCTCCCTGATTAGCTGCATTAATTTTGCTGGTGAGAACAAGGTTTCGTTTTGGTGTATTGAAAAAACTAGAGATTTTCCCTATTATTCCAAAGCTGTTTCGGATATCCGGAACTCTAGATGAATAAGTTATTGCTAAATTCAAACAGTGTGATGCACAATGAACGTAGGGGGCTTTGGGGTGTTGCTCATATATAATTGCTTGGGCGCCATTGTACTCCCCACTCATTGCAGAAGCTTCATCGAACCCTTGTCCACGGAGGAAAGACGTATCAATGTTGCAGTCTGCAAGGCCTTTAAAAACAGCATCTACAATTGCTCGACCTGTAGTTTCAGTCAGGGGCACAAACTTAAGGAAGTTCTCCACTATCGTAAATTCAATTTTATACTTATCATTTGTATCAAACCGTTTCAAATAACGAACACAAAGTGTCATTTGCTCTACCGTTGCAATATCTGTGGTTTCGTCACACAAAACCGCAAAACATTTGGCCTCATTCACCTCAGTTGCTATGTGCTTCACAATGGAATCATTGCATGCTGAAATAATCTCATTTTGTATATCCCAACTTATGTAAGTTGCATTTTTTGCACAACCTTGTAGGTGAGTTTTCAGCATTTCTTCTCCTGCACCAACTCGGAGTCGCTCTAAAATTTCCTTCGCTTTGGCATGGTTCTGACAATACGTCCAAATCCCCACAGTCTTTATGCCCTCTCATGGCCAGCCCTTGTCTTCCACAAAAAATGACTGTTTCGATAATAGGTTTAAGAATAACCCTATTCTGCAAAACTTGTTTTTGCTTGCCTCTGTCCATTACTTGATCCACAGGAACAGTTTTTCCCTCCGTGACCCTTAAGAACTCATCGGCGTTGAGAACTGAATCCTTATGATAGAAAAAAGTTTCATGTTGACTAAACTTCTCTAAGGTCTTCTTCCAATTATTAAATCCTTTTGAAACAAGTTGACCTGTGGCTTGTGTCGATCTTAAACCGACTTCATGGGGTGCAAAGAGAACACAAAATTTGCAATAGGCACTGTCCTCAGCCTTTGAGTAAGCTACCCAGTTATGCTTACTCAGCCAAGATGAGCAGAACTTTCGAGTGGGGTGCACAGCACTAGTGACAGTGACAGGAAAATTGTAATTTGCATATGGTTCCCAAAGATTTTTTAGCGCTGTTATCCTATCTTCATCAGTGAGGTTAGATTTTTTGACATAATTAGAAATATCTGCAGCCAGAATTTTCATTTCAACTGTGTTTAATATTGTGTTTTGGCCTACCTTTACCTTCTCACAAGCGTTTGAAGACTGCCCGGGGTCAGGGCTGTTGCTTGCTTCGACTGCAGTCTCATCAATGTAACTAGAGCTCAGGGAAACGTCGTTGGGAACGTCACTATTTTCAATCTTACTTTTAAAAAAAAAAATTATTTCCCAGTGTCTGTTGGCCTAGCCTTTTTCGTTTTTCACTCACTGTCGTGTCTTTGACCTTCCTCTTGTTATTCAAGCACAAAATTTGCTATATAGCCGAAATACGCACATAAACACACACACCTTTTAAATTTAATTCAGATAAATTAAATTTTAAAATAACGCAGTTTCTTACATTGTTTTTTGTGTATACCTTCAATATAGTTATGACTTTTAATATAGAATTGTGAGGAATTTTCTTCTGGCGTATTTGCTTTCGAACTAATTCGCTCTGAACTCTGTTTGGAATTTTTAAATTAGCTTTTTAAATGTGTTTTCTTGGTTTTTTTTATGTGTATTTTTGTATTCGACTGCATTTTATGTTCTTGTGGTTGTGGTTGATACACCTTTAAACCTCGCTGACCTTGCAGTTGTTGATTCTAATTTTTGGATCTTTTTAGGAGATTTTAACTTTTATTTCTTTAGATATTTACTTTGTTGAAATTTGCTGACCTTGGCGATGTTATTGACTTCTTAACTTTTAAAGCGTAATATTTTTATTTTTAGAATTTAATTATGCAGAATCTTGAATCTGTATGGAAAGGGTTGCGAATTTTTTTTTTTTTTTGTAAATTAAAAAATATTGAGAAAGCACTCAAGGGTTCCTTGACAAACGTGTGCAACCTAGTTCCTTTTGTATTTTAAAATTTTCTCTGCTGCTTTTTTGCACTGTTTACTTTATTTTTCGTTTTAGTATGTATGTTTCCTGTTGGGTGATTGCTTTCTTCTTTCTGCTGGTTTGGCTTTTTTTTTTTTTTTTTTTTTGTGCACCTTGGTTTCTTCTCCTTTTTGGTGTTTGCTTTGTTGTTGTTCCGGGGGTCCTTTTGAGGGAGGGGATCTTTCGGACTTTTTTGGTTTTCGGAAGACGGCCTTTTCTTCTGTTTTAGCTCTGTTTGGCTTTTTGCTTGTTACACCTGTTTTTGAGTATACGCCGATACTTATTTTTACTTCTGTTTTATACAGATTTTGGAGAGTGTTCTTCTGTTGCACTTCACTTCTGATATTTTGGTCTTTGCCTTGGGTTTCTTTTGGGAGAGGGTTTCCCTTGGTAATTTCCTTTTTCCCGCGGACTTTCGAAGGGGGGCCTCTGTGTTTTTTTGGTTGGATGGTTGGTTTTCTTTCTTTTCTTTTTGTCCTTCTTGCAGTTCCTTGTGACTTCGTAATTTGGCTTCGTTGTGTTCGTGACTTCGTAATTCTTGGTTTTGACTTTCCGCCGCTGTTGTCCGAACCTTGTGACTTCGTATCCCGGCTTCGTCGCACTGTGACTTCGTAATCTTGGTTCTGCTTGTTGGGCTTTTTTGCTTTGTTTGTTTGGTTTTTGTGTGCTTGTGTGTGTGCGTGTGTGTGTGTGTGTGTGTGTGTGTGTGTGCATGTGCATGTGTGTGTGTGTGTGTGTGTGTGTGTGTGTGTGTGTGTGTGTGTGTGTGTGTGTGTGTGTGTGTTTTCTTCTTCAAATTATTTATTTTGCATTCTTGGACTTTTTGGGTAACCCCCTTTAACCTTGTTAAACTTACCTTTTTGTACTTTTTGTTTTTGTTTGGTGTCCAACCATGACCACTCTCTTATTATATTGTTATATGTGTTATTCTTGGGTATAATTGTTATATGTTTTAAATTGTTATATGTGTTATATTGTTATATGTGTTATACTAGTTTTTTGGATCTTATTAGGATATTTTAACTTTTATTACTTTAAATATTTACTTTGTTGAAATTTGAAACTTTTAAAGCGAAATATTTGATTTTTTAAATTAAAAATTATTAAGAAAGCACTCAAGGGTTTCCTTGACAAACTTGTGCATCCTAGTTCTTTTTGTAATTTAAAATTTTCTCTGCTGCTTTTTGCACTATTTACTTTATTTTTCGTTTTGGTTTGTATGTTTCCTGTTGGGTGATTGCTTTCTTCTTTCTGCTGGTTTGGCTTTTTTTTTTTTTTACTTTTGTGCACTTTGGTTCGTTCTCTTTTTCGGTGTTTGCCTTGTTGTTGTTCCGGGGGTCCTTTTGAGGGAGGGGATCTCTCGGACTTTTCTGTTTTTCGGAAGACGGCCCTTTCTTCCGTTTTACCCCTGGTTGGCTTTTTGCTTGTTACACCTGTTTTTGAGTATACGCCGATACTTTTTTACTTTTGTTTTATACTGATTTAGAGAGTGTTCTTTTGGTGCACTTTACTTCTGACTCTTTGGATTTTGCCTTGGGTTGCTTTTGGGAAGGGGTTTCCCTTAGTAATTTCCTTTTTCCCCGGGGGCTTTTGAAGGGGGTCTCTGCGTTTTTTTTATGGATGGTTGGTTATCTTTTCTTTTTTTTTTTGTCCCTCTTGTAGTTCCTTGTGACTTCGTATTTCGGCTTTGTTATGTTCTTGACTTCGTAATTCTTGGTTTTGACTTTCCTTCGCTCTTGTCCGAACCTTGTGACTTCGTAACCCGGCTTCGTCGCACTGTGACTTCGTAACTCTTAGTTCTGCTTGTTGGACTTTTTTGCTTTGTTTGTTTGGTTTTTGTGTGGGAGGTTTTTGTGCGCTTGGTTTTTTTTTATATATTTTTTTAAAATAATTTTAATTTAAGTGAAAAAGCACTCAAGGGGATTTCTCGTTTACCCCTGTAACCTTATTATTTTAACTCTTAAAATTTTCCTTCTTGCTTTTTGCCTTGACTCTGAAATTTTTTTACTGTATTTTGTTTTTTTCTTTTATTTTTGTGTTTTGTTTTGGGTTTTTTCCCTTCGGGGTTTTCCCCTCTTTAAAATTCTCCTGTGTTGGTATTGTCTTGTTTTGTTTTGTTAAGTACTGTTTTGCTGCCATTTCTGTGAACCTATTGTTTTGTAATTCAATTATATTAATCCTTTGTAATATTTTGAATTTAAAATAAATGGCTGGTATACTTCGGCAGCTCGAAGTGACTGTGGGAGTCGGACACCCCTATACTAAACTTTTCCCGGCCGTCCATTAAGCTGCTCTTAGTCTTAGGATGAGTCCGTCGGCCTGGGCTTTCGACACACGAGTTTCATAATCAATGCTTTATGCATGATTGATCTTTTTCTTGTTGTTTCTAAAATCGATTACTTTTTTATTGTATGGTAATTAGAAACATTACCATACATTACGTTATAGCCATTTTAAAACATATCTTCAGCTGCAGAATCAAAGCAACAAATACTTTTAATTGAGTTTTTCTCAAAATAGTGTTTTTCACGTTAATTCTTTACAGTTTACTTATCTCAAGTAAGGTACTTGTAAAAATTCAGTGAATGTTTTTAATGCTATTGAAAAAAATGTGATGTGGGCAGCACATGATTTTCCTTATATCATGCAATGAATTTACTACTTTTACAGTTTAAAAAAAATTTTATTCTTATATTCTTTCCAAGATATTGAATTTTCTTCAATTAGTCGTCATTTTCATTGATTTAGCGTCATTTTCAGTGATTTAAAGTCATTTTTATCCATTTGGCGAGATTTTCGTTAATTTGGCAACATTTAAAAATGTCGCCAGTTGGCGACATTCCGCCAAATTCGTCGCCAAAATCTCGCCAAGCATTATGAACGGAGAAATAGTTATTCTTATAGCAGATAAATCACTATTGGCGTTCAAATACAAAAGTATTACTCAAACTATCTTTTCTCGTGAATGGAATGAGTTAGATCCACGAGAATAATGTCACCAAATTTATCGCATGATATTACATATGAAAAGTGAACATGTTTTTCAACAGTTAATATATTTTTTTAATTTATTGGATTTTTTGATAAATTTATTTGAAAAATGTGCAATTTCTCGAGAATGGTTCATACTAGCGTTCTAAAGTTTGTCAATCGTTTTCTAAGGAAAAATTACATAAGAAATGTCTATTTGTGTAACTTTATTAAAGGTTTTGATTTTTTGATGATTTTTTCAAAATTTCACTCGAAACTTTAGGGAGTTCTGAACATTGGATTGTATTTTAAAACAATAGGCTTCCAGTATTCACCGATTGTGATTTTCGTACCTAATTTCATTCGAATCGCTCCTTTCGTTCGTGAGATATCGTCTCCACAGACTCACTGACACACACACTCACTGACACACACACTCACACACACACACACACACACACACACACACAGACATCACTTCAGAAATGTTTGATTCGTGATCAGGGATGCTTGAAACGTGCTCCCCCGTCGAAAACTCGAAATCGAATTTTCGATCCCGTCACAATATTTTTCCTTATACATTATGTATATAAGGAAAGTAATTAAATCAACTAAATGTTTAGATGCGTATGAGATACGTTTTCATTAGCTGTTATTATGGAAAAGTAATTGCAAAATGTTGCAGTATCAATGCAGTTGCAAATATCAATATTAGCACACATCATTGCCTGTATTTTTCTTGAATTTGGATATTTTTAATAGATATTAATCATTTAAAAGATTATTGTCATATATGCCTTTGTGTCTGAAAGAAATTTAGATTGCTGCATGACAATTTTATGTAGCGTGTTAGCCATTTTGGTTAAATTTTATTAAAATTTACCTGAAATAACAAAATTTATCAAAAATTATGATACCTATAAGTAACTTTGCAGACATCATGAAAACAACAATGACAAAAAAATCTGATGTGGGCAGCACATGACTTTCCCTGTAGACTTACAGTCACGTTCTCTTTATTTTCATTAAATTTAATTCACTTTTAATGAAATTTTCGTTCCATTTGGTAACTCGACTTATTGTCAAAGGTGGCGTAGAGAAAATACGAAAAAACTAAAATATCTCGAGAAAGGCTAGTCCTAGTGTAATGTGCTTGGTCTTCTTATTTTCTTTGTTATAAATTACGTATAACACAAGAATTTAATGGATTATTTTCGCCTACGTAGTTTTTTATTTTAGATTTTAACGATTTTTGCGTGCCATTTTGCAAAAAAAGACAGGTTATATTTTTACGAATCGTACCAAAATCTAATCAGCACAAGGGTGACCCATAAGTGACTTATCTACCGAAGTTTGTGAAATTCGGTCCATTAGTTTTTCATCTAGAGTAAATACAGACTTTTGCAGGCCATTTCGCAAAAACAGGCGGGTTCTTTTATCTAGAATCGTACCCAAAACTAATCAGCACCAGATTCGCCCACAAGTGACTTACCTACCAAATTTTATGAAATTCGGTCAATTAGTTTTTTAGCTAGAGTGGATACAAAATCTGCGCAGACAGACACACAGACAGGCAGACAGACAGACAGACAGACAGACAGACACGCAGACACACACACAGACGTCACGCTAAAAATAGTTTTTCATATTCTAGAGGTCTCGAAACTGGTAGAACCGTTGAAAACTCGAGTTGCGATTTTCGGCATGATTCCAATTCTTTCCTTATACATTACTATGTATTGCAGGGAAAGTAAAATATGGTTTTTCTTTTCAAGAAAATTTGTCCGAACCTAGTACCCTAACAGCATTTTTTTTCACAGTGACGTAAGATTTACGTCACACTGTGACTTTGGGACGTCACAGGATGTCACAGTACGTCTCGGCAATGTCATATTGAGGTCACAGCGAAGTTATTTTGGTCATTTTCATGGTCGTTTGTGAGGTCGCATATTAAATTGTTTGTGACGTCACATTGTAATTGCTATTGTAATGTCGTCATATTGTTACTTGTTAATTAAATTGTGGAAACGTCACAGAATATAGTCACAGTGAAGTTACAAAGTTACTAATACGTAACGTCGAATAGTAGTCACAGATATGATGTCAAATTCTGACCCAGGTCTCACGTGACTACAACGTCACTGTCACACATGTGACGATCTTTGCTGTGAGGATAGGGCCAGAGCAAAACTGGAGATCTTAATTTCTCAATATTTTAACTCTCAAAAACCTTTTTACTCTTACACTCGAATGGTCCCATTCGTTTACTGAAAAAATCTTTCCTACTCAACACTGGGCTATACAAAATTTTTTGTTGTGTAGTAGCGGTTTCGCGCCTTTCAATATCGCTCGACCGTGCTAAGCATCACTACACGAAAGTTCGGGCCGTAAGATATACACTCTGTTGCAAACAAATATATATATGCTCTTACAAGAAATAGAGTTATAGCCACGAAACTCGGCATGTATGCATCGTTTGAGGAGATACACAAATGATTAGAATTTGGGAGAATTTTTTACTGTAAATGTAGTAAATTCATTGAAATTATATAAGGAAAGTCATTTGTTGCCCAAATCAAAATTTTTTAGAGGAAATCGAGCTAACCTCTTTATTTCCGGTCTTTTGCTGATTATTATTTTGTATTATAGGAAGTGATATCAAGGAAATATTAAACTCAGTAATTCGAACTTTAATCATGAGAAACACAAAATATTCTATCGGTTATAGCTTTTCACATAATCTATTCGTACATAAAAATTGATAGAGGTAGAGAAATTTGGCTTTGAGTTATAGTATCTTCACCTTACGCCCATGCTCACATACATGGATATATATTTTTAAAAAGTTAGAATTGAAATAAATAGGTTTTTAAATATACTTACTCGTCAAATGAAAAAAAAATCTGTAAAATAATACTTTCTATATATTATACTCTTGGAAAATATAATTTTAATGAATTCCATACGACACTATACCTAGAAATTTATAAATTCCAATATTGTGGGATAACAAAAGTATAAATAAGAGCTTTCTTTAAAATATATATTACTGAAGATTAATAGACTAATTACTGTTATCGCTCAAACGCAGTCGAATAAATTTCATAGAAATATCTTGATTCTTCCTAGAGATATCACGCTTCTTGTGTGAAAGAAACATTTCTAATATCTTGAGATTGGTTCCTGAAAACTCCTAAACAATTATGTGCAGTCCTTTTGGGTTATAAATATTTAAAAATGAATCACTTATTTTATAAAAGGGGGATCACTTATTCTATAATAGGGAGTATCACTTATCATATAATAATAAACACATATAATATGCTATGATTTTTCCGTTTTAAATTAAAAATGTACAATATCTTGAAACAAGCACAACTTGTACAATATCTTGAATGTCCTACAAATGATGCTATTCTCTTTTAAATAAAAAATTACGCGTAAAATGACTATTTTTTTAAGACATAATTATATACTATAATGTTTTTCGATTTTCGAAAACTATTCGAAAAATCTTCTGATACATTATCTTGTAAAATCATTTATCTTGTTGTATTCAAAATAATCATACCAAATTTTAATAGAATTGTTCAAATTGTTTGAGAGGTATCATATCCAATGACTCACAGACAGAAACACAAATAGACAGATACACAGATTTTGTGAAGAAAAAGGGTTAATTTGTGTGCAAAATTTCTCAAAATGTGATAATGAGTTTCAGCCTCACAAATGCTTTACCGTTTAGTAAGCTTTGACATCGCAATGGAAAAGTCGGTGACAGACTAAGGGGAGAGCTTAGATTGTTGGGTTTCATTTTTCAATACTGATCTTATTGAAACTAATGTAATTGTTTAGTCAATTGGGGCATAGGGTTATAACCTCAAAGGTCTCTCCCCTCTGGCTTGCGTTACTCTTCCCTTTACATATACTGTGCATTGTAAAGAAAGAAAAATAATAAAAAATGAGGAAAATTTCGTGAATTTTAAAGAGAATAAACTTAAAAGGAATGATGGATTGATGTAGTCTTTTCAAAAGAACTCCATCTAAAAAGCATTTTCTTTATAAAGGAGCCACTTTCGAACGCCAAAAACAGCTGACTGATGCAGTTTTCCAAAAATTCAAGCTAAACTTTATTCTGTTGAATATTTATTTCACTTTTTATAATATTTCCACACTTTTCGCTAATTTTGAGGCTGAAGATGAAAGGAGTATTGTTGGAAGATTAAGACCGCTTTTTTCACAAACACATAGAATTTGTTTAAATTCAAAAGAGGTTATTAGTGGGTTATATCATTCCTTCATTTAAAGGGGGGGAAATAGAGAAAAATGTATAAATAGGAAGTTTATAAATATGTCTTTTATAATCGGCAAAGGCATAGTAAAAATAATATTAATTTAATATATAGATTACTTTGTCTCTAATATTAAGTGTATGTGAATGGAAAGTATTAATTTAAATGCAACTCTCAGAATTTGAAAGATTTATACGTTGTGATTATCTCTGAAAGCGAGTTAATAATATTTTCAATGATATCTGAGTCAACCGAACAAGTTAACTCTAGAACAAGTTAAGAAATTCAAATGAAATTGGGCAGGATTATTTATTCATTTGTTTATTAACAAAAACACTGCATGATTACAATAACACTTACACCAGGTAAAAAAATCTTATATGGGCAGCCCATGAATATCTCTACAGATACAAATTCGTTTTCTCTTGCTATCTGTCACAATTCTTTAAATTCAAATTGCGCGAAATAATATGGATAATTATTTTAAATTACACTGCATTCGCAGTTCGATTTACTTTTATATTTGTCGGCTGGAGTATTTTCAAATTCAAATCCAAAGACCAAAATATCTCGAGAACGGTTAGGCTAGAATTATGCAGTTAGCCTTAATCTTTTTATTGTCAAAAGTTATGCATAAAATAGGTATTTAGTTTATACATTTGAGAACACGTAGTCTCTCATTTTAGATTTTGGCAATTTTTGAGGACCATTTCGCAAAAAAAACAAGTTTTTTCTCATCGAATCGTACCCAAATCTAATTAGTACCATGGTCACCCATAAGCGATTTATCTACAGGATTTCGTAAAATTTGTTTAGTTGGGTTTTCAACTTGAGTTGATACAAGATATGCGGGCAGTTTGCAAGAGAAAAACAGGTTCTTTCTTTCCGAGTCTTACCAAAATCTAACCAGCACCAAGGTCACATACAAGTGATATATTTACTAAATTTTGTGAAATTTGGTTTATTAGTTTATTAGTTAGCGTGGATACATGCCTTGAACAAACAATCACACACGATGTGATGCGATGCTCCGGCCGTCCAAATGGTTGCTCGAGTCCTTGTTGACGAGCCGGACGGTCTGGGTCTTCAACACGATGTGATGCTGGGGCGCGGTAGCCCATTGGTTAGCGCGCTGGAGTTGCACTCGGTAGGCCCGGGTTCGATTCCAGCCGCTGCCAAAACTGCCGCCGTGTTCATGCGGAGTACGATCACGTTAAACATGTGGGTCCGAAAGTCCTTCCGAGAGGTTGGTGGTAGGGGAAGGAGGGTACGGTCCCTGTGGATGCCTCCCCCACTGGGTTCCGGTCTAAATTGGGTGGCACTTCCCGACCGTCCAAACAGTTACCTTACACCTTTCTGGTAGGTCGGACGGTCTGGGTTTCAACAACAACACGATGTGATGCTAAAAACAGTTTTTTTTTAGATTTTGAAGTGCTCGAAATGTGTAGTTTGGTCGGAATCTCGAGTTGCGAATTTCGACATAATTCCAATTATTTTAAATACTACCACGTATTGAAGGGAAAGTAAAAAATATGATATGGGCAGATATGACTTTCTCAGAAGACTGAAATTCATTTTCTCTTTATTCTTTTATCAATTCATTAAATTGAGTATAATTGCACAAAATAACACGAATATCTATATGAAATGACACTTAATTTGCACTTTTAATTCAATTAGCGTTTTCATTTAATAACTGCACGTTATTTTTAAGCCGAAAAATAACTGTAGAACGGCTAGTTCAAGAGTAATGGGGTTGGTTTTAATATACACTTTTGATTCCACTAGCGCTTTCATTTAGTAACTGGACGTATTTTTAAAGCCGAGAAATAACTCGAGAACGGCTGGTTCAAGAGTAATGAGATTGGTCTTAATACGTACTTTTGATTCAACTAACGTTTTCATTTAGTAACTGGACGTACTTTTAAAACCGAAAAATAACTCGAGGACGACTAGTCCAAGAGTAATGGGATTGGTCTTAATACACACTTTTGATTCAACTAGCGTTTTCATTTAGTAACTGGACGTATTTTTAAAACCGAAAAATAACTCGAGGACGACTAGTCCAAGAGTAATGGAAATGGTCTTAATACACACTTTTGATTTAACTAGCGTTTTCATTTAGTAACTGGACGTATTTTTAAAACCGAAAAATAACTCGATAACGACTAGTTCAAGAGTAATGGGATTGGTCTTAATGCACATTTTTGATTCAACTAGGGTTTTCATTTAGTAACTGGACATATTTTTAAAACCGAAAAATAACTCGAGAACGACTAGTTCAAGAGTAATGGGATTGGTCTTAATGCACATTTTAGATTCAACTTGCGTTTTCATTTAGTAACCGGACGTATTTTTAAAATCGAAAAATAACTCGAGAACGACTAGTCCAAGAGTAATGGGATTGGTCTTAATACGCACTTTTGATTCAACTAGCGTTTTCATTTAGTAACTGGACGTATTTTTAAAACCGAAAAATAACTCGAGGACGACTAGTCCAAGAGTAATGGAAATGGTCTTAATACACACTTTTGATTTAACTAGCGTTTTCATTTAGTAACTGGACGTATTTTTAAAACCGAAAAATAACTCGAGAACGACTAGTTCAAGAGTAATGGGATTGGTCTTAATGCACATTTTTGATTCAACTAGGGTTTTCATTTAGTAACTGGACATATTTTTAAAACCGAAAAATAAATCGAGGACGACTAGTCCAAGAGTAATGGCATTGGTCTTTATACATACTTTTGATTCAACTAGCGTTTTCATTTAGTAACTGGACGTATTTTTAAAGCCGAAAAATAACTCGAGAATGGCTAGTTCAAGAGTATTGGGATTGGTCTTAATACGCACATTTGATTTAACTAGCGTTTTCATTTAGTAACTGGACATATTTTTAAAACCGAAAAGTGACTCGAGAACGACTAGTTCAAGAGTAATGGGATTGGTCTTAATACACACTTTTGATTCAACTAGCGTTTTCATTTAGTAACTGGACGTATTTTTAAAACCGAAAAATAACTCGAGGACGTCTAGTCCAAGAGTAATGGGATTGGTCAAAATACACACTTTTGATTCAATTAGCGTATTCACTTAGTAACTGTACATATTTTCAAAACCGAAAAGTAACTCGAGAACGACTAGTTCAAGAGTAATGATATTGGTCTTAATACACACTTTTGATTCAACTAGCGTTTTCATTTAGTAACTGGACGTATTTTTAAAACCGAAAATAACTCGAGGATGACTTGTCCAAGAGTAATGGGATTGGTCTTAATACACACTTTTGATTCAACTAGCGTTTTCATTTAGAAACTGGACGTATTTTTAAAACCGAAAAATAACTCGAGGACGACTAGTCCAAGAGTAATGGAATTGGTCTTAATACACACTTTTGATTCAACTAGCGTTTTCATGTAGTAACTGGACGTATTTTTAAAACCGGAAAATAACTCGAGGACGACTAGTCCAAGAGTAATGGGATTGGTCTTAATACACACTTTTGATTCAACTAGCGTTTTGATTTAGTAACTGGACGTATTTTTAAAGCCGAAAAATAACTCGAGAATGGCTAGCTCAAGAGTAATGGGATTGGTCTTAATACACACTTTTGATTCAACTAGCGTTTTCATTTAGTAACTGGACGTATTTTTAAAACCGGAAAATAACTCGAGGACGGCTAGTCCAAGAGTAATGGGATTGGTCTTAATACACACTTTTGATTCAACTAGCCTTTTCATTTAGTAACTGGACGTATTTTTAAAGCCGAAAAATAACTCGAGAATGGCTAGTTCAAGAGTAATGGGATTGGTCTTAATACGCACTTTTGATTCAACTAGCGTTTTCATTTAGTAACTGGACATATTTTTAAAACCGAAAATAACTGGAGAGCGACTAGTTCAAGAGTAATGGGATTGGTCTTAATATACACGTTTGATTAAACTAGCGTTTTCATTTAGTAACTGGACGTATTTTTAAAACCGAAAAATAACTCGAGGACGACTAGTCCAGGAGTAATGGGATTGGTCTTAATACACACTTTTGATTCAACTAGCGTTTTCATTTAGTAACTGGACGTATTTTTAAAGCCGAAAAATTTTCTCGAGGGCGGCTAGTTCAAAAGTAATGGGTTTGGTCTTAATTTTCACTTTTAATTCAATTAGGGTTTTCACTTAGCAACTGGGCGTATTTTTAAAGCCGAAAAATAATTCGAGAACGAATAGTTCAAGAGTAATGGGATTCGTCCTAATACGCACTTTTGATGCAATAGTGTTTTCATTTAGTAACTGCACGTATTTTTAAAGAAGAAAAATAACTCGAGAACGGCTAATTCAAGAGAAATGGGGTTGGTCTTAATTTGCACTTTTAATTCAATTAGTGTTTTCATTTAGTAACTGGACGTATTTCCAAAGCCAAAAAATAACTCGAGAAGGGCAAGTTTAGGAGTGATGGGATTTATCTTAATTTGCACTTTTAATTCAATTAGCGGTCTCATTTAATAACTGGACGTATACTCGAGAACGGCTAGTACAAGAGTAATGGGATTGGTCTAATTATTTTCACTGTTAAAAATTACGTATAAAACAAGCATTTAAGTGATACATTGAAGCATGCGTAGTCTTTGATTTTTAGCTTTCGAAGATTTTTGCTGATCGTTTCGTAAAAAAGCTGGATCTTTTATTCCTAATTGTACCAAAATCTAATTAGCATCAGGGTAACCTACAAGTGACTTATCTACCAAATTTTGTGAAATTTGGTCAATTAGATTTTTAGCAAGAGTTGATATATCCGAATTTTGCGGGCCATTTCGCAAAAAGGGAGGTTTTTTTTATCCCGAATCGTATACATCAGCACCAGGGTCGTGCAATCAGCACCAGGGTCGTGCAATCAGCACCAGGGTCGTGCAATCAGCATCAAGGTCATTCACAAGTGACTTGACTATAAAATTTAATGAAATTAGGTCAATTAGTTTCTGAGTTAGAGTGGATATATACATTGCACAGACACACACACACAGACATCGCTCTAAAAGTAGTGTTTTCGTGTTATAGAGTTTACAAAACGTATAGATCCGTTGAATCATCAATTTGCGATATTCGAATTGATTCCAATACTTTCCCTACACATTACCTTGTATTGTAGGGGAAGTTAAAACAAAACGGATAGGTTAACATTTAAAATGTAATGAAAACGAAAATTATGGAGGCTTGTACAAAGACATTATGCAGTGCAGTGAAAAACATTAAATCAGATGGGAGCACATTTCGTCTTTGATCCACCCTCGAACTACAAGTTGTGACCAACAAGTAGGGTGAATCACCCTTCAAATCGAAATTGGGAACAACCCGATTATCAGCGATACCTGCATCGTGTTCCGAAATAGTCAGTTAACAATAGTGCCTGATTACCATGTGCCTGTGAGTCTTGATAAATTTATTATCGACTTTTGACTGTGCGATGGTTTTGTGGCGTGTCATGGAGCAGAGAATCAATTTGAAATTCTTGTACAAATTGGGTAAATCAGCAGGCGAAAGTCATGCAATGCTGAAGCAGATGTATGGAGATGAAACCGTGACCTTGAAAACTGTGCACGCGTGGTTTAAAAAGTTTAGTGACGGGCGTGAAAGAGTCGAAGACGTGAACTGTTGCACAGAGATCGGCGATTAACCATCAGGATGATGTTGGACGAATTGGCTATCCCTCGGGAAAGTGTTCCGAAAATCGCCAGACAGGATTTGAGAAAACGCAAAGTTTGTTCGCGATTTGTTCCTCATCGCCTAACGGAGGAACCAAAACAGCAGCGAAGGGAATCTTGTGGGGACTTCACCAACATGGCTAACGAAAATGCGCACTGAACTGTCGCATCCACTGCATTCCCCAGACTTGTCACCACCGAACTTTTTCCTGTATCTTAAACTTAAAGTGGCTCTAAAAGGGCGAAGATTTACAGACATTACATGCATTCAAGCTGCTGTGACATGGGAATTGAAAGCTGTACCAGTGGAGGAGTTTTCAACAGCTGTAGATGATTTGTACACACACTTTGTCAGAGGTGCATAGTGTACGACGGGGAATATTTTGAAGGATTGTAAACAGTTTACATGTAGGGCATACTCAATGCCAGACGTATTTCATCATTCACCCTACTTATTGTTCACGCCTTGTGGTAACAAGTGACTAGCAAAACGCCGGGCTGTGAATGGACTCGCGCATATGAATTATGAGACCTATGAAAGATGTAAAATTAAAACTAAAAATAACTAAATTAGGAAATTGGAAGTGTAAAAATTTAACTTCGATGTTTAAGAATCCTAATACAAAATAGCTTATAAGTTTTATAGAATTTGAATATTAAGTAAAGTAAATTCGATTCCAGAAGAACAATTAAAGTAACAATCACATATATTTCAATTAACTGCTACCTTATTCAGAGCAGCTTACTGGAATTAAAATCTATTGGTAAAATACAAAGTTTATCGAAATTATTATTTATATAAAATATAATTTTAAAATATTATCGACAGATAAAAATATTTCACTTTCAAATTTTCCCAATCATACTCTGTTGGAACCATTTGTTACCCCTTTATCCGTCCGATTCCTTGAACATTAGAAGCCCCGCTGCTGCTTTAGTGAGCACAAAGTACATGCTCCAACAACATGTTTCAAGCCTCGGGGCCAAAAGCCAAAGAAGACATCTATAAGCACCAAATTCTGCAATAAGTACGCATCCAGATATCGCCGCCGAAGAGCAGCAGGAACCATCAACAGCCAAAATAGGAACGCACAGAATTTCAAGTAATTATCATTTTAATTTATTTCAAATGGAATTTTAATTTGTTTCATTTAATCATACCCTGCAGGATGACAAATAATGCAATCTGTTTTGATCTGTCCAAATTGCTGTAGCCGAAAAAAAATTACCTATATGGCATGCTGGTTTATAAACTGGCCAAAAGCCGGGCTTTGAGTGGACTGCCGCATACGAAGTATGAAAAAAGAATCTCAATATTTGAGAATTCTTATACAAAAGAGCATATAAGTTTTTATAATTTGAATATTGAATTAAACAAATTATAACACATGAAAACAAGGAAGTCAAAGTAACACATTTAAACGTATTTAAAGCACGTTTAAATCAAAATGCATGTAAATGCACACGCTTTGATTAGCTGCTTAAAAGTTTTTGTTTACTTGTTATTTTGTATGAAGCGCACTGAGCATGCGCGGTTTGAAAATGTGCGTTTCGCAATGTTACAGATCGTTTTAATTATTGAAATTGTGATTCTGCACATTTGTGTGTAATTTTACGCATGTGTGCACATTTTTTTCTTCCTATTAGAGTTTTCGAGTAAAAAGGATCACAAAATTCAGGCAAATATTGATTTCGTGTTGTTAGGAATAGAAAATGGAATTCCCTAGTATGAATACGCAAAAGGATTTGAAAACAAAGAGGATGCTTTCTATTATTATAGCTGCACGTAGATAATTGAAAAATAGGGAAATTCTAGTTGGAATTCGTAAGCACGTGCATAATTTTATAATACATTTTTAAATTAAACACATGTCGTCTGTATTCAAGAGAGTGCAAATCAAAATGCTTTGACCTGTTTTTGTAAGACATGCGTGATAAAACCATGAAACCTTTTAGTGAAACGATTTTGAATGTGCACAATTTTAAAACAATATCTTAAATTAAATAATCAGACCAAATAAGGGTATTGCATCCCGAAATAGTGCAAACAAAAGTGGTAAAACCAAGTAGTATGCTGTTTGGTTTTGCGTAGAGACGCCACATTTAGAAAACTGTGTCAGGAAGAAAAAAAATACACTGCTGGAATTTTCATTTGTTAAGGAACAATGGGAGATGTGTGAATTAACAGTGAACAAAACCAAGTAAACCAAGTAGTGCTGTAAAACCAAGTAGTATGCTGTTTGGTTTTACGTAGAGACGCCACATTTAGAAAGCTGTGTCGGGAAGAGAAAAGATACACTGCGGGAATTTTCATTTGTTAAGGAACAATGGGAGATGTGTGAATTAACAGTGAACTCTAAATCACGCTACATATGAACAGAGACAATTTGAATCTAATTCGATTCCCGCCTTTGCTCAAACTGTCCTCGTGTTCAATCGGAGTGCGGGTAATATGTGGTAACATGCGGTAAATATGTGGATAATTTAAACTAAATTTAACAAATAATTATGAAATTAGAAGAGTAAAAAATCAATTTCAATATTTGAGAATCTTATTACAAAGTAGCATATAAGTTTTTAGAATTTGAATATTAAGTTAAGTAAATTCGAATGTAGAACAATGAAATCAGAGTAACAATTAAAGTAACAATCGTATTTGCATTAGCTGCGGCTTTATTCAGTGCAGCTTTCTAGAATTAGGATGTGTTTAAAAATCGGTTTACCGAAAGAATCCTAATACAAAATAGCTTATAAGTTTTATAGAATTTGAATATTAAGTAAAGAAAATTCGTATCAAGAAGAACAATTAAAGCAACAATCACATATATTTCAATTAACTGCTACCTTATTCAGCGCAGCTTACTAGAATTAAAATCCGCTGACGAAGTTCAAAAGCTTGTCGAAATTATTATTTATATAAAATATAATTTAAAAATATTATTGATACATAAAAATATTTCCCTTTCAATTTTTCGTAATCATACTCTGCGGGAACCACTTATTACCCCTGATCCGTCTGATTCCTCGAACATTCGAGGCCTCGCTGCTGACCCGTCGCTGCTATAGCGGGCACAAAGTACATGCTCTAATACCATCGTTCGAGACTCGGGGCCAAAAGCCAAAGAAGACATATAAGCATCAAATCCTGCAACAAGTACACATCCAGATATTGTCACTTCAGAGCAGTAGGAGCGATCAACAGCCAAAATAGGGGAGCATAGAATATCAAATAATTGTAACTTTCTGTGTGTGGTCCCTGCAGATGCGTCCACAGTCTGGTCTAAATTGGATGGTACTTCCTGCGCGTTAAAACAGATACCTTACACTTTCGGGTAGGTCGGACGGTCTAGGCTGAAGATGAAGAAGAAAAAGAAGAGACAATTATAGTATTGCCAAGTTGATACTGCAACTAAGGATTGTTATAACCAAGATGAAAAACACTGTATTTAGATGTCGAAAGAGGTTTCAAAGGATGAACGTCAGTGGCGTATTGGCTTTCGATATGAAGGCCTTTAATCTTTTGAATAGTTTTTTAAATTGTATAAACGGTATAAAGACAAATATGCCAGGTAATGTTGTAAGATTCAATATTTTATAATTATTTTTTTTATTTAAAAACTAATGGGATTGTACGCAAAAATCTAACGTACATTGTTTTATAAATACTGCACATTTTTAATTAAAAAAAATCATAAATAAAATGTACTCACTATTAATAAAGAGTTCATTGTAAGTAGTTTTAACCCAAAATAAACTCTGTTGTTTTTGTGTTATCTCAAGCCGCGCGCGCGTTTTACAGATCTCGGAAGTAGCATTTTTCGTCTGGAAGGTGATATCTCTAGAACAAATTAATCAAATTAAATAGAATTTGGTACTATTATTTTAATTGGGGTACCGAAGAGGCTTATTTATTTTCGTTTATTTATTATTCGGAATTACCAGGTATATAAGCCCTCAATGTTTAGAACATTTTTTTCGATAGTTGATAAAACGTTGTTAAAAGAAAGTTATATTTCAAAATGTTACGAAAATGGCTATTTAAATAGAGATTATTTATATAAAAGCGGTGCCATAAACTTATCTCAGAAAGGAAGGGATGAGACGCTTTCTTGGAGGACTTTTTTATTGGCAATTGGACCACTTTCATGTTAGATATGGTGGAGTATCACGAAAACAGCCAGACGATGACAGTCGGACGCATCAAAGAATGAAACTCAAACAAAAAGTACATTTTACGAATTTAAAAGTTCATCTTCCGAATTCAAAATTACATCTTACGAACTTAAAAGTGTATCTTCCGAATTCAAAAGTACATCTTCCGAATTGAAAGAACATTTTCCGATATCGATGAATGAATCTCAAACAAAAAGTACATCTTACGAATTTAAAAGTGTATCTTCCGAATTCAAAAGCACATCTTCCGAATTGAAAGAACATTTTCCGATATCGATGAATGAACCTCAAACAAAAAGTACATTTTACGAAATTAAAAGTGTATCTTCCGAATACAAAAGTACATCTTCCGAATTCCAAAGTACATCTTCGGAATGCAAAAGCACATCTTCCGAATTCAAAAAGTATATCTTCCGCATTCAAAGAAAATACCTTTAGGTGACAGTAACCTTTGATGGAAGCTAACAGTACGAAGCGTTTTGATGCTGCTTAACCTCAGTGAAATTATGAGAGCCGTTGTTACAGTACAGTAACCGATACTTCTTTACAAACACAATAAAAGTTAGTTAAGAAATCGCAGAGAATTGGGGTCAAATCTATGGGAACTTTATTAAAACTCTTGGAGTGAGACTATGACTCCTTTCAATTAACACATTAATAATAAATATAACTTTACTGAAATAAAATATTGCGACAGAGTATAAGAAGCTTTTTGAGCTTACTTTACCTATTGAGCAGTTTTACTCTTACGAGTAATTAGACATTAAAATAAGATTTAACATTATATTTTACCATAAACATTACATTAACGTTTTGCCATACATTGTTAACTCATGTAATGCCATTAACGTAAACATTTGCCATTACTTAAACATTTTAAACATTTTGCAATACTATTGTTAAACAAAATATTTTGCAATACTATTAAAAAACTTTAACATTTGAAGTTGGTTAATAGTATGATAAATATTAACAATATTTTACCATACATAAATATGAAAGCATATTGCCATACTATTGTTTATACTAAAAACTTTTTCGAAGCATCTATTTTTCAAGATATGCTATAGACAGAGCTTAGATGAAGACTATGGATTCAGTATCAAATTCTAATTTAAGTAGGAGGTTTCAATAAGGATTTTCACTTACAGTTCTTTTTCTTTTTCTGGTTTAAATATTCTCATTTTATTTGAAACAGCTGTTTCTCAAGACTGGCTATTGATAGCGATTAAGTAGTGAATGATATGGTTTCGGTTCCAAATTCCAAAAGAAGATAGGGTGGTTTACTATGGATTTCCATTTACGGTTTCTTTTTCACTTACGGTTCAAACAATTTTTTTGAAATATCTATTTCTTCGGATTTGCTATAGATAGAGCTTAGATGATGATGTATATAGATTCAGCATCAAATACTAAAGGGGCTAAGGGCTCAGGTTTCCACTTTTTGCTTAGGAGGTGTCACTCCCAATTAAAAAATTATATTTTCATTGCAATATATATTTCTTAGGATCAGATACAGAAAGATCCTAGATGATGACTGATATGGATTCAGTATCAAATTATGGAGGGGATGGAGAGGAAGGGAGGGGGTTTTTATTTATAGTTTTAACGATTTTCATTTATAGTTTTTTACTTTCCCAGTAATACATGGTAATATATAGGGAAAGTATAAGAATCGTGTCAAAAATCGCATCTGGAGTTTTCGACAAATCTACACGTTTTGGGACCTCTAGAACAGGAAAAAATTACTTTTAAACAGACGTCTGTGTGTGTGCATATATCTGCGTGTCTCTATGTGTGGTATTTGTGCAATGTATGTATTCACTCTCCATGTACCAACCGTATGTACTAACTCCATTACTCTAGGACTTAACCGTTCTTGAGATACTTTAGTTTTTTTCACGTTTTTGCTACGCTGCTTTTAAAAAATATGATGTGGGCAGCACATGACTTTCCTTATATATTGCAATGAATTTACCACTTTTACAGTAAAAAAAAAAAGTTATTTTTATAAAAGGTATTTATAGTCTTTCCAAGATATTAAATTTTTGTCAATTAGTCGTAATTTTCATTGATTTAACGTCATTTTCATCCATTTGGCGAGATTTTCGTTAATTTGGCAACATTTAAAAAAATCGCCAAGTTGGCGATATTCCGACAAATTCGTCACCAAAATCTCGCCAAGCGTTATGAACGGTAAAATAAGTTATTCCTATATCAGATAAACGACTACTGGCTTTCAAATGCAAAAGTATTACTCAAAGTATATTTTCTTATGAATGGAACGAGATAAATCCACGAAAATGATGTCACCAAATTTATCGCATGATATTACATACGAAAAATGAACATGTTTCTCAACAGTTAATATATTTTGTTTAATTTAAGGGATTTTTTGATAAATGTATTTGAAAAATGTGCAATATCTCGAGAACGGTTCATGCTAGCGTTATAATGTTTATGTCAATCGATTTCTAAGGAAAAATTACATCAAAAAGGTCTATTTGCTTAACTTTATTAAAGGTTTTGATTTTTTGCTAATATTTTAAATATTTCACTCGAAAATTTAGAGGGAATCTGAACATTCGATTGTGTTTAAAAACAATAGGCTTCCAGTATCCACAGATTGTAATTTTTGTGCTAAATTTCATTCGAATTGCCCCATTTGTTCAAGAGATATTGTCTCCACAGACTCACTGACTCACACACGCATACTTTCACACACATACACACAGACATCACCTCAAAAATGTTTGATTCGTGATCAGGGATGCTTGAAACGTGCTCTTCCGTTGAAAACTCGAATTCGAATTTTAGACCCCGTCACAATACTTTCCTTATATATTATACTATGTTTATAAGTAAAATAAAATAAATCCAGTTAACAAATAAAAGTGAAAATTGAATTAAAAGGGCAAAATCAGCGTTATTTTGTGCAATTAATCTCGATGTAACGAATTATTAAAGAAATAAAGAAAAAATTAAGGGATTTAAGTCTGTAGGGAAAGTCATGTGTTGAAAACATCAGATTGTTTCACTTCCAGTTCTAAAGTTTCTTTTGAAATACCTATTTCTGAGTATTAGCTATTTATAGAGCTTAGGCAATTTTGCCATATTATTGTTTTTACGAAAATATTTTCTTTGAAATATCTCTTTGTGTTTTTTAGGGTCGGTTACAGATTGAATTCAGATGATGACTGATTTGGATTCAACGTCGAACTGCAAAGGAGAATGAGGCGTTGGGTTCATTAAGGATTTTCACTTCCGATTCATTTTCCACTTCCGGTTCAGAAATTCTCATTTTATTTGAAAAATTTATTTCTCAAGATTGGTTATAGATAGAGCTGAGATAATAACTGATATGGGTTCAGCCCCAAATTTTTAAGGAGACAGGGGACTTACTAAGAATAGTTTCCATCCGGTTTCTTTTCCACTTTCGTCTTGAAATTTTTTCATGAACCATCATTTTCTCCGGATTGGATAGAGATAGAACTTGGATAATGACGGATATGGATTCCACATCAAATTTCGGACGGACTATAGGGTTCTTTAAGGATTTCCACTTCCGGCCAACAGATATAATTTCTGTGTTTTCAAATTTGTCTGATTGGGCGAAATAAGTGTAAAAAAGTGTATAAGAATATTTAAGAGTGCGCTAGAAGTATTTAAGAGTGCCCATAAACTACCTGTCACTATATGAAGGATTCTTTACAAATTACTTGTTATTCCTTCTCTACAGCGCACACAGAAGGAACCTAAAAATATATAGGTGCATAATAATACCCGTTTTGAAGTTATATGTATTTGAAGGTGCAATTAGAGTGCTTGCAAAACGTATACATTTTAAGGTTCAATATAAGTATTCTTTAATAGGAAAACACTTTCCTTTTTACTTTCCTTATATACATAATGTATAAGGAAAGTATTGTGACGGGGTCGAAAATTCGAATTCGAGTTTTCGACGGGAGAGCACGTTTCAAGCATCCCTGATCACGAATCAAACATTTTTGAAGTGATGTCTGTGTGTGTGTGTGTGTGAAAGTATGTGTGTGTGTGTGTGTGTGTGTGAAAGTATGTGCGTGTGTGTGTGTGTGTGTGTGTGTGTGTGTGTGTGTCAGTGAGTCTGTGGAGACGATAACTGACGAACGAATGGACCGATTCAAACGAAATTTGGTACAAAAATCACAATCCGTAGACACTGGAAACCTATTGTTTTTATACGCAATCGAATGTTCAGAACCCCCCTAAATTTTCGAGTGAAATTTTGAAAAAATCGTCAAAAAATCAAAACCGCTAATAAAGTTACGCAAATAGACATAATTTTTCATTAGAAAACGATTGACATAAATTTTAGAACGCTAACATAAACTGTTCTCGACATATTGCACATTTTTCAAAAAAATTATCAAAAAGTTATATAAAATAAAAAAAAAATATTTCCCATTGAGAAACATGTTCACTTTTCATATGTAATACCATGCGATAAATTGGGTGACATCATTCTCGTGGATCTAGTTCGTTCCATTCATGAAAAAAGATAATTTGAGTAATACTTTTGTATTTGAACGCCAATAGTCTGCTGTAAGAATAACTTATTTTTCCGTCTATAACGCTTGGCGAGATTTTGGCGACGAATTTGTCGGAATGTCGCCAACTTGGCGACATTTTAATTGTTGCCAAATTAACAAAAATCTCGCCAAATTGATAAAAATGACGCTAAATCAATGAAAATGACGACTAATTGAAGAAAATTCAATATCTTGGAAAGAATATAAGTATCTACTAATATAACATATTTTTTAACTGTAAAAGTAGTAAATTCATTGCATTATATAAGGAAAGTCATGTGTTGCCCACATCAGAGTTTTAGCAATGTATTTTATTCTATTTCAATATACAGTTTAAAAAAAAATAAGTTAATAAAGCCTTTAGTAAATCCTATATTTCATTTTCTTTTACTAGGTGGATAAACTGCTAAATGATTTGAGAATTTCAAATGAGTTTGAAATTATTCTAAAAGTTCCAAATTTCCCTTTACAAGGACTACGTCTTCAGATATTCATGACGTGGTTCCAAGGATTCTTTGCCTTTGATTTACTTGATTGTGCAAAGTGCAGTGGAAGGAAATAAATAACGAGGGGAAAAGCTGTGACTTTTGAATCCTGATGAATTTTGGAAGTATATCACAGCATTTTAGCTACGCAATTTGGAATAAAATTTAAGATTTCACTTTGATGTGAGCAAATAAAAAATGCTTCACTGCAATACATGTTAATGTATAGGAGAAGTATTGGAATCGTGTTGAAAATAGCAACTCGAGTTTTTGACGGATCTGCACGTTTTGGGACCGAAAATACTATTTTTAGTGTGATGCATGTGTGTGGGTGTCTCTGAAATGTATATATCCACTCTAACTCAAAAACTAATTGACCAAACTTCTTAAAATTTTATATGTTAGTCACTTGTGGGTTACCCTGGTGCCGATTAGATTTTGATATGATTCGGGGTAAAAGAACCTGTCTTTTTTAACACTTTACAACAAAGTTGAAAAGTGTTTATGACTTTGTTCATTCTGTCTGTCTGTCTGTCTGTCTGTCTGTCTGTCTGTCTGTCTGTCCGTTAGCACGATAACTGCCGTAAAAATGAGTTTATCAAAATGAAATTTTAGTATGTTGTTTAGACGGTCTGTAGGACCTATGGGAATATAAATAAATAATATCACCCAATTAGTTTTTTATTGAACCCGGGTTGAAAAAATGAAATACATTGAACCCTATGGGACCTAATTTTTCAAACATTTTTTAAGTAAATTTAAAATTCACGAATTGCTTCGAAATTTTTAGGAAATATTCACATTATCCCATAGAATATATAAAAAAAAATTCAGTAAAATATGTTAAATAGTTTTTTAATTAAAAAAATTATTTAATATAGGGAAAAAAACAAATTCAATTAAATTCTGACTTTGGGATATCTTCCAGAAAGAAAAGAGAGAGATATTATATTATAAATATCTCTCCATTTGTTTAAACGTTTTGCATATGGGAGTGGCTTCATATTTTAAGATAAATTTGGTAGATAACAATTTTTCATTTTTTAAAAATTTTATATAACTCTTCATGATAAATTTAATTGATGGCATTTTAAATGCACTTTCCTACGTCCTAGAAAGTTAAAATTTGGTACACAGCTTAAATTTGTTGAACATTTTATTCGACAAAAATTTGATGGATCTTTAAATATAGATTATACATTTTTTTCGAAATGGCCTGAAAATAATCCCCGTTCACTTCTATAAATCATTGGTGTAATATTGTTAAAAATTCTGATGTGGACAGCACATGTCTTTCTCTGCAGACTCATAAACGTTCTCTTTATTTATTCAATGATAATTTGAGTTTATCTGCACAACATAAGTATTTTAAATGACATTGAATTTACACGTTAAACTTAAATTTGGTTCTCATTTGATAGCTGGACTTATTGTCAAAGGTGGCGTAGCGAAAACGCGAAAAAACTAGAATATCTCAAGAACGGCTAGTCCTAGAGTAATGGGGTTAGTCTTATTCTTTTTGTTGTCAAAAATCACATATAAAATAGGAATTTAATTGATATAATTGAGCACACGTAGTCTTTTATTTTTATATATAACGATTTTTGCTGGCCATTTCGCAAAAATAGCCCGTTCCTTTTTCCCGAATCGTAGTAGAATAACCTACAAATGATTTATATACCAAATTTTGTTAAATTTGGTATATAAATCACTTGTAGGTTATTGAAATATTATACTCCAAATTTTGTTAAATTTGGTTCATTAGTTTTTAGCTAGAGTGGATAAAGGCAATTTCTGCGGTCATTTCGCAAAGAAGGCAGATTCTTTTATTACGAATCGTACTATAATCTAATGAACATCAGGAATTCCCACAAAAAACATACCTACCAAATTGTATGAAATTCGGTCCATTAGTTTTTCAATTAGAGTGGATGTAATATCCACACAGACACACAGAAACATACACAGATACACCCTTACACACACAGACGTCTTCCTAAAAGTAGTTTTTTCGTGTTCTAGAAGTCCCAAAACGTGTAGATACTTTGAAAATTCGAGTTCCGATCTTCGGCACGATTCCAATACTTTGAGTACATACACATACACATATATATTATCTGTGTATTATCTGTGTATCTAAATTCCGTGCCTATGCAATTACAATAGTTGTGATTTTAAATGATCCCTAAACTTTTATTATTTCTTCAAGGAAGCCTAATTTTAACATATGCAGAATGCAAATATCTCAAGCGATTGTAAGATGAATTACATAAGAATTGCTGAATTTTTTTCACACAAAATTATTTAGCTCTGGAGTCTGGAATACAAGTTATATGAATGAAATATTCATTGATTTTGCATAAAGAATCAGATGATTTATATTTCGATACAGTTTTAAATATTTAAGTATAATAAATTAATGTAGTACTGTGATAATGTAAAAGATATTACCACTGAATGAATCACATTTTAGAAATTTTTAAATGAAATTACATTTCAGTTGGAAAGTGTTTCATAATCAATGCTTATGCATGATTGATCTTTCTTGTTTTCTTTTTGCGAAATGGCACGCAAAAATCGTATGTACCCACTCTAGATAAAAAATTAATTGACCAAATTTCACAAAATTTGGTAGATAAGTCACTTATAGGTTAATAAAAATTTATTTCCTTTTTTGTGAAATGGCCCGCAAAAATTGTAAAAAATTTAAAATAAAAGGCTACGCATGATCAAATGTATAAATTAAATGCTTGTTTTAAGTAATGTGTGGCTATTAAATACGTAAATGTTAATGATGAAAAGTATCAATTAAATGCATCAATTAAATGTATGTTTCATACGTAAATTTTAACGATGAAAGGAATAAGACCAGCCCCATTTATCAAGGACTTGCCGTGCTTGAGATATTTTAGCGTTTTCGATTTCGCTACGCTGCCTTTGAAAATACGCCAATTACCAAATGAAAACGAAAGTTGAATTCAAAGTGAAAATTCAGTGTAATTTCAAATAAGTATGCGTATTATTTTGTATAATACAACTCATTTTAACGAATTATTAAAGAAATAAAAAGAAAACGAATATAAGTTTATGGGGAAAGTCTTGTGTGTGCCGCATCAGATTTTTTATTTTTCCTACAATACATATTACAGCGAAAGTATTGCAATCATATCGAAAATCACAACTCGAGTTATCGACAGATCTAAACGTTTCAAGACCTCTAGAAGCCGAAAATCTATTTTTAGCGCTTTGTCTCTGGGTGTGTCTGTCTGTCTATCTGGCTGTGTGCCTGTTTGTGCAATGAATATATTCACTGAAAATTATCATATAAAAATTATCAAAATTAGCATATTCTGAAAATTATTTGAGCAAACTAAACAAAATTTAGTGGATAAAGTCACTTGTGCTGGTCACTTGTGCTGGTTATAAGTCACTTGTACTTGCCCTAGGGCTGTTTAGAGTTTGGTGCAATTCTGAGAATAAGAACCAGTTTTTTTTAGAAACGGCTTGGAAAAATCGTATACATTTTTTCTAGCTGAAAAGCAAACTCACAAAATTTTACAAAATTTTGTAGCTAATTAACTTGGTTACCCTGGTGCTGATTAGATTTCGGTATGATTCGGGAAAAGATAATCTGTCTCATTTTATGTAGTGGTTCCCAAAGTAGACAAAATCTATAATAAAAGATAACGTTTGATTAAAAGTATCGATTAAATGTTTGTTTTATATGGAATTTTTGACGGCGAAATGAATAAGACAAATTCCATTATTCTAGGAATAGTTCTCGAAATATTTTATGCTGCACAGCCTTTGAAAATACGTAAATTTACCAAATGGAAACTAAAACTGAATTAAAAGTGCCAATTCAGTGTAAATAAAAAAAATCTGATGTGGCAACACATGACTTTCCTTATATAATGCAATGAATTTATTACTTTTACAGTAAAAAATAGGTTTTCCTTATAGTAGATACTTATATTCTTTCCACGATATTGAATTTTCGACAATTAGTCGTCAGTTTTATTGATTTCGCGTCATTTTTATCCATTTGGCGATATTTTCGTTAATTTGGCAACATTTTAAAAAGTCGTCAAGTTGGCGACATTTCGCCAAATTCGTCGCCAAAATCTCGCCAAGCGTTATGGACGGAGAAATAAATTATTCTTATAGCAGATAAATGACTACTGGTGTTCAAATACAAAGTATTACTCAAAGTACCTTTTCTCATGAATAGAATAAGCTAGATCCAAGAGAATGATGTCACCAAATTTATCGCATGGTATTACATATGAATAGTGAACATGTTTCTCAACAGTTAATATATTTTTTTTAAATTTATGGGATTTTTCGATGAATTTATTTGAAAAATCTACAATATCTCGAGAACGGTTCATGCTAGCGTTCTACAGTTTATGTCAATCGTTTTTTATGGAAAAATTACATAAGAAATGTCTATTGCGTAACTTTATTAAAGGTTTTGATTTTTTGATGATTTTTCAAAATTTTACTCGAAAATTTAGGGGGTTCTGAACATTCGATTGTGTTTAAAAACAATAGACTTCCAGTATTCACTGATTGTGATTTTTGTACCAAATTTCATTCGAATCGCTCTATTCGTTCGTGAGATATCGTCTCCACAGACTCACTGACACGCACACACACACACATATCACCTCAAAAATGTTTGATTCGTGATCAGGGATGCTTGAAACGTGCTCTCTCGTCGAAAACTCGAATTCGAATTTTCGACTCCGTCACAATACTTTTCTTACACATTATTTATATAAGGAAAGTAAAAATTATGCCTGTTATTTTGTGCAATTTAATGTATTTAATGTATAATGAAAGAAGTAAAAGGGAAATTAATTTGAGACTGTTGGGAAAGTCATGGGCTACACACATCACATTGTTTTCGTTAGCCTTAATTTTATTTTTTTATTTCGTTAGCCTTATTATTCTCTTCTCATGCTGGTGTAAGAACATACGGAGTGTGTGTTTCTATATGACCCTTTTATTTTTAGCGAGCGATCATTAAAGTGCATAAAATTATCTACCTTAATAAGTTTTATTAATCACACTAAGAAAAACATTGGACCAGAAGTCATAATTAATACAATTAGACATAATTGTTAATCTGGTGTAACTAAAATATACAATAATGGCATGATACAGATTTTACACTCATACCTCCGTATTCCATTTGGTACCTGAAAATTATTATTACACTGAAAAGAGTAATAAGTTTCTTTTCCATATTACGTATCCCCCCAAAAAGCATTGTAAACATTCTTTATAAATTTCTTATAAAAGTGATTTCTTATAAAAGTGAAATTGGATGCTTCTTGATTTGTATGCATTCTTATAAACAATTTTGATGCTATAAATAACCAAAGTGGAGTTCAAATTATCAATTTCCCTATATACTGTATACTACCATTATTATTACGAGAATTATCATTGCTACTTTCCCTACATGCATAGTATAATGCATAGGAAAAGTATTGTAACGGGGTTGAAAATTCGAATTCGAGTGTTCGACGGAAGAGCCCGCTACAAGAATCTATGAACTCGAGTAGAGCCTCTGTGTCTCTCTCTGTCTGTGTATCTATGTAGTGATACAGTTGCATAAAGGCACTTTTATTCCATTACTACCCGTAGAATTATTTAGAATTAAGGATATCTTACATAAAATTTCAGGCCATACTTAGTATACTGTGTTGGATCTCAAGGCAGTATTTTTTTAGATAAAAATACGATAGAAGGACAAATAAAAATTAAACTTTGAAAAGTGCTGCCTAGAACAATTTGATCTTAATCGTCTTCTATTTAAGAACTCAGGAGCGTAATTTCAAATTTTAAGGGGACCCAGTACCTTTCATTTGGCGAAAAATGACGAAAATATCGATTTTCAAATTTTTTGCTTAAAATATACCTTGACATGCCTAGTATATCCTTACAAAGTTTCGTGAAGATCCGAGAACTATAAATATATTAAAAAAGCTTTTGACTGCAACTGTGTCCCTTTAAATACCACGCCTACTTTTCTGTTTACGCTCTGTTTACATCGCATCTGCAACTGAATACTCCCTGTTTTACAAAATATTTCTACCAGGAAGAAGATGAAAGTACTTAATCGTAATTTTAATTGATAAAGAAACGTTGTTTACTTTTTCCGATCTGCTTTCGTTCGTTAATATCGTGCATAAACTGTGGAACTCAAAATGCAAACGAAAGCTTGCACAGTGTGACGTGGGCAAAATGTCCTAAAAAAACATTTGTACATAAAAAACGTGTAAAACTCTGTGTAATGGAAGCTGTGTGCGAATATAATAAAGGTACACTGCGCTGCATAAAGAAGCACAGAATGCCTTAGATGTATTTTTAGGAAAGTGCTCCATGAATCTCGGTGTTGCGCTCGATTTTCGAAAAAAAAAATGTTTCGACAAAAACGACGAAGTGCAAAATATCAACTTGCACGTAAACTGGTTAAAAAAGCAATTTTAAAAAGAGACATATTAGTTAAAAAGAAGGAAGGTGTAACACACAGTGCAGGGTATTTTTAAAAGAAAGTTAAGAAATAATGGTAGTTATGCAGAAATGATATGCATAAGGTTACGAAATATTGTGTGTTTTTATGATATGAATATATTTTCAAATCTTGTATTTCTTTTATAATATAAACATCATCATATTTATAGTTAAGCTATATCCTAATGAAATGAGTCAAATGTATTTCATGGTGTAAAAATAATAATGAATTTGGTAAAATCAATTTTTATTTATATTTTTTCTCGATTTTATTTTCAATGTGTGACAACTAAGGTTACGGCTAATGGTCACTTATATAAAATAAATATAGTTAAATTTAATGAAACAGCTACAGTTTTAAAGGTAAGTGTATAATAAATAATTTAAAATAACATTTAAAGTAATTTAAAATGGATTTGGAATAATTTTTCAAAGTTAAAATCTTTAAAGTGCTTCTTCTCAGTTCGTGTTTTTTCAGTATATCAATATGTTCAAAATGTTAAAACTTAAATACATATTTCTCAATTGACTTGATTTTTTTCGGATGTTCATTATAGTACATTTTATGAAACTAAGGATCGGATTTGCAATAAAATCAAAAGTTTTTTTTTTTTTAAATAGATATGTAAAAAAAACTCAATCTTTTGTTGAATTTATACATATGTATCAACATTTTATTTTTTATCTCCCGAACTAATTAACTTTTTAAAAATCCGATCCTTAAAGTTATAGAAGACACTTCAAGGAACCTTATAAAAAAAAGGGTTGCAAAAAGTTAGAAATTGTAGGAGAAGATAAGTTTTAAAAATTATTTAAATTTAAAAAAAAATAAATAAATTTTTCAAATTGTATCAGTAGAATTGTCTTTTTTCTTTAAAGTAAATTTCCTTAATAAAATCATTTAATAATATGCAAAAAGAGTATTGTAAAATGCTTAAACAAGAAAAATTGTTCAAAGGGTACAGAGTCCCCTTAATGGACAAATTTATAGGCAATCCACGTGATCAAAATATTTTCTTTCATCTTGACGATTTAGTCATATGCGGCAACTCCAACCTAGAAATTATGCAAAAAATGCAGACTGTGTTTAAAAGATTGAAAAAGGAAAATCTTACTTTAGATCTCCACGAAGACCAAATATTCAAGAATGAAATTCAATTTTTAGGATACAGAATTAGCAACACCGGCATTAATCCATCGCAAAAAAATTGTGTTAAGATTCAACATTTTAAAAATCCTACTAATGTTAGATAATATAAAAGTTTTTAGGCACCACAAAGTACTTTAGGTCTACTGTTCCAAATTATGCGCAAATTGCTGAGCCATTAATTAATTTAGTTAGAAAAAATATAAAATCCAATTAGACCAAGAAATGTAAGGAGGAGTTTTATAAATCAAAATCAGTACTTTTCAGCGAACCTTACGGTTAGGGCTCCTAATTTCAAGGAAAAATTCATTTTAAACACAGATGAAAGTAATAGTAGAATATCGGAGAATATCTATCAGCTGATAAATGGAGTGCCACATGTCATAGAATATTGTTTCAGAAGACTTCATGACGCTGATAAAAGATACCCAGTCAGCAAATTGGAGTTGCTGGTGATTTACGAATCAATGCAAGATTTCCGGGAATACATCTCTGAGAGCGAATTTGTAGTGTTAAGTGATGCAAAGTCACTCATATATCATATGATTCTAGAAAAACAACCTAGCATTGTAGCCACATGGCTAATGGAGATCAGTACATTTACGCTCCAATGTAAATATCAACCAGGATAAATTGAACCAGCGGATTACAATTCCCGCTATCCTTTTGATTAGGAGAGTCAAGATAAAATGATAAATATCATAATGCAAGCAAATGATTTGAATATCGAACAAATATTGAAAGAAGAAATTAAGTATGGAAAAATTAAACAAAATCAGAAAGGCTGTAGCAGAAGGCAAAATAAGATTGCAGAAGAACAAAAGATTTTTTATAGATGATGGAATAAAACTGTTAATGATTACCAAGAGAAAAAATCTGATGTGGGCAGCACATGACTTTCCTTATATAATGAAATGAATTTACTACTTTTACAGTAAAAAAATAGATTATTTTTCTTGTAGTTATTTGTATTCTTTCCAAGATATCGAATTTTCGTCAATGAGTCGTCATTTTCCATGTCGTCATCATCAATGAGTCGTCATTGATTTAGCGTAATTTTTATCCATTTGGCGAGTTTTTCGTTAATTTAGCAACATTTAAAAGAGTCGCCAAGTTGGCGACATTCCACCAAATTCGTCGCCAAAATCTCGCCATGCGTTATGAACGAAGAAATAAGTTATTCTTACAGCAGATAAATGACTATTGGCGTTCAAATACAAAAGTATTACTCAAAGTATCTTTCTCATGAATGAAACGAGCTCTAGATCCACGAGATTAAAAAATAAACAAATTTATCGCATGGTATTACATATGAAAAGTGAACATGTTTCTCAATAAGAAATCTTTTTTTTATTTTATATGAATTTTTGATAATTTTTTTGAAAAATGTGCAATATCTCGAGAACGGTTCATGTCAGTGTTCTAAAATTTATGCCAATCGTTTTCTAATGAAAAATTACATAAGAAATGTCTATTTGCGTAATTTTATTAGCGGTTTTGATTTTTTGCCGATTTTTTCAAAATTTCACTCGAAAATTTAGGAGGGTTCTGAGCATTCAATTGCGTATAAAAACAATAGGCTTCCAGTGTTTACAGATTTTGATTTTTGTACCAAATTTCATTCGAATCGGTCCTTTCAGTCGTCAGTTATCGTCTCCACAGGCTCACTGACACACACACATCACTTCAAAAATGTTTGATTCGTGATCAGGGATGCTTGAAACGTGCTCTCCCGTCGAAAACTCGAATTCGAATTTTCGACCCCGTCATATTACTTTCCTTATACATTATGTATATAAGAAAAGTAGTAAAAGTGATAGATACAAAATTAATAAAAAAAACAAAATTGTTATTTCACAGATATTAAGAAGGTGTTACAATTCGCGCATTTTCCTCATTTTGGAATAAGTAAGACGTCCCAAGTTGTGTAAAAAAAGTATTTTTGGACATCAATGTTTGCAGATGTGGTAAAAACTATGCAAAGTCATGCGATAAATGTTTGAGGATTAAGGGTAGAAAGATTCCGCCAACAAAACCTCAAATAATGAGCCTAGTTTTTGCTTGTGCGGAGTATATTCAAATTTATGTTGTCGTTAAATTGCTGCGAAGAAATCGAGGTCACTTTTAAATAGTAACAATACTGAATATGTTCTCCAGACACTTGGAAGCGTACCCAATCAGAAATATTTTGGATCAAGTAAAGATGTATGACTGAAGTGAAGATGTATTTGAAGTGAAGATGTGTATGACTTTTTACACGGAACTTTTGAATTTCGTTTTGCAGGCAGAGAGGTATGTAATGATACAGTTGCATAAAAGAGTTTCATATTCCAGATATGGTTCGGCGACAAGGCGACGTCTAATTTTATAATGGACGGACAATTTAGACAATTTATTTGCGAGTAATAAATGAAGCATGACAGCCTGAGGGATACAACGATGGACGCAAGCAAGCCCGTGGAACATCACAAATTAACCAATGAAAACCAATTTAGACCACGCCTAGATGACTGGAGCAAATTGTCAAACAGATACGGTGGAATCAATGAGAACCAAGGGGGGAAATCAAAGTTACCCCTGTGCATCAAGGAAGGTTCAGACGATTCGATATTTTTGATGCTGTAGTAGCACTTAAAAATGTGCTCCTGGCATTCGATATATTTGCTGCGGTATTAGCAAGCAAAAATGTGCTCCTGAGATACCTACTCATAAGATTTGCTGTGATATAAGCAAGAAAAATGTGCTGATAATCTCTCTCTAAAATATCGTGATTAATAATGTTCGAAAATGTCTACGGAGTTGATAGTTAAAAATTGATTTTAGTGAAGAATATTCAAAGATGACCTACCGCACTCCGAAAAGCAAAAGGTAAACTTTTCATATCAATTATGAGGAGTTGCGTAACCCGATGAGAAGTTGGTGAGATAATGCAATCTGTATCACTACCAACTCAGTTATAATTTTGTACAAGATATTAAATTGTTAAAATAATTATTGAGTTGAAGTTAAGATATGCTAAAATTTAATATTAAATATGATAATTAATAAAGTTTCGTTTGAGCAATTTAATGATTCTTTATTGGACAAGTGAAATTAATTTTATAATATTAATCAAATTGCCTTTCTGAAGAAACACCGGGCAACATACCAAATTAACTATGCTGGGTCATCACTTTGGCAATGTACAGAAATTTACTATTAGCGGGAAATTCTAATCTTATAACTAGGCACAGTGTATAAGTCTATGTATACGATATCTCACGAATGGAGCGTTTCGAACATAATTTGGTACGATTATCACGATCCGTGAATACTGTAACTCTATTGATTCTAAAAGCGATTGAACGTTTGGAACACACATAAACATTTTGAATGAATCCTTGAAAAAAATCATAAAAAAAATCAGAAGCTACAATAATGTTAAATAAATAAACACTTTAAACGTAATTTCTCACTCTAAAACGAATAACACAGACTTTAGAACGATAACTTGAGCCGTTGTCGTGATATCGCACGTTTTTCAAATAAATATATGTAAAAAATGACATAAAAATGAACATTAGTAAGTATCATCAAATATGTAATACTTGGCGATAAATTTAGTGCCTTGGCGACTCATTTGGTTAAATATTGATCATTCTTATAATTTGATCACTCTTTAATTGTGGCGCCAAATTGACGAAAATGTCTCCAAATTCGCAAAACTGACTCTAAAGTTATAAAAATGACGCAAAATTGAAGAAATAATAATTAACATATTTTAATATAATGGGGTATATTGCTTCGTAGATTATAGCAATATTTCAATTGCCAAGTTATATTTCTGCAAAAACTAAGTTAATTTGGTACTTTTAAAATAACGTTACATGTTGTCATTCAGAAAAGCACCAATTGTCAGTATACTTGTCAATTGGCAGCACATTATGCCGTGGATCTTGTTCATCAGTATTTCTCATTGAAAGAAGCAAAGTACTTGCATTATGTAGATAAAGTCATGTGCTGTCCACATCAGATGTTTTGAATGGGGATTAATGCTATAAAAACCTCAAAATTCTAATTTTTAGAGTTCTAATTATGAGAATTACTAGAAATTACATCTTGTTCTAGTTTTTTACATAATATATCTACAAAAGTTTTTGATATCGATAGGTGCACTCTTTTTGTAGTTACTCTATTCACGCCTCACAGACATACACAC
Source organism: Amaurobius ferox (assembly GCA_951213105.1). Lineage (NCBI taxonomy): Eukaryota > Metazoa > Arthropoda > Arachnida > Araneae > Amaurobiidae > Amaurobius > Amaurobius ferox. The sequence goes on along the minus strand of OX578146.1, from coordinate 83,613,599 downwards.
ACACACACACGCACACACACACCCTTCCGAGAGGTTGGTGGTAGTGGAAGGAGGGTACGGTCTCTGTGGATGCCTCCCTCACTGGGTTCCGATCTAATTTGGGTGGCATTTCTCGGCTGTCCAAATTGTAGCCTTACACCTTTCTGGTAGGTCGGACGGTCTGGGTCTCAACAACAACAACATACACACACACACACACACAGAGAGAGAGAGAGCGAGAGAGAGAGAGCGAGAGAGAGAGAAAGAGAGAGAGAGAGAAAGAGAGAGAGAGAAAGAGAGAGAGAGAAAGAGAGAGAGAGAAATCTTTCCAAAAATGTTTTAAATAGTTTCAAGAAATTTTAAAACGTGCTTATCCTTCAATATACCGAAAAACCTTTGGAAAATGTCGCCAAATTGACGAAAATGTAGCCAAATTAACAAAAATTCAATATCTTGGAAAAAATGTTTAATTTCTTCGATAATTCATATCGCTTTGTGAGAATTAATAATTTAATCCTCTTCATTTGAAATATAAGGAGTTTCACTGTTTCGGAGACAGGTACGTTTTGATGGAGGTGTTTCGAGTATCGTAAATTAATTATGTTTTCCAGAGGGTTGTATATTAATTATGTTTAGAAACGGAATCGTATAATAATTAACAACATTGATCTCGAAAGTTACATAATCCGCACGTGTCCTGGGATATTATAATCACAAGTGTTGCAGGCGAGAAGAATAGAGGGGATATTTCTCATAACTTTGTGCACCCCGTAATATGTAATATGATGGGGTACTATTGCAGATTGGGGTAGTATTCCAGATTGGGGTAGTATTCCAGATTGGGGTAGTATTCCATTTAGTATTCCAGAAGAAAGTGTCAAACGTTTGACAAACATACAAAATTCACCTTCATAAATTCTAGAAAATTTACATAGGAAAGAGAGCAAACATATATTTTAAAATAATTTTTTTTCTTTCCAAACTTTTCACTTCAAGTTGTTTTCAGTTTTTTATTACAAATATATCAAAGCATCTTTTTTGGAGAAATAGAAACTTGACTAAACTAATAAAATCAGATTGTAGAGATCTTATAGAGGGCTACAGAGGATAGGTTATAGAAGAAAACATGAATACTAGATGGGAAAAAACTTTTATGAGAAGGAAAGTCGAGTAAATATTGCATGACAGTTTGTCGAGGAAAGAAAATTGGAAATATTCAACAGAAAGTTCAAATTGAAATTTGAATCAAATAATAAAGGTACGGCCGTAATACATAAAAATATTCAAATAATGTAAATGGTACTTCATGCTTAAAATTAAAAGATAAATAAATTAAAAAAAACATTATGCTACTGAATTTAAAGAATAATGTTTACAATATTTTTATATCTTTATATTTCCTTAAATTTACTATATAACTATAGCAACATAAAAGAGCACTATCTTCAGAATTAATTGTATGCAAAGAATATTTTACTATTTAATGTGTGGTATACATTACATTAAGACCTATTTCATTTTTACTAGTCTACATACACTTCAAATAATTTTCGCTTTCATGTCACTGCATAACCGTTTCGGATATTGACGTCATTGCATAGACGACTATGGTCATGCATACTGAGAATGAATGGCTCAGAGTTTACACCGATGGTCCATCCATGATTGATTCTCCAAATGTTGGAACAGAAGCTTATTATGGCCTATTTGCTTTTTAGAAACTAGTTGAAAACCTTTGAACACCTTTTGATGACGGATTAAAGCAACTGCATCCGCATGGCCTTGGAGTAACTAGAAGCCCATCTTCATAGGTTCAGAAAGGCAGTCATATTGCTAGACTCCAAGGCTGTTATACCGTCTTTTGATTCATCCAAGTCTCTGTTACAAAGTATGTAAACGAATGCATCAAAGGATATGAACGAATAAATCTCAGTATCTCTTAAAAGATTAAAGAACTATGCGTTATTTTTCAGCGGATACCCAGATATTGCGGGATTTACGAAAATGATCAGGAGGATATGCTAGCAAAAAAGTAATCCAGAGGGTACAGCAGTTGCCGGACAGTTCAGCATCCTTTCATAGTATGACACCCCCCCCCCCATAAATTTTGAATTTCGCTACAATCTCTCAAATAGAATCGCTTCAAAGGATTGGAAACCCCTAGTAAAGACAGATGTATCTGATTGGCCACACCGTGATGTAGATGTCATTTTTCTTCTGACCATCGGTCATGATTGTCTGGCGGAACATCATTTTAGTGTTGTTCTGCCTGATCTGAACTTCCCCCCTTTGTGGAGATGGCGATGACATAAATCTAGAAAATATTCAGCGATGCAAGTTTTTAACGAGGTTTCCAAAAAGGATCGACATTGGGAGGCATTGTTCAGAATGGGATAATAAATATTTTTGTATTTGTTGTAATTTCAATTTTTGTTACACTTTTTGTATGTTAAGTTCCTTTCCATTGGAAAAAAAAATACAAAGTATTGTTTTTGCCTGAATGGTTCAAATCTGTGAGTTTGATGAAAAGCCAAATTTCAAGAACTCTTGAACTTATTTTGAACAATTTCTGAAATATGTCCCCCTGAGTGTTTCTGTTCGTATGTGCGTGTGTTTATGAGATGTAGTCATGACAACTCAACAACGGCATGCTACTTTATGAAATTTTACGTGCAGATACACTATTGTAAATGTATAGAAATAGCTTGACTGATCCCATGATTATGTCACGAATTATTTGAAATTTGAAATTTTTATTCTACTCAGCAAATTCTCAGGATAATTTTAAACGAAATGAATTGCCGAAGTTTAGAATTCGGAACCACATTCAAATTAAAATTTTGAAAAATTAATCCAACTTTTTCGTGCATGTTTTAGGAATCTACGGAACCATTTTTCATGATTTTATTTTTTCTAAACGAAAGAAACTTTCATAAAGCAGCTTTATATTTATTAGAAGCTACGTTTAGACATTCTTTGTCATGTGTTAGGTCATTTCAAGAGTTAGAAATGATCAAGGGAAAACGAACGTTGGATGTTATACATAAGTTGTCTTTTAATTAAGGAATTACACTGTGCAACAAAAAAAAAATCAACGCACCAAGAAGTAGTTGTTCGATTGTGATAAAAATTGGTGGATGTGAAGAACATATATAGAAAAAGAAACGATTAAAATTTCAAAACAATTAATGATTTAGAGTTTGACCGTATACAAAGGGAGGAAGTCAATAAGGTGTTGGTCCACCTCTGACCTGGATGCAAGATGTCACCCAGCGTGGCATAGACTGACAAAGTTCACGGATGGTGTCCTGCAGAAGGTCTTGCTAAATTGTCTCCAACTGTCGGGCTAAATCTTAATCATTCCGGGATGGCTGCAATCACCTTTCCATAACGTTCCAAATGTGCTCTATTGGAGAGAGATCAGGAGACCTAGTTGGTCAACGAAGTGTTGGGCAAGCTTGAAGACAATTCATAGCAATTAGCAATACGTGCCATGTGTGGCCGGACATTATCTTGTTGGAAAGTAAGTCCGGGGTGTCGCAAAAGGAACGATAACACAACCGGTCGTAGAATGTTGTCTACGTACCGCTGTGCTGTCAGTGCGCCAGAAATGACTACCATAAGGGGTCCGGCTATCAAAGGAGATGATACTCCAGACCTAGACATACGCCTGCCCAGATATACACCTGCTGAATGCGTAGTTCCGATACTCTGGAGCTCCCACTATTTATTCATTAGACACCAAATTTTATTTATTTGCATGTTCGCTTAAAATGTCTTTGCATACGAAATTTCATTACAATCGGACAACTCCTTCTTGGTGCGTCGATTTTTTTGTTATAGAGTATATTTACTTCCAACTGCAAAAATTCTGTGTAGTTAATTTTCGATTAGTACATAATTAATGTGAGTTCCAATGATTGGAAAAGTAAAGAAACCTTGAAAATGGAGTAATAATTGGTTTGTTGAGTCATAATCACATGTAAATGAACTTAACAATGACAACACAGCAGAAGGCTATTTTAATATCAGTCTTCTCTATCTTTCTTGAAGCGAAAAGACGAGGAAAAGCGTTCATGAGTAAGTACTTTCAATTTGTAATGAAGGATTTCCGGAGTAGATTTGTCCAATTTTTTCCGTTTGTTTCCGTTTCATTGCCTTATACGTATTTCAATGTCTTAAGATATCTGATGTGAGGTCTATATTAAGCAAAATACTCATTTTCTTTAAAGCCTGAATGAATTGAAAGAAATCATTGATTAATATGAACTGAAGGATAAATTCCTAACAAATAGAGTATACTTTAAGACAGCGGAATGGCATTTGAATGTAAAGGTCCGCCATGGTATAGTGGATATTTATACATGTTGTTTAAAAATTGCAAAACTGAATATTAGATGATCATTCGGTCATAAACCCATAGTGTCGATTCAAGAAAGGTTTTAAGTTAGGTACATTAACACTGTACGCAAATTTTCATCATGTAACACTTTTCAGTAAAATGTAACTTAAAAATCAAATCAAAAGAAACTCATAAAAACTTTTAAATATGACTACGAAAACATGCAAAATGTTACTTTTAATGTTTATTTTTATAATTAAAAAAATTAAAAATTATAAAATATTTTCTATAGTCAACTTATTCAAACAAAAATTGTCCATTTTCGTACGCTTAAAATAACTTGAGATATCATTAATTAAATTTTTCAACGAGAGACAGCATGAAACATTTGCTAAGGGTAGTAAGTTTTCGAAAGCAAATTTTATCTAAATCAATTTTTGTGCGACTCCTCAAATCTATGTTTTTGTCGGTTGTTTTGATAGGGTATAAGTGCTTTATGTCCTATAGTTTTGACAAATTTTACATGGCTAATAGAATCGTGTTCTTTTCTTTTCAAAGAATCTTTAAAACAATAAAGACAAAATTGCTAATTTGAACTACTTTTGTAGAAAACCCGTCTAAAAAATTATTATTATTTTATTTTTTTTGTAAATTACAGGTCTTGTAGCTACTACAGAATCTATACATTAAATATGATATCTGTAGATGCTTTCATTCTTGAGTTATCGAATTCATACACACACACACACTTTCACACACGCGCAAAGACGGGAACATTTACAAAAGTCATTGAAATGGGTTCAAGAGGTCTTAAAATGTGCTTTTTTGCTAAAATCTAGAATTGCATCATAGCTATACAATAATATGAGAGTACAAATCATGCTGAAAAAATGCATGTAATAAACCTCTGTGTGTACCCTTGAATAATTCTACACATATACCTGCTTTAAATCAAATAGGGTATAAGATGCCTATAATTATATGCTATGACATTTATATTATAAAATACCTTCAGATTTTAAAAGCAATGTTTACTACTTCCTAGAGTAATGCCATAATCCGATTTGCTCATATCTTACATTTTCTCCGTAACACATCCAGTGGAATTTTTAAAGCAACGGATGTCTTAATATTTCACGAAGTGAACATTATCAAAAGAAGCTTTGCTGAGTTTGATATCAAATAGACATGAAACAAATAGGAAAAAAATTGATGTGTTCAATAAAATAAATGACATCAATAGATGACATATAAAAAGTGGACAACTTTCATATTTAGAAATAAAAACAAATTAGAGCTTTTTATGATTCAATTTCGCCGAGATTCAACTGGTTTGGAGTGCTAAATTGGAATCAGTTGGTTTGTTGGGAAATTAAATGTACAAAATTTACTAGAAACCGTTTGATTCCTTCAAGGAATATCATGCTCTCTGTGAGGGTGAGAAACCTTTCTAATACCTCGAAAACTGTTCTTGATGCATTCTAAAATATTTTCAATGCATTTATGATAAAATATATCAACTCATTTGGTAATGTATAAATTTATATTTTATGGTTTATCTTGTAGGGCAAAACTCAAAGAACTGAAAATTCTAGTTTATTGTTTATAGTTATCACTTTAGTTTAAGATATATGCATTGCAATATTTTAAAACGTAAAAATTTCATACATACTTATTCAAATTGACAGTATGCTTACTCGAAAACTATATGAGCTTTTTTAAAAACTAAATATAGATTTAAAAAATAAATTTCCTCATATATACTTTTGTCGCTTGATATTTATATCTATTTTTTATAGTTTCGATGATATTTTGAGTGAAGGTATGAAAATTTGAAAAGAAAACTTGTTCGGACAGATATATTTTTAATTTCATTTTCCGAAAAATTAAAGCTTTACCCGAAATCTAATTATATACTCTTGCAGGGTTTTCAAAAAGCTACAAATTATTGCTTATTGCTCAAAGCTAATTATTTTAGATGTTGAGATATAAACATTACAAACTTGAAAAACGGAAAATTTTCAATTTTTCTGAATAAAACGATTATTCGAAATCTATAAGAGCTTTCCTAATAATAAATATAGATTTAAATACTAAATTTTCTAAAACAAATTTTTGTCGTTTGCTATTGATTTCTATCTTTTATAGTTTCAACGATATTTAAAATGAAAGTTAGGAGAAGAAAAAAACACTTGCTCCAACAACTTTTTGAAGCGTGTTCTCCTTTTATCTCCCGAAGATAACTTTAAATTATATATTGGTAGCACTAAAAGAACTGTCAATATATTCGTTTAGCTGAACATACTAGCAATGTTAAAAATCTGATGTGGGTAACACATGATTTTCCTTATAAAATGTAATGAATTTACTACATTTACAGTAAAAAAAAATAGGTTTTTCTTATAGTAGATACTTATATTTTTTCCAAGATATTAAATTTTCAACAATTATTCGTCATTTTTATTGATTTAGCATCATTTTTATCCATTTGGCGAGATTTTCGTTAATTTGGCAACATTTCAAGAAGTCGCCAAGTTGGCGGTATTCCGCCAAATTCGCGGCTAAAATATCGCCAAGCGTTATGGGCGAAGAAGTAAGTTATTCTTACAGCAGATAAATAACTATTAGCATTCAAATACAAAAGTATTAATCAAAGTTTCTTTTTTCATGAATGGAACGAGCTAGATCCACGAGAATGATGTCACCCAATTTATCGCATGGTATTCTATATGAAAAGTGAACATGTTTCTCAATAGGAAATATTTTTTTTTAACGTTATATGACTTTTTGATATTCTTTTTTTTTAAATGTGCAATATCTCGAGAACGGTTCATGTCAGCGTTCTAAAATTTATGTCAATCGTTTTGTAATGAAAAATTACATAAGCAATGTCTATTTGCGTAACTTTATTAACGGCTTTGATTTTTTGACGATTTTTTCAAAATTTCACTCGAAAATTTAGGGGGTTTTAAACATTCGATTGCGTATAAAAACAATAGGCTTCCAGTGTTTACGGATTGTGATTTTTGTACCAAATTTCGTTCGAATCGGTCAATTCGTTCGTCAGTTATCGTCTCCACAGACTCACTGGCACACACACTCACACATACACACACAGACATCACTTCAAAAATGTTTGATTCGTGATCTGGAATGCTTGAAACGTGCTCTCCTGTCGAAAATTTGAATTCGAATTTTCGACCCCGTCACAATACTTTCCTTATACATTATGTATATAAGGAAAGTAGGAAAGTAAATATGGTAAACTATCCACAGCTCTAGCCCAGCATGTTATTAACGATAATTTTCATCCTATGTTTGATAAAACTTTTCTTTTAATTAGCTGCAATAACCCCCGTAATATTTTGCTTTACGTATCACTTTTTATTAACACTTTACAACATAATTGAAAAATGTTTATGACTTTTTTTCATTTTGTCTGTCTATCCGGTCGCACGATAACTGCTATAAAAAGACTTTATCAGAATGAAATTTTAGTATGTTTTTCAGGCGGTCTGTGGGACCTATGGGAATATAAATAAATAATATCAACCAATTAGTTTTTGATTGAACGCGGGTTGAAAAAATGAAATACATTGAACCCTATGGGACCTAATTTTTCAAACATGTTTTCAGCGAATTTAAAATTCACAGATTGCTTCGAAAGATTTAGGAAATATTCAAATTATTCCATAAAATATATAAAAATATTTCAGCAAAATATGTTCGATAGTTTTTTTTTAAATAAAAATTAAAACAATGATTACACCTATAGTATATGAAGAGATCACGTGGCTCAATTTAAAATAAAATATGGCATCTGTATTTTTTCTCAGTGTCAAAATCGTGATTTTTGAATTTCTTTTTCATTTATATTTAGTGTTGCATCCGTCCTAAAACAGCTTTATTTTTGAGTAATTTCTGTGCATCTATATTCTGTGCCAACGCAATTACAATATTGAGTTTTAATGATCATCAAACTTTGGTTATTTCTACAGTGAAGCCTAATTTTATTGTATGTAGAATGTAAACACACCAAGTTGTAAGATGAGTTGTACAATTATTGTTGAAATTTTTTAAAGCAAAATTATTTAGCTCTGGAGTCTGGAATATAGCAGATATGAATGAAATATTCATTGATTTTGCATAGAGAAGCAGGCGATTTTATAGTACTGCCTTTTTCTTTGAAGATTTAATCATGGAGTTAGAATGTACTTTTACCACTAAGGTTTTAAGATTTTAAGTAAAATGAATTATTGTAGTATAGTGATGATTTTAAAAATATCACCGCTGAATGAAAGGAATGGAATAAAAGTGTATGAATGAAATATTCACAGCTTTTACATAGAGAGCCAGACGATTTATATTTCGATGTCAATTGAATAAGGTTAATTTTTTTCGATGAAGTTTTAAGTTTTCAAATATAATAAGTTATTGTAGTATTGTAATAATTATCGCATTTTAGAGATGTTTAAATAAAATTGCACTGCAGTTGGAAAGTGTTTCATAATTAATGCTTTATGCATGACTGATCTTTCTTGTTTATCTTTACCGTGAGTTAATTTGTAATTTTGGTCCAGTTCAGACTCTTAGTTGTGCTTGGCGTCTCGTTCTCGACTCACTGCGTGGAAACCCCAGGCCATCCGACTCGTCCAGAGGACTTGAGTAACAAAGTGGACGACCGGGAAGGTCGACTCACTGCGTGTCAAACCTTTATATGATTTTCTGAAAGTTTGATAGTTTATTTCTTTTTTTGACGACATACCTATTGGTTACCATTTAATTTATGAACCTTTTCCTTTTATTGTAATTTGTATTTGATAATTAAATGGTATTTTAAAAGCCTCGAATTTAAAAGTGTAAAAATGTAACATGATTAATATGTAAATTTTATCTGGCGATTATGGCCTATATTTAAGAACATGTTCGCCACTTGTTTTCACTTCGCCACTGATAAAGGGCATAATAGTGCCCGAAAGCGCTATGGCCGAGAGATTTTTGTACGTAGTAGGAAATTTTAATAAAATACTTTTAAGCCTATTTCTTGTTGTTTTCAATTTTAAAGAGTTGCATTTTATTCGTTATTTACTAAATTCATGAATTTAAAAGATAAATTTTCATGTTTTGGAATAATATAATTATTTCAATATTATCGATGTTCTTTGAAAATTTGACTCCAATTGGATTAAAACTCGAAAGCAATTGTGTTTATGCGTGTTGAATTATTTAGGGGGTATGAAAGCAGCTTATTTAGGGCGTATTAAGACTGTTTTATATAATTAGTACTGTGGTGTATGGAAAAATGAAACGCGGGAATGATTTTGGTTTAATAGATGCGATTTGAAATTGAGTGGTACTATTTGTATTATATAAGTAGTGAGGGCTTATTTAGAGCTCGAGCAATGTCAAGTAATTCGTTCCAGTATATAACATTTAAATGTCTTTACAAAATGAAGAAGAGGTCAGTTGCTCTAAAATAAGAGTAGTATATGTTTACGTTGTTCAACGGGTTTCATCATAGTTAACCACGGAGAGGAGAAACCACTATTGTCTGTTCTGCCTATTTTAATCAGCTGCGGCTTCATTCAGCGTAGCTGTCTGGAATGAAACTGAACTTTCTTTCTTTCGAAACTTGACTTTCAGAAATAGGAACGATTGAATGAAATAATTATTTATATAAATATACTTTTAAATATTATCGAAACATAAAAATATTTTACTTTTAAATTTTTGCGATCGTATTATGTAGTAAGATAGAATAATGAAATCCATTTTGAGTGTCCAAGTTGATGAAGTTGAAAAAATTTACCTATGGCATGTCGGTCTTTAAATTAGCAAATGACGGGATATGAATGAACTCGCGAATATGAAGTAAGAAATCTGTGAAATATTTGAAAGTCAAACTTAATTCAACCATAATTATGAAATTTGAAGTATAAAAATTTAATTTAAATATTTGAGAGTTCTAAGAGAAAAGAGCATATAAGATTTTATAATGTGAATATTAAATTAAACAAATTAGAACACAGGAAATCAATTTAATCAAAGTTACACATTTAAATCGTAAAAACGTATTCAATATATAGGAGCACGTTTAAATCACAATGTATGTAAGTGCACAGGCTTTGATTAGCTGTTCGAAAGTTGTTTACTTGTTATTTGTACGAAACGAAGTTAGCATGCGCAATTTACATTTGCGTGTTTCGCCTTGTTGCATTTCGTTTTAACAATTAAAACTTTGATTCTGTAACTCTACTTGTAATTTAACGTAAATATGCCAAATTTCATATTCTTACCTATTGTAGTTTTTGAGTAAAATGAATAACAAAATGATGGCAAATGTTGATTTCCCTTCGTTAGGAAGGGAGAATTAATTTCGTTTCGCTCGTCCATAATAAAAAAATCTGATGTGGGCAACACATGACTTTCCTTATATAATGCAATGAATTTACTACTTTTACAGTAAAAAAAATAGGTTTTTCTTATAGTAGATGCTAATATTCTTTCCAAGATATTGAATTTTCGACAATTAGTCGACATTTTCAAAGATTTAGCGTCATTTTTATCCATTTAGCGAGATTTTTAGTTAATTTGGCAACATTTCAAAAAATTCGCCAAGGTGGCGACATTCAGCCAAATTCGTTGCCAAAATCTCACCAAGCGTTATGGACGAAGAAATAAGTTATTCTTACAACAGATAAATGACTATTGGCGTTCAAATACAAAAGTATTACTCAAAATATCTTTTTTCATGAATGGAACGAGATAGATCCACGAGAATGAAGTCACCTAATTTAACGCATGATATTATATATGAAAAGTGAGCATGTTTCTCACTAGGAAATATTTTGTTTTATTTTATATGACTTTTTGATAATTTTTTTGAAAAATGTGCAATATCTAGAGAACGGTTCATGTTAGCGTTCTAAAATTTATGTCAATCGTTTTCTAATGAAAAATTACATAAGAAATGTCTATTTGCGTAACTTTATTAGTGGTTTTGATTTTTTAACGATTTTTTCAACATTTCATTCGAAAATTTAGGGGGTTTTGAACATTCGATTGCGCATAAAAACAATAGGCTTCCAGTGTTTACGGATTGTGATTTTTGTACTAAATTTGGTTCGAATCGGTCCATTCGTTCGTCAGTTATCGTCTCCACAATCTCACTGACTCACACACACACACATACACACACACACACACACACACACAAACACACAGACATCACTTCAAAAATGTTTGATTCGTGATCAGGGATGCATGAAACGTGCTCTCCTGTCGAAAACTCGAATTCGAATTTTCGACCCCGTCACAATACTTTCCTTATACATTATGTATATAAGGAAAGTAATAAAATGAAATTTAGACTTAAAATGGCATAATTAGTTGCAATATGAAATCCACGCCGAAAAGTTTTTTCAATATCCGTATTTTTCTTTGATGATTTCAGCATTAATAGAAATAAATATTTGGAATAAAACTATATGTTTAAAAATGTACCCCCAGCTTCATATTGCATATAAATACTATTTCAGTGTCCCAAGAGAACTAAATTTAATTGCTAAATATGGGAGTGGCTAAATACACAATTAATATCTGTCCCGGCAAATGCACAATGGAAGGCGTTTTCTAAATAAAGCAATTTTTCTATAATTGAATATACGATTAATTATCAGAGTTTTCAATTTCTTGAATTTTTTATAGGAGACAGGGCCGTTGTAACTCTTGCCTAGGCTCTTATGCAAAATTAAAGTACAAGGTTCTCTTTACAATTATTAGAGAAAAGATATAACAAATTGTTTATAAATTTATCAATAATATTACATACTACGACATGATACGCACAAAAGGTTTTATTTTTTTATTGTGTTTTTCTTTTATCCGAGTACCTATGATTATAGAAAAACTTATTTTACTTTCCCTGCAATACATAGTAATGTATAGGGAAAGTAATGGAATCATGTCGAAAATCGCAACTCGAGTTTTCGACGGATCTACACGTTTCGAGACCTCTGGAATACGAAAAAACCATTTTTAGCGTGACGTCTGGGTGTGTCTGTGTGTCTGTCTGTCTGTCTGCGCAGATTTTCTATCCACTCTAACTAAAAAACTAATGGACCGAATTTCACAAAATTTTGTATGTAAGTCACTTGTGAGCGAGTCTGGTGCTGATTAGTTTTGGGTACGATTTGGGATAAAAGAACCCGCCCTTTTTTTGCGAAATGGCCAGCAAAAGCTTGTATCCACTCTAACTGAGAAACTAATAGACCGAATTTCACAAAATTCGGTAGATGAGTCACTTGTGAGTTACTCTGGTGCTGATTAGATTTTGGTACGATTCGGAAAAAAATAACCTGCCTTTTTTTGCAAAATAGCCCGCAATAATCGTCAAAATCTAAACTAAAGAACTAGGTATACTCAAATATATCCAATAAATGCTCGTTTAATACGTAATTTTTAACAACGAAAAGAATAAGACCAATCCCATTACACTAGGACTAGCCGTTCTCGAGACATTTTAGCTTTTCGTATTTTCTCTACGCCACCTTTGAAAATAAGTCCGGTTACCGAATGAGAACGAACATTGAATTAAAAGTGAAATATATTTAATTAAAATAAAGAGAACGTGAATATAAGTCTGCAGAGAAAGTCATGTGCTGCCCACATCACATTTTTTATTTATTTTACAGTAACAATTATGTGTATTACAGACAATTACATATTTTCATTATTTTTGTTAAAATATATAAATAAATAAGAATAAATTTTATTTATGCTCTACAAATATCTAAAATCAAACGCACAGTTATAGCTATATAAACTGAAATAAAAATAGCTAAAATTTGGTTTTAAAATGTATAAAGGTAATATATTTCTTAATATATTGATATATTTAAATTTAAGGAAAATATCATTTCTTTTATTGTTCAAAATTCTTCCTAGATAATTTTGTCTAAATTTGAAATCATAATCTCTGATGTGACAAAACCGATGTCTTAGTTTTTTATTTTATCAGAGCTTCTTTAAATGGGATAACCATTGGCTGCATTAGAAGGCTAGGTAAAAGGGCTAGGAAGTTTGCTAGGTAAAACTATCTGCGTTGACTGTATAAATCACACAAACCACGCTAATTAAAATATTTTGTGGTTCAAATATTTTCATGTTACTATAGTTAATGACAATTTATTGTTTCTGAACTTTAATAATAATAGACCCGATTCCGTAACGATGTTTGTTTTTACTATAAGTAAGATTATAAAAATGTATTTCAGTTAGTTAAATTGATATTCTGTATAAAATTTGAAGTTAGTGAATAGTGACATGTATTTTTTCGATTTATGTTCCTTTATAAGCAAATTTAAATTATTCTCAATCTAAGTATTCATATATATATTGTTTTATTGTTACGGAAATGCTTTATGGTGTTTTTCGTAACAATATAACCACAAGGGGAAAACACTTTTACAGGCAACCATTGCTATTATGTGAAAGTAGGGGTTACAGAAACTTAGCAACCTTTACGTAACCTGTGTACCAGATTTGGCGAGATTTTGTCAACTTGGTGACTTTTGGTAGGTTTTCGAATCAGGCGGAAATTTATAGAAATATCTACTGGTTTCGATGATACAGTCCTCTTTCTAGAAATTTCCATGGAGAGTATATAAGAAAGTCATTGTTCATTTAGACAGAGTTGGCGTGATACGAGTCAAAATAAATTGTGAAATACGTCAATGTTTTGAGAACAGAATCGGCTGTTTCGGGAATTAGTGGAGCATTTAATTGCTATTTTCTTCACTTGACAGTTGTTTAGTGATCTTGATACTGATAGAACTATTTGCTGTATATTTTTTCTATATAAGTTTATTGGTGTTTTTAAATAAAAGCGTTAGTTATCCAGAAATTCAGACTCATTTTTATACCTGAGAATAAATACACTTATGACTTGTAAGAATACGTCGTAAAATATTGTCGTCATAAGTTGGATTTCTGTAAAACTTGACAAGGGTATATGACGGTGAATAGGAGAAAGATGGAGGAACAAATAAAGATTATGCTTTGATTAAAGACATGAAAGACTGAAAGATGAGGTGCAAGAAGTGATGAATGATGAAATTAAACCAAGAGATAAAATCAGGACAGGAAGAAATGAAACAAGAGATAAAAATCAGATAGAAAGCGATGAAGAAAGAGGTTATAGTTGTGAAAGAAGATATTAAAGAAGAAATGAAAGCGAGACAGGGATAGCTATACAAACTAGAATGGTATAAGACCAGAAGAAATGAAAGAGGAGATAAGAAAAGTGCAATAGGATGTCTTTCAGAATTTTGGCGACATGAGTGAAATCGTGAAGAATCCTGTAAAGGGATTAATGGTTGTGGAATGCCAATCGTCACAACGAAATTTTGTATGCCACCAGAATGCATAGTCAGAATGCGTCGACTCGGCAACGAATATGACGGTTGTTGTGTTTAATAATTGGAAGTTCCTGAATTTTATTTTGTGTTTCAGGAATAAATTATGTAAATGATTTGTATCCGACTTTGTTTTAGTCGTCGTATCTTGGGCTTGATACAGGTATCATCAGTTTTTCGGAGATGTAAAAGGTCTGTAAATTGAAATATATTTCTGTGTTTACGGGCAATTTGATGTTAATACGATTAAAGTAATTATCTGTATTGAAAGTTATATTCAAAGAATTCATTTTACAACTTAAAAGACTGTGTCACGGCGCCGAAAGACAAGCGACACCAGCATTAAAATTTCAAGCAAGAAAGAGATGACTCGGCCCACCGTGACAAAGATGTAACAATCAGATCGGCACAAAAAATCAAGGTTGCTCGATCTGCAAGTGTATAGTGGATTTCCAACTTATGACATTGCAAATTTGTCCACTGTTCACAGAAACAAATTCCCTGTCTGGAAGAATTAGATTCTAGATGGTAGCCATGAAATAAATACACACAGGTGGAATACATGAAATAAGTTCACAAATTTAAATCAACCAAAAATTATTTATTCAAACTTATATTCTTAAATTTTCGTTATTTATGCAAACTTCCACAAACAAAATTATCTTTATAACTGAATTTCCCATTAGGGAAAAACAGATCAAAAGTTCTATGATTGGCACATATTTCTTAATTTCTCACTGAATGATGTCGAGAATCATAATTTTAAAATAACACTTAATACAATATTAACATCTCCAAACGTGCCTGTGCCAGATTATCAGATTTCCTTCAGGTTATTATGCTTTTACAAAATTTACCTTTAATTCCACAGAATTTAGAATTTCGACCCAAAAGTTCTGTATTGAATTACTGTTCATCAAGGATAAAAATGGGGATCCCTTTCCACGGCTTGATTCAAGGATTAAAACCAAAACTGTTCTATTTCGACAAAATTCACATCATGGCGTAGGACTCACAATGCTCAGCGTCACATGTCCGGAACAGAATTTCTCCTAAAATAAAATAAAAATAATTAAAATTTTAAAAATAAAATTTAGCCCGGATTAAAATCATCTTCCTGAGTCTTCTCGGAATAGTTTCTTAAGGAAACCGATATTCCATCCGTTGATAAGTAGCCATTTCGGCTAAAGCCTTTGTCTTAAATTTTAAGACAAAAATTTCACTCCATCCTTCCACCGGCCGTCCAAATTGTTGCTCAAGTCCTTGCTGACGAGCCGCACGGTCTGGGTCTTCAACTCCATCCTTCCGTTCAGCGATCTTCGTCCCAAGAGAGCGAAAAGAAAAAGGCGACCTTCAAGCTTCTCCCCAGCGCCGACTCTGATTGGCGGAGAGAGGCGCAACTCCAAAGCCAGACATTACGTCACAACAACCCGAGACAGTCACTTCCCGCAAACAACGTTTCTCCTCGACAGAAAAGAGATTCCAATGCAAAATCAATTCAAACAAGTCCTAGCGCAGCTCTGTACAGGCACGAAGGAAAAGAGAGAGCTTTTCTCTCAACAAAACACACAAAGTTCATGACGCACAGAATGGCGACATAACAACTGCATAAACTTTGAACTAATTACCTTAAGGATACCTTAATAGTAACTGAATTAGTTCTTATAAAATTTCAATTGTTATAGTTTTCTGATTACATTGATTTATTTAATATGCTGCCATTGAATACCTACGTTTATTTTGTGTCTTTACTTCACATAGCTTATATTGTTATTTTTGGGATTTTAAATCTGATATGTTATATTATGCCGAAGCGGTGGTCGAACGGTCAAGGCAAGCGTTTCCTAGCGTTCGTTCGGCTGCCGGGTTGTGAGTTCCAATACCACCTTCAGGCATGGATGTTGTGGTGTTGGACGCGGTGTGTTCCGACCCCCACTCGTGCGCCGGGGCAACGTAATGTGACGGATAACAGGTTTAACGGTTCTGGCCGGTGCATAGGCGAATGATGATATATCAATTGCCTGGTCATTAGAAAAAAAATGTTATTAATATTTCTATAATTTTCTAAAATATTATTGCTAAATATAATTTAAGCTTTGCAAAAAAATTAATAATTTTCTCTTAGTAGTTTTAATCCTGTTAAATTTTCCATGTTGCTGGTTGTTATAAGATAGAAGAAATTTTAAATTAATTTTGCAGCCAACTATGTTTGCTTTTCTTAACTGTTACCATTTAATTAATTTATTTTTCTAAAACTTTATTTCATTGATAAATTGGATCACATCATGATCATAAAATTGATTGTTAGGAATATATAGTAATATTAATACAGCGTTTGCTGCTGTCCACCGTAAAGGCATTTTGTTATAGTTTCATGCGTGCTAAGTTATTTATATGATTATTGTTTTAGTTTTATACTGTTTAAAGTATTATTTGTAAATGTAACACTAAGAGGCATAGTTACGCCATCTATGGAATGTTATTGTTGTTGAGATCCAGACCGTCCGACTTACCAGAAAGGTGTAAGGTACCCGTTTGAATGGCCGGAAAGTGCCACCCAATTTAGACCGGAACCCAGTGGGGGAGGCATCCACAGGGACAGCACCCTCCTTCCCCTACCACCAACCTCTCGGAAGGACTTACTGACACACATGTTTAACGTGATCGTACTTCGCATGAACACGGCGGCAGTTGTGGCAGCATGCAAATCCAGCGCGCAAACCACCGGGCTACCGCGCCCGAAATGTGCCAACAGCACGCGGTGTTCCCAGGTGTTCACCCACCCAAGTACTAACCGCGCCCCATGCTGCTTGACTTCGGTGATCTAGCGAGAATCGGTGTTTTCAGCACGGTAGGGCCGTTGGCTCCATCTATGGAATGAGAACAACTTAGAGGGTTTATGTTTTTATTTTGATTATTTTATTATGAATCTTATTTATTATTCTGAGGACACTTCTACTTTTGAATTCCCTGCCTGTGATAATGAACCTGTTATTCCTTTGGGAAGTGTTGAAATCTCTACTCTGCCTATAAACACATCTCTATTGACGAGGCCTTCAAGTAGGAATTCTCATAATCCAGAATCATCAGACGAATCATAATACGACATCAGACATAGACATTGAAGAAAAAAGCTCTCCACATACTCAAGAATATTTAAAAGATGATTTTGTCAACAATAACGATATTTTATTATTACCGACGAACTCAAT
Source organism: Amaurobius ferox (assembly GCA_951213105.1). Taxonomy (NCBI): domain Eukaryota; kingdom Metazoa; phylum Arthropoda; class Arachnida; order Araneae; family Amaurobiidae; genus Amaurobius; species Amaurobius ferox. The sequence continues at coordinate 83,595,651 of OX578146.1, read as the reverse complement.
GATTTTCTATTTTTTCTATTTTAAACAATTGATGGTACTTTAAACAAGTTAGATAATTCTTTAACTAGGTACGTTAATATAAAAATAATCAAAGAGTCTACTTTAAAACGCATTTAAATATAATCCGTAGAGTCTGCTTTAAGTTTGGACACGTGATTAAAAATTCTACTTCATCAAATGACATTTCCATGTTAAAGGAGGAAATCAAGACTATTATAACAACTCATTAAATCACCATTACAAGGCTCTTTAAATTCCAACTATTTCAAGGAAATGATTTCAAATGCTGTACATAAAGAAGTATCTGTTTTAATTACCAACATTCGTGAAGTCATGAGTAAAGATTTTACATCCACTGTTTCAACAAAGCCTCCAATTAAACTTACTAATATGGTTGGCAATAAACCTACTTTTGCTTCAATTCCACTAAAAGAACTTGATAAGTTAAAAAATAAGCAGGAGCAGAGAAAAGAACTTTCAGATTCAATATGTCCCAAGGATATTATACCAATGGTCTAATTAAAGTCACTTGTAAAATTGATTCACCAGACTCCATAATCAAAGCTGTTAAACTCGAATTTAGCAAGAAACTTCTTTATAGAAAAATCTCTAATTAGAAAACAGACAGTCATAATCTTCAATATACCAGAAACATATCAAGAAAGTATTATTAAGGACTTCTTTCTCCATAATGAATCTTCTTTGGAACTGGAGGATATCAATATCCTGAAAAACTTCACTAATCGGGCAGGCAACATCAACGCTGTTGTCCGCATTCTTTTCTCTAAGTCCTTCACTCTGGTAAGAAATAGGAATTTGTTCATTGATTTCAATAGTTATACTCTTACAATAGTTATATATTACACTAAAATATATACACTAAATAGTTATACTCCTCAATAGTTATATATTACACTAAAATATGTTATAAGTGCCACGATTTTGGACATTTATCAAACTACTGTAATAATAAATATGATTACTGTGGGAAATGTAGTAGACGTCATTTTACCAAAGTTTGTAATTCTCAAATATTTAAATGTATTAACTGTTGTCATGCAAAGACAAAGGTGCAAAATTAAATAAAATTAATTGTGAGGTTTATAAACATGAATTTCAAACAGTTAAGGTTTTACAATGTGATATATATATATATATATTGAATTTGATTGAATTTATTTTTTATGGTTTAGCTCTCTAATTCTTCCTCTTTAGGGTTTTAAAAGATATACAAATTAAGTACCTTGCTTTCTTAGAGAGAAGCTATTCTAAAAAAGGGGTAATAGTTTATTTTTTATTAAATTCTAAGATACACAATTTTTATGGAAAAATGTTAAAAGTTTATGTGTGTAAAGAAGCTGCAATTCGCGATACATAAAGTATTTGATCCTTTTGAGATAGTAAATACCCATTAAAATTGTTTAAATGATGATGTTTGAAGGAATGTATTGGAATCGTGTGGAAAATCGCAGCTCGACGTTTCGACGGATCTACACGTTTCTACAATCTAGAACTAAACAAATCTATTTTTAGTGTGACGTCTGTGTGCGTGTGTGTCTGTCTGTATTTCCGTCTGTGCAATGTCTATCTTCACTCTAATTGAAAAATTAATTGACCAAATTTTACAAAATTTGGTGAATAAGTCACATGTGGGTTGTCCTAGTGCTGATGCTGATTAGAGTCTGGTAGAATTCGGAGAAAAAGAACCAGTCTGTTTTGAGAAATGGCCTGAAAAATTCGTATGTATTTACACAGTGTGTCTGTTCAATGTATGTATCCACTCTATGTGATAAATTAATTGACCAAATTTCATAAAATCTGGCATGTAAGTCACTTTGGTGTCACCCTGGTGCTGATTAGTTTTTATTACGATTTGGGATAAAAGAACCCGACTTTTTTTTGCGAAGGGGGGCTACAAAAATTGCCTGAATCCACTCTAGCTGCAAAACTAATGGACTTCAATGTATGTATCCACTCTATGTGATAAATTAATTGACCAAATTTCATAAAATCTGGCATGTAAGTCACTTGGTAGTTTCCCAAATTCTGAATAGATTATGTCACGGAAATTTTTGTGGGACGTTTTGCAAAAAGAAGGCACGATTTGCCTTGTTTTGCAGCACGGCCCACAAAAGTCGCCAGAATCTAAAAGAAAAGATTACATATGCTCAAATGCATTAATTAAATACTGCTTTTATATGTAATTATGCTTTTATATGTAATTATTATGCTTTTATATGTAAAATCCAGAGCGTTTTCGGACATTACTATACCCTTCATTAAAATTCCAGAGCACTTTCGGGCATTATTATACCCTTCATCAAAAATCTAGAGCATTTTGGGGCATTACTATACCTTTCATCTAAATCCAGAGCGCTTTAGGGCATTACTATACCATATATAAAAGCTATGTACGTCTTGTAGGATGATTTTATTAAATGACCTTTTATCTATGATGTTGTGTCGTTGATTTTATAAAGCTATGCACGTCTTGCAGGATGATTTTATTAAATGACCTTTTATCTATGATGTTGTGTCGTTGATTTTATATAGCTATGTACGTCCTGTAGGATTATTTTATTAAATGACCTTTATCTATGATGTTGTGTCGTTGATTTTATAAAGCTATGTAAGTCTTGTAGGATGATTTTATTAAATGACCTTTTATCTATGATGTTGTGTAGTTGATTTTATAACTGAATTTAGAATAGACGCGATACCACCTTTATTATTGTTGAAATATTTGATTGTTTTCTTTTACTTTGAAGAGCTGAAGGCGTTTTTCACTGTAGTTAAAATCTATTTGATAAAATTTCATAAAATGTAGTAGTTAAATCCCTTCAGGTTTACCCTGATGCTGAATAGGTTTAATTCTATATGGAAAGTCATATGCTGCCCACATCATATTTTTCTTTAGAGTAATTTCTATATATAGCTAAATGTCTTCTAAATAAATCTTTTATCCTAGGTTACCGTATAAAAAGTAAGACCTCATGTTTTTTAGAAAATACCACTAACTACATAAAATTGCGTTATTATTCGACATAAAGTATATGATACAATTTCGTATTTAATTTAAAAAAACTTTCAAATGGAAGGTACATAAAACCAACTGCAGAAACGCGTGAAGCAAGGTTAACTATGCCGAAATACTCTGTATAATAATTTTCGTGTTTCACATGCATTTGCATTAGACGAAAATCGAGCATGTAAGGATACTTTAGACCGTTTCGAATAAAGTTATAGCATCGCAAAAATGCGTCTTGAATTTTCTGCTAAGAAGCAAAACTTAAATCCGATTACGATGTTACTTTTAGAAAGAGTACCCTGATTTCTCAGAGAGAAACTATTTGGACGAAGAGGGTAATAGTTTACGTTTTTATTAAATTCTAGGATACACAGTTTTTATGGGAAAATGTTAAAAGGTTATGTGTGTAGGGAAGTCACAATTCGCGATATATAATGTACTTCATGTTTTTGAGATAGTAAATATCCATTAAAATTCCTTAAAATATCCATTAAAATTAATAAAATATCCATTAAAATATCCATCTAAATTAATAAAATATCCATTAAAATATCCGTTTAAATATCCATTTAAAATATCTATATTAAAATTATTTTCATGGTTAAATATGTAATTTTTACTTTTTCAACGATACATGATGATGTATGGGGGAAAGTATTGGAATCGTGTCTAAAATCGAAATTCAGGTTTTCGACGGATCTACACGTTTCGAGCAATATGAGCCCACAAAATCTAATTTCAGCGTGACGTCTGTGTGTGCGGATGTGTCTGCGTGTGTGTCTGTGTGTCTGTTCTGTGTCTGTGTCCTTGTCTGTCTTTTCAAGGTATGTATCCACTCTAACTCAAGAACTAATTGACTAAATTTCATAAAAATCGGTAAGTCACTTGGGTCTAACCCTGGTGTGTAATAGATTTTGGTATGATTTTAGGAAAATGACATGCTATTTTTTTTTAAATTGGCTGCAAAAATCATATATATCCAATTCAACTGAAAACGTAATTGACCAAATTTCGCAAAAGTTGGTAAATAAGCCATTTGTGGATTACCCTGGTGCTGATTAGATTCTGGGCAGATTGTAAAGAAAGATTCTGCTTTTTTTTGTCAAAATAACCAGCAAGAATCGCTAAAATCTAGAAGAAATGACTACATATTCTTAAATGTATAAATCAAATGCTTGTTTCATATGTAATTTTTGATGACGAAAAAAATAAGACTAAATTTATTACTCGAAGATATTCTACTGTCGATTTATTTTATTGTTTTTTTTCGTTTGAGGAACAAAAGACATTTTTCACCGTAGTTAAAAAACCATTTGATGAATTTTCTCAACCTTTAGCAGATAAGTCTCATGAGGTTTATACTGATGCTGATTAGATTTTGTTATAATTAGGAAATATATAACTGAACTTTTTTGCGAAATGACATGCAACAATGATGAAAATCTGAAATACATGACAAAAATTTCTGAAATATATTAACTATATACTTGATCTTCGTGTAATTTTTGACAACAAAGTAAATTAGACTAACTATATACTTGATCTTCTTGTAATTTTTGACAACAAAGTGAATTAGACTAACTATATACTTGATCTTCGTGTAATTTTTGACAACAAAGTGAATTAGACTAACTATATACTTGATCTTCGTGTAATTTTTGACAAGAAAGTGAATTAGACTAACTATATAATTGATCTTCGTGTAATTTTTGACAACAAAGTGAATTAGATTAACTATATACTTGATCTTCTAATTTTTGATAACAAAGTGAATAAGACTAACCCTAAAATATGTATGATGTATATCCTGCAGTTAAACTCAATTTAATGCGTCATGAAATGAAAAATAAGAAAAACAAGAAAGATCAATCATGCATAAAGCATTGATTATGAACAACTTTCCAACTGAAATGCAGTTTTATTTAAAAATCTCTAAAGTTCGATGCATTCAGTGCTGATATATTTTAAATTATCACAGTACTACATTAATTTATTATATTTGAAAACTTAAAATTTCATGGAAAAAAATGAACTTTTTTCAAATAACTCCATCGAAATAAAAATCGTCTGGCTCGCTATATAAAAAACAATGAATATTTTATTGATATCACTTATATTCCAGACTCCAGAGCTAAATAATTTTGCGTGAAAAAAAATTAGATATTTTGATACAAACCATCTTACAATCATTTATTTACATTCTGCATTCAATAAAATTTGTCTTTGTTGTAGAAATAGTCAAAGTTTGATGATCATTTAAATTCAAATATATTGTAACTGCGTTGGCACAAAATATAGATGCACAGAAAATACGCAAACGTAAAGCGGTTTTAGGACGGATATAACACTAAATATAAATTTAAAAGAACTTTAAAAATCACGATATTTACACTGGGAAAAAAATGGATATCATATTTTATTTTGAATTGGGTCACGTGATCACTTCATATAATATAGGTAAAATTATTATTTTAATTTTTATTTAAAAACCTACTGAACATATTTTGCTGAAATTCTTTTTATATATTTGTTGGGATAATTTGAATAATTTCTAAAATTTTCGAAGCAATTTGTGAATTTTAACTCCGCTTAAAACATGTTTGAGAAATTAGTTTCCATAGGGTTCAATGTATTTCACTTTTTCAATCCGGGTTCAATCTAAAACTAATTGGCTGAAAATTTTCATTTACATTCCCATATGTCACACAGACCGTCTCAAGAACTTACTAAAATTTTATTTTGATAAAGTCATTTTTACTGCTGTTATCGTGAGAACGGACAGACAGACAGACAAATAAAATGAACAAAGTCATAAACACTTTCAACTAAGTTGGGTAGTGTTGAAAAATGAGTCTGTAGGCAAAGTCATGAGCTGCCCACATCTGAATTTTAATTTTCCTTAATGGTGAATGTATAGGGAAAGTATTGGAATCGTGTCGAAAATTGCAACTAGTGTTTTCGACGTATCTCCACGTTTCGAATACCCTTGAATCTGCGAAAAAAAAAACATTTCTAGCGTGACGTCTCTATGAGTGTCTTTTTGTGTAATAAATGTATTTGCTTTAACTGAAAAATAATTTGACCGAATTTCAGAAAATTAGGTAGATAAGTCACGTATAGGTTACACTTGTGGTGATTAGATTTTAATAGGATTTGGAAGAAAGTAACGTGCCACTAACCTGGGCCGCACAAAATCTAAACAAAAAAGCTACGTATGCCTAGATATATCAAAGCAATTCTTGTTTTATAGGTAACAACATAAATAGTAAGATCAACTTGATAACTCTATTGACTAACCGTACTTAATATATTTTAGTTTTCTCATTTTTGCCACTTCACCTTTGAAAATACGTTCAGTCGCTAAATACAAACGGAAATTGAATTTCAACTGCATATTTAGCTTAATTTCAAACACTTATCAGTGTTATTTTGTGCAATTAAACTCAATGTAATGAATTATGAGAGAAAGAAATAGAAAATACATATTTGCCATAATAAAGTGAAAATAAAGTTTTATTTATAAATACATTTATATATAAAGACCATTGCTAGGTTTAGCAGAATATATTAAATGCAATAAAAATTTTTAGTTACTTTAATGAATTTAATGCTTACTGTTACGGATTCAGCTAGTTTATATTTTCCTTTTCCCAATAATACATACGAGTACGGTAAAATTAGGGACAAAAAAAGCGGGATAATAGGGTACGGTAATATTAGGGACAAAATATTAGGGACTTGAAATATAAACTGGGATACAAATGTCCCTAATAATTTGGCAACCAAAGTTATTGTATATGTAAAAGAAAATATTGTGATGGAGTCAAGATTTCGACTCTACGATTTTGATAATTATACATGACTATAATTATACAACCAATTTTTCCTATAATTATACAACCAATTAATTATACAACCAATTTTTCCTATAATTATACAACCAATTAATTATACAACCAATTTTTCAATGATGTATATCCACGCGCGTTTATTTTTGAGCCTGTGAAGACTGTATTTCTCGAGCAAATTGAGATAATTAAATAAAAATTGTAAAGGCTATTGCAATTAAAGAACATCATGGGGATGTGAATTTTCAGGATACACCGATCAGGGTAAACCTTTTAATATTTTAACATATTTTTCGAAAATAGAAGATAAATTATCAAAAAATAAACATATTAAACGTTGCTGTAAAAATAGTATTTTAGATGTTTTTTCTTTTAAAAAGCAAATAATATAATAATCAGATTTTGATGTGATTTGAGAAAAAAGAAAGTCAGTCAGTTTTTGCGAAATGGTCAGCAAAAATTGATAAAATCTGAAATAAAAGACTGCATATGCCAAAATGTGTCAAGTAATTCTTGTTTTGTACTTAATGTTTGATGGCAAAAGTTCAAATAATAATCCGGTTTATTTTGTGAAATTAAACTCAATTTAATAAATTATGATAAACAAAAAAAAAAGAAAACGAAAATTTATTTTAAACGTGCAGGGAAAGTGATGTACTGTCCACATCTGATTTTTTAAATTTTGTTAATTAACTTATTCAACTTTATTTCAGTTTTATTTTACAAGATGTTTCTTCACGCATAACCATTTAGGCTCCCTAGGATTGTAGTCTCCGGCAAAATTTTAATTTCCAAGATACCTAATAATTATTATTTTTCATATACATTTACATTAGACGAACAGAGAATGTATACAGCTATTTGGAGATTTTTCAAAATGTTACGACATCAATTTTCTAAAAAAATGCATCTTGAATCTGCTAGGACGCCAGACTTAAATCCGATTACGATGTTACTTTTGGAAATAGTATCCTGATTTCTCTAAAGAAGCTTTTTGAAAAAAAAAAGGTATAAACGTATATTTTTATTAAATTTCAAGATATAAAATTTTCATTGAAAAACGTTAGAAGTTTATGTACTTAAGTATATTTGCAATAAAACATTAGTTTAATCTTTCTGGGATAGAAAATATCCATTAAAAGTGTATTTATTATTTATGATCTAATATGTAATGTGTGAATTTTTATTTTATTTGATATGTAGTTGCACTAACAGATATACTCGGAATTGCTCGTGATTTATAATGTGCAAATTTTAGAAGTATACGAAGTCATACTGCTCTTTAAAAACAGGCCAGTATTATGGCGCTAGTATTTTATATAAATGCGGTGGAACAGCCCAGTGGTTAGCGCGAAGATTGCATTCGGACAACCCCGAATGCACAAGTGAATTAAACTTTTGTTAAACATTCACTTTTCTCTTTAGTATTTTACCTTTCGATCACACTATCCTACTACTTGTTCCTTTATCCATGGTTTTAACTCTCCTTTTACCATTGGTAACAACCTATCTCCTGCTTCAGTCTCGTTTGCTGCTGTGGCATCAGCCGACTGTGCTCCTGCCAAAAGATATCAATCGAAGATGATAGGAACATGAACCCGAATTATAAGTTCGGAGTAGAAGCTAGCTTTTGCTCTAATCTTATAATGTCGGTCTTGTAATCACCAAGTTCCTGGTTCGGGTCTGGCTCCGGAACCGTTCCTACAAAACCCCCGCGTGTCCCCATCCGAAACTCAGTCGAGGGGCAGAATGGCCGGGAGGCGCGTCGTACTTAGGGCGTGACGTCAGTCGTGGGAAACCAGGAAGGGAGTGGTAGCGCCTCTGCTCAGCGTGGTGCTGCCGTCTCTTGTTGAGAGGTGAGATCGTTGGAGACAGAAGGTTGCGTGTTCAAATCACGTCCGGGTCACCATTTTTAGGAACGAATGTTGCCAGATCCGAACCAGGGACTCGGTGCTTACAAGACCAACATTATAAGATTAGAGCAAAAGCTAGCTTCCACTCCGAACATATAATTCCGGTTCATGTTCCTATCATCTTCGATCGATGTCTTTTGGCAGAAGCAGAGTCGGCTGCTGCCACACTGCTCTAACAAAAACTGTCGATATTTTTTTAATGAGTAAAGGTTACTCTTATTGCTTGTTCTAACAAAGCAGCCTGTTTTTTGCTTTCGAAATTGTTTGACACTATTATTAATTTTATGTTGGATGTTATTTTAAACGAAGTGTTATTAGTTTTATTAATTGTGCAAACTATCTTATTTTTTATATTTTTGCAGGAGTTTAAGTGTTACTTTTAATACTGTACTGAATATTAAATATATCGTGTTATATTATTCTATTTTATTTTCCAATTAAAGTATTGTGCAAAAATCATTTGATTGAGTAGTTAAATTAAATAATAAATTATTAAATGCTACATTGTATATAAAATATATAGTGTTATATTAATCTATTCAATTTTCTAATTAAAATATTTTGCAAAAGCCACTTGATCGGGTAGTAAAATGAAATAATAAATTATTAAAGTTTCACTTTCCGATATCATGAATATTAAATCATTTCGGAAAATTAGTTATCAATTAAACAAACTCTTTGATCCAGAATAGTTCTTGAAGCAGTTTCATTTAGCGGAGCTTTATGGCCGTAGGCACGAAATGAGATGGAAGTAAAATAATAATTACATTTAATTCTTAGAAACCATAAGGGTATGAATTAGAATAATGTACCATTTTAAAATTGATATTTCCAGTAGCATTAAACAGGTGAGCGTCCTTAACTTGGATTTTGTGACAGTGATTTTAGAAATTAAATAGTTCGAACTGTTTAATTGAATGACTTAGAAAGTAAAGTAGATGATTTAGAAAGTAAAGTCAATGATGTAGAAATAAAGTATTGGCAAAATACCTTGAAATGGACATTAAAAATTAAATGCATAAAATTTTAAATATATCAGGAAAAGGAAGTTATATGCAAAATTATAAAAATGCAGAAGATAAAAGGCAGCATACGGCTGATTTGAGGATATATTGTATCTGCTTCGTCGGTTTCAAAAAGACAAATGAATTCAATTTCAAAAAGACGAAATTGTCACAATTGGAAACTGGAGGGGTTTATACCAAGAAATCGTATAGTCAATGGATTCAGAGCCAACTTATTAAAAGTTAGACATCAGGGAAATAAGTCAGAGATTACCAATCAGTCAGTGAGATGAAAAATATCCGTGAATAAACATTATATGCAGAAGATGTATAAGTAAATATTACACGCAGAAGATGTAGAATTTATATGCAGAAGAATACTAAGGGTCTCATTGATTTTCGAGGGCCATATAATTTATTGTATCAAAATAGCATTCATCAACCATGAGGATGCAATTCTGTAAAAAAAGCTGGGAAAAGAGAAAGTTGTAAAGGTGTGATATCACTTATATCTGATATCTGAAGAAAAATAATCTAGAAGCTATTTTAATTATTGATCATTAGCACGTGCGTCACAATGTGGCGTCCCGATTGTACAGGCTGACTTATCAAGCATATTGAAGCCCATAGGGTTCCATACTACAGTTACAGAAATTATAAAATAAGTGCTTAAAATAAATACTTTATATAAAAAAGATGTTTTAAGTAGAATATTGTAAAACTTAGCTCGCACGAGTGTGCTCCAGTACCACGTATCCAATTATTTATTAGCCATTGTTTTCTTCTTTCTTCGTTTCTAGGAAAGCGAAATAGCCTAAAACCCTTTATAGAATGATTAGAGCAGTTCTGTGCAGAACAACCACCTTAATTATTTCAATTATACTTTCTAAAGTAAAAATACGAATAGAGCTAATGCTAATGGATTGCGCATCCAGCTATGGTGGGCTTCAATATGCTTGATGAGTCAGCTCGTATATAGAGGAGCCTTAGTTATTTATAAGGCACCTATATAGAGAGCTGGCGCATCTGCCACTTTAAATATCATTTGAACATTGGCTTACTTTTGCGTAGTGACTGGCTATATTGTGGCATAAATTTGCAATAAAATGGAAGATTGCTTAGACTTAAATTTTTCTAATGATTCCCTAAAAGTTATACGAATGTTTAGATTCCCGAAAGGACGAGAAAGAAGAAAAAAAAATTGATAAATTGTAGAAAAGGTGAATGCAAGAATATTGTTTTTCTTTTTTTGTCGCTATCGACGAACTGAGGCTAGAAAGGATATTTTAGACGTCTGTGTTTCTGGTTCTCACTATTTGTTGCCGAGGCATTTCTTACTGTGATTAAATATGGTGGCGATATGTCAGTTTGTGTCATAGGAGGTCTAGTTGTCTACATCGCCATGTTGTTCAGAATAAATGTTGTTATGAAATGGATCCAGACATATCGTTATCAGATAGGTTAAAAATATGGATATATGCCTACGAGAAAGGTATATTGAGAAATTGCGTGTAGGATTATTCGACATAGATCCTACTATACGCAATATTTGTTTTCTAAAAGCAAAATAGAACATTGAGAAAACATAAAAGAGCAAGTATATTTCAGTATCTGATGGCAAAGCGACCTTTCAGTACAACATGGCTGACAGATAGAACCTAATTATGATTCTCGTGATACCTGAGCAAAGAAGTTATTGGTGCCCCGTAATGCAAAATTATTGGGACATACAACAAAAATATATATCAAGATAAGTTAACATGTACAGTCTTTCAAAAATATAATCAAACTATCGTACCCCCAGCAAAAATCGTTTAATTGATGAAAATTTTTAATTGTATTTTTTCATGAATCGTTATAAGAATACTAACCGACCTGAAAATATTTGAAAAAAATCGACGGTGGCTACTGTCCTATGTCTTTGCATGAATGTTTGTAAAATAACATTAAGTTTAATCGAATTTGTTTTCAGACTCATTAGTTTTGCTTACAGGCTTTCAAATTACCTACCACAAACATAGAAGACCATATCTTCTTATAACTTAAAACTTCAGACTTTATAAATAGAATAAATTAAAACACGTTAGCTGATTTTGTCTCTTTCTCGTACAAATAGAGCCGTCTCAATAATTAACCTTAATCAAATATTTACTGAAGTAAATTAATTTATTTAGTCCTATAATGAAATGCTTCTCAATGCATCCACACTGAAAAAGATCTGTTCTAATTTAACAACATAACACAATACCGAGAGAAATAAACTGCATACTTGATTTTTCTGTCAAGACAAATAGGCAATATTATGATTTTCTGTTTATTGATGAAACACGTGTATACTCTTAAATAACCGACTGATTTTGAGGAATGAAATTAATCGCAATACTTTGGGCAGTTGGTGACAACTGATTAGGGTTTGGATATGTATATGTGTTGATTTTATTGGTAGCAATATTTCTGCCATATTATAATTTTCTCGAAATTTCTTTCCTTGAAGCGTGTTTTTTGAGGATTTCCTATATAGAGAGTTTACATGGTGACTCTTTTTACTTTCCCTGCAATACATGGTAATGTATAGAGAAAGTATTGGAATCATACCGGAAACCACAACTCGAGTTTTCGACGGATCTAGACGTCTCGAGACCTCTAGAATACGAAAAACTATTTTTAGCGTGACGTCTGTGTGTGTGTCTGTCTGTCTGTCGGTGCAGATTTTGTATCCAAAAAAACAAATTGACCGAACTTCATAAAATTTTGTAGGTAAATCCCTTGTGGGCGAATGGGCTGATTAGTTTTGGGTAAAAGAATCCGCCTTTTTTGCGAAATGGCCAGCAAAAATTGTTTGTATCCACTCTAGCTGAAAATCTAATGGACTGAATTTCACAAAATTCGGTAGATAAATCGCTTGTGGGTTACCCTGGTGCTGATTAGATTTTGGTACGATTCGGAAAAAAATAACCTGCCTTTTTTTGCAAAATGGTCCGCAAAAATCGCCAAAATCGAAAATAAAAAACTACGTATGCTACGTCAAATATATCCATTAAATGCTTGTTTTATACGTAATTTTTAAGGAAGAAAAGAATAAGACCAACCCCATTATACTAGGACTATCCGTTCTCGAGATATCTTAGTTTTTTCTTACTGTCTCTACGCCACTTTTGAAAATAAGCCCAATTACCAAATGAGAACGAAAATTGAATTAAAAATCTGATGTGGGCAGCACATGACTTTCCCTGCAGGCTTATATTTACGTTCTCTTTATTTTAATTACATTTAATTCACTTTTAATTCAATTTTCTTTCTCATTTGATAACTGGACTTCTTTTTAAAGGTGGCGTAGAGAAAATGCGAAAAAACTAAAATAGCTCGAGAACGGTTAGTCCTACTGTAATGAGGTTGGTCTTTACGTAATAAACACGTATAAAAATTACGTATTAAACACGTATTTTATGGATATATTTGAGCATACGTAGTTTTTTATTTTAGAGTTTGGCGATTTTTGAGGGTCATTTTGCAAAACAGGCAGGTTATTTGTTTCCGAATCGTACCAAAATCTAATCAGCACCAGGGTATCCCACGAGTGATTTATCTACCAAATTTTAGAAAATTCGGTCCATTACTTTTCCAGCTAGAGTAGATACAAGCTTTTGCGGGTCATTTCGCAGAAAAAGGCGGGTTCTTTTATCACGAATCGTACCCAAAACTAATCAGCACCAGATTTGTCCACAAGTGACTTACCAAATTTTATGACCAAATGTGACCAAATTTTATGAAATTCGGTCAATTACTTTTTTAGTTAGAGTGGATACAATATCTGCACAGACAGACAGACAGACACGCAGACACACAGACAGACAGACACACAGACACACACACAGACGTCATGCTAAAAATAGTTTTTCGTATTCCAGAGGTCTCGAAACGTGTAGATCCGTCGAAAACTCGAGTTGCGATTTTCGACATGATTCCAATACTTTCCCTATACATTACCATGTATTGCAGGGAAAGTAAAAATGAATTAAATTTAATTAAAATAAAGAGAACTTGGATATAAGTCTGCAGATAAAGTCATGTGCTGCCTACATCAGATTTTTGTTTCAGTATCGAATTTTGGAGAAAAATCGTGGGTTCACTATGGATTTTTACTTCCAGTTCCGTTTTCCATTTCCGGTTCAAATCTTTTTATTTTTATAATTTACACAACTAAATTTGAAATTTTTTTTCTCGAGATTGACTTAGATAGAGCTCAGATGATGACTGATTTCATACCATTATAGTCACGATACAATTATAGTCATAATATACAATTATAGTCATGATATAATTATAGTCATACAATTATAGTCATGATTACAATTAATACGTGTTACCCTTCATTTTAAAGGACTTGAAAAGATCTTTCAATTGATACCAAACTTGACAATGTACCTCCGGGGGGAGGGGATTTGCCCCCGGCGTGGGCTGATAACGTCACTACCAAAAAAATTGTATTGCGGCTATTTTTCGCAATGATTGAAATTATTAAGCCTCGTGATCATTGAACCATAAATAAATCCTTTCATGCATGTTATGTCAAATTTTGTCCTATGCTGCTATATTAAAACAAGAAAGATCAATCATGTATAAAGCGTTGATTATGAAACACTTTCCAACTGCAATGCAATTTTATTTAAATATCTTTAAAACGCGATACATTCAGTGATAATATTTTTAGAATTATCACAATACTACAATAATTTATTATATTTAAAAACTTCATTGAAAACAAATGAACTTTATTCAAATGACGTTATGGAAATATACATCGCCTGTCTCTCTATATAAAAGTAGTGAATATTCATTTATTTACTTTTTTCCATTCCTTTCATTCAGCAGCGATATTTTCAAAATTATCACAATACTACAATAATTTATTTTACTTAAAAACTTCAAACAATGGAGGTAGTTTCTAACTTCATGCTTAAAACTTCATCGAAAAAGGAAATACTATAGAATGATCTGCTTCTCTATGTAAAATCGAATGTTACATTCATATCAGCTATATTGCAAACTTCAGAGCTAAATAGTTTTGCGTTAAAGAAATTCAGCAATTCTTATACAACTCATCTTACAACTTGATGTGTTTACATTCTCCGTATCTCAAAATTAGGATTCGCTGTAGAAATACTCAAAGTTTGATGATCATGCAAACTAAAAATATTGTAATTGCATTGGCGCAGTATATAGATGCACAGAAAAAGATAAAGCGGTTTAAGACAGATGCAACACTAAATATAAATTAAAAATAACTTTAAAAATCACGATTTTGATACAAGTTGGATGCCATATTTTATTTTGAAGTGGGTCACGTGATCCCTTCATATAATATGGGTGCAATTATTATTTTAATTTTTATCTAGAACACTATCGAACATATTTTGTTGAAATCCTTTTTTTATATATATTATGGGATTATTTGAATATTTCCCAAAATTTTCGAAGCAATCTGTGAATTTTAAATTCACTTAAAAAATGTTTGAAAAATTAGGTCCCACAGGGTTCAATGTATTTCATTTTTTCAACCCGGGTTCAATCCAAAACTAATTGGGTGATATTATTCATTTACATTCCCATATGTCCCACAGACCGTCTCAACAACATACTAAAATTTCATTTTGATAAAGTCATTTTTACTGCAGTTATAGGGCGAACTGGCAGACAGACAGACAGACAGAATGAACAATGTCATAAACACTCTTCAACTATGTTGTAGAGTATTAAAAATATAAAATTTTGAAGTTTTCGCTCGAATAAATAAATTCTACATAGTTCTAGATTATTTGATAATAAATATATACTATAGTATTTTGATAATAAATATATATATATTTAAAGTTTCGTGCAAATCTATTAATATTTGTGACCGCTATAGTGTACGTATGAAATAGACCACAGGAATACATACATACAGATTCATAGACGGACATCACTCCAAGAATAATAAAACATATTCAAGAGGCCTTAAAACATATATTGGCATCAAAATCTTGAAAGTTACGTGTAAACCTTCGTAAAATCTTCGTAAACGTAATTTTTGTAAACGTAAAATCTTCGTAAATTTACGTGTAAACAATACTTTCTCTGTACTATTTTATATAGCATGCTGAAGTGAAAATGAAATGGGTGATGGTGGTGTATGTGTGAAGTGGGGATGGGGATTAACTAAGGATGTTTACTTTGGGATTTCGGCTAAACATTTTCCCGTCTTTACACTTTCGGATCAAAAGGTTTCATTGAAGCATCTATTTCTCTAGACTGGGTATAAAAAAAGCTCAGATGACTACTGATATAGATTTAGCATCGAAATCCAGAGGGGACATGAGGGTTCATTAAAGATTCTCATTTCCGGTTCTGGAAATGTCATTTCTGTTTCAGTATACAAATAAGCATGCAAAAGAGGATATAAATGTTTTACTGTTCCGTCAGAGAAGGAAGTGCATACACCATGTGCCACCATATGAATGTTCTTTTATAAATTTCTTGTTTGAATATATATTTTAAATACAACAAATATAGTGAATCACAACTACTTATAACTTAAAAGTGCAGATTTTATAAATGAAATGAATTAAAACAGGTTGACAGACTCTTCGCGTCTTTCTCTTACAGGCAGAACCGTGGTATTAATTAACCGTAAGCAAATATTTGCTGAACTAAATTAATTTATTTCATCCTGTAATGAAATGTTTCTCCATGCATTTACGCTGAAAAGGCCATGTTCTAATTCGGCGACGTAACATAATATGCAGAGAGACATGGACATCATACTTGGTTTTTCTGCCAAGATAAATATGTTGTATTATGACTCTGTTGATTGACTGAAACACGTGTAATACTCTTAATTAACCGATTGGTTTGGATGAATAAAATTAATCGAAATACTTTGTGCAATATGTGCCAAATCATTAGTTTCGGAAATGTGTAGGGGTGGATATGTATCAAATGTTTTAGCTGACAGTGAAGTAAAACGAAGAATTTGAACTGGAAATCATATATTCGACCCTATTTCAACACTTGCTCTATACATTATATTGCTATGTATATAGGAGAAGTAATAAATAGAATGGCATCTAATCATTGGCCGAAACTATATTTTGCACACTCTTTTACATGGTTTCAGAGATTTTCTGGTACAAAGCCACTGATACATACATTTCCTTCAAAAGCTGAAGTGTTGGTATACTGGATTCCCTCATAAGGTATATATTCATTTGCAAGTGCTTTTAAAAATAATTTCTTGTCAATTGTTTGCATTTTAATGTATTTTATTATGTTTTACATGGTTTCAGAGATTTTCTGGTACAAAGCTACTGATATATACATCTCCTTCAAAAGCTTATGTGTGGATATACAGGATTCCCCCATAATGTATATGTTCATTTGCAAGTGCTTTTAAAAACCATTTCTTGTCAATTGTTTGCATTTTAATGTATTTTATTATATTTTACATGGTTTCAAAGATTTTCTGGTACAAATCTACTGATATATACATCTCCTTCAAAAGTTTATACGTGGATATATAGGATTCCCTCATAATGTATATGTTCATTTGCAAGTGCTTTTAAAAATCATTTCTTGTCAATTGTTTGCATTTTAATGTATTTTATTATATTTTTCATGGTTTCAGAGATTTTTTGGTACAAAGCTACTGATATGTACATCTCCTTCAAAAGCCTATGTGTGGATATACAGGATTCCCTCATAATGTATATATTCATATGCAAGTGCTTTTAAAAATCATGTGTTGTCAATTGTTTGCATTTTAATGTATTTTATTATGTTTTACATGGTTCCAGAGATTTTCTGGTACAAAGCTACTGATATATACATCTTCAAGAGCTTATGTGTGGATATACAGGATTCCCCCACAATGTATATATTCATTTACAAGTGATTTTAAAAATCCCTTGTTGTCAATAGTTTGCATTTTAACGTATTACTTTCCTTATATACATAATGTATAAGGAAAGTATTGTGACGGGGTCGAAAATTCGAAATCGAGCACGTTTCAAGCATCCCTGATCACGAATCAAACATTTTTGAAGTGATGTCTGTGTGTGTGTGTGTGTGTGTGTGTGTATGTGTGTGTGCGTGTCAGTGAGTCTGTGGAGACGATAACTGACGAACGAATGGACCGATTCGAACCAAATTTGGTACAAAAATCACAATCCGTAAACGCTGGAAGTCTATTGTTTTTATACGCCATCGAATGTTAAGAACACCCCTAAATTTTCGAATGAAATTTTGAAGAAATAGTCAAAAAATCAAAACCACTAATAAAGTTACGCAAATAGACTTTTCTTATGTAATTTTTCATTAGAAAACGATTGACATAAATTTTAGAACGCTAACATGAACCGTTCTCGAGATATTGTACATTTTTCAAAAAAATTATCAGAAAGTCATATAAAATAAAAAAAAAATATTTCCTCTTGAGAGACATGTTCACTTTTCAGTAATACCATGCGATAAATTGGATGACATCATTCTCGTACATCTAGCTCGTTCCATTCATGAAAAAAGATACTTTTTGTAATACTTTTGTATTTGAACGCCAATAGTCATTTATCTGCTGTAAGAATAACTTATTTCTTTGTCCATTATACTTGGAGAGATTTTGGCGACGAATTTGGCGGAATGTCGCCAACTTGGCGACTTTTTGAAATGTTGCCAAATTAACGAAAATATCGCCAAATGGATAAAAATGACGCTAAATCAATGAAATGACGACTAATTGTCGAAAATTCAATATCTTGGAAAGAATATCTACTATATCTACTATAAGAAAAACCTATTTATTTTACTGTAAAAGTGGTAAATTCATTACATTATATAAGGAAAGTCATGTGTTGCCCACATCAGATTTTTTTGTTATGTTTTAATCTGCATATTTTGTATTGTATTTTATCTTGCATGCTGTTACTGGAACTTTGTCCTGTAGTTTGTATTCTTATAAATAAAAAAATAAAATAAAAATAAAAAACAAGGTCCCTCATAACTTTTTATTGAAGCGCTTTAGAGCTGCAAACGCAGATTTGATAATAAGAAAGCGCCTGCGCGCTATGAGAAAGTGCGATTGAGAAAGCGTCCATGCAATTGAGAAAGTTTACAGCGCCTCTAGCGGCGAATTGAGAAAGTTAGAAACCGAAGCCATATAAGCGAAAAATTTTCATTTGCAAAGTTGTGGAGCGTACTCTATTTAGTTTGGGAAAACCTTTGACTTGCATATAACAAGTACATAGATGCCAATAAATGGTTGTATCGCGTCTTCCAGATCGTTGTCAAATAAAATCTTGAAAAAATGAAAGGGAAAACCTAAGAGTAAGATAAAAAAAAAGAACAACACAAGTACTCAAAATGCTTGTAATTGTCCTAATATCCCAGTCGGGGATCGAACTATAGATCTTCGAATTGACTAGACGATGATTTAACCCATGAGCAACTGGGATAAGATTTCAATGTTGAAGCGACCGCTGTATACTTTCGTAGTGAATAAATCTACAAACCTAAGTGTCCTATCTACGGTAATAAGAAAGGATGTCCATATGCTTGTGTTGTCTGCAGCGGAAAATCTAAACGTCGTACGAACATGAATTTTGATTCACGTGATTTACGCCAGGGTTTACGCCATTGGTTTACGCCAAGAATAGGGATGGGGCAGGTGTTTAAAAATCTTCATTCCAGCGAGGACATGGAAAGGGTTGCAATGTCGGCGAAACCATTTCCCGGATTAGGTCCGAAGATAATCCTGGCAAGTTTCGACCCCACTCGCTGACTGGTTTAGGCTCAGGCCATGAATAGGCAGAGTCCGTCCTCATGCCCTCTGGGAGAGTCCGGATCACGGTCACCAAGCGGAATGTCCAGCATTCACTCTCGGATATATGTTTCCCCTTAGAAAAGGTGGGTCAAAGGCTACAAAAGACAACGCCCCTCAGCTTTGAAAAAGGTGGTCTCCTCCGCAGCGGGGAGCAGAGGTACGTCAGGATCCTGGACGATATTCCTCGGTGAGATTATTTAAAAAATTCGAATTAATCTTTTAGTTATTTTAAGAAGGCACCATCATGTGCCATCAGATGTTATCTCATACATTCAATATGGAGCGCAGGGGATTTTCAGCAAGTTAAGAACTATTTAGGTAACGGTTTTCAAATTGCGGTATTCAATTGGCTTGTTTGCGAATAAAAAAATCTGATGTAGGCAGCAAATGATTTTCCTTATATAATGCAATGAATTTATTACTTTTACAGCAAAACAAATAGATTATTCTTATAGTAGATACTTATATTCTTTCCAAGATATTGAATTTTCGTTAATTAGTCGTCATTTTAATCGATTTAGCGTCATTTTTATCTATTTGGCGAGATTTTCGTTGATTTGGCAGCATTTAAAAAAGTCGCTAAGTTGGCGACATTTTGTCAAAATTGTCGCCAAAATCTCGCCAAGCGATATGGATGAACAAATAAGTTATTCTTACAGCAGATAAATGACTATTAGCGATCAAATACAAAAGTATTACTCAAAATATCTTTTTTCATGAATGGAACAAGCTAGATCCACGAGAATGATGTCACCCAATTTATCGCATGGTATTACATATGAAAAGTGAACATGTTTCTCAATAGGAAATATTTTTTTTATTTTATATGACTTTTTGATAATTTTTTCAAAAATGTGCCATATCTCAAGAACGGTTCATGTTAGCGTTCTAAAATTTATGTCAATCGTTTTCTAATGAAAAATTACATAAGAAATGTCTATTTGCGTAACTTTATTGGCGGTTTTGATTTTTTGACGATTTTTCAAAATTTCACTCGAAAATTTAGGGGGTTCTGAACATTCGATTGCGTACAGAAACAATAGGCTTCCAGTGTTTATGGATTGTGATTTTTGTACCAAATTTTGTTCGAATCAGTCCCTTCGTTCGTCAGTTATCGTCTTCACAGACTCACTGACACACACACACACACACACACAGACATCACTTCAAAAATGTTTGATTCGTGATCAGGGATGCTTGAAACGTGCTCTCCCGTCGAAAACTCGAATTCGAATTTTAGACCCCGTCACAATACTTTCCTTATACATTATGTATATAAGGAAAGTAAAAATTGAGCGCCGGTGCAATTCTTGTTCAAAACAGGCATTTCAAAAATTGATTTCTTCCATTTTCAACCTCATTAAATACTAAAACAGATAATTGCTAAACCGGAACTGACAGCAAATTCATGAAAACCAAATGACGTTTTAACAATACGTTCTCTTATAGCAAAAATAAAATAAAACACTATTGCGTGGGTGCACAAACGGCAGCGCCACTACCACTCATTATAAATCTCGGGCAACGTCGTGTTTATTTTCTACTGATAAATAAAGAAAACAAATATTTCCGGAAAGGTACACGTACTAATTAATTAGCTAAGTTGAAATAATTCCCAATGAAACTAAACAAGAACGATCAATCATACATAAAGCATTGTTTCTAAAACGCTTTCCAACTGCAATGCAATTTTATTTAAACATCTCTAAAATGCGATATATTCAGCGATGATATATTTTAAATTATCACAGTACTACAATCATTTATTATATTTGAAACTTACAATTTCATCGAAAGTAATGAACTTTATTCAAATGACGTCATTGAAATATAAATCGTCTGGCTCTGTATATAAAAGCAATGAATTCATTTATATCACTTTTATTCCAAACTTCAGAGCTAAATAATTTTGCATGCCAAAAACGCCAATTCTTTTACAACTCATCTTGCAATCACTTGTTTACATTCTGCATCCATTAAAATTAGGCTTTGTTGAAGAAATATGTTTAATGATCATTTAAACTAAAAATATTTGTAATACGTTGGCACAGAATATAGATGCATAGACAATATGCAAAAAGAAAGCGGTTTTAGGACGGATGCAACACTGAATATAAATTTAAAAGAACTTTAAAAGTCACGATTTTTACACTGGGAAAGAAAGATGGATGCCATATTTTATTTTGAAGTGGGTCACGTGATCTTTTTATAATAACATGGGTAGTTGTTGAGACCCAGACCGTCCGACCTACCATAAAGGTGTAAGGTAACTGTTTGAACGGCCGGGAAGTGCCACCCAATTTAGACCGGAACCCAGTTGGGGAGGCATCCACGGGGACCGTACCCTCCTTCCCCTACCACCAACCTCTCGGAAGGACTTACGGACCCACATGTTTAACGTGATCGTACTCCGCGCGAACACGGCGGCAGTTTTGGCAGTGGCGGGAATCGAACCCGGGCCTACCGAGTACAATTCCCGCGCGCTAACCACTGAGCTACCGCGCCCCTATAATAACATGGGTGTAATTTTTATTTAAAAAACTACCGAACATATTTCATTGAACTTTGCTTTTATATATTCTATGAGATAATTTGAATATTTCCTAAAATTTTCGAAGCAATTTGTGAATTTTAACTTCTCTTAATTATTTGAAAAATTAGGTCCCGTAGAGTTCAATGTATTTCATTTCTTTAGCCCAGGTTCAATACAAAACTAATTCTATGATATTATCCATTTATTTTCCTATATGTCCTACAGAGCGTCTCAACAACATACTAAAATTTATTTTTGATAAAGTCATTTTTAAAGCAGTTAACGTGCAAACGGACGGACAGACAGAATAAACAAAGTTCTAAATACTTTTCAGCTATGATGGAAAGTGATATTACAAATAATAAAGTCACCAACGAATGAATTATTGTGGAATTAAGGAGAATATAACCCAGAAATATACTGCCGGTTACTTAACCGGTCTGGAAACTTCATATAAATAAATTATTAAAAGCATTCCAATATTTTTCTATAATCATACTTTAAATTTAATAGAATGTTTTTTTTTTCTTTTTCTTTCTTCATGGACCGAATTATGATTTTCATATAATAACTTACATTTCTTATAGAATAATTATAAATACAAATTTTTAAATAGAGCACTTGCATTTCTTCATTTCTAATTAAAATATAAATACATAATTAATAACTGAAATAATTTTAGATTTGTTGCCCTTATACATATTTCTTAAAGCATAAATTTTTAAATACATATGTAGATATAGCGACTGCATTTTTTGTGATTTAATATTAATCTTTTTATTTAAAAAATGTGGTATTTAATAATTCATAATGTTTTTTAGTTATGCATGTCTTTATTTATTAATATATGTATATGCTTGAAAAACTTTTAGTGAGAAAATGTGATCTAAAAATGAATTATATAGGCTGCTTGTTAAATAAGATAAATTAAACATTTTCATTTTTTGATACTTGAAAAAGCTAAAATGTTAGGACAGTTTTTTGATTTTAATATATTTAATTGCATATTGATTGCCTTTTTAAAATATAAGATAAAAAAAAGGAGATCATTTCAAAAATGCGTAAAGTAGTGTTTCCAGTTTCTATGCTTTACGCAGTATATTTAAAGAGATGGGATAGGTAAAAACTGCATATGATTATACTATTTCTTATATAATTAAAGAAGATGTGTGTGTGTGTGTGTTTGAGTGTATGTTTGTGTGTGTGTTTGTGCTCATGTGTGTTGTTGTTGTTGAAACCCAGACCGTCCGACCTACCAGAAAGGTGTAAGGTAACTGTTTGGACGGTCGGGAAGTGCCACCCAATTTAGACCGGAACCCAGTGGGGGAGGCATCCACAGGGACCGTACCCTCCTTCCCCTACCACCAACCTCTCGGAAGGACTTTCGGACCCACATGTTTAACGTGATCGTACTCCGCATGAACACGGCGGCAGTTATGGCAGCGGCTGGAATCGAACCCGGGCCAACCGAGTGCAACTCCAGTGCGCTAACCAATGGGCTACCGCGCCCTGTGCTCATGTGTGTGTGTGTATGTGTGTGTGTGTTCGTGTGTTTTTGTATGTGTGTGTGTGTGTGTCCCAGTCCTGTAGCAGGAAATCTAAGCATGGTAAGTCAAAAAAATTTGATACACATGTACTTCAGGACCCGGGCCGATGCGTCTCCGGGAGATTTTTTAAAATTTCGAATTAGTATTTTAGTTATTTTATGTTTTCTTACGATTTTGAGCGATTTTCACACAAATCGGTTCCTTAGCGACTGAAAATGTTATTACAGAGTTTCCATCTTGACACCATCATATAGACCGAAGATCATTCTTTCCAATGATATGTGAATTGACTTTGTAGGACTATCTTTTCATATTTATTTATTTACTTTAAATACATCGAAATTTGTATTTTCAGGCTATTTGATACTTTTTCTGTCGCATCAAAAATAGTAAGACTAGTTCAGTTCTATAATTTGACAGAAAGTTATCTGTATATTTTCGCATCTTAACAAAGAAACATATTTTGGTGATTTTATAAGCGAACGCATAAAAATTGCGATTTTTTATTCATTTCCCGTAAATGAAGTACGGTAGGTTTTCTTTTTATTAGTCGACTGCGCATGCCCAACTAAGGTGTAACGCCTTGTCCCTTAAAGGATCCCTTAAGAATCCTTAAAGGATAGTTTCCTTTAATGATTTATTTATTTTATTTATTTATTTACTTTTTTACTTTCCACGGATTTCATATACATGGGAATTTGGATTCAAACCGATTTGGAAATTGAAGCGATTTAGAAAGTGATTGGTGTTATCTGTAAATGTAGTACTTATGTAGCGGACTCTTATTAAGATCTATGCAACCAAAAATAATTCATTTTAGTCTTATAAAGGAAGATGTCTGTATGTGTGGAACATGTAGCGATAAATCTAAGCATGGTAAGACCATGAACTTTGATACACAGGTACTTGAGGAGCTAGGAAGTTACACCTCGGCGTTATATTTTTTCGAATTAGTTTTTCAAATTTTACTTAAAACGGTTCCTTAGCGACCTATAATAATTTCAAAGAGTTCTCATCTTGAGACCATCCGAAAGATCGAACGCTTTTCTTTCAAACAAACTTTGAACGGAGTTCATGCGATGAATATAAAAATGTGAATGATTTTTTTTTAAATATATACCTTTTGTGTGTTTTAAACATCTCCGATAATTATATCACGATATATTAAAATTAACGCCAATGTTCCTTTTTTTCAGCACCTGTTTAAAATACATGCTTGAAACGCATACATACTTGTTGAATACATGCTTAAAATAGCACAGATCATACCAAACAATTTTCATAAACCCATCCGTTGATTCATTGTAATTTCTTTTATTTGAGATATGCCTGATTGTTTGAACGAATCTCGCAGGCTCTCAAAAGCTATATCTCACAAGCGTAGGCTCTCACAAGCCTCGAAGGTAGAAACGCACTAGATAATAAAACACTCATATTGCCGTAGGGTATTGGATGCGAAAGGCCAGAGTGTATACGAAGCCAACCCCCTCCGCCCGCTCACATTACACCCGGATATTGGCTGGCTTTCGAAGCGATCGCCAAATGTATCACGTGACGCGCGCAGAGACTTTCCTTCTCAAGGGTATTTCGGAGCGAGACACGTGATATTTCTCCTCTTCTGTGCAGTCGCATTTACTCGCATTTACGTTCAAGTCATAACTCAATAATTTGTTAAAGTTATAGCTCTAAGGCAGTGTTCTTCAACCTTTGTCATGCCGCGGAACCCTTTCTTGAGATATTTTTTTTTATGGAACCCTTCGTTCAGTAGCACACCCAGATTTGATTTTAGGGGGATGTGTCATATTACGTATTACATGTTATAAACAAGGTGCGCCCCTGCCTTTGTTATAAAAACTTATAACAAGATATAAATTTGCATTAATTCAAACAAGAAGATAAATATTCCGTATAAAGTATTTGTATTATACATACATATGTTGAACATTCGAATTGTAGAATCGACTCGCGGAACCCCTAAAGCGTTTGTGTGGAACCCTAGGGTTCCGCGGAACACAGGTTGAAGAACACTGCTCTAAGGCAATGGATTGATTTTTACTTTCATATATATAGGCGAAAATTTGAATTCCGGTTTTTGTCGGGAAAGCATGTTTCAAGCAACCTTGACCACGAATCAAACGTTTTTAAAGTCATGCATGTATGTGTTTGATGTGTGTGCGAGTACGTGAGTGTGCATGTGTGAGGGCGTGAGTGTGTCAGTAAATCTGTGGAGATGATATCTCACGAACGAATGAAGCGATTCGAACGAAATTTGGTACAAAATTACAATTAGGGAAAACCGGAAACCTGTTGCTTAATGTTAGAACATATATTAGCAAAATGAGATTTCTTTTAGCAAAATGCTAAATAAAACTAACTTAGTTTAAACCTTTATTTGGAACTTGCATCTATCTCCTTCAAGGAAAAAATAACAATTTATAGTTTGCAATTATGAAGATTTCCTGACTTGTCAATATATATATATATAAATATATATATATATATATATATATATATATATATATATATATATATATATATATATATAATATATATATATATATATAATATATATATATATATATATATATATATATATATATATATATATATATATATATATATATATATATATATATATATATATATATATATATATATATATATATATATATATATATATATATATATAATATATATATATATATATATATATATATCTTTATATTTCACAAAAAAAAAATCAATAAATATCAAATTAGTGAGATTTTACATTCTACGGCATAAATATACCTTTAAATCGGTATACAACAATTAAAGTTTATTTAGTCCTTCAGATCTATAATTGTTATATTAGATCCATTTCTGTGACGGATAAAACTGAGTGTAAATGTATATTGTTGGCAACCCACTTAAAGCTGTAAGTCACAGACAATTTATCTCATGTGTGTACAAAAAATAATAATATAATTTTACTCTAAATAATTTTGAAATGCAGATTTTGGTGGGAAAATTTTACAATTTGCCATTGTTTTTAACGAATTTTTTTTAAACATCTATTTCGCAGGATTTAGATGTTTAAAAAGATATAGTGGCTAATATGGATGCAGCATAAAATTACGGAGGAGGTAGGGTTCATGAAGGATTTCCACTTCTTGTTCGGGAGAGAGATGTCACTTCCTATTCAAAAATTTATATTTTCATTTCAACATCTGTTTTTCAGACTTTGCTTTAGGTACAGCTTAGAGGAAGACTGATATAGATTAAATATTGAATTCCGGAGGGATTGGTAGGGTTCACTAAGGATTTCCTGGTCTGAATATGTAACTTCTGGTTTGTCCAATAATTCATATGACTGCATGAAATAAGTGTGCTAAAAGTATAGAAATACTTAACAGTTATTTCGAAATTGAAGTGTACACATCACTTTCCATTGCATAAAGGCTTTTTCATATTTTTTTAATTTTTTGTATTAAAAATTTCAATTTTGCCAAACTTAGACGTGCGAAAGGCCAGAGTGTAAAAATTTCAATTTTGCCAAACTTAGACGTAAAAATAATTGTAAAATATATTACTAATTTGAATGAACGATTACACGTACGTAAGTTGCTGGAAATGTAATTGGCCAGGGAATTTTTAAATGCAAAGTGCAATTAATTTTGATATTTGTTTACCATATCTAAATTAGGAAAATTTTTTATTTATTTTCCAATAACATTTAAAATTCTTCAGTTTAATAATAAAATATTTAAAATTAAAATAATTTAGAAGTATAAAAGCATTAAAACTTTACCCGTTTTTAAATTTTTAAGAAAATTTACTTGAAACTATCACGTCGTAGAACCCCAAGGGTTCCGCAGAGCAAACACATCTTGAAAAACGCTGCATTATCCTACGTGTGTCGAAAAAGCAACATTGCTCCCACAAACTGAAAAATGTCAAGCAAATTTCCTTAAAATGTTACAAATTTTGCATTTTAAAATGACAAATATTTTATTATTTCCTCCTTTCAAATAATCTTCAAATTTCGTTACGGATTATTGTACTATATAAGAATTGAATATTATACGGATTCTACACATATATTTTCTACGAAATTAGAATCGTTTCATTCAAATAATAAATTATATGCATGTGTGTCGAACATTTCTTTAACTAATTTCAAACAATCCGTATGCAGTACACAAAGTTTTTAAATACATGTATTTTAATAGTATTACTTGAAAACAACATTAGTCGGATTGTTATTTGATTTATAAATAATCAAACCAGTTTTTGAAATACTACTGTATATTTTGATAAGTTTCTCATACGCAATCTGATATGCAATCAAATTATGAACAATATTCTTTATTAAACAATTCGTCTTTCCCATCCAGTTGCACGTGTAGCGAGAATAAACCAGAACTGGCGATAAAGCGACGTTTGGCGTGTGGCATGAGAGATTACTTCTGAAATTGTTGAATCGGTATACACTCTGGCCTTTCGCGTATTGGATATCTTGTGATAGGCAGGGGTGGGACCTTTCAACGGAGTTTTCTCCGAAGGAAATAATTACCTGGATTCGCCTTATTGCCTGTATAAGGATGGCCAGCCTATCGCGTTTACATGAGCTGTGCGTTGAATATATGATGCTTTGTGATTTTTATACTTTTGTTTTAGGCTTTCCCATGTATATGAGCGGTGTGTTGAATATATGGTGAATTGTGATTCTTATATCTTTTTCTTCAACCTTTCACGTTTACATGAGCTGTGCGTTGAATATACGGATATGTGATTCTTATATTTTTTGCTTCTGCTTTTCGCGTTAACACGAATGGTTTGTTGAATATACGGTGAATTGTGATTCTCATATCTTTTGCTTCAGCCTTTTGCGTCTATATGATTGTGTTGAATATACGATGGATTGTGATTCTCATATTTTTTCTTCAGCCTTTCGCGTTTATATGAGCGGTGTGTCGAATATACGGTGAATTGTGATTTTCATATTTTTACTTCAATCTTTCGCGTCTACATGAGCGGTGTGCTGAATATACGGTGAATTGTGATTCTCATATCTTTTGCTTCAGCCTTTCGCGTTCACATGAATGGTGTATTGAATATACAATGAACTGTGATTCTCATGATTTTTACTTTAGCCTTTCGCGTCTACATGAACGGTGTATTGGATATACGGTGAATTGTGATTCTCATATTTTTGCTTCAGCCTTTCGCATTTATATGATCGATGTGTTGAAAATACGATGAATTGTGATTCTCATATTTTTGTTTTCAGCCTTTCGCATTTATATGAGCGGTGTGTTGAATATACGAACTGTAATTCTCATAATTTTTACTTCAGCCTTTCGCGTCTACATGAGCGGTGTGTTGAATATATGACGATTTGTGATTCTTATATTTTTTGCGTCGGCCTTTCACGTCTACACGAACGGTGTGTTGAATATACGGTGAATTGTGATTCTCATATTTTTTGCTTCAACCTCTCGCGTCTATATGATTGGTTTGTGGAATATATGCTATGGATTGTGATTCTCATATTTTTCTCTCCAGCCTTTCGCGTGGACATGAACGGTGTGTTGAATATACGATGAACTGTGATTATCATAATCTTTACTTTAGCCTTTTGCGTCTACATGAACGGTGTGTTCAATATACGGTGAATTATGATTCTTGTTTACATAAGCGGTATCTTGTATATACGATGAATTGTGGTTCTCATGTTTTTTACTTCAGCCTTTCGCGTTTAAACGAGCGGTGTATTGAATATGCGGTGAATTATGATTCTCATATTTTTTGTTTTTCCAAAGGGCTCGTGCGAGTTGATTTGTGCAGTATTTAAATCGAAGCCATTTTAAATTGTGTTCAAATGTATATTTAATCAGAGTGCTTATTTAATTATTATACGTAGTGAGTGACTATAACGCCGGGTAATTTGTTCTAGCATAATGATGACGATGGATTTCTTCTCTGTCGACCGAGAAATATGAAAAATATCTTATCGAAATCAATTGACATAATTAATCATATGTCATATGTTGCAACTAGCAGTGTATTTAGATTTTCTGTTTTTTATTTTTTACTATAACTGTCCAACGCTTAAAACCAGTTTAAACGTTACGAAATTTTAAATTGAAAAAAATTACCATTTAACCATTTTGCAAAAACTATTCTTTCTTCGTCATCAAAGACAATATTCCAGAGCAGGTATTTTGATTAAATCACAGACACTTTGTCTCGCCAAAAAAAAATCTGATTGCGAACTAAGTGCATTTAATTAATGGGTATTTTTAAAACTTTACGAATTAAAATGTCGTCCTATTTATGAGTTTGGTATTATATTATTACTAGCCGAATACCCGTTAAAAATAAACGATCTCACAATAAGTAACCCCTGAAAAATGTAAATATTTGATTAATTCGCGTTTCACATTTATTCAGCAAATCGAATATTTTGGTGTGCAGAACCCCCTAAAGAAAAATTATTGGAAAACTTAATTTGCGCATTTCTTTCTTTCGAACTATCTACGCGTACACCACATTAAAGTCTATCTCATCTTGAAGCATGTTATTTTATTATTTCTTCTTTCGAACATTTTTTTGTGAAGCACACCCATAAATGAACATTTTTGAAAAATTCTGTTTGTATTGGATTTTTTATCAGATGATTGGCCCATATAACAAATATCAAGCCTCTATCATATTTAAAAGGAAGCGTGGCTCATTTATTTGGAAAATCGAACATATTAGTGTGTGGCACCCCTCAAAGTAGTAAATATTGGAAACCTGAAATTTCACACTTTCTTCCTTTCAAACTACCGTTCACCAAATTTGAAGTCTCTATCCTATCGCAAAGCATGTTTTTTTCTATCACTTCACCGTTCGATTATTTTTCTGTGCAGCACCCCATTAATGAACATTTTTATCAAACCGTATTCATCCTTGGTTTTTTTGTCAAATGGTTAGCCTATATACTAAATTTCAAGCCTCTATGACATTGTAAAGAAGGCGTTTTTCATTTGTTCGGCAAATCGAACATTTTAGTGAGCAGCACCCCCTACAATAGCAAATATTGGAAAACTGAAATTGTACGCTTTCTTCCTTTCCAACTTTTTACCCGTACACCAAATTTGAAGTCTCTCTCTCATCGCGAAGCATGCTTTTCTAGCATTTCATATTTCGAATGCTTTTGTGTAGAGTACCCACCCCCTTAACTATACATTTTTGAAAATCCCTATTCTTTTTGTGATTTCTATCAGATGATTGGCCCATATACCAAATATCAAGCCTCTATCACGTTTTAAAAGGGTCGTTTTTCCTTTATTCCGAAAATCAAACATTTTGGTGTGCGGCACCGCCTAAAGTAGAAAATATTGGAAAACTGAAATTGTACACTTTTTTCCATTTAAACTATCTACCCTTACACCAAATTTGATATCTCTATCTCATTCCGAAGCATGTTTTTTTATTAATTCACTTTTCGAACGTTTTACTCTGAAGCACCCCCTTAAACGAACATTTTTGAAAAACTATATTCGTTTTGGGTGTTTACGTCAAATTATTAGCCCATATATCAAATTTCAAGCCTCTAACATATTTTAAAGGAGTATTTTCTCATTTATTCGGTAAATAGAACATTTTGGTGTGCGGCATCCCCTTAAGTAGAAAATATTGGAAATTTGAAATTGTACACTTTATTCCTTTCAAACGATATACCCATACACCAAATTTGAAATCCTTATCTCATCGCCAAGCACACTTTCCTATCATTTCATTTTTCGAACGTTTTGGTGTGCGGCACCCCCTTAAGTAGAAATTATTGGAAATCTGAAATTGCACACTTCCTTCCTTTGGAACGATTTACTCATAAACCAAATTTGAAGTCTCTATTTCATCGCAAAGCATGGTTTCCCATCATTTCACTTTTCGAACGTTTTGGTGTGGGGTACCCCCTTCTAGAGAACGTTTTTGAAAAATTCGATTTTTTCAGGGGGTTTCATCGCCGTGGACCTAATTATAAGTCTCTATCTATTCAGGAAGTGCCTAAAAATTGCGTGACAGACAGACAGACAGACAGGGAGACGGACACGTGGTCATTAGTATATACTAGCCGAATATCCGCTGAAAATCAATGGTCCCACATTAAGCAACCACCGAATAAGGTGAATTTTAAATAATTCGCGTTTCTTATTTATTCGGAAAATCGAACATTTGGTTTTGAGGCATCCCCAAAAGTTAAAAATATCAGAAAACTGAAATTGCACATGTTCTTCCTTACGAACTATCTATCCGTACACCAAATTTGAAGTTTGTATCTCATTCCGAAGCATGTTTTTTTTAATCAATTCACCTTTCGAACGTTTTCCTCTGGAGGACCCCCCTTAAACGAAATTTTTTGAAAAACTATATTCGCTTTGGGTGGTTTCATCAAATGATTAGTCCATATATCAAATTTTAGGCCTCTATCAAATTTTAAAGGGACCGTTTCTCATTTATTCGGAAAATCGAACATTTTTGTGCGCGGCACCCCCTTAAGTGAAAAATATTGGAAATCTGAAATTGTATACTTTCTTCCTTCCAAACTATCTACCCGTACACCAAATTTGAAATCTATACCTCATTCCGAAGCATGTTTTTTTTATCAATTCACCTTTCGAACGTTTTCCTCTATAGCACCCCCTTAAACGAACATTTTTGAAAAACTATATTCGTCTTGGGTATCTTCATCAAATGATTAGTCCATATACAAATTTCAAGCCTCTATCAAATTTTAAAGGAGCCGTTTCTCATTTATTTGGAAAATCGAACATTTTGGTGTGCGGTACCCCCTTAAGTAGAAAATATTGGAAATCTGAAATTACACACTTTTTTCCTTTCAAACGGTTTACCGATATACCAAATTTGAAGTCTCTATGTTATCTCAAAGCATGCTTTTCTATCATTTCACTTTTCGAACGTTTTGGTGTGGAGCATCCCTTCTAGAGAACGTTTTCGAAAAATTCAATTTTTCCAGGGGGTTTTATAGAACGACTGAGCCGTGTAGCAAATTGCAAGTCTCTATCTATTCGGAAAGTGTCTAAAAGAAGCGTGACAGACAAACAGACACATTCATAAGACAGACGGACAGACGGACACTTGGCAATCAGTATTAGTATATATAGATTATAAATATTGTACTAAAATTGGATTTAAATTGAATGAAAATTCGCTGAAAAAGCAACAGAATTTTTAGTTTTGCTTCGTGGAAAAATGAACTTTTTCTCTTTTGCGACTTCACATATTTTCATCGTTTCATTCTGCCAACGTTCGGATATTGAACGCTTATTTAGATCGTATCAAAGGTGTGTACGTATTACGCTAAAGTTATATTATTAGTATGGTTGCGCACGGGAAAATCGGAGAAAGGGAAGGATTTTAGTTCAAAACAGACAGTTAGAAAATTGAGCGATGTTATCTTTATCTGTATTATTTAAGTACCGGGAGCTTGTTTAGGACCCGGGTACCGTCGGGTAATTCGTTCCAGTTCCAAATAAAATTACAAATCTTTTATATTTAATCGGGTTGATTTATAACCACGAATATAATTGTGGTTTTGTCCTTTTCATTCATAATTACATACCTACTTTATGTTACAGACGTGAAACTGGATACAAGCTCTATAATCTAAAACACGCTGTAAATTTCGCAGCAAATGGAGGTATTAATTATTCGGTCGATAGTTCTACTAGATCAGTTCATGAATCTTGCATCTTAATTGGTAGCGATATAATTATGAGATTTATATTAGTCATGCCCAATTAGGTGAGTGGGTGCTACCCAATATCCAGTAAGGTAGAAAGGGCGCATTTACAGGACCCTGGAAATATGCTCACAACTGTCTTATAAGATAGCGGATTTTAATTTCGTTGAGGGCAGATAAAATTTTAGTGTTTAAAGAATTTAACATGAAAACTTTTCTTAAGTTCCTAAATTTGACCAGGCTGGAAATTTTTTTTGAAGTTATTCTATTTCTTGTATATACATGAGAGCATATAGGCAGCTACGCAAAGAATTTCCACAACGTTTGCCCTATTTTCTGGGAACATTAAAATATGAACACAGTTGTCTTTAGAATAAAGAATTCCAACTGTCGTAATGTATGGCTTTACCCATTATTCAGCATGACTGAGTTAGAAAGAGTGTATTTAAAGGACGCTAAAATATGTACACAACTGTGTTGAAGGATAAATAATTCTAATTGCACTGAGGGATGACAAAGTTTTAGTACTTAAATAATTTAACATGAAAAAATTTCTTGACTCTCGTACATTCGATAGGATTGGATTTTTATAAGTTCAACTGTTCCTAGAATGCACATAAGGGAAGTTAGGCAGATACATAGAAATCTTGTTAAGCAGATACATAGAAATCCTCCACAACGTTTCCCTTATTTTCTAGAAATATTAAAATATGAACACAGTTGCTGTCTTTAGAATAAAGAATTCCAACTGTTCTGGTGTATGGTGTTACCCAATATTCAGTACGACTAAAGTAGAAAGAATCTATTTAATGAACCCTAAAATATGAACACAGCCGTCTTTTAGGATAGAAAATTTTAATTGCTCGGAAGGACGAAAAATATTTAGTGTTTAAAGAATCTTTCATGAAACATTTCATGAAACTTCTACATTTGACATGTTTGGAATTTTTAAAGTTTTGGTGTTCATTGTATATACATGAGAGAAGTCAGACAGCCACACAGAAGTCTTCCACAACATTTGACTCATTTTCTTGAAGCAAAAAGTCTTTAGAATAAAGAAAATTTCAAAATTTCCCTCGATAATGTAAAGGGGTTACATTACAGGTTCTGAACATTGATTGCG
Source organism: Amaurobius ferox (assembly GCA_951213105.1). Lineage (NCBI taxonomy): Eukaryota > Metazoa > Arthropoda > Arachnida > Araneae > Amaurobiidae > Amaurobius > Amaurobius ferox. The sequence goes on along the minus strand of OX578146.1, from coordinate 83,561,069 downwards.
TATAAAAATAATAGGCTTCCAGTATTGATGGATTGCAATTTTTGTATCAAATTTTGTTCGAATTGCTCCATTCGTTCGTCAGTTATTGTCTATACAGACTCACTGACACATACACACACACATACTTTCACACTCACACACACAGGCATCATCTCAAAAACGTCTGATTCGTGTGCAGGGAGGCTTGAAACGTGCTCTCCCGTTGAACTGTCGAATTCGAATTTTCGACCACGTTACAGTACTTTTCTTCTACATTATATGTATATAAGTAAAGTAAAAATGAAATACATTGAATGCTATGGGACATAAGTTTTCAAATATTTATTAAGCGGAGTTAAAATTCACAAATTGCTTCGAAAATTTTAGAAAAAATTCAAATTATTACGTGAAGTGTGTAAAAAAAAATTAAACAGAGTATGTTAGGTGGCTTTTAAATGAAAATTTAAATAATAACCTATATTCTATGAAGACACAACCAGACTCATTTCAAAATAAAAAAATCAGATGTAGGTAACACATGACTTTCCTTATATAATGTAATGAATTTACTACTTTTACAGTAAAAAAATAAGTTTTTCTTATACTAGATACTAATATTCATTCCAAGATATTGAATTTTTGACAATTGGTCGTCATTTTCATTGATTTAGCGCCATTTTTAACCATTTGGCGAGATTTTTGTTAATTTAGAAACATTTCAAAAAGTCGCCAAGTTGGCGACATTCCGCCAAATTCGTCGCCAAAATCTCGCCAAGCTTTATGGACGAAGAAATAAGTTATTCTTACAGCTGATAAATGACTATTAGCGTTCAAATTCAAAAGTATAACTTAAAGTATCTTTTTTCATGAATGGAACGAGCTAGATCCACGAGAATGATGTCACCCAATTTATCGCACTTATGGTATTACATATGAAAAGTGAACATGTTTCTCAATAGGAAATATTTTTTTTTATTTTATATGACTTTTGATAATTTTTTTGAAAAATGTGCAATATCCCGAGAACGGTTCATATTAGCGTTCTAAAATTTATCTCAATCGTTTTCTAATGAAAAATTACATAAGAAATGTCTATTTGCGTAACTTTATTAGTGGTTTTGATTTTTTTACGATTTTTTCAATATTTCATTCGAAGCTTTAAAGGGGTTCTGAACATTCGATTGCGTATAAAAACAAAAGACTTCCAGTGTTTACGGATTGTGATTTTTGTACCAAATTTGGTTCGAATCGGTCCATTCGTTCGTCCGTTATCGTCTCTACAGATTCACTGACACACACACACACACACACACACACACACACACACACACATGACTTCAAAAATGTTTGATTCGTGATCAGGGATGCTTGAAACGTGCTCTCCCGTCGAAAACTCGAATACGAATTTTCGACCCCGTCACAATACTTTCCTTATACATTATGTATATAAATAAAGTAAAAATGAAATACATTGAGTGCTAAGGGACATAAGTTTTCAAATATTTATTAAGCGGAGTTAAAATTCACAAATTGCTTCGAAAATTTTAGAAAATATTAAAATTATTACGTGAAGTGTGTAAAAAAAATTAAACAAAGTATGTTAGGCGGCTTTTAAATGAAAATTTAAATAATAACCTATATTCTAACCTATATATAACCTATATTCTAACCTATATTCTAAGACACAACCAGACTCATTTCAAAATAAAATATGGCATTATTTTTTTGCCCCAGTGTAAAGATCGTGATGTTTAAATATTGTTTAAATTTATATTTTGTGTTTCATCAGTCACAAAACCGCTTTCTTGTTGCATATTATCTGTGTATCTAAATTCTGTGCCAACACAATTACAATATTTTTGATTTTAAATGATCTAAATTTTGATTATTCCTACAACAAAGCCTAATATCTATAGCGTAGAAAACCCAGACCACACGACCAACCCATAGGCTAATGGTAGCTTTCTGTGTGGCCGGGATATCTATAGCGTGTAGAATGTAAACAAATCAAGCGCTTGTAAGATGAGTTGTATAATAATTGCTGAATTTTTCTCACTCAAAATTATTTAGCTCTGGAGGCTGCAATATAACAGATATGAATGAAATATTCATGGAATTTAAACAGAAAAGCAGACGATTTATAGCATTCGCTTTTTTGATGAAGTTTTAATTTTCCAAGTATAACAAATTATTGTTGTACTGTGATAATTAAAAAAAATACCAGTGCTGAATATATCGTATTTCAGAGATGTTTAAATAATTGCATTTCAGCTGGAAAGTGTTGTTGTTGAGACCCAGACCGTCCGACCTACCAGAAAGGTGTAAGGTAACTGTATGGACGGCCGGGAAGTGCCACCCAATTTAGACCGGAACCCAGTGGGGGAGGCATCCACAGGGACCGTACCCTCCTTCCCCTACCACCAACCTCTCGGAAGGACTTACGGACCCACATGTTTAACGTGATTGTACTCCGCATGAACACGGCGGCATTTTGTGGTAGCGTGCAAATCTAGGGCGCAAACCACGGGGATACCGCACCCGAGATGGCCAACAGCACGCGGTGTTCTGAGGTGGTCACCCACCAAGTACTATCCGCGCCAGATGCTGCTTGACTTCGGTGATCTAACGAGAACCGGTGTTTTCAGCACAGTACGGCCGTTGGCCCAGCTGGAAAGTGTTTTATAATCAATGATTTATGCATGATTGATGATTCTTGTTTTTCTTTTCAGGAATACAGAAGTCTAGCTTATTGTAGAGGGTACTCAAATTCTGTTGCATCGAACTTACTTTTAACACTTTCGTAGCAATTTGGGTGTTAACTGCATTTTACAACTCTTACCTGTAGACTTGCAAGTGTTCACAAAATAATTAAAATATTGCTCATTTGACATACTTCAACATGTTACTTAAGTTGCGTTTTGCGTTATTACTGTAAAAAATAACTAAACCACTTCGGAAATAACTGATTTTGGGAATTTAACACTTATCACAAAATTCATAATTTGCTTCATAGGCATAACTTTACATAATTTAAGTAAATGTAAATTTCACGCCATGTATTTGAAACAATAAATATTGATATAAATGAAGCGTTTAATTATTCTCACTATAGATCTACTAGAGGAATTCATATATGTTGCATCTTAATTTTCGGCTGTATAATTATCAGGTGCGTAATCAGCTGAGTGGCGTTAGCTTATATCCAAAATCAGTAATTAGTGTTCTCAATCAAATATTAGAAAGGGCACATTTAAAGTATTGCACTAGTAGAATAATTTATAGTGTAAAAGGCAGCAAATCCATGGAATTTGATATTTTGGAATTTGATAATAAATGTTACGCAGGTTAAGATGTAAAATCAACTGAAGTATGGCTGAACTCGACGGTCTTATATACGAATCCCCTTTTAATAAATTTTTTGTTTTCAAAATTTACATGATAAACCGGTATTTTGTGTCCAAATGATTGCAATTATAGCGCTAACCGTCATTTTAAAGGGATTAAAAATATTTTAATTGAAACCATACTTGACAATATACTCCCCCCGGGGAAACTCCCCCCCCCCCTCGAGGAGGATAATGTTGTCACGAACAAAAACATTATATCGTGGATATTTTTCACAATGATTAAAACAATTAAGTCTCGCTATCATTGAACCATAAATAAACACTTTTATGCATAATAATCCAGTTGGTAACATGTCTGTTTAAACTTGAATAAAACTCAAGGACACAACGCTTAAAATAAACTCTATATAAAAAAAATCGACTCACCAAGGAGTTGTCCGATTATGATAAAAATTGGTGGATGTGAAAAACATACTTAGAAAAAGAAACGATTAAAATTTCAGAACCATTTAATGATTTAGAGTTTGACCGTATACAGAGGGAGGAAGTCAATAAGGCGTTGGTCCATCTCTGGTCTGGATGCAAGATGTCACCCGACGTGGCATTATGATAAAGTTCACAGATGGTGTGCTGCGGAAGGTCTTGCCAAATTGTCTCCAACTGTCGGGCTAAATCGTCAACATTCTGGAATGGTTACAATCGCCTTCCCATAACGTCCCAAATGTGCTCCTTGAGAGAGAGATCACGAGACCTAGCTGGTCAAGGAAGTGTTGGGCAAGCTTGAAGGCAATTCATAACAGCACGTACCGTGTGCGGTCGGGCATTATCTTGTCGAAAAGTCAGTCCGGGGTGTCGTAAATGGTACGGTAACACAACCTGTAATAGACTTTTTGTCTACGTACCGCTGTGCTGTCAGTGTGCCAGAAAAGGCTACCAAAGGAGATGGCATATTTTTTAAAACTTTCGAAGCAATTTGTGAATTTTAAATTTGCTTAAAAATGCATGAAAAATTAGGTCCCATAGGGTTCAACGTGTTTCATGTTTTGAACCCGGGTTCTATCCAAAAGTAATTGGGTGACATTATTCATTTATAATCCCATAGGTCCCACAGACAGTCTGAATAACATATGAAAATTTCATTTTGATAAAGTCATTTTTACGGCAGTTATCGTGCTAACGGGCAGACAGACAGACAGAATTAACAAAGTCATTAACACTTTTCAACTATGTTGTAAAGTGTTAAAAATGCAAAATCGCTCGTGTTATTTTTGGATGCTTGTGTCAACGTTCGTGTTATTTTTGGCACAATGAATTTACTTGTTCACATTCTACCGCTGTGGATACTTTTATGAGTATTTTTACACTCGCCTATGTTATGTTTGTAATAATTTGGAAATTCATCATGCTAAGAAATTTTCTAGTTGGACTATCCAATTTAACAGTTTTAACCAGCCTCGTAAAACCCCCTTTTTTACCAATCTCTAATTTTTCTGACATTCCCGCTTATTCTGTCAATGATATTCCGTCTGTTTCCCAACACCCTCTTTTCAAATATTCCTGTCATGAACTTCTTACCTTAAAACCTAAGATTCTTCCCCCCTTAAAAACCCTTACCTTTTCCTTTTGTAAATTGTACTAATTTTGCCCTTTCCTCTATTACTGCCCTTGAGAGAGGTCCCAAGTTTGCATTCCTTAATAATAATTCTTGTTTTCTCAATCTTATTCCCCCTGTGGAGGATGCTCTGCTTAATGTGATTCAGTGCCATAAAAATCGCGGACGATTCATTATGTATCGGGCAATTTAATGATTTTCAACTTAAGAGTAAACTTAAAAATGAAAATAGGCTTTTTGATATTAATTGGAATAAAGAAATCGAGGAAATTAAAAAACTTAAATCTAATCGAGATTTAGTCATTTTATCTGCTGACAAAATTAAGCAGCTGGTTCTCACCAATAAAATTGATTATATTGATTCAATGCAGAGGTGTATAGCAGAGATGAAATGCAGCCATGCTAAGAAATTCCCTATTATGACGATTAATAGTAGTAAAATCGATAAACTTAAAAAATGCAATGATCTTCCCCCTAATATTAAATCTGCCCATTCTCGTACTTCTTATCAACTTCCTAAAATTTTGCTCAAATAAAACTTTACAAATTGAGCCATACTATGTGTCCTATAGTTTCCAAATGTAGTGGCCCCACTTATTTCTTAGAGAAATATCTGGCCGGTTTTTTAAAACCTTTCTTTAACAATCATCCTTTTTCTATTAGTTCTACGGAAAATTTCATTGGAATCTCATTAAAATAACTGTAATCCTAATAGCACCCTCCATAGTTTTGATATAGTTTCTTTATTTCCTTGTATCACTGTTGACATTGCTATTAAAAGTATTGCTAAAGAACTTCACAAATACAATTTTAAAATCCCACTATCGACGCTATCCCCTCTGCTTTGAATATTGTGGCTGAGACCAATTATTTTGGATCCGAAACACTATTTATTTGCAAAAGTCGGGCGCTCCTGTGGATAACCCATTATCAGGTATTTTGGCCGAGGATATTTTGCAGGAGCTTGAGAATGAGATTTTGCCTTTTTCAAAGATTAAACCTACTCTGTGGTGCCGTTACTTGGACGATGTCTTTGTTATTTGGGATAATGACTTAAATGATCTCAGTAGCCTTTTAGATAAACTTAACGATTTTTATCCCTTTATTAATTTTACTGTCGAACAAAAGTCCAATGGTTCTTTGCCTTTACTTGATGTTCTTATTACTCATTCCTCCTCTGGTTTTCAAACTTCGGTTTTCGGTAAACGTACTTTTACTAATTCCTGTATTACCGTTAATTCCTTTTATCTGATGTCTTCTAAAAAAGCTTCTTTTAATACCTATTTTAATCGTGCTTTTAATATTTGCTCTTCTATCCACATTTTAAAGGATGAAATTAATTTTACTTTTAATCTTGGCCATGAGACTGCTTATACTTTTAAGTTTATTTATAAGATTTTTGCTCATATTCGTCTTAAATTTACCCGTTTTGGTAATAATCTGGTTGCTATTAAAAACCCTTTAGCCTATAAATCTAGTTTTCCTTACCATCCTAAGATTTTTCGTCCTTCTATCCAGTTTTGTCACGAATTTAGTTTTCAACCTTCTCATTCTAACATTTCTACTCTCTTTAATCGTATTCGTTCCGATAAACTTGGGGATATTCATGATTTCAAAAGTCACGTATATGTTGTCCCCCTTTTGTCTCCTGATGGTAATTATAATTTTTACATTGGCAGTACTAAACATACTATTGGCATCCGTTTAGAGAAACACGTCCGGGATGTTAAGAATGGTAAACTTTTCACTGCTTTTGCTCAGTATGTCGCAAATGATAATTTTCTGCCTGTTTTTGAAAAAACTTTTATTTTAATCCGTTGCAATAACCCTCATAATATTTTTCTTTATGAATCCCTTTTCGTTTATATTTACCGTGTCTCGATTTGTAATTTTGATTCCGTTCAAACTTTAAGTTTTGTATGGCAACTCATTGTCGACTCCATGCAATTCATGCCTCTTCACAGTTACCTTTGACATCCTTTTAAAATTTTTTGAAATTTCGGGCTTATAGTTTTGTCATATTTGTATTTTGATTATAATTGGCCTGCTTTAAATTATCGGTGCATTTTTGTTTATTTGGATTTTAGAGATTTATTATTAATTAACAGACTTGTACATTACCATTTTATTTAAGCATATTTTGCCTTGTTTCTGGTCGCTATATATGGACGATTGAATGTTTTACATCTTGTGTTGCCACTGATGAAGGGCGTTTATACGCTTGAAAGCGCTCTTGCTTATGTAACTATTTTGTACGTCTTTTAGGAAGTTCAATAAATGACCTTCATATTTTAAGTGTTGTGTCCTTGAGTTTTATTCACTTTTAAGCATGATTATATCAAATTTGGTCCTATGCTGCCATGTTAAATCATTATAAAATGTTGAAAAAATTTCAAAATTTTCATTCGAATTAAAAGTAATTCTATCTTCTTCTAGCTATTTTGATAACAAAGTCGGATATAAAATTTTGTGAAAACCACTTAACATTTGTGGCCGCTATCGTATACACAAAAAAATCCACCGCAGACATCAGATAAACAAACAGACATATAGAGGAACACCCTCCAAATATAGTCAAAACGTGTTCAGGAGGTTTTAAACCATATATTGACATCAAAATATCGAATTAGAAAAATGTCGTGAAAGCAATACTTTCTCTACACTATATTACATAGTATGAAAATGTAAAATTTACTCCTGTATGAGAAATGGTGTTTTCTAAATACAGATTTAGAATTTAATACATGTTAAAATGTTTAAACTGAAGTATTAGCAAAGCATGAAGTTATAATATTTTCCAAAAAGATCACAGATTTTTTTGACGTGAGTAACTTTTATGGTGAGAGTATCCATCTAAAATCAGAGAATATTTAGAATATAAGCATCTTGGATATTTATAATATGCGAACCTAATAGATAAAAATTCAATTAATTTATACTTGTTTTGTCAAAACTAGGGTACATTTTCTAAATACATAACGTCAATTCTTTAATATTTTGAGCTGTCTCTTCGATTAAAATTAGGTTCCTGTTCGAACGAGTTTTTGAAGCATTTTGCTTACTTTCACTTGAAATATCTTCTATAATTTAAAATTTCTAAACTATAATTTAAACTACTAAACTATAATTTAAAATTTCTAAACTATAATTTGAACTTCTAAACTATTGACAACAACAAGAAACAATATTTAATATGATATCTAGTTTCTATATCAAAAATTTGTTTCACAAATTTCTTATAGATTTCGAGCAGACACCTTGTTAAGTTAAATAAATTCTGCGTTTTAATGCTTATATCTCTAAAACTAAAAGTATTAGCTATAAAAAATAAACACGTAATTTGCAGCTTTTTAAAATATTTATAAGGATATATAATTGGATGTTGGCCAGAGTTCTTAGTTTTTTAAATATTATAGTTATGATATTTTAATATTTGTGCTATTTTGAAAAGTTTTTTTCTGTTTCAATATTTTAATTCTATTTTAACAGCTAGCTTAAACAAGCAAATATAAAAAATAAGCAAAACAATATTCAGTAGAAAATTAGATTCTATATCAATAATTTGTTTTCCAAAGCTCTTATATTTTCGAGCAATAGTGTTGTCTACTTCAAGAAGATTGAAAATTTTCAATTTTATAGAATCTGCAATGCTTAAAACACATTCGTAGCTATTTGTGTTGCCACTGCATTCTTTTACAACTGTTACTCGTAGATTTGTAAGTGTTCACAAAATAATTAAAATATTGCCCATTTGACATACTTCAACATATTACATAAGTCGAGCTCTGCGTTATTACTGTAACAAATAACTAAACCACTTCAGAAATAACTAATTTTGAAACTTTGACATTTACCGTCAAACTCATAATTTGCTTCATCGGTTTAACTTTGTATACTCGATGTATATGTAAACTTCAAGCTATATATTTGAAACAAACTATAAATATTGAAGCAAGTGAGGCGTTTAATTATTCTCTCTACAGTTCTACTAGAGAAGTTCATATATGTTGCATCTTAATTTTCGGCTGTATAATTACGATATGCGCAATCAGCTGAGTGGTGTTAGAATATACCAACGAACAGTAATTAGTATTCGCAATCAAATATTAGAAATGGCACGTTTAAAGTGTTACTCTAGTAAGAGGATAATTTCTACTTTCAGGAGTTGTAAATGTTAATCCACAGGCATTGTGTTTTATGAATTTTATAATTAATTTTACGCGGTGTGGTATTACAGAAATTACTATAGAAGGAGAATTGGTGTTTTCTAGGGATAACTTAAAACTTGTTACATGGTAAAATATTTTATCTTTTTGAACAATAGTATGGTTGTCTTAGAACAATATTGTTAAGTTGAAGAAGATTGAAAATTTTCCGTTTATAAAATTTGTAATGCTATTATATCTTGAAAAATGGAAGCATCAAGAATTCTATTTTATACCACTATTTGTGTTTTTTTATTTTTCCCGGATGAAAGGAGGATGGGGGAATTAATAGAATTTAAAAGTGTTACTCTATTAAGAGGATAATTTGTACTTTCAGGAGTTGTAAATGTTAATTAAAAGACTCTTTTATGAATTTTAAAATGAATTTTACTCAGTGTGGCATTTACAAAAATTACTATTGAAGGAAAATGTGTGTTTTCTAGCGATAAATTAAAACTTAATACTAAAATATTTTAACTTTTTGAACAATAGTATGGTTGTTTCGGAACAATAGTATTGAAGAAGATTGCACATTTTCCGGTAGAATACCATTTAACTTTATCTCTCGAGTACTCAAAATATTCGAAAGTTATTTATAATTGTACTTGATTAATGTTTTTGTGAATATAAAGACGCAAAATGTTTTTTTAAGAAACAAAAGTTCCATTGGATAAGGGAAAAACTCTTTCAAAAGTTATTCGAAATTTTGGCAGTGGTAAAGAAATAGGTACATTAGAAATGGCAGGGCTCCAGCATTTGCTTAATTTGCTTGTAGTAATAGATCCAGCACCAGGGTGACCCACAAGCGACTTATCTATCGAATTTTGTGAAATTTGGTAAATTAGTTTTCCGTCTAGAGTGGATAAAATTTTTGCAGGGCATTTCGCAAAAAAGGCGGGATCTTTTATCCCGAATCGTACCCAAAACTAATCAGCACCAGATTCGCTCACAAGTGACTCAACCACCAAATTTTATGAAATTCGGTCAATTAGTTTTTTTGTTAGAGTGGATACAAAATCTGCACAGACAGACAGACACACATACAGACACACATACAGACACACAGATAGACACACAGACGCACACACAGACGTCACGCTAAAAATAGTTTTTTCGTATTCTAGAGGTCTCGAAACGTGTAGATCCGCCGAAAATTCGAGTTGCAATTTTCGGCATGATTCCAATACTTTCCCTATACATTGCCATGTATCGCAGGGAAAGTAAAAATCTGATGTGAACATCGCATGCTTTTCTCTTCAGATTCAAATTCATTTTCTCCTTAATTCTTAAATAATTCATTAAATTGAATTTAATTGCACAAAACAATTCTCATAATTGTTTGAAATTACAACGAATTGGCATTTTTACTTTCCCTGCAATACATGGTAATGTATAGGGAAAGTATTGGAATCATGTCGAAAATCGCAACTCGAGTTTTCGACGGATCTACACGTTTCGAAACCTCTAGAATACGATAAAGCTATTTTTAGCGTGACGTCTGTCTGTTTGTCTGTCTGTCTGTCTGTGTGTCTGTCGGTGCAATGTAGGTATCCACTCTAATTCAATAACTAATGGACCGAATTTCATAAAATTTGGTAGGTAAGTCATTTAGATGTGACCCTGGTGCATATTAGCTTTTGGTACGATTCGTAAAAACAGAACCCCCCCCCCCCCCTTTTCTGCGAAATAGTCCTCAAAAATTTCATTTATCCGCTTTAGCTAAAATACTAATTGACCAAATTTCACAAAATTTGGTAGATAAGTTACTTGTTGGATACTTTGGAGCTGATTAGAATTTGGCACGATTCGGAAAACAAGAACCCGCCATTTTTACGAAATGGCCAGCAAAAATGTCATGTATCCACTCTAACGAGAATACTAATTAACCAAATTTCACAAAATTTGGTAGATAAGTTACTTGTGGGATACTCTGGTGCTGATTAGGGTTTGGTACGATTCGGAAAAGAACAACCTGCTTTTTTTGTACGAAATGGTCCGCCAAAATCGCCAAAATCTAAAACAAGGTCTAAGTAGTGTATGCTCAAATGTATCAATTCAATTCATGTTTTATATGCAATTTTTGAAGAGAAAAATAATATAACGCATTCCATTATACTTTAGGACTAACCGTTCTCAAGATATTTGAGATTTCTTGCATTTTCGTTACACCGATTTCGGAAAATATCCAATTACCAAATAAAAACAAAAATTTAATTAAAAATGCAAATTTAGTGTTATTTGGTTCAATTAAACTGAATCTAAGGAATTATTAAAGAAATAAAGAAAATATGAATTTAAGTCTGCAGGGAAAGTCATGTGCTGCCCACATCAGATTTTTAATTCAATTTTATTAACGGGACGTAATTTCAAAGCTGCGTAGCAAAATTATCTCAATAACGGCTGGAGTTCTAGGGTAATGGGGTTGGTCTTATACTTTTCAACGAAAAATCAAAGCAAATAAAACAAATAAAATAAAACAACGCAAATAAAAGCAATGAAACAAGAATTTAATTGATACATTTGAGCATACGTAGTTGATTTATATAAATTTTGACGATTTTTGAGGGGCATTTCGGACAAAAAGCGGGTTCTATCTTTCGAATTCTATCATAATTTTATCAGCATTAGGGCACACCGGAAGTGACTTATCTACCAATATTTATGAAAGTTGGCTAATTAGTGTTTGAGATAGAATAGATACATACATCGCACACACACACACACACACACACACACACACAGACAGAGATAGATGTTATTCTAAAAATAATTTCGTCGTGCTGTAGATGTTCCAAAATGTGGATATCTGTCGAAAACTGCAGTTGCGATTTTCGACATGATTCCAATACTTTCCCTATACATTGCCGTGTATTGCAGGGAAAGTAAAAATCTGATGTGAGCAGTACATGACTTTCCCTGCAGACTTAAATTCATATTTTCTTTATTTCTTTAATAATTCATTAGATTGAGTTTAATTGCACCAAATAACACTAAATTTGCATTTTCAATTCAATTATTGTTACTTTCCCTGCAATACATGGTAATGTATAGGGAAAGTATTGGAATCATGCCGAAAATCGCCACTCGAGTTTTTGATGGATCTACACGTTTTGACACATCTAGAATACGACAAAACCATTTTTAGCGTGACGTCTCTGTGTGTGTCTGTGTGTCTGTGAGTCTGTGTGTCTGTGTGTCTGTCTGTCTGTCTGTCTGTGAATATATTGTATCAACTCTAACTAAAAAACTATGTGACCGAATTTCATAAAATTTGGTAGGTAAGTCACTTGTGGGCGAATCTGGTGCTGATTAGTTTTGGGTACAGATCGGGATAAAAGAACCCGCCTTTTTTTGCGAAATGGTCCGCAAAAGCTTGTATCCAATCTAGCTAAAAAACTAATGAACTGAATTTCACAAAATTCGGAAGATAAGTCTCTTGTGGGTTACACTGGTGCTGATTAGATTTTGGTATGATTCGGAAAAAAATAACCTGCCTTTTTTTGCAAAATGGCCGGCAAAAATCGTCAAAATCTAAAATAAAAAACTACGTATGCTCAAATATATCCATTAAATGCTTGTTTTGTACGTAAATTTTAACGAAGAAAAGAAAAAGACCTATCTCGTTACACTAGGACTAGCCGTTCTCGAGATATTTTAGTTTTTTCGTATTTACTCTACGCCACATTTGAACGTAAGTCAAGTTACCAAATGAGAACTAAATTTGAATCAAAAGTGAATTAAATTTAATTAAAATAAAAAGAACGTGGATATAAGTCTGCAGGGAAAGGCATGTGTTGCCCCCATCAGCTTTTTTTATTTGGTAAGTGGACATTCTTCCGATCGCGCGGTAACAAAAATGCAAGAAATCTCAAATATCTTGAGAACGGTTAGACCTAAAGTATAATGGAGTGTGTTATATTCTTTTCCTCGTCAAAAATTGCGTATAAAACAAGTATTTAATTAATACATTTTAGCATACATAATTTTTTTTTTTTTTTTTTAGATTTTCGCGATTTTTGAAGGGCTAATTCGTAAGAAAGGGCAGGTTGTTATTTTCCGAATCGTACCAAAATCTAATCAACACCAGAGTGTCCCACAAGTAATTTATCTACCAAATATTGTGAAATTTGGTCAAAGAGTATTTTAGCTAGGGTGGATACATGAAATTTATGAGGGCCATTTCGTAAAAAAAGGCGGCAGCTTCTGTTCCGAATCGTACCAAATTCAAATCAGCACCACAGTATCCAACAAGTAACTTATCTACCTAATTTTGTGAAATTTGGTCATTTAGTATTTTAACTAGAGCGGATAAGTGAAATATTTACTGGCCATTTCGCAAAAAAAGGCTGGTTTTGTTTTTACGAATCGTACCAAAAACTAATCAGCACCAGGGTCACATCCAAGTGACTTACCTACCAAATTTTATGAAATTCGGTCCATTAGTTTTTGAGTTAGAGTGGATAAATTCATTGCACAGACACACAGACGTCATGCTAAAAATAGTTTTTTCGCATTCTAGAGGTCTCGAAACGTGTAGATCCGTCGAAAACTAGAGTTGTGATTTTCGGCATGATTCCAATACTTTCCCTATACATTTCCGTGTATTGCAGTTAAAGTAAGATACACACGAGCAGTAGAGAAGTGTCAACTGGTTTTCTTACACAATATTTTGTCCGGAGATTTTGAAAATAACTATGAAAGTATTATAAAGGTATAAATATTTGATTATTAAATTGGTTGAAAATTAAGCAGTAAAACAAATGATTAAAAAAGGGAAAATAAAACGGTAGATTAAATTAAAAGGTAAACGAAAACTAATAAAAAACTGATCCTTATATGTTAGGAAATCTATGAAAACTAAGACGTACAGCCTGTGAATACCATTGCAGGGATCGGTATTTTCTTGTTGATGAACTAATATTGAGAGCGAAACCCGTTCTTGGATGCCGTCATGTGCAATGGTATAGTGATCGTAAAAATAATATTTGAGATACGAAATAACACCTAAATTCGAATATTAAAAATAAAATGTAATAATGGAACTATGAAATATATTCACTGAGAAATGTAATATTCAATTGCATTTAATCAGCTTTTTACTTTCCCTGCAATACATGGTAATGTATAGGGAAAGTATTGGAATAATGCCGAAAATCGCAACTCGAGTTTTCGACGGATCTACACGTTTCGAGACCTCTAGAATACGAAAAAACTATTTTTAGCGTGACGTCTGTGTGTGTGTCTGTCTGTGTGCGTGACGTCTGTGTGTGTGGTTTGGTAGATAAGTCACTTGTGGGCTGGTCGGCGCGGTAGCTCACTGGTCAGCGCGAGGGAATTGCACTCGGTAGACCGGGGTTCGATTCCCTCCGCTGGAGAAAGAAAAAACTGCCACCGTGTTCACGCGGAGTACGATCACGTTAAACATGTGGGTCCGTAAGTCCTCAGGGGTGCGGAACTAATCCTATAAAACAGAGAGGTAGGACAGGTCCGCACTTCTGTCTCCAAGTCACTTGTGGGCGAATCTGATGCTGATTAGTTTTGGGTACGATTCCGGATAAAAGAACCCGCCTTCATTGGCGAAATGGCCCGCAAAAGCTTGTATCCACTCTAACTGAAAAACTAATGGACCGAATTTCACAAAATTTGGTATATAAGTCACTTTTAGGACAGCCTGGTGCTGATTTAGATTTTGGTATGATTCGGAAAAAAATAACTTGCCTTTTTTTGCAAAATGACACTCAAAAATCGTCAAAATCTAAAATAAAAAACTACGTATTCTCAAATATATCCATAAAATGCTTGTTTAATACGTAATTTTTAACGAAAAAGATAATAAGACCAACCCCATTACATTAGGACTAGCAGTTCTCGAGATATTTTAGTTTTTCGTATTTTCTCTACGCCAACTTTGAAAAGTCCAGTTATCAAATGAGAACGAAAATTGAATTAAAAGTGAATTAAATGCAATTAAAATAAAGAGAACGTGAATATAAGTATGCAGGGAAAGTCATGTGTTGCCCACATCAGATTTTTACTTACTCGATTTTTCGACGGTTCTACACGTTTCGAAACCTCTTGTATACGAAAAATCTATTTTTAGCGTGATGTCTGTGTGTCTGTCTGTGCTTCTGTCGGTGTGTCTGTCTGTGAAATGTAGGTATCGACTCTAACTCAGTTTTTAGTACGATTCGGAAAAAGATAACCTGCTCTTTTTGCAAAATAGCCCGCAAAAATCGCCAAAATCTAAAATAAAACACTACGCATGCTCAAATATATTCATTAAATGCTTGTTTAATACGTAATTTTTAACGAAGAAAAGAATAAGACCAACCCCATTACACTAGGTCTAGCCGTTCTCGAGATATTTTAGTTTTTTCGTATTTTCTCTACGCCACCTTTGAAAATAAGTCCAGTTATCAAATAAGAACAAAAATTGAATTAAAAGTGAATTAAATTTAATTAAAATAAAGATAACGTGGATATAATTCTGCAGGGAAAGTCATGTGCTGTCATCAGATTTTTCTATTTCTACACATGAGGTTTTAAAAGTGCCAATAAAAAAAATACTAAAATAACCTATAAATATGAGATTTATTTTACGCGAGTATATACATCTATTGTAATCCTTTTGGAAGGATTTTGAACAAGATCTGACGAAATTTACATACAAACTCGCTGTAAAATACAACATGCCAGCTTTCAAAGAATGGCAATACTAGCTTTCAAAGAATGGCAATACAACCTTACTATCATGTTCAATCTCAACTACAAAAAAAATGTGTAAAAAAACGTATTATCCTTCTCTATAAAATGCAGTCAATAAATATGAAGATATATGTTATAACTTATACTGATAAAGTAGTATCAAATTATGCTTTCACATGCAGAAAATACTACGTCGAAACTTTAAAAAAATTGTTATCTTGACAAGCATATGTAATGCCCTTTACAACAAACAGGAAAAAGTTCGGCAAATAAAATTAAAGCTCTTTATAAACGCACCGGTATCGAACTTAAAGCATTTAACTTTCCATATCTGGTACTCGTACCAAAACTTCATAAAAATCCTGTCAAATTCCGGTGACAGTAGGATGTGGATCCTATTTAACAATTGCAAATGAAAAACTTTTAAATCTACTTAAAAATGTTATGATTACACTCAAAAAACAAGGAACTGTAATGATAAATAATAGTTACAATGTCATCAACCGACTTCAATTTTATAATAAGGATATGCGTTTTAAAAGTTGCGATTTTCGTGATTTATTCAACAACATCAATCTGGAAGATTTATATGAGATTTTGAAAGAACTACATGAAATATATGACTTAAGAGAGCATATTACATTCAGAAAATATAAGGACTTCATTCGCATAGTGCTCTTTGAAAACATCTTATTTGATGGTACCATCTATTTTCAACAGGTAAAGGGTATTCCGATGGGAGGGGGATGCTCATCCGTACTCGCCGATATATACTTGTGTAAATTTGAAAATGACACTCATATTTTACATGAAATATCATATTTTAGTTATGTTGACGATGTCCTTATTGGACAATATAAGAATACACCCCAGTTTGATTTTACTTTTTATCCAAAAGAACTGCAATTGATTGAGAATATACGTAAGGAGGAAGATTGTGTTGATTTTCTGGACATCACACTTAAACATGACATTAGATATATGCTACATATACTGTCTTATATGACAAGAGAAACAATTTCAATATAAAAATCAATCACATTATTGATTGGAGATCCAATTTGACCAAAAATATTTTCAGAAATGCCGTCATTGGTCACCTCAAAAAATTCAACGCATAAATACTTTCAAGTCAGATTGCATCGTGCATAATAGGAATATTATAAAAGAGGCAATAGAACGGCATTATCCAATTGGCTTCTTGACATGTTATTATAATTCCCTATTTAATACTAAAAAGGGAGAAAATGCTTACTTAAGGGATATGGCAGAGGTATAGAATGATGCACGTGAAAATAACGAATTACGCATGCGTAAACTGGAAAAATATATGTAATGCGTTCAGTCTTAATCGACAAGGGCATTTGCTGCATATCCATTCTTTTCCTTTCTTTTGCGATCCTGGTTGCTTCTTGTATGTTTGCTTTGCAATTTCGAGTGTCTGACTTGGCACACTTCCGGAAGAATGGCTACTGCATGGCATTGGTACCGTGAGTGTTGCTCGGGCATAAAAGCATGCTTTTAAATGGGAAAGAGGGGTCGCTATCCCCCTCTACCATTTTATGCCTTGCATTTGGTCATTCCCACCTTTTTTCCTTATGAATCTTATATGTCACTTTCTGGGAATGTGCTGAGTTGCGCCAACTTCTGAAGGAAAATTGGATATCTGTGGATTTTACTTTAATTTTATACGTTTTTTATGCCATATATATATATATATATATATATATATATATATATATATATATAGATATATTATTGAAATTTTCGATATTATAATGCCATCTTACGAATTATGGTATATGTAAATAAACGTACTTAAACATTTTACAAATATAAAATAGAGGATGCATGAACTGTTTCAAATACAATAAACAATTGTAAGTGATACTTTTATAAAAATATTTTATCTAAAATTAAATATACTCCGTTTGAAACAGATATAAACATTTGCATTGCTTTTGAATATAACAAATGATGAGGCTCTAAAACACAAACTGAAACGAGGCCTTTGTTTAATATCAATTCAAATATTCTCTTTGAAAACATTTTTCACTGTATTTGCACTTCTATTAAAAGTTTTATTGGAGTGTTTTACAGAATTTGCTATCCCTTCTCATTTTGGAAATGGGTTTATGGGAAAGCATTTTTCCATTTACAATCTCAAAAAATCAATTGCGTTTTCCCCCATCTTCATAAAATCTTTTGAATTATCCTTGTTTTTCTTGAACAAATCTAAAATGGTTTTATGACTATATTTCCGTCTTATAAAAATTTAATGTCTTTTTACTTTATAGAGCAAAGTTATTTCCTTGCAAAATGTAGTCATTTGTTGGTAATTGAAGTAAACTAAATTCCTTAATAGTATGGGTATTCTTAGACATAAATGTTTTGTGGGTATTTCCCCTGTAGTTAAATTAGTTAGATGAAATCAGAATTGATATACAGTTTAATTTAAACATAACTCAATTATATCGGGAAGTTTACATTAAAGTTTACATCTTAATGTAAATTTTATTGTAAAATCTGCAACGGTTTTATGGCTATATTTGCATCTTAAATTTAATGTCTTTTGACTTTATAGATCAGAGATACTTTATTGAAAATGAGTTACTCTTTTGTCATTTAAGTAAAGTAAATTATCTAATAGTCTTAGATATGAATTTTTATGGGTTAAATTAGTTAAATTAGTAAGATAGATGAAATCAGAATCGATATAGAGTTTAATTCAAACAACACACTATTATATCTGGAAGTTTATATTAAAGATTACCTCTTAATGTAAACTACAATGTAAAATATTTTTATGTTTCATCGTTTTATGTTTTATGCTTTACGTTTTATGTTTTATAGTTCTACGGCTACATTTCCATCGTATAAAAATTGAATGTCTTTGAACCTTATAGACCATAGTTACTTCCTTAAAAATGAGTTATTATTTGGTCATGTAAGTAAAGTAAATTCCCTTATAGTCTGGATATTCTTAGAGATAAATCTTTTATGGGTATATTCTTATAGTTAAATTAACATGGGTATATCCTTATAGTGTATGGATGGGTATATACCCTGTTTAGTGTTTATGGATACTTATAGGTATATCCTTATTGTTAAAAGTAGATAAAATCGATACTGATTTACAGTTTAATTAAAAAATCACAAAAGTATATCGGAGAGTTTATATTAAATTTACATCTAAATGTACATTTACGGGATGTTTGTTTCTGACTGAGTTTTTATAAACGTTACGTGTCAAAGACAGGGACACTAACCCTGTTAAGTCTGTCATGGACAGTGATTTAAGTCTGTCAAAGACAGGGAAACTAACACTTTTTCAAAATGAAGATGCAAGTCTTTTTTATATGTTTTATTTTGTCTAGTAACACATAGGCTTAGCATTGAAAATCGTTGTCTCAATTGAAATTTGGCTCATTTAGGTTCTACCCCGTGGTCGAGTTTCAGCGTTATCCTCAATAGGGGCTTCGTAAGGATACTGAGACACTTTTCTGGCTATGTTAAGCTCTGTTCCATGATCGTTACAACAAGTATCCACAGATTCAGCTTTTTAGGTCATCAGAGAAGGGGTTTTGGAGGATCGGAAAAATACTTTTTGAGACAGCCCTAAATTTTTCCGCTCCCAGGGGATAAATTAAAAATTCTGCTCTGATAGGTTTTGTATTGTAGTCGATACTATGAGTGTTGAAGACCCAGACCGTCCGACTCATTCGAGGACGTGCGCAGCTGTTTGAACGGCCGGGATACTATGAGTGTTGAAGACCCAGACCGTCCGACTCATCCTGAGGAGGGATACTATGAGTGTGGAAATATTCAGCCTTCTATGTCAATGGATGTCTGATAAGACATTACAATCACCCATTTTCTCCACTCCATGGGGTAAATAAAATATTCGACTTCGTTAGGTACTGTACAGTAGTTGATACTATAAGTGTGGAAAGATTCAGCCTTCTAGGTAACTGCGGAACATCTGGATGACATGGAAACACAAAAACCATTTAGACATATTAAACAATTCCACATAGTTATAGTCACTTCCCCTGCCGTTCAAATAGTTGCTCAAGTCTTTTGGATGAGTCGAACGGTCTGGGTTTTCAACATAGTTATAGTCAGTTACCTTACACCTTTCTAGTAGGTCGGACGGTCTGGGTCTCAACAACAACAACAACATAGTTATAGTGAATTTTGTGTATCACGACTTTGGATTATTTACACCATGAAATGTTGTACAACCATGTTTGCTTATGTTAGTCAGGGGAATTATGTCTCCGAAACAGGGTGCAGAATGCAGAGGTTTGATTTAAAAGGGATCTACGTATCTTAAAATTGGAGTTATGGAAATTAAAATTAAAAAAAAAATGAATCATGTATTATATTGTTTGCAAAATTTAACACAATTTAAAACTTCGAAATTTCGGGTTTGTTTAAATTAAAAATGTTTTTTTTTTGTAATATTAATATTTAAATTTCAAATTTATGTTGTTTTATTTCCGAAGTTCAAATATTTAAAAGCTATTAATTTTAAATAATTATTATCTTTAAATAAATCTGATATATTATATAGCTCACATTGGAAAGAAATGCAATAAATGACATAATAATTGAAATTCTAAATAGGATTCTTAAGGAAAGAAAAATAGTTTTTAGTAATGAGAGATGTTTTTTATATTAGATTTAACTCACCACACGTGACTCTACTAGTTTGCTTATTCATAGTTAATAATACGTATTTAATTTTGTATCTTACAATATTTTACCAACTTGGTAACAATAAATTGATTTTTGTGTAATGCACATTTTCATAAACACAAGTTTTTTCTTAATATGTTTTCCAAAAGTTGAAGATCTTGAAGAGAAGCCTTTTCTTATAAGTTCCATGAATTATTTATATTTTGTTATACGTGAAGTTTTATTATTTTGATTCTTTCATTATTTTACTGAAACCCCTGATACTTTTGAATAATTCATTTGAAACTTTTATGCAGAAGCATTTTGAATTTGATATTTCTATTTGTGCAAATGAGATATAGAAATGGATACACACTTTGTCGCAATTTATATTCATTTTTATATGTAAGGTATTTAAGAATACAAAATAATGAGTAATAAAGGGATGTTGGATTTGAAAAAGTGTTTGACTTATTTTGACATGGTGTTCACATTTTATACTCCATATTTTTCATATTAGCTTTTGAGAGAATATGTTTAAAATTTACTCTTTGTAATTTCTCATATATTGCATAATAGGTAAAGATCAATATATTTTGTAAAGACTACAAATATTGTAAACCGTCTTTATTCAATACACCATCAAGGACGTACATGAAAATTATTTCAAAAGACAAAAGTGCTTTGGGACATAGTGTTCATCATCAGTGGCAATAATAAGGAATTGCCACTGATGATGGATACTATGTTGTCCGAAATCGCATTGGCCTTTTGGAATACACTCGTCAAGGGTTAAATTGCAACACTATGACGGAAGAAACGAAACGTAGCCATATGCAAATCACAGTACCGATAGAAGAGAGAGTCATATGTAAATGATTAAGTTTTGCTACATATAGGGTCATGTAACACCCAGTTTCGGGTAATAAAGACCAGCCGACGGCTCTTCCCATAAATGCTATCAGCTACGATTTGCAGTAACCGAACTTTTGAAAAAGGGAAGAAGCGATGCCTAGAAGATGCCAGCGAACTGTATACCAACAGTTGACGGCTGAGGAACGAGGCCGTATCCTGGAGCTGTGTGACTTGGATTTGCCGATGCGTGCAATTGCCACGCGTGTTGGGTACGATATGATTATCATCCAGCAATGTGTGGCACGATGGACGCAGGAACATCAGAGAATTCGAAAACAGCCTGCCACAGTCAACGGTTGCAGCTGCGTGCACCCAAACCATTCTCAACAGGTTGCATGGCGTACAGCTGCGTGCACGGCGGCCTGCCACTGAGGTGCCATGAAGCGCTGGGTACAGGGATGCACGTCTGGCGTGGTGTCGTCGTCATCACAACTGGACCAATGAATGGTATCGGGTATTGTTTACGAATGCATTTAGCTTTTGCCTATGGAGGAATGATAGTCGTGAACGGGTGTGGCGGCTTCCCGGGGAACGCACTTGCCAGCCTATGTTATTGAGCGTCACACCAATCTCACACCGACAGCATGGTTTGGGGTGGTGTCATATTCAATCAGCGGATAGCTCTGATGCACATTGCAGGTAAGCTGACATCGGATCTGTACTTCACACAAGTTTTGATGCCTGTGGTTTTGCCACTGGTGCAAGTCGTCCCCGGCATAGTGTTCCAGCAAGACAATGCCACACCATACTCCGCACGGCGGACTCTCAACAGCCTGAAAGGAATTCATATCCTCTTCTGACCGGCAGCCTCGCAGGATATCTCTCCCATTGAACACGTGTGGGCCCTCATCGGACAGATGCACCGAGAACCACCGGTACATACCGTAGACGAACTGCGTACCGCAGTGGACGCTGCTTTGCAAGGATTATCTCAGGTAACCATTAATAGCTTCATCGATAGTATGCCTCGCTGTTTAGCGGCCTGTATAGCTACCTGTGTGGACCACATTCTTTTCTGAATAAGCAAGTTTCGTTTGAACATCTTTGTCTGTTCTTTTAATCATTTGCATATGACTCTCTCTTCTACAGGTACTGTGATTTGCATATGGCTACGTGCATTCCTTTATACTGTTGTAATTACACTTTTGATGAGTGTTCTTTTCATGTACGTCATTGATGATGTATTAAATACAGTTTGAAATATTTGTAGTCTTTACTAAATATATTGATATATTTTAGACGTGTTATACCATACTTAAGAATAGGAAAATATATTTGATAAACAGAAAAATAGAGACTGCGATAGCTATGAAATTCGGTTCAGAGGTAGGTGAACTCCCAGACCGATACGCCTTGCCGAGATTTTTTTCAAAGATCGAAATAGTTTAAAAGTTATAATACTAAAAGTCGAAATTCCAGGGAAATTTCGCTTTTTTAAAATCAATTTCAGTAGACGATTTTCGAGTACAAAAAAAAAATAAACGTCCATCAAATCACTAGACTAAGTTGTTAAAAAAATGAGATAAAAATCCTATGGATGAAAAGCCTGAAAATGTCACAATGCTTTGAGAATTTTGTCTAGATGTCTCTAGTGTTAGTAAAGTAGTCGCTATTGTTAGTTGACGCAACAGAAAGGTGTAGTATTTAGTATATGTATTTTGATTATTTTAAAATTAAGGGTTCCTTAATTATGTGTGTAATTAACCAGTATTTTTTCATAGCTGTATTATAGAGTACAGACTATAGGAAGATAAAAATAATTTGCAGGCAAAATAATTTTGAATACGAAGGAATATTTTTTTTGTTTCAGTTTTAATTTGCATTGTGCTAATAAATCATTTTTATAACATTGACAGTAAATACGAGGTAGGATTCAAAAGTTCCCTGACAGAATCTATAACTTAAAAATATTTGCAGTAGAGCGACTTCGATAACGTTTCTGTGTTACTACATTCTCCCCCTCTTCTCAAAGTGATTTGATCCAAGTCGCGTGGTTGTTGGCTCACCACGACGTCGTATTTTGTAGACGGTTGTACTTAGTAACCGGCGATTGAAAGAAATGGCGTTTTTTTAGCAGAGAATTAATATCAAATTTTGTGTTCGCTTGGGAAAGAGTACTACGGAGGTTTACGAAATGTTGAAACATGTGTACGTAAGCTTTTGAGTGGCATAGACGTTTCAGAGAAGTCAGGGAAATGCCAAAGACGACGAGAGCGTTGGCCGTCCGCAGACTTCCACACAGCTGAAAACAGGTTTCTGCGACGACACGTGGGAACAGTCAGCAAACAATACAGTAAATAGCAGAATCCTTTGGGATATCCGAGGCCACATGTTAACGGATACTGACTAAGGATCTTAACATGCATAGGGTGTGTCAACACATCGTTCCCCGCATGTTAACCGAAGGCCAAGAAATGTCAGATCATGTGTGCTTCTGCATGGCAACGCTCCTGCACACCGATCCCTCCTCTTCGCTAACTTTCTTGCGAAAACGCAAACAACTTTTTGGACACATCCTTCTTACTCTTCTGATCTCGCCCCTGCGACTTCAGTCTATTTCCTGAACTGGCAAGTCACTTGCAGTGTCGTCGATTTTAATCCGCAGATGTAGTTAAAAGTACATCGCTAGCTGAATTAAAATACATGGCTAAAAATGGATTCCAGAAGTGTTTCGATGACCTTTACAAGCTATGGCAAAAGTGTGTCTTTGCGCAAGGGTCTTATTTCGAAGGAGGATGTGTTTCAGCATTTTAATTGATACTATTTTTTAAGTTATAGACTCAGTCCGGGAACTTTTGAATCCTACTCCGTAAATATTTTAGGCCTTTCGCCATAGAAATACATACAGTGCAGGACTACCTATCTTACCCCAGCTTCACCTTAATTAGCGTCGCAAACGATATTGGCGTTTCCTTAATATGAAGTTTTGACTCCTTTTACCTTCATGGTCTAGACGCTTATTGTGGCAAGAACTGTGGTTTAAATGAAAAATTCTAAATTTCTGAATTTCAGAGATATAATTTTAATTTCATTTCCAAGTTTTTAGCCACCTCAAAGCAAGAAAATATCATTTAAAATATTTAGAATTATTGTTTACCTTCTGTCTATCCAAAAATTAGCCATAAAATTTCTAGAATTCTGACAACATTTGACTTACAAAATATAAAATTGCTGTTTTTGAGAATGACATAAAATGGTGCTTTCTTAAAAAAAAAAAAAGCGAAAATGTGTGACATCAATTGCTTCGAGAGAATTTTTTCCCCTCTGTATTAAGTCAAAACAATGCATTTACTTAAGAAACGCAATGTTCTTTCTTGACGTTCGTTAAGTAAAGACACTGTTTTGACCTGATGACTAGATGGTGAGACGAGTTTTGTTCTCTTTTGATGTTTAAAAGGGATCAAAATTCCATCGAAATAATTGTTGCCACGTGATTTGCATATGTCTGCTTTCTTTAAGGAAGTGATATTTGTGTTAATTTGACTTAGTTTGACTTCAAAGTGATATCTTCCCTCTATTAATAAAATAAATTTCTCTTAAGAATCCTATTGAATCATTCATTAAGTTCCCTAGTTCGATAATTGGAGCATTTGTCAACTGTCCTGTTAATGCAGACTATAGTACATTGGTAAAAACTAGACGTGCTTTAAAGTACCGCCTAAAGGGACATCACAATTATATTAAAAGCAAATAAGTTGATGGATTTTCAATCCCGAATCAGTGTATTTGTCAATATTAGTGTACTTTTCAAAGTAGAATCATTGTACCTTGTGAATTTTGTTTATCATTATTTCGTAATCAAAGAAGTAAAAGTATTTGCAATAGGAAGGAAAAGTTATGCGCCTCCCACATCAGATTTTTTTTTACTTTCCCTGCAATACATGGTAATGTATAAAGAAAGTTTTGGAATCATGCCGAAAATCGCAACTCAAGTTTTCGACGGATCTACACGTTTCGAGACCTCTAGAATACGAAAAACTATTTTTAGCGTGACGTCTGTGTGTGTGTATGTGTCTGTCTGTCTGTCTGTCTGTCTGTGCAATGCATGTATCCACTCTAACTCAAAAACTAATGAACCGAATTCCATAAAATTTGGTAAGTTACTTGGTTGTGACCCTGGTGCTGATTAGTTTTTAGTACGATTCAGGATAAAAGAACCCGCCTTTTTTGCGAAATGGCCCGCAAAAATTGCCTGTATCCACTCTAGCTAAAAAACTAATGGACCAAATTTCACAAAATTCGGTAGATAAGTCGCTTGTGGGTCACCCTGGTGCTGATTAGATTTTGGTAAAAAATTTGGAAAAAAATAACCTGCTTTTTTTTGCAAAATGGCCCGCAAAAATCTAAAATAAAAAACTACGTGTGCTCAAATATATCCATTAAATGCTTGTTTTATACATAATTTTTAACGAAGAAAAGAATAAGACTAAACCCGTTATACTAGGGCTAGCCGTTCTCGAGATATTTTAGTTTTTCGTATTTTCTCTACGTAACCTTCAAAATAAGCCCAGTTACCAAATGAGAACGAAAATTTAATTTAAAGAGAATTAAATTTAATTAAAATAAATAGAACGTAGATTTAAGTCTGCAGGGAAGGTCATGTGTTGCCCACATCAGATTTTTAATTTTAGAATAACTCTCACAAAAATGAAATAAGTGGAGGAATAGTTAGACTACAGTGCTGAAATAGTAAATAGAGTAACAGAAGTACAGCACAGTGCAATTTTATTTATATAGATTCTAACACTTGTAAAATTAAACGAAAGCTTCTTTATAGACTATATTTCTGGTCTTCTTGTCAGGGGTAGAAATAAGAGAAATATTTCATTTACGGCCTTTGAGCAGGCAACATACAGGTTGTCATGCGAAAAGCAGCAGGTACTTAGGCCTATTCCCACAGTGCTGAATGTCAGCCGTTGCTTCTGGTTTTTGCTCGCAGCTTTCATGATTTCAAGGTCACAAGCAAAGATCAGGTCACACTATAGGATTTTGAATCGATTTATTGTCGAGAGGTTCAAAAAGGTTAAACTCACGTTAGTTTGGAGACTCGAATAACAATTGGGTCCTGTTTGCATGAAATTCATATAATTATTGGGTCACGCCCAAAGTGAGGAAACAATCAGCAGGACATGAAGATTATAAAGTCCCTAACAAATGCCTCAATACTTGATTTTTAAAGTGACACATCTGAGAACTTCTGAGATAACTCAGAGTAGCCTCAATGGCCAAAACAAACACAGAGAACTGGGATTTATATCCAACTTCTTTATTGATAGAAGTTAAATCATATAATTACTGACTGCAGGACCAAAGAAATCTGTATACAGAAAATAGATATGCTATTGCGCAGTACCGTTGAGTTGAATTTATTTAAAACACAGAAATTACAGTTCTTGTTGATATATGCGAACTTTGATATTACTCATAGTTAAACAATAGATAATTTGCACAAACTCCTATCCGACGATTCTGGTAGTTTTTAGGAGAATCCGCAGTTGTACATTTCTATTGTTACATCAGCTGCACGTATCTTGAACACTTTCCACTCATCGCTAGACTGCCGGTCACACGTCTAGCCCGTGGATTCAATGCTTCACTCCTTCAGGAACAATGGCGAATCATGCATGACTCATGCGAATACGAACACTCAATATTCCCCATGAACCAAAACTTTCTCCTCTTTTTCCACAAGGATCGCAGAAACTTGTTAGCCTACTCTGGATTGGTCTACATAACCGAACCAGTAAGTTACTACAAAGTAAATCACAACTTAGAACGTAAACGGAGGGAAAACATAACCAAAATGTTATATAGATAGACAGACAGAACATAGATAGACAGACATAACATAGATAGACAGACAGAACATAGATAGACAGACACAAGATAGACAGATAGCGGACACGTAAATTTTAAGTAGAACCATATAAATACTAGTCAGCACAATTTCATGAAATTCTGTACAGCCGTTCTCCCGTGACGATGAGAGAAACAGATAAACAGATGAATTTAAAATGTTATTTATATGATTTTCATGTATTTATCTCGTATAAATACTAAATTTTTAGTTGAAATGCCTGCTGCAGAAATTATGTTTTAAAATTGTTATTCCCAAATACATCCAATGCAATGCATAAATGTGTTTTGAAAATAAAGATATCTTTGAAAAATATTTATCAATTCTCTATTTATTTTACGTAATATTTATATGAAAACAAACAAACAAGTAAACAAAAACTCCACATTTTATTTATGGAGGGGATGCTTTTTTTTCCAAAAATATTTCAGTTTGAATACATTTTTGTTATGTTTTTCAGCCGTTTTTATAAGTAAAATGACATGAATTATTCATTACTTCCTGTCTATTCAATTTTTAATATTTTATCCTGTATTTAATTTTTTCAAAACTATGATATGTGTGGAAAAACTTTTATTTCAAATTGTATTAGTGGTGTAGCATAAATATTTCATTTTAAATGTGAAATTAACTATTTGTTTTTCAATCCATAGAACGACTGTCAAGCGTGGTTCTGTTTCCCTAAACCAGCCAGAAGACTTCGTTATCCAAAAAGACTTAATCTCTTGTGCTAGAAATAATAGGTACTTAGTTATGAAGGATAAATATTTGTCTAGTCATTAATTTCTCTTTTTTAGATTAATTCAGTTATTTTATTAAATACAGTTACTGGTAAAAGACATTCGTTGTAAATATTTTTTTATTTTATTCATAGCGTTATGCTAAACGATGCTATCGGGGAGATAAGTCATTTAATACGTTTATCTTTACTCAATTCATAACTTGCGACCAGCAGTTCCGAATTATCACTAAAGTGGTTCGATCAACGCTTACCTAGAAGTCAGCACATACCTTGCACGTGAACTGGTCTGTGTGATGTCTTTATCAGTTTTTCTTCCATAACTAAACTGCCATGACTACCACTCTCACACAACCTTATTTTAAGCTATCCTGTTCGTTTCTCTCCAAATCATCTCTCTCTCTGTACACACACACACACACACACATACATATATACAATATGTATGTATATATATTTGTATGTATATATATATATATATATATATATATATATATATATATATATATATATATATTAGAAAAATGTAATAAAAAATTCAAGTAATATTAACATCATCATAGAAGCAAAACCACGGCCATAATGCTGATAAGAGAAAAGAATAGCACTGGTCCAAATTCGATGATTAATCAGAATAATCAGAATTAAATTAATCTTCAGGTCTGAGTATTTAATTCTAATTAACCCAAACCTATGTCTGTTTCAGATTGAGCAATAGTACATTACTACAAATATAAATATATATATATATATATATATATATATATATATATATATATATATATATATATATATATATATATATATATATATATATATATATATATATAATATAAAACTTGAAAAAATGCTACAATTTTGAGTGAATTGATTAAAAAGCTAAAAGCTAAAAAAATAATTTTTAATACAACTTGTAAAGCGCTATGCTGCAATTTTACTTGTGTATACCTGTATAAATTCCCAAATAGGACAAGTAGCAATGTACTCGTAAAATTTCTAGATAAGTGACGTAAGTATCGGCCGGGGGGAGTTGCGACCCCCAACACTCCGGTTAAAGCTTTTTTCCGCCATGGCAAACGCTCCCGGTAGCCGATACTCCCTACACTATTTTCTCCATGACTCTTATAAAACCGTAAACAATTACATAAACACATATACACTTTCAATAACTTGTATAAATCCAAATGTTTACTATAATACGCTAAAACAATCCGAAAAGGATACACTGTAAAAATATAACAATTAATTTAAAATACTAATGTATGAAATCACTTCACACGTGGTTATTTAATATCCCAATATCAATATATTCAAAAATTAATGTTTGAAATCCAAGTCAGAGAGGTTATATTTAAAAATTCGGAAACAAGACCAATTGGCAACACTATTGCCATATAAATACTATTGTATGAATCTACTTCACTCGTGGTTATTTAATACTTTAAAATCAATATATTCAAGACTAATGAAATCCTAGTCCGAGAGGTTATTTTAAAAATGGATATAAGACCTATTAACAACATTATTGCCATATGTATATATATATATATTATAGAAAAAGATAAAAAGTGAAAAAAACATGGAAAAAAGGAAGGAAGGCTCGGCAAAAAGCTTACATTATGGCGGTAAGGGGTTGTGACCTTACTCCCCAGTTCAACGAGCTCGTCAGAAACGCCGCGGCTTTTCACTCCTGGTCGCCAGCTATGGCCCAAGCCAACCTCCGGAGTGACATTGAAAACATCACGAGACCTGGATAGAAATGAGGACGAGAGGAATATCACCACAAATAAAGCCAACTGAACTGCCGACTCAAAGGAAATGAAGTGCTAGCTGCGGTCCTTTGATCACAGTGCGGTCCTGTCTTATGGAGGGTTCGATGATTTTGTCTCTAATTGAACTCAAAAAAGACTTAAGTCTTACACTATATGCCAAATTGGTTCTGTATAAATTATCAATATTTTTAAGCATAAAGGAAATTGGATATTTATTAAAAAATGCTTGTTTTAAAAATTCTTGATCAAAATTGATACGTAGATGCTCTTCTTTGATAGTTCTTTTTATTCTGATTAAACCTCCCAAGAATACATTGCGAAACACATTCAAATGTATGTTGGAATGCCAATGTATAATTCCAATAATGGGTAATTTAAATTGTTTTCTTTTATCATAGATGGTGAATATGACAGGGATTTGACTATAGTTGATATTCAAATCCAAAAATTCGACCTCGTTGTTATTTTTAAGAGGATTTTCCTTCAAGATGAGGTTAGGTGGATAAAAATCAAAGTTCATTTTGTAGTTCTCATTCTCATATCCAATAATTACGTCATCCACATAACGTAGGTATATGATTTCGTTGTTTATATGAGATCTTCTTTCATAAAAACTAAGATAGATATCAGCCAATATGGAGGAACATCCCCCCCCCCCCCATGGGGATGCGCTTAATTTGTTGATAAACGGATAATCCGCTGTAAAGGTAATTTTCTTTAATAACTATTTTGATTATAGACTTGAATTTATTGAATTCTAGACTTCTTTTTAAGTCATATTCTTCAAATAAGTTGTAAAGTATATTTGTCATGTCATCTAGATCTATAGTATTAAAAAGTTCTTGGAAATCATAAGTTCTTAAGTGCAAAGGATGTTTATGATCTTTCAATATATTGATCACTTGTAGACTGTTTTTTATAATATAGCTTCCTTGGTTATTAAGTTTCAGCAAAATAGGTTGTAAAAGCTTTATTAACATATTATTGGCTTTCTTGAGATAGGTATTGCATCCAACAGTAACTGGTCTGAAAGTAATAGGACTTTTATGTAGTTTCGGAATATTAATCAGATAGGGGTACTTTATAATTCCTGTGTATTTGATGCCAGTTAATAAATATAAAGCTTTGATTTTATTTGAGATTTCCTTAAGGGAAAGGTTGATTTTACTGTAAAGTACATCATTCTCATATTTTTCTTTCAAGATGTTAATGTAAAAGAGCTTACATGTAAATGCGTAGTTACTTGAGGCCTTGTCAATATAAGTAATTATAAATTGATTTTGAATGTTCTTCAGAAGTTTGAAGTTTATTTTACATTGGTCAGGAGGTTGGTAAAGTTTTTTATAATAGTACATGAAGTCCCTGCACATCTTAGATCGCCATTGATGGAATGCGATATCAGGCAGACTATAAGACCTATTAACAACATTATTGCCATATGTATATATATATATATATTATATATATTATATAATATATATATATATGTATATATTATATATTATATATATATTATATAATATATATATATATGTATATATTATATATATATATATATATATATTATATATTATATATATATATATATATATATATATATATAAAAATTAAATGATTTTAATCGAAAATTTTTTGCATAAACTACTGTATGTACAAAAAAACCCATCTCTAGCATATCTGTTACAAATGAGTAACTATAAGCCAAGTCTAAGGATAAAGATAGAAGGTTACATATCACTACATTGGAAAGGGGGATGAGAAGAATATTAGGATTCAAAAATCACAATTAAAAGTATATAAAAGTAAATAAAAATAAAACTCTGCAAAAATGAGAATAGGCAATAATAATCAGCTCAAGACAAGAGATCAAGAATAGAGAACAATCAATCGAAACCACACAAAAAATGGCGGTCAGTTCGAAATTGCATTCTCATCAGGACAGCCATACAATTCGAATTAAAACCGATAGAATAGCCAGTTTCTGACAATGGCGATAGTATTTAACTATAGACACCATTGGAGCTGTCTACTGGCTAGTGGAATTAGAAAAATAAATCAATTGAATTATACAAAAGCTGAAAAACAATACCTCCATGAACTGTAATGTGAAATAATAGCAGCACGTGTAAGATAAACTAGTAACTGAGCATTTCACCTCACTTCGTCAATGCGAGTGGGCGAGCATTTCACCTCACTTCGTCAATGCGAGTGGGAATGAATACAATTGAACGATACATAATAAGTATGGAGACTTTCGAAAATAGTAAACAGTATAGGACTCAGGACAAGTGGAAAATAGACATTCTAAAATAGTAAACAGTATTAGACTCAGGCCAAGTGGTAAGTAAGGTGATAAGAATGGGTGAATTTTCAAAAATGAGTTAACCAATCAAAGATAAATAATGCATGTGTAAAATTATTACGTGGTATATTTGAAATTATTAATAATATTATTTACAAATACTTCCGGATATAGGTAGTTTTGACAAATGCGTTTAAGTTTATTGATGTGGAGAAAGTGAAACTGAGGATCAGAAAGTCGATGTATTCGAAATAGCTGGTTTAAAATGATGTTTCTAAACAATTGAATAGAATTACAAGATTGATATGATAGCAGCTTTATGATAGTGAAGTTGTAAGAATCTTTTTTATCATATAGATTGGTGATTACATGATTATTGAGGGTATCTAAATTGAGGTCTAAAAAATTAACAGTTTGACTAACGCAAGGCTCATTAGGAATTAATTCTAGGTTAGACGGGTAAAAATCAATATAAATGGGATAGGAATCATCAATGATAATACAAATTAAGTCGTCAACATATCTATATATAATATATGAATTAGAGTTAAAATGACATTCATAATAATAAAGATATAAGTTAGCGAGTATACTACTACTACAGCCACCTTGTGGTACACCAGATGTTTGTAAATAAATGTTATCACCTTGGATAATATAATTGTTGTATAACACAAAGTGCAAGAGCATAGGAAAATTTTTGACATTAAAAGCATCATGATTGGAAGATATATAGTCATGATAAAGAGAGATAATAACATTATGTAAATCTTTAATGACAATATTATTAAATAGGTCTTTAAAATCAAAGGTTTGGAAACCAAGAATTTGTGGTAACTTGCTAAGGTGATTAACTAAATCAAAACTATTGTTCAAAATGAAATATCCTGAATTCCTGAATTTAAGAGATTCATTAATTCGATTTAAACAGTTAAGCAAGTACTTACTAGCTGTAGTGGTAAAGGTATTATGTCCACAAGTGACTGTTCTAAAACTGAGAGGTGATTTGTGGAATTTAGAAACCAAAGTAACATAAGGAAATTTAAAAAACTTACAATTAATATTTAATTGTGTATATAATTTTAGCATTTTAGTTTTGATTTGGATAGACTGATTATTAATGGGTTTAAAAATTTGATTATCTTTTAAGTAATTCTGTAACAGAGAAACATAATATTTTTTACAAATGATGGCATAATTATTAGAAGCTTTATCTACATAAGTTATGACAAAATGTTGTTGTAGTTCTTTGATAGCAGATAGGAGTTGTTTATAAGGATACCTAGGCTTCGTTAATTTAGTGTTTATAATAACATTTTTAAGTAGATGTAAGGTCGTATACTTCCATAGATTGAATGCTTCAATAGGAATAGAATGTGAACAAGCAAGTTGATATATGAATTTATCAAAATCAAATGATAGAGACTGAAGAAGTTGTTTAGGGTGATGGCAGAATGGAATGCGAAATTTAGACCCTTTATTCATAATATCCCTGAGTATATCATCCTGAACTATACTGAGATCCCCAGTAATAATGTGACCATGAGTGGAGTTGACAAAAGGGGCAAGATTTTGATTGCTGCATACACATGATGTAAGATCATCGGAGTTTAATGTCCTAGAAACTTCATTGTAATTGTAAATAGTTCTACCAATTGGTAAATTATATTTGAATGATTTTTGTATTTTGATATCATTTACTGGTAACAAGTGCTTATGTTTTGCAAATAAATTATTGAAGTTAAGAGAATTAAGAATAGGGTGTTTAAAAGAGATTACACAGTAAGCTATTTTAGTATGTGGATTTGGTGAATGGAGTAGGTGGTAATTTAAGAAATGTGTACGTGAAAGAAGCAGATCAAAAAATAAATGTTTAAAATGCTCATGAGTTAATTTTAATTTTAAAAAATGAGTATAAACAATACTTAATTTGCTTTTTCTGACTTTATATAACCATGTTCTAACAGGTAGAAAATTGAAAGTTTGAGAATAATTATATTGTAATTTCAAAATGTCTGCTTTGTAATCAATAGTTTTACTTAAGTTACTTTTTCCTTTGCCACGCTTATATCGCTTTTTACTAGGAGATGATGACTTTGAATAATGAAAAAGATGTTTATATACTGAAGATTTATGAGAATTGTATTCAAAACTATTGTTAACAACATTATTATTATTATAAATTTGATTTAAGCCATAGGGGAAGAGAGTTTTATATTTTTTAATGTAATAATTTTCAAATACTAATCTATCCGTGAGTGAAATTTTAATATCTAAAATATGAAGGGATACATTTTTAAATCCGTGTGTAGCAAAGTGCTGATATTCAAATTGATTTTTGGTAGTGATATCATTAAAGACTTTATGGTCAAATTTTTTAATATGATCCCTGTGGACATTCATTCTCAGATGTAAAGGGCTGCTGGTTTGGCCAATATAGGATAAGTTACAAATAGTACAATTAAGTTTGTATATGCAATTAAAAACTTTGCAGAATTTTTGTGAAGTGGAATTATTATTAATTTGTAATGGGTCAGCATAAGGACAAGTTTTGCACCTAAGATTGTTGCATCTATTGAAGGAATATGATTTAGATTGAGAGAAGGTATGGTATTATATGGTATTATATATATATATATATATATATATATATATATATATATATTACAGTGCGATTACTCGTTGGGAAGATGCCGCTCCGTATACTTAAAAGCGTCATTATGATTGTTATTTTCTGGCTGCAGAAGAAAATCACGTATGCAAATTTCATCTGGGGAAGAACAATCCTGATGCAAATTTTCGTAACACCGAATGTACGGCTTTATCAGTTTGCAGCAGTTATTTGCAGCTCCAACTTTCGAGAGACCGATCGCTCGATCTGTTATGGCTTCACTTCTTTTTGTGGGGATATCTCAAGAGTCTCGTCTATGACTCCCTTGAATCTGAAGAGGATCTCTTAGCTAGAATTTTGACCGCTTCTGCCGAAGTGCGCGACATGGCTGGCCTGTTCGAGAGAGCTCGCCAATCCCTCCATCGCCACTGTGAGACATGCATTCAGGTTGACAGTCGCTCTTTTGAGCCCTTATTGTAATCATTGTTTATTAAATGTCGTTTTATAGTCATTCTTGTGTTTTCGCCTCACCTCATCGATTTCATCACTCAGCGCCCACTGGCGCCTTTCAGTTTCATTTCCTTACATACATATATTTCTCAGTTTCACTTTCTTTACAATGCATTGTATACTATCCGCGTCGCCTGGGTCCTAAGTATATAGACGCTGTGTAATGGACAGAACACAACCGAATTTCTGAAATGCCTATTTGGGATAAAAGTCGTTCTCGCACTCAATTTTTCCATTCACAATCAAGCCAATTGTATGGCGCCATTTGATAGCAACTATGTAAGTACTTCACTGCTTGCTAAAAATCCTCTGTGCTCCGTATTTAAAGTATGAAATAATAATGGACACGGGGAGTAGTCTCAGTAGGTAGAAAAGCTCATCCCCCCATGAGTAGCAGTTTCTTCCTTACATAGAACAGCTTTAGCTCTCTACTGGGGAAGAGTTCGGTTCATTAAAAATGGAGGAAATTACTGGGTTAAAAAATGGATAATTAATCAACGGATGTGTTTATGAAATTATATTTTTTCGGGAATAGTTTGTGATATATTTTAGGACCTGCTGTTAAATGATAAGCGTTGGATGGCAAGTCATTTATCTTATACCGTAATATAAAAATTGGAGAGGTTTAAAACACACGAAAAATATAAATTAATTTGAATTCACGAAAATTCACCTATTAATCGTATGAATTCCGTTCACTGTTTGTTTGAAAGTTAATTTTTTGATCTTTCAGATGGTGTCCAGATGGAAACTCTGTGATAATATTTTAGGTTGAGAATAATCGATTTGTGTGAATATAGCTCACAAATGCTACAAATCGGGCTAAAAGATAATATAACTAAAACACTAATTCGAAATTTACAAACATAACACCGAGTTACACCTATTCGTGCCCTGAACTACCTATGTACCATATTTCATGGTCGTACGACGCATAGATTTCCCGCTACAGACTGCACACACACACACACACACACACACACACACACACATACACACACACACACACACACACATATATATATATATATATATATATATATATATATATATATATATATATATTTATATATATATATATATATATATATATATACTTGCACACATATATAATCCATCTTTCTCTATTAAAACACAAGTTTCAAATCTATGAACCGAGATATATCCATGGAACAGAAAATGATCGTTGCCTCTTAGGTAAATATCGTGCCACAACTGCTACAGATGACATTAGTCGGTATCTCTCAGACATCACAGAAGTTAGCAGCGATTTTGACAATAATCCATTAATTTTCAGCGTCATTGCATAAACTGACAATGAAACACATAAATTCATTAAAAACAGAACGTATCACATACAGTTCGTCAGTCTACATAATTCGTGACATAGTACGTAACCAAGCAGTTTGTATCACGTGACTCTGTTTTGTGTTTCTATATTTAACACTTCATTCTTCAAAATCGCCATAGATAATTAGCACGTAGATTGGTGCTAATTTGCCCTTTCACTCATTACACAGGAAATAGCATTTGCGGAATATGATCACGTGCTGGCAAAATCTCTTGGGATGAGATTGACCGCAAAGTATCCTATATGTGTTCAGCATAAAATTGGTTTTACAAAGTAAGAAATTAATTTTGAGATTGCAGAAAAAAAAAATCTGATGTGGGTAGCACAGGAATTTCCTTATATAATGCAATGAATTTACAACTTTTACAGTAAACAAAATAGAATATTTTTATAGTAGTTATTTGTATTCTTTCCAAGATATTGAATTTTCGTCAATGAGCCGTCCTTTTCCATGTCGTCATCATCAATGAGACGTCATTGATTTAGCGTCATTTTAATCCATTTGGCGAGTTTTTCGTTAATTTAGCAACATTTAGAAAAGTCGCCACGTTGGCGACATTCCACCAAATCCGTCGCCAAAATTTCGCCAAGAGTTATGGACGAAGAAATAGTTCTTCTTACAGCAGATAAATGACTTTTGGCGTTCAAATACAAAAGTATTACTCAAAGTATCTTTTTTCATAAATGGAACGAGCTAGATCCATGAGAATGATGTCACCCAATTTATCGCATGGTATTACATATGAAAAGTGAACATGTTTCTCAATAGGAAATATTTTTATTTTATTTTATATGACTTTTTGATAATTTTTTTGAAAAATGTACAATATCTCGAGAACGGTTCATGTTAGCGTTCTAAAATGTATGCCAATCGTTTTCTAATGAAAAATTACGTAAGAAATGTCTATTTGCGTAACTTTATTAGCGGTTTTGATTTTTTGACGGTTTTTTCAAAATTTCACTCGAAAATTTAGGGGGATTCTGAACATTCGATTGCGTATAAAAACAATAGGCTTCCAGTGTTCACAGATTGTGATTTTTGTACCAAATTTCGTTCGAATCGGTCCATTCGTTCGTCAGTTATCGTCTCCACAGACTCACTGACACACATCACTTCAAAAAGGTTTGATTCGTGATCAGGGATGCTTGAAACGTGCTCTCCCGTCGAAAACTTGATTTCGAATTTTCGAGCCCGTCACAATACTTTCCTTATACATTATGTATATAAGGAAAGTAATATCAGAATGTTGACTTTACGGAAAGTTTTACCTCTATCGCAAAAGAAAAGTATTGTTTACGTATCGAATTTTTTCCCCCGCAAGTTGTAAACTTACTCGTTTTCAAAGCTACTGACTACGAAAAAATATGTTTAGTATAATTTTTTTATGTATCCGTCTCTCGATTGGTCTGTTAGTCAGTACACTACCATGTGGAGGTAACCCCGTTATTTCCGAAACTACTTAACCAAATAAAGCCAAATTTTGAACAAAGGTGCCCATTTTTTAAAATTTTACGCGAGTTGAGTGTCCGGCCATTCAAATTGCTGCTCGTGCCCTAGGGTGAGTCAGGTGGTATGGGTTTTCGATGAGTTGAGTGTAACGCACACGATCTTTATTTTAAGGACACAGAAATATTTTGTTAAATGCTCAATTGACTAAAACTAAATTTGTGCAAATGTAGTTTGTTATATGCTTGCAAAAACAATGTCATAGTTAAATGCGCCGTGTCAACCACATTGTGTGCACATGCACGTCTGTTTCTCAAAAATGTATTACTATTTTTCTCCAAATCTACTTAACATGAAACCACATTTTGTATAGGGATAGACTATTACATAACTGAGAAAACAACATGGACACACTGGTTTATGAATGTTACCCTATCTTGCGCAGAAGGGAGTTTTGATTTTATTGAAATATATCCAAAACTACCTAAAAGAAATACCAAATTTATTATAGAAATAAACTATTGCATAAGTGTGATTCTTTCTTATTGGTAGTCTTTCATAGACGTGAAAAATATGTAAGATACGGGAAAAAAATAAGTACATGCACATGGTTTTGGTTGTATAACAAATGTCCCAAATTCTTCTCACAAGATACTAGCAAGATGATCATTGTCAACTACAGAGCCCACTTCGATGACAAGAGATTACAATTCCATCCCAATACCTCAATGGTAGAGTGTCGGCTGGACAGTAGGAAGATCCCTGATTCGATTCCAAGTTGAGTCAGCAAAGTTCTTTACAATGGCGACCAAACAAATTAAGTCTGTAGGTAAGTACAAATATGTCGGAAGTCTGAAAGTGATTATAGTACGATTAGCACGGATTCAGTAGATTCTGGTATATTGAGCGCCGATTTCAAATCGGTAAGTCAATGACCACGTAGAAAGCAAAGTTGGAGGATAAAAATAGCAGGAGGTGATCAGTCAAATTGCCAGTTGCACGTCAACCTTATATTAGAGGATGGAGAATGCAGAATCAACTTTGATAAGACCTTGCAATTCCGTCTCAGTAGCTCAACGGTAGAGCGTCGGCTCGCCAGTACGAAGATTTGTTGTTCAATTCTCGGTTGGAGCATCAAGGTACTTCACACAGCTTTGGTCCAACCTAGAAATAGTCACTTAAGAAGGTGCATTTCACTGTAATATCATGTACATTGAA
This sequence comes from Amaurobius ferox, assembly GCA_951213105.1. Lineage (NCBI taxonomy): Eukaryota > Metazoa > Arthropoda > Arachnida > Araneae > Amaurobiidae > Amaurobius > Amaurobius ferox. The sequence continues at coordinate 83,521,819 of OX578146.1, read as the reverse complement.
CACAATGAAGTATTTTATTTTAATGTTATTTTATTTTTTTGTTCGAATTTCATATTTACTTCGTGGGATCACGTTATGACAGCAAGTTTTCCTTGCTTTCTTTGATTCACAGGAATTTTAGAATAATAAAGTACTTTGATATAAGCTACTCAATGATGGTCATAGTATAAGATGAGTGCGATTTTCCAAACAGCGCATTTGAAACTAGAATGACTTTTTGTTGGAATTGACATCAAAATTGCAAATGAAAGTCATGGGAAGGAAGTCAGTTTATTAATAGTATATTCATTTTAAAAGTTTTAGATAAAAATGTGCAATTTATTGAAAATTACGCATATTAGTGTCATAAATAATGTGCAGTTAGGCCTAATTTTAGCTGCTGAAACAAACTTCCAGAGACGAGGATCAAACCTGAGCACCTGGATTGTTCCTAGACGTGCTATTAAGACACTTTGCCTCTATAATAAATTACAGGAATAAACTTACATATTATTCTTTTTTTTAACGATTAGCCGGGTGCAGTGGGTGGACTACTGCTACTATAACTTTTACAACAGTAGTATATATATACACGTATGAGCGCACATGTACTTTATACACTAAAAACTATATTTTATAGCTTATTTTTATCTTTTTATATATATAAAAAAGGTCTCGATCCATTTTAATATTAAAAACATGATTTTATATTAAAATAAGACCTTTTTTACATTTAGACCAAATTTTAACTTTTTTAAAGATAAATGATCAAAAGATAGGCCGCTCCATTTTGGAGCTACCTTATACATAGGATGAAATTAAATAAATGCGTGAAAAAAGAGGACTTCTAAATGAATAGAAGTCCTCTAAGCTTTAAAATAAATGGGGGGACCGTTAGTCCCCCCATAAAAGTTTGATCTAAAGATTTTTTAAAACATAATTAAAGTCAGAAAATAAAGTGATTTAACACGATAGGTTTCATAGAATAAATAACTCTCTCATATTTGCCACCACCAGAATATATAAATATATATCTACTTTGAAACGCAATTTACGGACGTGTTTTTATAGAGATGAACAGATATAAAATAGAGTTTTATAAATAATATAAATAAAAAAAGAAATATATACACAAAGTATTATAGTTTAATATATATTAAAAGAGCCTGATATAATATACACTTGGAAAATCACATAAAATATAATTACTTTTTTTCAACAAAAGTAAGTTGTATACAATCTTTACTAAATTTTTTCTCTCCACCAAAATTATAATATGACTTAATATTCTTACTAAATTTTTTAAGATCTTTATCATTATAATTACTTAAAAATGCTGTTCCAGTATCACCGTTTGATTCTATAAATCTTGCTATTACACTAATTCCTTTCTTTTCTAGAGATTTTTTAATCTTATAAAGATCCATTTATTTAGAATTATTTTTTACTCTAAAATATATTAAGGTTTCTCTAATATGTTATCACCTAAATATAAAAATATATATCTTCCTTTATTGATTTTATTTATCGATCTATTAGAAAGTTGTCCATGTTTATTCGAAAGGTCTTTTTCTTCAGCTTCTACAATTAACTTTACGATTGCTGTACCTGCAATCATATTTTTAATTTTTTTCAATGATCATATGGATATAACTCATCTAATACATATGTTTGACCACTCAGACTATTAAACTCTTCCATTTATTAGTAAACATTTTTTAAGACTGGAAATCCTACATTATTTTTTCTCATGGGTATTTTATCTACATCATACCATATATCATTTATTCTAGGTAAAAATATTAATTCAGATGTAATATCATTTTCACTACAATATAATGTTTCTAAATTAGTTAAATTTTCTATTCCTTCAAGGGATGTTAATTTATTTCCCTCACAATATAATTCTTTTAAATTAGTTAAATTTTTTATACCTTCAAGGGATGTTAATTTATTTCCCTCACAATATAATTCTTTTAAATTAGTTAAATTTTTTATACCTTCAAGGGATGTTAATTTATTTCCCTCACAATATAATTCTTTTAAATTAGTTAAATTTTTTATACCTTCAAGAGATGTTAATTTATTTCCTCCACAATATAATTTTTTAAATTAGTTAAATTTTTTATACCTTCAAGAGATGTAATATCATTTATGCTACAATTTAATGTTTCTAAATTAGTTAAATTTTCTATTCCTTCAAGGGATGTTAATTTATTTAAATCACAATATATTTTTTTTAAATTAGTTAAATTTTTTATACCTTCAAGAGATGTAATATCATTTTCGCTACAATCTAATGTTTCTATATTTATTAAATTTTCTATTCCTTCAAGAGATTTTAATTTATTTCCCACACAATATAATTCTTTTAAATGAGTTAAATTTTCTATTCCTTCAAGAGAACAATTATATATAAAAATAGATTTCACTTCAGTAGGATTCTCTATATTTAAGAAAGACATAGTTTTTTTTCCATACCATTATTATATGTAACATCCATTTATATAGAAACATTTTTATTAAATATTTATTTATCATCTTTGTTTGTTAATTGTCTCAAAATATAAACACACTCTCTCAAGACTGATTTAACTTCATATATCTCTTCAATAATTTTCTCTTGGTAAGGTTCTATTTCATGATGACCAAACTTTTTATTTAATTCACTCATCTGTATAGCTTGTACTTTTTTCCAATAAACATTAAAAAAGTGATCAGGTAATAGCTCAAATTTATATTTAATTAAATAACAAAAATCTAATTTATGCATAAATTCTTCTATAAAATTTTCACTAAATGTTTGATATCTAGTTATATACAACCAATTTAAATCATCTTTTAATACTCTCATGGTATCTTCTGTAAGATTTTGAAATATTGATACTTTGTATAAATCTAAATTATCAGAAAATTTTATGATAAATTCGTTACTTAAAGTTTGATATTGAGATATGTTTACCCAATCTACTTTATCTTTACATTTTTCTATAAAATCTTCTGATAATTTTTGATATCTAGAAATTTTAGGCCAATCATCAGGTTGAGCAAATTCTTCAATAAAAGATTCAGACAGTGTTGAATATTGTAAAACTAAATCCCAATTTACATGACTAATAAGATTTCTAATTACATCTTCAGATAAATTTTTTCTGGAAAATTCATTCCAATCAATATCCATTTATTAGAAAGAAATTTTTTCAATATGCATATAAGGTTTTAAAGCGTTACCATCACATTTTATCTTTAATGTGATGATATCATCACGTTTACCATAAACAAAACAGGTTACTACATCTCTATTAACATTTAAAATTTCCTTACCATTGATTTCCAGAGATATCAGTGGACTTTTATTATATATATATTTACTTTCTACTGTATCATATATATCTATATATATGGAAATTTTCATATACATATCTGTAGATAATCGCATCTCTTGATCCAGTAATTTTGAGCTCATCATGTTGAAATTTACTTTTTTATAATCCCCATCTGTATGAAAATCATCTAGTATAGTAACCCAGATATCTCTATTGTCTAAATATATTTTACTGACAGCATCTTTATCATTTTCAGGTTCAGAAACATTTGTAATTATTTTATTATTTGCATCAAATTTATCATTCTGTAATATTAACGTATTTTTTTCAAAATATCTTTTATTCACAACATTTTTTTCATCTTTAGGATCTGCAACATTTCCTATTCTTTTTCCATTTGCATCAAAAGCTTTTCCTTCTGAAGAATGTAAAGTTGTATCATTTAATTCTTTTATTCTCTTGCCTGTTTCTACAGTAAAGGATAAAAAACTCTCATCATATTTAGTTTCTATATGATCTCTCAATTCATGATGATTATTCTCTATTTTATTCAAAACAAAACTTTTAGTGGTTAAATCTAAATCATCTATAGGATTTTCACAATTTTTTAAAATTCTATTTTCCATATCATAATTTCCATCATTCATTAATTTAAAACCTATACCTGGAGGTCCAATAGGTCCTTCTTTCATTTGATCATCATAAGGTGGATAATAAGCACTCATTTATTTAATTTTAAGATTTTAAACTCTTAACCATTGTTATAGTTTTATTTTTTAAATTTATAAAACATCTCTTTCTTTCTTTAAAAATAAAATAAAACTTATATTCCTTTTGACTATTCGTTATCCAATTAAATTCAATATCTAAATTATTTAAATCGGTATAGTTTTCATGATATGATGAGTCAAAAGGAAAAATAGGATACAGATCACCAAAATTCTTCTTATTTATCAAAAATCCTGTTTCTGTATTATTATCGTTTAATCCTTCATGTAAAAGAGCTTCATACACTCTACCATAATCTTTATTGGCAAAATTTGTTTTATAACGCATAAGAGGAACTTGTTTATTATTAATCATCAACCAGCATTCTGCCATATCTATATGATCAAATATCATATTATTTTTTTCATAATTATTATCTCTTTCAACATATTGAGGAATAACATAGACACTTAAAACTTCATCTGACGCTGTAGTTGCTGTCACAGATCCACTGTTGCTTCTATATGGGCCTACCATCTTAAATCTATATCGATCCCAATTTACCTCTATATCTTTATTAGATAGATATGATTCCAGAAACAAACTTTCTGCAGAATTTTTTAATTCTATATAAGGTAAATGCAAGGTCAAACCTTCAACTACTACCTTATAATTTTCGTTTCTTATATTAGTATATATCATATTTTTATTTTCATTTCTTTGAATTTCTATTTTCACTTCAAAACCTGAAATTATCTTTTCATATTCTCTAAAAAAATCGATTATATCTTTTAAAGGTGTCCATATTTTAATGACATTGCTATCTTTCGTTAGTTCCCATCTCTTTACGAATCCTTCGTTATAATCTTTATTCATTTTCAAATTATTAAAAAATTCAGTTATTTTAGTAGTATCTTCTAAAGTACCATCATATTTAAACTCATTACGGTCAGCTGAATCAGATGTATCTAGATAAAAAAATTCATTTTGAGCTTGTGATGTTACATAATCAGGAGTATAATGAATTAATCTTAAAACATGATTCATGATTGAAAAATTTGACTGTGTATTTGATTCAATTTCAGTATCTCTTATATGTACTTTTAAAGTTTTGATAAAACCTCCGCCATTTACCAGACTCACATTTTCGTTTCCAATGGATGATTTATCATTTTTTATAATTTTTAATTTTTGTTCAAGATATCCTCTAGAATATAAAATTTTTGCTTTAGTATCATTAATATGAAAAACATAGGTAGCATTCTCATCTGAACTATGTTCTTTTGGATGAATTTCTCTTAATTCATAACTTTTAATGTGATCATTATAATAATAACGAGTATCACTTAAATCATAAATCATTTATTTAGGAAGAATTTTTAAACCACCTCCTTTCTTTTTCATAGAAAATATTTCATTTAATTTATTCTTAGGTTTCAATAAAACCTTTAAAAATCCTAGTATTTTTTTACTTTTTCTATATAATCTATGTTTATTCATTTATTTAAGAAGAAATAAATATAAATTAAACAGCTCCTTTATTTAAATCTATTAATTCACCTTTTTGATTAGTAATCCTCATTTTTATTCTTTCAACAGGATCTACTTTAACAGGAAAAAATATCCAATTATTAAATTCTTTTGAAATTATACTACCTGGAGGGTTTTTATTAGTGAAAGAATATATAACTTCTGAATTATATTGATTTATTAAAGATCCTTTTACAACATCACAGTGAATATAAATATTATCATTTCCATTAGATATATCAGCAATATGTTCACCTTCAATCTCTGTTTCTTCATCATAACTTCCATATGTCGGTTTTAAAAAGCCTATAATTTTATGAAAGTTACTTTTTGTAAAATCAATTACCCAACCATTTTTCAGTTTAATAGATATTCTTTGTCTTGCTCCAATAATACCAAATTTGACAGGTGGATCCTCACCGAATATTTTCATCATATACTCATTTAATCCTCTTATAGTATAATTACCATTTGATATAGTAATTGTTATATCTGTGTCTAATGTATACAATCTAAATATGTTATTTCCATAATTCTTACTTATATTAAACCAGGAAACTTCCATAGAGAATGAGTGTAAAGCTAATTTTTTTTATTTTAAGAGGTGTAATAAAATTTGCAGTAAATTCCTCTGATCTCTCATGACCTTCAGATTTTAATATTATCATTTATACATAACAAAATTTTCATTATAATCACTAGGTTTTTGTGTAGGAAATGATTTGAGAACATTTTTAGGTGATATACCTTTATTCCTTTCTCTTATATATTTCATACAAAATATACCACATTTCACAGATGAAGGTTTCTGTAAAAAACTATCATTATAACCTATTTTTTATTGGATGTAACAAGAAATGATTTAATATTTTTAGGAATATAGTCCTTCTTCATATTGTCATATTCACCAAACGGATCAAAATATTCCACATATTTATATTTAGGATCATTATAATAACAAACCCAATGAGTTCCGGGGCCTGTTGATACATCTAAATTAATGATTCCATTTTCAAATTTTCCTATTGTTTTAGGTAATAAATCGGAGGTAAACACACCTCTAAATCCTTTTTCATTTTTCATATTTTCTATAATCATTTTGTCGCTAATTCCCACTGTTGATATATTCCCTTTCCAAGTTTTTTTTTTTCCCAGATCCCTTTTTTTGCATAGCTGAACTAGCTAATCCAGATAAAGCACCTGTTGCTAATGCTGGAACTGCTAATTTAGCAGCGGTTATTAAAGAGGGTATAAGTGCCGCTAGAAATGGTAAAAATCCTCCATTTTTATCTAATTGAGTTTTACTAATTGTAATTCTTTTTTTATCATTAATATGATTAATTTGAGTTTTAATTAAATACATCTCATGATTAGGAGTTTTAGATTTATCTATTTGTAATGTTACTTCTACTTTATTTTTAAAAGCAGATTTAAGTTTATTTTTCTGACCTTCACTCAAATAAACTTTATATTTTATCATTTATTAACAGAGAAATTGTTTATGATATCGTTGTACATCATTATAAGTCATTTCTTTGTTTTTTAATAACATATCTAACAATAAAGTTACTTGATTATACAATTTCTTTGATTTACTTCCGTTACATATTTTTTCTGTTAAATTTGATAATACATTCAATCCTTTACCTACCTTCATTTCTTTGCTACTTCGAATCATATTTAATCTATGCATATAATTTTGCAACATATTTTCTTTATTTTTAATTTCTTTTATATCATTCTTTTTCTGGTTTAATTCCTCCTCTGAAAAATTTTTAGCCCTAGAAATTGTACTTTTTAAGTTACCTCTTTTCTTAGATAATCCTTCTTTTAACTGTTTAGCTCTTCCATACATCTCCTCTAATTTTTCTTGATCGTTTAAAAATACTGATGGTCTGTATAATTTTTCCTCTTTTAAATATTTTAAATTTAAATTTTGATCAATATCATAAGTATAAGATACTAATTCTTTCACAGCTTCAATAGGCTCTTCTATAGATGGAAATGTAATATTTTCTACAACATTTTGAATACTTTTCACAACTTCTTTATTTGATTTTTCATATTTTTCAATTTCTTGAGTGACTGGTTTATGAAATTCCTCTAAGGTTTTTTGAATACCTATTTTTTCTTTTAGTTGATCTTCATTATTCTTCCTTATTTCTTTTTCTATTTTTACTATTTTAATTGAATCTTTTATTTGCTTTAAAAACTTGTGTTTCCGTTCTTTTTCTAAGTTCATTTATATAATATTAATTTTTTTACTGCTGCAAATTTTATTTTTACTGCTAGTAAATTATGATAAAAATTAAAGATTACACGGAACCAGAAGAATTACCTGATCCTAAACAACATCCTTTGTTACCTAAACATCCATTTAGATTGCTTATAACAGGACCTTCAGGTTCAGGTAAAACAAATTTACTGTTAAATTTGATATATGATTTTTTAAAATTTGATGCACTATATATATGCGCAAAAGATTTATACGAACCTAAATATTCTAAATTACAAGAAAAATATACATTGTTTGAAGATATAGAAAGAGAAGATATTTTGAAATGTAAGAATATAAAGAATAAGAAAACATTATTAGAATTATATGATAAATACAAAAAAACAGAAGTATTCTTTTCTTCAGATGATTTTATTACTGTAGATGATTTAAATCCTACATTAAAGAATTTAGTTATTTTCGATGATTGTGTGACTGAGAAAGATCAAAAAACCATTCAGGAATTATTTATCAGAGGTAGAAAGAAAAACACATCTATAATTTATTTATCTCAGTCATATTTTTTAACACCTATCAATATAAGAAAGAACTGTAATTACTTTATATTTTTCAATCTACAACCAAAAGAAATTCAACAGATTATAAGAGAGATAGATGGTAAATTAAGTACTGAAGAATTCAAACAAATATATAATAAAAGTGTTCAAGAAAAATATGATTTTTTTATGTTAGATTTAGTTAATCCAGAATTAAGATACAGGAAAAAATTTAATCCCATATAAATGGATGTATATTTAGAAAAAAGATTATACGTTTACAGAAAGAGTAGAAATTTGTATCAAAAGATAAGTATTTCATTATCAGTAAGTAAGGTTATTCTAAGTGGAACAGGTTTATCAGCAATAGCCTTTCTACCACTTGCTTTTTTAAGTTTATCAGTTGGTATAGTAGAAGCCATAGATCTTACATTAAAAATTGCAGAAAGGAAAGAAGAATATAGGCATTGTTATAATTTTTATAAAGAACTCATTAATTCGTTTAAAGCTAAAAATATGACAGAAGAAGAAATTTATATGGGAGAAAAGGATTTCATAAAAAGTTTAAAATTTAATCCAGTTGAAAAATATGTAAAACAAATGCAATTGAATGGATATAAATTTATTCATTCTAAATAAATGGTTTGTAAAAAGAAAGGTGGTGATATTGTTGGATGGATACAAGATAAAGTAAATCTTCCAGAAATGCATTTACCAGGATATCAATATTGTGGCCCAAATACAAAATTAGAAAAAAGATTAAAAAGAGGTGATCCTGGAATAAATAGAGTTGATAAAGCATGTAAAGAACATGATATTGATTACAATAAAACAAAAGATACAAAACTGAGACATGTTGCTGATCAAAAATTAATAGATAATTTAAATGCTATACAAGATCCAACATTTCAAGAAAGATTAGCTAGAGGAATTATTAAACCTATTATTAAAGTTAAAAAAACTTTTGGATTAGGTCTTTCTATATATTGTGTCAAGTGTAAAGATAAAACTCCAACTAAAAATTATCATAAAACTACTTCTAAAAATAATAAACCAGTTGGTAAAGGTATCTGTACTATTTGTGGAAGTAAAAAGAATACTTTTTTAGGGAGTTAAAAGAGACATATTATAATCCAGAAACAGGTTATTGTGGAATTAATGAATTGAAAAGAAAAACAGGGTTACCTAATGTTGAAGAATTTTTACATGAACAAGATGTATATACTAGATATAAACCTGTCATTCGTAAATTTAAAAGAAGAAGAGTTTATGTTCCAAACAGTAATAATCAATTTGACGCTGATTTGTTATTTATAAAAAATTATAGCAAATATAATGATGGAACTAATTATTTGTTAACGGTTATAGATGCTTTTAATAAATATGCTTGGGCTTTTCCTATAAAAAGAAAAACATCTGAAGAAGTAGTACAAGGTTTTAAACAAGTTTTTAAAGAAAGAATACCAAAATTCATTTTGACAGATGAAGGTACTGAATTTACAGGAAAACAGACACAAAAATTATTTAAAGATAATAATATACATTGGTTTACAACTAAAAATAAAGAAATAAAATCTGCAATAGCTGAGAGATTTAATAGAAGTATAAGAGAAAAAATTATAAAATATATGCATGCTAACAATACTAAAAGATATATTGATGTATTACCTAAATTACTTAAAAATTATAACAATTCATATCATAGATCTATAAAAATGACACCTGTTGAGGCTAGAGAAAATGAATCTCAAGTTTATAAAAATTTATATACTAAAAAGATTATGAAAAAACCTAAATTTAAGATAGGAGATAGTGTTAGAATATCTACAATTAAGAAAACATTTAGGAAAGTAGATGATTCTACATTCACTGAAGAGATTTTTATAGTTTCTGAAGTATTGAAAACAGATCCAATTACTTATCGATTAAAAGATTTAAACAGTAAAGAAATTGAAGGAACTTTTTATGAAAATGAAATGGTAAAATATAATAAAAAAGATGATGTATATAAAATTGAAAAAATCATAAAAAAGAAAGGAAATAAGTATTTTGTAAAATGGCTAGGATATCCGGATGAATTTAATAGTTGGACATCTGAATTAGTTTAAAGATTAAAAAAAGTTATATATAAATGAATGTTTTTGAAGATAATAAACATAATTTAAAGACAAAATTAATCTATGATTCAGAAGAAGAAGAATATTTTTATGTTATCGATTACGAAAGTTTAAAACAAAGATATAATAGTAGAGTTTGTTATTTTAATCGATTAAGAAGGAGATATAATATTTCTCAAGAAGTTGAGGATATGTTTTTAAAATTTTTAGATTTTATGTATTATGAAAAATCAATTAACTATTACTATTTTATGAAAAAGATTTGTGATATTTTTAATATTGAAAATAATATAAAAGTCCAAAAAGTTAAAAAGAAATATGAAAAAATATGGAATGATTTCTTACAAAGTATTTCAAGAAATGTTTCTTAATAAATGGAGCTTACAAAAAAGTGCATACACTGTTTGACTATGAAATCAGTAAATGAGTTTTACATATATCATAGAAATGAAAAAATTTATTTCCAAAGTCATTGCAAATGTTGTGATTCCATAATCAAATATAAAAAATTTAAATGTGAATGTGGTATGCAATATACCTATACACATAAAAAGAGACATTTAAAAAGTATTTATCACAGTAAGCATCTTCAAGAAAAAGTATTGTAAAAAATGTTTCCAAATAAATGGAGCTCAACTTAAAGACTATTGGTGAACTTAGAAAAGTAGTAAAATTATTGAATATTAAACAACCTAAAGACTGTAAGAAGAATGATTTAATTAGATTATTAATTAAATATATAAAAGAAACTGGAGAATATAAATATGTTTTAGTAGATTTATTAAATTTACTAAATTTAAGGAATTTAAACCAAAAGAAGAAAAAAAGATTAAAACAGAAGTGAATCTTAAAAAATTATTTACAGTTGAGGATATATTTGGTTTGAAGTCAAAGACTATTGGTGAACTTAGAAAAGTAGTAAAATTATTGAATATTAAACAACCTAAAGGTTGTAAGAAGGTTGATTTAATTAAATTATTAACTAAATATATCAGAAAAACAGGTGAATATAAACCTGTTTTAGTAGATTTATTAAATTTAGATTTGTCAGCATACTTGGAAAAAAAGAAAAAAATATTTATTGATAAACCTAAAAAACGTAAAAAAATTAAAAAGATTTTTGATTCTTTTAATTTAAGATTTGATAAAAATGATTTTAAATCTGTCTTTCCTGAAGAAAATGTATTTGCAGTAGAAGAAAATCTTGAAAAGTTATTTACAGAAGATAGAAAATGTCGTATATGTGGTAAATATTATGAAGATGAAGAAGAACATATAAAGAAAGACTTAATGATTAAAAGATCAAAACAAAAAAGAAAATGTATTATTTGCGGTATATATTATAAACATTTAGATAATCACATATCAAGTCGAAAACATAAAAAAGCATTAGATGAAGGTAATGTAGAAATTAAGGAATATGAAACTGCTTATAAATCTAGATTAAGATCATATAGAATTAATAATTTTAATAATATTAAAATCCCTCTAGAATTTTTAGAAGAGAAAAGAAAGGTTGTAATAGAAAAAATAAAGCATATTATGAAAGAATTTAATGGAATAAAGGTAAATTTTAAATTGTTTTGTTTGTATAAATTGAATGAAGAAATTCAAGAATTTACATTCAAAACTGAGAATCAAATTATATTAAAATCTAATGATTTACATACTTTTTATGATTATGTTATTGACAACTTAATAAATGAATCTGATGATTTTATATCAAAAGGATCTGGTTGGAGTCTTGAAGAAATTAAATTTTTAGAATTGAGAATAAATAAGTATCAACCCTTGAGAGGATCAAGTTATATTGATTTACCTGAAAAAATTAAATCTAAACAAGCCATAATAAATGTAAAAAATAAAGATAATAAATGTTTTATGTGGTCAATATTATCAGCAATTTATCCTGTAAAAAAAGGTCCTCAAAGAGTGTCAAAATATGAACAATATAAAGATGAATTAAATTTTAAAGGTATTGATTTTCCTGTTTCATTAGACAATATTAAGAAATTTGAAAAACTAAATAATATATCTGTAAATGTTTATAGTTATGATGGTTCAATTTATCCACTTAGAATAACTAACAATAAATTAGAAAAACATGTAAACTTGTTTTATATGAAAGATCATTATTGTTGGATTAAAAATATGAATAGTTTGATCAGATCACAAATTACTAATAATCATATATTTTTATGTGATAGATGTTTAAATTATTTTTATTCTGAGGAAAGATTAAAGATACATGTGGAATACTGTAAAGATGCTGTCACAATTAATATGCCTAAAAAAGATGAAGTTATTCAATTTAAAAATCATGAAAGAAAAATGAGAGTACCATATACTATATATGCTGATTTTGAATATCTCTTACCTAAAATTGATACATGTGAGCAAGATCAAACTAAATCATATACTGTGAAATATCAAAAACAAGTAGCAGATGCATTTTGTTATTATATCAAATATGAAAATGAATACTTTAAACCTCCTGTTGTTTATAGAGGACCAGATACAATCAAAAAGTTTGTATCTATGTTAAAAGAGGATACTCTTAAAATTGAAAAAATGATAGAAGACAAAACTAAAAAATATGAAAGTATCAAATCAATGATAGAGTTCGATGAAAATCATTATAAAAGAACTAATATTTGTCATATATGTGAAAATCAAATCTTAAATGATGAAAAAGTAATTGATCATTGTCATATAACTGGAAAATATAGAGGTCCAGCTCATAATGTTTGTAATTTAAATTATCAAATTCCAAAATTTATTCCAGTAAAAATTCATAATTTAACAGGTTATGATTCTCATTTGTTTATAAAAGAACTTGGATTTGATCAATCAAAAATAGATGTTATACCTAATACTGAAGAAAAATATATATCTTTCAGCAAAAAAATAGGAGGTATGAAATTGAGATTTATTGATTCATTTAAATTTATGTCTTGCAGTTTAGATAATTTATCAAAAAACTTGAGACCAGAGAATGAAATAAATAGATATCCTCCAAAAATACGAAAAATGAAATATATTAAATACTGAAAATCAAAATTTAGAGAGACATCATTACATTTTCCTGATGATAAATTAGATCTCATTACAAGAAAAGGTGTATATCCTTATGATTATATGGATTCTAGAGATAAATACAAAGAAACAGAATTACCTTCAAAAGATAAATTTTATAATAAATTGAATGCATGTAATATAACTGATGAAGAATATAAACATGCTCAACGTGTTTGGAAAGAATTTAATATAAAAAATTTAGGTGAATATACAGATTTATATGTTAAAACAGATGTATTAATTTTAACAGATGTATTTGAAAATTTTAGAGATGTTTGTTTAAAAACTTATAAATTAGATCCAGATTGGTATTTTACAGCTCCTGGTTTATCTTGGGATGCAATGTTAAAAATAACAAATGTTAAATTAGATTTATTAAATGATTATGATATGATTCTCATGATAGAAAAAGGTTTAAGAGGAGGTGTTTCACAATGTTGTAATAGATATGGAAAAGCAAATAATAAATATATGAAAAATTATGATAAAAGTAAAGAATCCAATTATTTAATGTATTTAGATGCTAATAATTTATATGGATGGGCTATGAGTCAATATTTATCATATGGAGAATTTAAATGGTGTAATGATTATGAAAAAAATTACGTTAAACGCGAATTATATAATAATAAAATAAAAGATGAGATTGGATATATATTTGAAATTAGTTTAAGATATCCAAAAGAGTTACATGATTATCATTCAGATTTACCATTATGTCCTGAAAATAGAATTCCTGAAAATTCGAAACAAGGTAAGTTATTAACAACTTTACACGATAAAGAGAAATATGTAGTTCATTATAGAAGTTTAAAACAATATTTGAAAATGGGTTTAAAGGCTGTAAGAGTACATAGAGTATTGCAATTTAAACAATCAAATTGGTTAAAAAAATATATAGATTTAAACACTGATATGAGAAAGAAAGCTGCTAATGATTTTGAGAAAGATTTTTATAAATTAATGAATAATTCCATATTTGGAAAAACTATGGAAGATATAAGAAAACGAATCGATGTAAGATTATGTTGTAATTATGATCAAGTTAAAAAATTAATTGCTAAACCTAATTTCAAATGTAGAACTATTTTTGATGAAAATTTGGTAGCTGTTCACATGAAAAAAACAAAACTATATTTTAATAAACCGATTTATGTTGGAATGAGTATATTAGATTTATCTAAACATTTAATGTATGATTTTCATTATAATGTTATGAAACCGAGATATAAAGATAATATTAAGTTATTATATATGGATACAGATAGTTTTATATATGATATTAAAACAGATGACTTTTATGAAGATATGAAGTCTATGATTGATTATTTCGATACATCTGATTATCAAGTAAATAATCTGTATAATATGCCTAGATGTAATAAAAAAGTATTAGGTAAAATGAAAGATGAAAATAACGGTGTGATTATGGAAGAATTTGTAGGTTTAAGAAGTAAAATGTATGCAATAAGATTAGAGAGTGTTGAAGATAAAAATTTTGAGATTAAGAAGTCTAAAGGTACTAAGACTAGTACCGTTAAAAACAGAATATCATTTGAAGATTATAAAGACTGTTTATTAAATGAAAAAGATCAATATAGAACACAGAATTTAATTAGAAGTAAGAAACATGAATTGTATTCAATTCAAGTGAACAAGATAGCTTTATCAGCAAAAGATGATAAAAGATTTATATTAGAAGATGGTATGAATACTAGAGCTTTAGGACACTATAAAAATGTTTACTAATAAATGGATGAGTGCTTAGGTGATATTCGAGCTTTAAATTTTACAAATTCTGAAGAAATTTACTATATGACTTATCTTTGTAATGAATTGTATGATATAAAATATGATAAAAAACTATTATCAGAAAGTTTTCATAGGTTGACTGAATTAATTGAAAAAGAAGAAAATGAAGATATTAAATTGAAAGGATTAGGAGTTTTATATGTTATTTCAAAGAATTTATTCTATTGGTCATGAATTTATAAAAAATGTTTTATATCCTACTAAATATTGTGCCGATTCGCTATATATAAGATACTTGAGTCATTTTGTAACTGAAAAAACACTTAGCCGTTCGCCGCGAGTACAAAGATGAGCAATCCTTATCTTTCACACCCGGCGCAAATCAATCAACGCGCGGCGCGCTTTCTAAAGAGGAAAAATAATGTCATAAAATTCTCTGCAGTGCACAAGTCAGTGCAGTTTTAATATATTAGAGGGTTTATAAAACTATTTTTTGTTTATAATAACTATTTTTTTTATAAATACTTGATTCATTTCTTTATATTTTATTAAATTATATTTTATATTATAATAATCTAAAATTTTCTTAAGATTTTTCTTAATATCTCTATAATTCAGGGGGGGATGACCATCCTCCCCTGGATTTGTACCATAATGTATAAAATTAAACCTTTAGAATATCAAAAAGATATTTTTCCAATGGAGTAATTTTATTTATAAAAAAATGTTTACGAATAAATGGAAGAGTTCAATAGACTGAGAGGTTATCCTAAGACGTTTAAATTAAATGATTTATATCCTGGAAAATATGATCTGATATCATTGAAAAAAATTAAAACGAAATATGGAGATACAGTAATCGCAAATTTATATGTGACAGATGAAGAAAGGGGTTATTACCTAGCGAATAAACATGGTATGCTTTCTGATGAATCTATATATAAAATCAATAAAGGTAGATATATTTTTAAGTATTCAGGTATGATTAATGATAAATATGAATATGAATTAGAGGAAGCTTAATACTCTCAAGAGTTAAAAAATCAAACGGTGGAACAGCAGTCTTAAAAAACTTAGTAAAAGTCATATTATAATTTTGAGAAAAAGTGATGATTTTCTAAGTGTATATTATATCTATAGATGGCAGCACTAGTAATTCTTTTAATATATCTTTTAATATATATTAAACTATAGTACTTTGTGTATATATTAAACTTTCCTTCTTTATTTTATATTATTTATAAACTCTATTTTAATCGAAAAGGTCTTAGATGTTAACTTTTTTCGACTAAAAATTATTATGTCATGTTTATATTTTTAAAAATTAGATGTTTTATTGCCCCGGGGTTGGCCGAATGGATAAAGCATTAGTCTACTATCAGAAAGATCCTGGTTCAAATCTCCATGTGCACTGTGAATATATGATCCGTACGTTATTTATTAGAATTAATTAGTATTAGTCTATATATATATATATATATAGTATATTAATTGTATATTCCTTGTCTATTTCAGTCATAGAAATTCCGGAGATCTGGGATGAAAGGAGCCTGATGAGTCCTGAGATGAAAGGAGCCCGATGAGTCCAAAGAAAAAAAAAGGATTCCCCCCCCCCCGTAGACCCTAACCCCCAACGTGTTGAGACGTATTTAAGATCAGAAAAGGTCTACGGGGGGAAGGGGGTTTTTGCTGAATTTTACTATATTTTATTTTAGATTGGTACATTGGATAGTGCTGCCATCTATCAAATAAATCTTCAACATTCATTCACGCTTGAAGTGATAAAACTTCGCTGTGTCGATAAACACTTTTATTTATTTTTTTTTTTTGCTTCTGATATGAGAAAGCTTAAAGAGCCTTTCTATCTGTGGACGCGTTTCAAAGTAGATATATATTTATATAGTCTGGTGGTGGCAAATATGAAAGAGTTATTTATTCTATGAAACCTATCGTGTTAAATCACTTTATTTTCTGACTTTAATTATGTTTTAAAAAATCTTTAGATCAAACTTTTATGGGGGGACTAACGGTCCCCCCATTTATTTTAAAGCTTAGAGGACTTCTATTCATTTAGAAGTCCTCTTTTTTCACGCATTTATTTAATTTCATCCTATGTATAAGGTAGCTCCAAAATGGTGCGGCCTATCTTTTGATCATTTATCTTAAAAAAAGTTAAAATTTGGTCTAAATGTAAAAAAGGTCTTATTTTAATATAAAATCATGTTTTTAATATTAAAATGGATCGAGACCTTTTTTTTATATATAAAAAGATAAAAATAAGCTATAAAATATAGTTTTTAGTGTATAAAGTACATGTGCGCTCATACGTGTATATATATACTACTTACAACTACTACTGCTACTTATAATACTGCACAAATATTTATTAAAATTTGTTATTAATAAAAAAATAATTTCAACTTATATCAACAAAATTTAAGACACATTTATGTCAATAAAATATTAGTCTTTAACAATAAAATAATTATATTACGACTTTCCTGTAATATTTACAGTATTAATGACATAAAACCCAAAAATAGTTAAAGATAAAATGTTTTACTACTACTACTACAACAATTACTACTAGTACTATACTGCTATGTATATTACTGCACAAGTATTTAATTAAAACTCATTATTGATAAACAGAAATTTAAAATTATATCAGTAAAATTTAAGACTAATTTAAGACAACAATAAAATATTAGTTTTTAACAATAAAATAATTATATTATGACTCTCCTTTAATAATTACAGAATCAATGACATAAAATCTAAAAATAGTTAAAGATAATATGTTCTTCTACTACTATTACTAATATTACTACAACTACTACTGCTATGTATATTACTGCACAAATATTTAATTGAAACTTGTTATTGATAAAAAAGTAATTTCAAAATTTATCAATAAAATTTAAGATTAATTTAAGACTATCAATAAAATATTTGTCTTTAACAATAAAATAATTACATTGAACTCTCCTTTAATGTGTGCAGTATTAATGACATAAACTTAAAAAATAGTTAAAAATAAAATGTTTTTCAAAGTAGTGTTTTAAGCTTAATATTCTTAAAGATGAAGAGCGTCTCTATAAAGTTCTTCTAATAAAAATAATACACAATCCCGTGTGTATGGGAAGTATTCTGTATTTATATAAGAATTTAAAAATTTGCATTAACAAATGGTTAAAATTTGATATTAAATTATTGACAGAGTGATTAATTGAAAGACACATGTTTTACATAAAATGTGTCAATCCAAATAATTTTTTGACATATCTTTTAACGAAGTTTGTATCTTATGATTTCACATTGTATATTTAATTAATATCATTTAACTACTCACTTGATTCAACTATTCATCATTAAACTACTCACTCATTTCCATTGTCCCTCATTATTTAGCAAATAATATTTATGAAATATAGTCACGAGGGCTGAAAAATCTCAGGGGACATGCTTAACCTTGAAGAAATATGAGAGGCTTGCAACCGAATGTCGCATGGCTAACCTTGATTTATGTTTCATAAAAAAATTAGCCATGCTCTGCTAAAGTAGTCCAAAGTAGAAGAGCTATTTCAAGAAAATTGTTGCCACATTAATTAGAGAATTGTATAATTTATGGTACATGAGTGAGTTTAAGTTGGTATTGAGTATATGATAAAAAATGGATATTTGAATATTCAACCACGGACTTGCTTGAGATTGTACTCGAATGGAGGGCAAATTTTTAAATCAGTGAACTATATAATTTTTAAATTCTCTTATTATGTAATATTGTTGATATCGTTTTCACGAAAATTTTCGTATTTGAGATTTTGGTGACAATATATGTTTTAAAATCTCCTAAATAAGTTTTGACTATTTTTGTCCGTCTGTATGCCTGTTGACGATTTTTTGTGTATATGATAGTAGCCACAAATATTAATTTTCACACGAAACTTTATATCCATCTTCTGGGGGGGGGGGGGGGGGAGTGTTACATTGTGAAGTGTGGTATCATTTGAAAGATTTTGTCAAACCCTTTAAAGTGAAGGACAACATTCTATAGTTGTACTTATTTGGTCCCACGATACCAATTTTTAAAATATTTCCCTGTAAAATTTGAAAAAAAAAAGTGAATTGTGGTATAAAAAATATAATTACGCTACATACCAGTTTAATGTAGTAGTAGTAGTAGTAGTAATAGTAGTAGTAGTAGTAGTAGTAGTAGTAGTAGTAGTAGTAGTAATAGTAGTAGTAATAGTAGTAGTAGTAGTAGTTGTAGTAGTAGTAGTAGTAGTAATAGTAGTAGCAGTATCTAATAAAAATATTGCTAAGTGAGTAATCTGTGACACAATATTATATCAACATAATATTTATGGGTACCATTATGTAAACAAATTTATTTAAAACAATTAATATGAAACATTTATGAATGACAATTATTATAATGGTACTTATTTTGGGTAGATTTAATTTAAGCATAAAAATATCATTATGTGGTGCTAAAGAATTATCTCGCTATCATAAAATATCTTGCTAAATTTTGCTTCTGCATTGCGAAAAGACGAAAAACATACAGTTCTGAAATTTTACATATAGGCTAATATAAATCCGTAGATGCATTAGATGGGCGTAAAATTTTGATTTAAGCCTTAGACATTAATAAACATTAATTAACATAAAATTTAGCTTCATTAACATGGGCACAAGATTTAAGCGGTCAATCTGACTTCCAACTTTTTTGTGATTTGTTGCTAGAAGAAAGGTTACAAAGATGGCGGATGGATGAACAATTAGTATATGTTGTATTGTTAATTAATTAGGAGCATTTCGCAACTATAATTTTCATGAGAAATTGCGATAATAATGTAATTATTAACGCAGTTAAGAATTATATGTCTTATTGCTGATTCTGATAAGCAGAGCGTTGAAGACCCAGACGGTCCGACTCGTCCAGAGGACTAAGAGCAACTATTTGGACGGCCGGGAAGTGATAAGCAGAGCGTGTCGCAACTGGGATTGTCATACACAATTACGATTATAATGAAATTATAAATGCACTTCACAGTTATATGTCTTACTATTGACTCTCATAAACACTTAAACAAGTCATTACGTAAATTATTTTTTTCTTATCACCAATTAAATATTCACTTGGATATTAAAACAGCTCAAATTCGATTTATTATTATTATAAAATGCCACCAAAGAAAAACAATCTTATTCCGCTAAGAATGAAATTCGAAAATGCTCTAGAGCTGCTAGTAGACCGTCAGGAATTCAGAAATTCTATATGCAGCAGATATAAATTTGGAGCTTACATAAATATAGTGAAGTTTACTATTGGAAATGTTGCATAGCAAAAGGTAACATTGTGGAGCAGAGCAGTTTAAGGTAGCTGCAGAAAGGCCAGAAAATTATTGTTGTTATCAAGGTAATGTGCACATTATTAGAAGAAGAGATTAACTCTCCGCGGTTGGCGAGTATGGGCGGTGCCCCATTGACTAAAATCTTGTTAGCATTCACCAAGCTTTGTTTTGTGTTTAACCCACCAATTTACGGTTGCATACCGAAATCTTCGATACTTACATTGCACGATAATTTAATTAGTAAAGAATTAGATCATTATTTACGCATAACCCATTTTACTTATTTATTATTTATACTTAATTTTTGGAACTTTAATGAATTTACAGATGACATGGGCTTCAAGTGCTTTAGAGATGTGATGCCAGATGGAAAGCTAATTATTAATTTTGTTTAATTCATTAAGTACCTCTCATCAAGATAGTAAATTCGAAAAATTGTGTTTAACCACATATGCTCTTTCGTCTCTTTTGTTTTTCTTGATATTTTGAGCTTCATCAGCTTCACCCACTTTGGTGGAGGGCAAGGTTCGTTTAAGGTTGACTCGTCCCCAACTCTGATTGGTCCATGAGTTCATTATGTATATCCCGCGTATATGCTTTGATGGTATTGCCAACAGTGCAGTAGTTCTACCTGATTCTCAAGATCCCATAAACATTTATATCTTATAACGTCACCTATACCGTCGGAGTGACGCTGCTATTGTATTTTATTGATTGTATGATTTCTTGAATACGATAGGCAATAGCGTAAGGCATATTGTTGGCATCATGTCCATATTTGGAAAATTTCTATTTCTGGCATTAAAAATTCTTATCGTGTAAATGGTGCTACTTTTATATTTTGTCTTAAATATGATAAGGCAACAGACATAACAGCTTATGTACCGTGCTTGAAAATATACATCTCTGATCCAGATTTTACAAAATCAAATTTTTCGACCATTTTACAGTAGTGACAGTATTTAATTGCGTGTAATTTTTCATTTTAATTTACAGTTTTAATTTACAAAGTTGTGAAATATCTCGCAAACAGCATATTTTAGCGTTTTTTATGTGAAGTTTTTTCTGTGAAGAAAACAAAATTGCATAATTATTTTTTATAATATATTTTTAAACTGTGAGAAGAAATGTGCAAAGAATTGTGAGTTGTCTTCGTCCGATTTCATTTTTCATATATACTATGTATTGTAGGGTGCTTTTGACAAACGAAACCATATTTTTTTAATTATTAGCAAAGAAGCAATCTTATATGTTCCAAATTGTATATTCTTAATTATATTTACGTGTTCATTAGTCTACAATTTACAGCGATCCGCCAAATTCAAATCTTATACCTGATTACTATGCAGAACGGGACAGCAAGTTGCGAATTATAAATGTAATCAACGTGTGGTTCTTAAAAGAACAATCATTATGCAATTAGCGAAATTAAACTTGAATATTCTTAATCTATTCTCCAATTCGATAGAAACGTTAAACTGGATTGGTTAGTGTGAGTTTAAAGTTTATGCGGTAAATATTTAATGAGAAATATAGTTATTACTGCAGGGTTAGATGACGAGAATTTAAAACTTTTGAAACTGGGCATTTCTTACTTAAAGATAATGGTAAAAATAAGAATGGTAAAAATAAGAATAGTGAGTGATTCTCTCTCTGTGTCGATCATTCTCTCTGTACTTCTTTCTCTTTCTCTCTTTCTCTGTTATGGATTGATGTCGGTATTTCCATATTTTTGCTATTATTTCAGTTGGTTTCTAGTCTAGCATCCGTCTTTATAATGGTCGCAAATGTTCAGGATTCTAAACATGCGGCAACTTGGCCCTCGTGAAATAAGACAACACCCTAATTTTCTCTATTTTGAACTACACATTTTTAATTTCCTTATATACACAATCTATAAGGAAAGTAATGTGACGGGGTCGCAAATTCGAATTCGAGTTTTCGACAGGTGCGCACGTTTCAAGCATCCCAGATCATGCATCAAACGTTTTTGAGGTGTTGTCTGTGTGTGTGTGTGTGCGCGAGCGTGTGTGTGTGTGCGTGTGTGTGTGTGTGCGTGCGTATGTGTGTGTGTGTGTGTGTGTGTGTGTGTGTGTGCGTGTGCGTGTGTGTGTGTGAAAGTATGTGTGTGTGTGTGTGTGTGTGTGTCAGCGAGTTTGTGGAGACGATATCTCACGAACGAATGGAGCTATTCGAATGAAATTTGGTACAAAAATCACAATCCGTGAATACTGGAAGCCTATTGTTTTTTATACGTAATCGTATGTTCAGAACCCCTAAATTTTTGAGGAAAATTTTGAAAAAAATCATCAAAATATCAAAACCTTTAATAAAGTTCCGCAACTAGACATTTCTTATGTAATTTTTCCATAGAAAACCATTGACATAAACTTTAGAACGCTAGCATGAACCGTTCTCGAGAAATTGCACATTTTTCAAATAAATTTATCAAAAATCTCATAAATTAAAAAAAAAATAGTAACTGTTGAGAAACATGTTCACTTTTCATATGTAATATCATGCGATAAATTGGGTGACATCATTCTCGTGGATCTAGCTCCTTCCAGTCAAGAGATAAGATACTTTAAGTAATACTTTTGTATATGAACGCCAATAGTCATTTATCTGTTATAAGAATAACTTATTTCTCCGCCCATAACGCTTGGCGAGATTTTGGCGACGAATTTGGTGGAATGTCGCTAACATGGCGACTTTTTTAAATGTTGCCAAATGGATAAAAATGGCGCTAAATCACTGGAAATGACGACTAATTGTCGAAAATTCAATATCTTGGAAATAATATAAGTATCTACTATAAGAAAAACCTATTTTTTTTACTGTAAAAGTAGTAAATTCATTTCATTATATAAGGAAAGTCATGTGTTGCCAACAACAGTATTTTTATCTGAAATTGCAGTAATTCAAGATTCAAAGCAACACTGTAAATAATGCATAAAGTGATAAGCTTTGACGAGCTATAATAAACAATACACTAATGTGTACCTTACAGAGGGCAGAATAAATATATTAAGATCCAGAATATTTTCTTAGAGTGTCGAAAATTAATTTTTTGATGTCAAACGCCAAAAACGAAATGGCAGCTGCACTTCAACTAGGTTCAACACAGCGCCGCAGAAAATTAATTTGGTGACTAGTGCAATTTAATTTTGACTGCTTTTTTTTAATTTTCTTATATACATAACGTATAAGGAGAGTATTATGACGGGGTCAAAAATATGAATTCGAGTTTTCGAAGGGAGAGCACGTTTCAAGCATCCCTGATCACGAATCGGACATTTTTGAGGTGATGTCTCTGTGTATGTGTGTGTGTGTGTATGTGAAAGTATGCGTGTGTGTGTGTGTGTGTGTGCGCGCGCGTAAAAGTATGTGTCAGTGTGTGTCAGTGAGACTGTGGAGACGATATCTCACGAACAAATGGAGCGATTCGAATGAAATTTGGTACAAAAATCACAATCCATGAATACTGGAAGCTTTTTGTTTTAAAACACAATCGAATGTTCAGAACCCCCCCCCCCTAAATTTTCGAGTGAAATTTTGAAAAAATTATCAAAAAATCAAAGCCTTTAATAAAGTTACGCAAATAGACATTTCTTGTGTAATTTCCCCTAAGAAAACGATTGATATAAACTTTAGAACGCTAGCATGAACCGTTCTTGAGATATTGCACATTTTTCAAATAAATTTATCAAAGAAATCCCATAAATTAAAAAAAATATTAGCTGTTGAGAAACATGTTTACTTTTCATATGTAATATCATGCGATAAATTGGGAGACATCATTTTCGTGGATCTAACTCGTTCCATTTAGGAGAAAAGATACTTTGAATAATACTTTTGTATTTGAACGCCAGCAGTCATTTATCTGCTGTAAGACGAGGTTCTTCGTCCATGACACTTGGCGAGATTTTGGCGACGAATTAACGGAATGTCGCTAACTTGGCGACATTTTTAAATGCTGCCAAATTAAGGAAAATCTCGCCAAATGGATAAAAATGACTCTAAATCAATGAAAATGACGACTCATTGAAGAAAATTCAATATCTTGGAAAGAATATAAGTATCTATTATAAGAATAACATTTTTTTTAACTGTAAAAGTAGTAAATTGATTGCATTATATAAGGAAAGTCATGTATTGCCCACATCAGATTTTTTTTGTATTCCGTATGGATGGAGGTGCCACTGCACCTCAATATCGACATGGCACCTAGTGGAAAACTAGCTCTGCTCTTCCCTACTAAATACACAGTTCATAAGATAATTAAGGCGGACAAATAATGGAGCATCTATGACTTCTTTAAATGGGCTCCACAGAAACCTCAAAGTTGCTCAAGACCAGTTGCGAAATAGAAAAGAGAACCAGTACCTATTGGTTTGTGGAATCCATTCCAATTTGGATATTAAAAGCTGCAGTAAGAAGACGGACATGCGTTTGTGATGACTTAAATACTTTTAAATTTCACTGTGATAAGGCTTTCACACCTCTGTGTTAAAATTGTATATTAAAGTATTGTTTTATTTCTGTGTGATTGAAAGTGTCAATTTCGAAATATAGATGTCTTTTCTACATGTTTTCAATTACATTGACTTTTAAGGGAAGTGAACTCTAAAATCGCAAAAGTGTTTATGTTCCAGAAAAATAGTAATAGTTTTGTATTTTCGCTTCTCAGTCGCTAGTTGGGAACTTGCAGGTTTTGCGCACGCGCGCGTTTGAAAAAGGATTTTGGAAGCAGAGTGTGAAGGAGTCGTGGAGAAATGTAGACGTGTGTGTTTGATTCGCGTATGATCGCGAATTTTAAGAAAAGGTGGATTAATTTTGAAAGTGGAAGGATGTGATTAAAATATGTAACATAGTTCGACAAGTTGTGCGTAGAGTCGTTTGGCTCGGTTCAGAGATGAGTCACTCGTGTTTTTAAATGAATCAGCCTGGTAGTAATGGAATAATGAGTCTTGTGAAAAGAGAAAATGGTTCTTTCACTGGTCGGCTTGAATCGCTAATAGGGCTAGAGGGAAAGCTCATTTTACAGCGATTTGTATTTGCCTGACTCCGCCTTGTGTCCTAAGGTACGAATCAACCAATCTCCGTAACCAACCAAGATGTCGAATTCCGCCAGCATGATGTTGTGTAGTCAAGTTTCCCGACCATTATGGATTTTGTTCTGCGCAAGAATCTCGATGAGTTTATGCCGAGAGTCCATCCTGATATCCTTTCCCATGGTACAGAATTGTAAATGTTATATTTAAAAGAGACGAGGTAAAGTTTTATATATATTTAGTCTTCCACCTAACGAATAGAGTGTTAATTGTCAAATCCTCGTGAGCATCGAATCATTGATGATGTTATATGAAAATGTCGTATATGTTCAAAGTATACAAATGTCGTATATAAATGTCGAGTATAATGTGAGGAATATTGTGTTTATTTTATGTATCAGAAAATATGTGTATTCTCTTGGTTCCTCTTCCTCCAGGGGTGTTCTTAATGGTCACCCTACCGAGTGTAACTCTGAGTTATTGCGAGAAATGCTTGTACTCCACTGTTTTCGATCAACTGCCTTGTTATTTCATGTTTAATAAATGTGTTTGATTTCAAAACTTTGTCTTCTCTGTCGAGTATGCCAAAACGTTCGCGACAGAATTGGTGCCGTTACTTTTCTCGGTGAGTGGGGAAGAGCTGAGAGAATTAAAATTTTTAAAAATTTTCTTAAGAATTGAAATTTTGAAGGTTAAAAATTACCGTTGTGCTAAAATGAGTGTTTTCTTAAGTAAACAGAGTTCCATGTTCTGTTTTCGGTATTCTCAAAAACGAGTGTTCTTGGAATTTGATATGTGCCATTTGATAAAAAAAATTGATTTGTTTGCATATTTATGTCATTTGATTTGATAAAAACTGGTTTTATTGTAAATACTGTTTAAGAACATTGCAATTGCATATTGTGTTAAACTATACGAGTATATTTGATTGTTATGCAAAATGGCTCCAATTACTAGAAACAAAAAAGTAAATGTCGGTAAGATGAGTAAAAATTCAAGTAAAAAATTAAATTCCTCCTTGAATTTGTCGCTTGATATTGCTACTGAGTCGGATTCTGTTAATTCTAGAAGTAAAGTTAAAAATGTTAGCCACAAAGCTAAATCTAATGAGGAAAATATATCAGATAAATCGCCGGTATGTCTGAATTCTTCTTCTGGCACTTTGCCAAATCAAAACAGTGCTTCATCGGTAAATGATAACATGTTAAAATCATTCCATATTTTCACACCTAAGTTCGCACATCATATTCCAAAATTCTCGGGAAATTCAGAGCTTTCGTTGTCACAGTTTTTGGAAAAGTTAAATTTAGTAGCCACTCATGCAAACTGGAGTGAGTGTGACAAATTAGTTTGTTTGAGATTGAATTTAGAGGGGGAAGCAAATAGATTGATTGAAGAGAATCCAAAGCACAGAAATTGTAAAAATTTGCAGGAAATTATTCACATTTTGAAAGATCATTTTGAAGTGACCGAAAATGTTACTAAAAACATAATTTCACTCGTGAACTTTACACAGAGACCAAATGAGTCGGTTAAACAGTTTTCGATGAGAATCGAAGCTGCTTCATTTAAGGTTGTTCCGGAAGATGTAGATTCCGAAAGTGAGAATAAAATCAGGCAAACACTTTTAAAAACTTCATTTATTAATGGTTTATATCCGGAACTAAAAAGATTGGTGTTGTCACAAAACCCTAGAGATTTTTATTCGGCTAGAAAACTTGCAATTCTTGAGGAATCTATTTTAAATGAAAATAATGCTATGTACTTGACTAATCCGGTACTTACAAAAAAAAGTGTTCTCACACCAGAAAAATATGTTCTCACACCAGATCAAAGTGAAAGTATGTCAGATTTAAAAAGAAAAGTGTTAGAACAGGAAAGGGACATTGAATTTCTTAGGGGTAAAATAGAAAAATTTAAGTTTAATTCAGATAAAGTTAACGAAAAGCGTTCACCGCGTCCAAAGTGTGACAAATGTGGTAAATTAGGTCACGTTCAAGAACAGTGTTGGAAAAAGGTTTTTCAAAAAAGAGATGTGTACGGTATAAAATGTAGGAAAATTTATACCAGTCCTGGAACTAGGTATCACCAGGGTGAAAGACACAGAGGGCAAATGTCTGCAAATGAGTGGAAGTATAAAAAGCAAGGAACGCAAAATTATAAAAATAAGGAGTCATATAAATCGTTGCAAAATTCCAAAAATCATTCTTCTGGGAATCAGAGTAGATATCCCATGCACAATTATAATAATAGAAAAACTTTTGATAGGCAAACATCACATTTTGAGGAAAATAATATTTGTCATAATATTACAAATTCTTTGTCATCTTCTTCTATTATAAAAGGAAAATTAGTGAGCAGTGAAGTGTCAATATTGATTGATACGGGTAGTTCAATTAATTTAGTGTATGAGGAAGCTTTAAATACTGTACCCATTGCACATATGTTGCTAACATACAAACCAACAATTTTGCGTAGCTTTAGTTCACAAGATACTAAAGTTGAATGTTTAGCCACTATTTCGCTAAATTTGGGAAAAGAAAGATTCCCTACCGAATTTTTTGTGTTAAAATCACCAGCTCCTATTTCATATAATGTAATCCTTGGTAACAAGTTTTTACATAAACATAATGCTATTATAGATTATAATCACTTCTGTTTTAAGTTTTCAAACTCTTCCATTCCTTTTGTTGGTTATCAATGTACGAATAATTTACTTTCGATTTCAAATCATGAACCGGCAAATGAGTCGGAAAGTGCAGACTCAAACCTAAGTAGTGTCGCAAAGCGTATTGCTGTGCCTGACTCGCAGTTGAGTAGTGGAAAAATTGTTCGTGTGGTAGAGGACTGTAAACCGAAAGAGTTCCATACGAATGCATGTGCCAAATGCAAAGCAGATCTGGCACCGGTAGTGAATGAGTCTCAGGTCATTCGGGAAGAGTATGTGAGCAGAAATTTTTCGGAAAATAATGTAGTGCCACATTTGGGTAGTGAAGAGGTACATATTAACGATTTGGAAAATGGAAGCAAATCTTTTAGAGATTTGGTAGTAAATGCACAGAATGTTACTTTGCATATGGGGGAAAAGCAAAATCATGTTAGAGGTGGTACTGAAGAAGTGGCACAGCATAAGAACTTAAACATTAAAACTGTTAATAACTTATGTAGAGTAAAAGAAACTCTAAATACAAAAATTAAAGAGCCAATTATTGTGAAAAATTCACAAAAATGTATAATTCCTCCTTTATCTGAATCATTTATTAAAATCAAACTTTCAGAAGGGTTTCCGGAAAATTCCACCTTGCTTCTGGAATCAGAGAAAAATGACCACATCTTCATTGCTAGAGCTGTATATAGAGCTCCTAAGGATGGAATTATTTGGGTTCGTGTTGCTAACCCAGAGGAAAAACCTTATCATTTGAATAAGGGTAGAAAAGTGGCTCATGTTCAGGAAATTCAGGTGTCTGAGGAGGTTGAAGTTAATGTAGTGAGTGAGGGAGAGTTGGACTCCAGTGAACCTTTGGAGCCTTTTGAAAGTTGGGGAGGAGATTTTGACCTGAGTCATCTCCAAAAAGATCAAAAACATAAATTATCAACTTTGTTGAATAAATATAGACAAGTTTTTGCAAAGAATGTTGCTGAGTTGTCTGGTTGTAAAACCATATTACATGAGATAAATTTGGAAACATCTGTTCCTGTTTATCAGAAACCATACAAAGTTCCACATCATTTACAAGGGGAACTCAATAGACAAGTCACAGAATTATTAGAAGCTAAAATAATTAAACCTAGTTTTTCACCTTACAATACGCCAGTACTGTTTGTAAGGAAACCGGATGGTTCTTATAGATTATGTTGTGATTTTCGCAAGTTAAACAAACTTACTATTACAGAAAATTTTCCAATTCCTAACATTAGTGAATTGATTGATAGTTTAGCAGGTGCTACTTTTTTCTCAACTTTGGACTTAACTTCAGGATTCTACCAATTGCATTTGAATCCACAGGATTCACACAAAACAGCTTTTTCCACGCCCACCGGTCACTACGAATGGTGTAGGACCCCTTTTGGTCTAAAAAACGCACCAGCGTCTTTTCAGAGATTAATGTCTCTTGTACTGGCAGGGTTATCAGGAATATACATAGATGAT
The DNA here is from genome assembly GCA_951213105.1 of Amaurobius ferox. Taxonomy (NCBI): domain Eukaryota; kingdom Metazoa; phylum Arthropoda; class Arachnida; order Araneae; family Amaurobiidae; genus Amaurobius; species Amaurobius ferox. Next base: position 83,491,993 of record OX578146.1, on the reverse strand, counting down.
GTTATCATCTCATCAAAAACTTTTGAAGAACACATGATGAAATTAGAAGAAGTTTTTATTAAATTATCTCAACATGGTCTTAGGTTAAAGCCATCCAAATGCTTCTTTTTCAGAAAGACAATAAAGTATTTAGGTTTCAGAGTGTCTGAGGGAAAAGTTCAGCCAGACCCTCATAACATTGATTTAGTGCAAAAATTTAAAGTACCCACCTGTGTCAAGAATATCAGACAATTTTTGGGTTTGACAGGCTTTTATAGGAAGTTTGTACCAGATTATGCAAAGATTACTCTTCCACTAACTAATCTTTTAAAATCAAAGCAGAAAAAGTTTGTGTGGAGTCAGGAGGCTCAGGAAGCTTTTGAAATACTTAAGAACAAGCTTATTCAAGAACCAATTTTAAAATTACCAAATTTTAATTTGCCCTTTACTTTGCATACAGATGCCTCTAATTACGCTTTGGGATCAGTTCTTTCGCAATTGGATGAAAATGGGTTATCTCACCCAGTTTCCTTTGCTAGTCGAAAATTACAAGGTGCTGAAGTGAATTACAGTGTAGTCGAGAAAGAAGCTTTGGCTGTGGTTTGGGCTACCCAGCAATTTAAGCACTATCTCTTAGGCAAACATTTCAAAATTTACTGTGATCAAGCATCCTTATCGTTCATTTTCAAATTAAGAGATCCTACTTCGCGCATAGCTCGCTGGATCGTTTCATTGCAGGCTTTTGATTATGAAATCATTCATAAACCGGGGAAACATAATGTTGTAGCTGACTATTTTTCGAGATGTATTGATGAGTCTTCTTCAAAGAAATCTCAAAACACTCAGAAACAAACTGTTCCTAAAAGTATTGTAGAATCTGTCCCTACGAAAATTTCTGGAAAAGTAGTGGTACAGAATAATGATAGTAGTGAAAACATAAATGCAATCGTTGAAAATTCTCAAGATCAAGTACAGACTACTGTGGAAGCTTCTCTGGTAACTAGGATAGCTATTGGTCAATTGAAAGATCCTAGATGTATAAAAATCAAAAATCTTCTGGAAAAAGGTGTAAAACCATACCCACAAAAACTTTCATTTTTCATGAAAAATGGTATGTTACATTGCATACACAAAAATCCAAAGCAGAGACAGCAATATAATGAGAGAGTAGTTATTCCTCAAGACTTAGTCTCAGAAATTCTATGGCTTTGCCATGATTCTCCTGTTGCTGCACATTGTGGTTTTCAAAGAACTCTGGCAAAAATTTCAGTTAACTATTATTGGCCAGACATGCATGCTCAGACTGAAAATTATGTGAAGTCGTGCACAACTTGTGTAAAAAACAGAGGTTTTCGTAACAACAAGGCTCCAATACAGAAATTTCCTATTACAACTTATCCTTTTGAACGTGTGGCTATGGATGTAGTCGGCCCACTACCTATCTCGAATTCTGGGATGAAGTACATTCTTGTCATTACAGATTACTTCACTAGATGGCCAGAGGCTTATCCACTTGCTACAGTTAAAACTGAGGATATTCTCGCTTGTTTAGAGAGATTTATAAGTATTCATGGAATTCCTGCTCACTTAATTACGGATCAAGGTAGTAACTTCATTTCTGAAGCTGCCAACAATCTATACAAGAAATTAGGCATAAAAAAACATAATACTTCAGCGTACCATCCCCAGTCAGACGGGCTAGTCGAAAGACTGAACGGTACGTTAGTTAGATCCTTAAAGAATCTGGTCTATTCTGATAAGGGCGATTGGGATCGGATGATTCAATTTGCTTTAATGGCTCATAGAACGTCAGTCCATGCCTCAACAGGCGAGTCCCCAGCACATCTTGTCTTTGGTCGAGACCCTGTGCTACCTGATGCTCTTTTAACAGGTGTAAAATATCCAGTTTACAAATCTACTCATGATTATTCAGATGACTTACAGGTTCGCTTAAAAAAGACCTTTGTAACTGTTAAGAAAAACCTTGAGGAAGCTCAGGAATCACAACAACTTCAACAACATAAATCTGCTAAAATGCCTAAGATTAAAGTTGGTGATCTGGTCTATCTTTACATACCTCATATTCGGCCAGGCCAATCAAAAAAACTCAGTTCTTTAAATCATGGTCCTTTTGAAGTTATCAAGCAAACAACTGAAGTTAACTTTGTCATTCAACACAAAAACAATCCATGTAATCAGCAATTGGTCCACGTTAATAGATTAACTCCTTTACCTCCTAGACGTAGTGAATTGATTTCTAGCACATATAATGATAACATTGATAATTCTTCAACTCAAGAAACAAGACAATTTAAAAGTAGATATTTTCTAAACCATCAAAATAGGGTTAAAACTCAAAATGTTCCTAATTCACACAAGTATGACTTGCGCCCAAGAGGCCAATTTATTCATTAAAGTTACTTGTCAATTAAGGCAATATGTCAAGAGAGCAATTGGCTCAAAAGTAAAGTAAAATGTTTAGATTATGAAATTCTCACATTTTTAAAAAAAAAAAAAAAAAAAAAAAGACTGATATTGTTGTGAGATGGACAATTATGTTTCATAATATTATATTTTCAATTGTTTCACAAAATGTTTTGCAAAACTGTATGCTATGTTAAAATGGATCCAATATTTCTGAACTTCTGTGTAATTTGCTTTATGTGTCAGTCAGCTGAATGTTCTGTACTGCAAGTTCTGTGCCAGTGCAGCTTTCTGAATGTGAGTGCCATGTTAATCAGGTTGAAGTAGTGTTTTAAAATTCTAAATACTTAAATAATAATTTTTTTTTGCTTTACTTTAATGATAAGCAGTAATGTTTTAAAGTAATTTTAAGATAATTAAGTACTTGATGGATTAGAGTTTTGGTAAGGATTTTTAAGGATAACTGATAATTTTTATCTCTGTTTTATTTTATGAATGTGTGAATGATTTTTTTTAATTTAAAGGTCTAGTAAATTTTAGAATTTTTTTTTGTCATTTGGTGTTTGTTGACTTATTGGTTGGGGGTACCGCCACCTCTAGGTTTGCAACTTTCTAATGGACTTGTTTCTTGCCTGGGTGCCTGATCAACATTCTTGGTTTGAAAATTTGTCTCATTTTCTAAATTAGTAAATTTTTTAAATGTCCTTTAAAGTAATTTGTTGGCAAGGTTGGATAATAGTTAATAAATTGATTTCTGTGAAAAGTACATTTATAGAATTTTAATTGTAAGATTTTTGAAGAAAGAAAACTTTTTGTTTAGTTAAACTTTTTGTGAGTTGAGTAAATTAAATTTTCATGTCTCTGTGGTACTCACCAGAAAATGTATTAGTGTTTAAATTTTAAAAGGGGCAATTTCATCATTTGTGTCTTGTTAATTTGGTGTTGTCTTGTAAAGGTCTATGCTTGTATTGAGACTTATTTTTTTTTGACTCACGAGTCAAACTTTAGGCCACTCTTGGATTTTGGTTATTATGCTGGTCATGATCTTGTTTGTTTTTGTTTTTTTTTCTTTGATGTACATGTACATCGCTCAAAATTTACACTAAATTCCTCTCAATGGAACATATGTCATTGGGAACTTAATGCAGGTATTTTCCTAGTATTGTGTGGAAAAATTCCCCGCTTTGCAGGAAATTTTTCTCCCGGGCCCCGAAGGAGAGTGATAAGGCTTTCACACCTCTGTGTTAAAATTGTATATTAAAGTATTGTTTTATTTCTGTGTGATTGAAAGTGTCAATTTCGAAATATAGATGTCTTTTCTACATGTTTTCAATTACATTGACTTTTAAGGGAAGTGAACTCTAAAATCGCAAAAGTGTTTATGTTCCAGAAAAATAGTAATAGTTTTGTATTTTCGCTTCTCAGTCGCTAGTTGGGAACTTGCAGGTTTTGCGCACGCGCGCGTTTGAAAAAGGATTTTGGAAGCAGAGTGTGAAGGAGTCGTGGAGAAATGTAGACGTGTGTGTTTGATTCGCGTATGATCGCAAATTTTAAGAAAAGGTGGATTAATTTTGAAAGTGGAAGGATGTGATTAAAATATGTAACATAGTTCGACAAGTTGTGCGTAGAGTCGTTTGGCTCGGTTCAGAGATGAGTCACTCGTGTTTTTAAATGAATCAGCCTGGTAGTAATGGAATAATGAGTCTTGTGAAAAGAGAAAATGGTTCTTTCACTGGTCGGCTTGAATCGCTAATAGGGCTAGAGGGAAAGCTCATTTTACAGCGATTTGTATTTGCCTGACTCCGCCTTGTGTCCTAAGGTACGAATCAACCAATCTCCGTAACCAACCAAGATGTCGAATTCCGCCAGCATGATGTTGTGTAGTCAAGTTTCCCGACCATTATGGATTTTGTTCTGCGCAAGAATCTCGATGAGTTTATGCCGAGAGTCCATCCTGATATCCTTTCCCATGGTACAGAATTGTAAATGTTATATTTAAAAGAGACGAGGTAAAGTTTTATATATATTTAGTCTTCCACCTAACGAATAGAGTGTTAATTGTCAAATCCTCGTGAGCATCGAATCATTGATGATGTTATATGAAAATGTCGTATATGTTCAAAGTATACAAATGTCGTATATAAATGTCGAGTATAATGTGAGGAATATTGTGTTTATTTTATGTATCAGAAAATATGTGTATTCTCTTGGTTCCTCTTCCTCCAGGGGTGTTCTTAATGGTCACCCTACCGAGTGTAACTCTGAGTTATTGCGAGAAATGCTTGTACTCCACTGTTTTCGATCAACTGCCTTGTTATTTCATGTTTAATAAATGTGTTTGATTTCAAAACTTTGTCTTCTCTGTCGAGTATGCCAAAACGTTCGCGACATTCACACACTTTGGAACTTTTTGAACTTTCAAACTTTATATTTATATTGTAAAAGTATTCATAGTAATTTATATTTCAGCACTTGCGCAATGTATAAGTAAAATATATCGGTCGCCGTCGGCGCACCACTTGCTTGATATCGTCTGTCACGTGAAGATATTTAACTGAGGACTTTGTTTTTGTTTGTTTCTCCTTTTTAACACTTTACAACAAAGTTGAAAAGTGTTTATGACTTTGTTCATTCTGCCTGTCTGTCTGTCCGTTAGCACGATAACTGCCGTAAAAATGATTTAATCAAAATGAAATTTTAGTATGTTGTTCAGACGGTCTGTAGGACCTATGGGAATATAAATGAATAATATCACACAATTAGTTTTGGATTGAACCCGGGTTGAAAAAATGAAATACATTGAGCCCTATGGGACCTAATTTTTCTAACATTTTTTAAGCGGATTTAAAATTCACAAATTGCTTTGAAAATTTTAGGTAACAGTCAAATTGTTCCATAAAATATATAAAAAAAAATTCAGCTAAATATATTCAGTAGTTTTTTAAATAAAAATTAAAATAATAATTACACATTTTATATGAAACGATCACGTGACCATGATATGAAAAGATCACATGACCCACTTCAAAATGAGATATGGCATCCATCTTGTTTCAAATTCGTGATTTTTTAAAGTTCTTTTTAATTCATATTGAGTGTTGTATCCATCCTAAAACTACTTTATTTCTGCTTAAATTCTGTGCATCTACATACTAAAACAACAAAATGACAATATATTTGAGTTTAAATTCTCATTCAAATTTGATTATTTCTACAATTAAGCCTATTTTTCACCTATGTAAAATGTAAACAGCAAAATATGTAGAATGAGTTGTATTTCTTTAACACAAAATAATTCAGTCCATGGAGTCTGCATGGCTGATATGAATGAAATATTAATTGATTTTATAAACAGAAGGGCGATATTTTTCGATGAAGTTTTAAGCATAAAGTTTATGAAGTGTAGCTCCATGGTCTTAATTTTTAAATAAAATAAATTATTATAGTATTGTGATGAATGAAATGGAGCAAGTTATGAATGAAATCCTGCTTTTATAGAGAGATCCAGGCGTGATATTTTTTCTATGACGTCATTTGAATTAATTTCAGTTGTTTTCGATGAAGTTTTCAAATATAATAAATTATCGTAGTATTATGATAGATTTAAAAATATTACCGTGGAATGTATTGCATTTTAGAGATATTTAAACCACGCAATTTATATTTCAATGCCCTCTTTTGAATGAAGTTCATTTTTTTCATTGAAGGTTTAAGTTTTTAAATATAATAAATCAATGTAGTATCGTGATAAGTTTTAAAATATTACCGAGGAATGTATTGCATTTTCGACTTTTTTAAATAAAATTGCATTGAAGTTGGAAAGTGTTTCATAATCAATGCTTTAAGCATGATTGATCTTTCTTGTTTTGTTTGAATTGATGCACGAATCCAGCTGATTGGCAAATACGCCACGCTCGTGTGAGATGTTAAGTTTTAAACTGGTTGATTTATTTCGTGGAAGAAAGTGAATTCGGTAGGTAAGCTCGACCACACCACAGTGACTTAGGAAATATTCAGTCACGAGAGGAATTTCAGCAGCTCAGTAATAACGCCGAAAATTATATTCGGCCTCTGTTGTAACTAATCAAACTTCAAAATCGGACAATATTGCCTATTGTAAAAAAAATCGCGAGATGTACTAGGAGATGTACTAATTACAAAAATTTATAGAGTCATATCCTCTACAAAGTGGCGACCTTTTCTATAATGAGAAACTTATTACTTCCTTTAAGAAGTTAAGGCACCAGCTACAAGTGGTGACTGTAGCGCCATAAAGCGGTTGATCTGCCACACGTTATAATAATGAACACTAGAATTATTAGACGACCATTTTAGATGAATACTCAGCGCAATATCAGCGCTTAAGCAGCGGAAATTAGCAAAACCAGTCTCAAAGATATAACTTGATCGTATTTTAGACAATAGAATGAGAATATCTGCTTCTTGCCGGCCTGTGGGATCGAGGAGTGGAGCACTTAGCCACACAGGCTGTATCTCTGACATCAGTTGTATGTAGCTCCAAATTATTTGCTTTTACTGTAAAAGAAAGTCTTTATAAACACGGTTCGTAAGAAAACAATTCTATATTCTAAGGAGTCGACACCTCATTTTATAAACATTTTGTTTCGAAAATTGATAAGAAATTATTGGGTTATAAAATGTTAAATAAATTGTCATATTATATGTAATGCCTTATTTAAGTGTGATGATTTCATAGATTTTATATTAAACATATTCGTTTTATCGCATAGCAATCTCCGGTTAATTGCATAAAAGCCGGAGCACCAATCTTGTGAATTCCAGTTTAAGCCTTGATAGACATGAACATAAGCCTTCCCTCAGGACACCATATAACGCACGGAATTAAATAAAATATATATGGAGAAATGGAAAACAAAATATATCGTTACCAAACCCTCCCTATTTTTACTTTCCTTATATACATAGTGTATAAGGAAAGTATTGTAACTGGGTAGAAAATTCGAATTCGAGTTTTCGACGGGAGAGGACGTTTAAAGATCACGAATCAAATATTTTGAGGTGATGTCTGTGTGTGTGTGTGTGTGTGGAGACGATATCTCACAAACGAATGGAGCGATTCCAATGAAATTTGGTACAAAAATCACAATCCGTGAATACTGGAAGCCTATTGTTTTTAAACGTAATCGAATGTTCAGAACTCTCCTAAATTTTCTAGTGAAATTTTGAAAAAATCATCAAAACATCAAAACCTTTAATAAAGTTACGCAAATAGACATTTCTGATGTAATTTTTCCTTAGAAAACGATTGACACAAACATTAAAACGCTAGCATGATCCGTTCTCGAGATATTACACATTTTTCAAATAAATTTACCAAAAAATCCCATAAATTAAAAAAATATACTGTCGAGAAACATGTTCACTTTTCATATGTGATATCCTGCGATAAATTTGGTGACATCATTCTCGTGGATCTAGCTCGTTCCATTCATGAGAAAAGATAATTTGAGTAATGCATTTATATTTGAACGCCAATAGTCATTTATCTGGTACAAGAATATCTTATTTCTCAGTCCATAACGCTTGGCGAGATTTTTGCGACGAATTTGGCGGTATGTCGCCAACTTGGCGACTTTGTGAAATGTTGCCAAATTAACGAAAATCTCGCCAAATAGATAAAAATGACGCTAAATCAATGAAAATGACGACTAATTGTCGAAAATTCAATATCTTGGAAAGAATATAAGTATCTACTATAAGAATAACATATTTTTAACTGTAAAAGTGGTAAATTCATTGCATTTTAAAAGGAAAGTCATGTGTTGCCTACATCAGATTTGTCTTCTCACGACGCTATTGATAGACTACTAGATGACAAGATATAATAGACTACTTGGTGACAGATATATATGCCAGACTACTAGATGACAAGATTTAATAGACTACTAGGCGATTGATATATATAACAGACTACAAGTCCAATCATTTTATGTCTTGTCTTTCATTTGCATTAATCTGGAATGTTGCAACAATGGACATCGTTAATTGGTTTTATGTGTTCATTAGTATGCAATTAACATTCACCTGTCAAATTCAAACATCACACGTGATTACTATTCAGAGCAAGCTGTGAGCTACAAATGTTATCAACGGGTGGTTCCTTAAAGAGTAATCACACAGCAATTAGCGAAATGATACTTGTGTGCTCTGACGCCAATTGTCAGTTTGACAGATAATTTTAAGTGGATGGGTAAGTGCTGAAAAACGTTGAGTAATTAGATATTTAATGAAATATAAAGTAGAGGTGGATGAATAAAATCTTAAATAGAAACAGTTGGTTATATGCATGTCTTACTTTAAAAATACATGTAAAATTAAATTTTTATATAGAGACATTACATAAGCTTTCATCCTTTTGACCTTCGATTGAAGCATCATTTTAACTTTTGATTGAAGTTTTCTGTAGCTGCAAAAGTTTGGTCTACTAATAGTGTATGCACAAATAATTGAAAAAATTTGCAGCTTCTCTTAGCGGCGACTTGAAGAAGTTAGAATTCTTAATTTTCAACTACACAGTTGTAGAACATTCTCTAATTAGTATAGAAAGACGTGCGTTTCGCGCATAATATGCACATAGGAGGTTAACGAACATGCAGAAACGGCGCATAACATAAAAAAATCTGATGTGAGCAGCACATGACTTTCCTTATATAATGCAATGAATTTACTACTTTTACAGTAAAAAAAAGGTTATTCTTATAGTAGATATATTCTTTCCAAGATATTGAATTTTCGTCAATGAGTTGTCATTTTCATTCATTTAAAGTCCTTTTTATCCATTTGGCGAGATTTTAGTTAATTTGGCAACTATTAAAAATCTCGCCATGTTAGCGACATTCAGCTAAATTTGTCGCCAAAATCTCGTCAAGCGTTATGGACGGAGAAATAAGTTATTCTTATAGCTGTTAAATGATTGTTGGCGTTCAAATACAAAAGTATTACAAAAAGTATCTTTTCTCATGAATGGAACGAGCTAGATCCACGAGAATTATGCCACCAAATTTACCGCATGATATTACATATAAAAAATGAACATGTTTCTCAACAATTAATATTTTTTTTTAATTTATGGGATTTTTTGATAAATTTATTTTAAAAATGTGCAATATCTCGAGAACGGTTCATGCTAGCCGTCTAAAATTTATGTCAATCGTTTTCTAAGGAAAGATTACACAAGAAATGTCTATTTGCGTAACTTTATTAATGGTTTTGCTTTTTTGATGTTTTTTTCAAAATTTCACTAGAAAATTTGGGGGGATTCTGAACATTCGATTACGTTTAAAAACAATAGGTTTCCAGTGTTTACGGATTGTGATTGTGGTACCAAATTTCGTTCGAATAGGTCTATTCGTTCGTCAGTTATCGTCTCCACAGACTTACTGGCACACACACACACGCGCACACTATCATAGACGCACACATAATTTCACACACACACTCACACACACAGACATCTCTTCAAAAATGCTCGAATCGTGATCAGAGATGCTTGAAACGTGCTCTCCGGTCGAAAACTCGAATTCGAAGTTTCGACCCCGTCACAATATTTTCCTTATACATTATTGTATATAAGGAACGTAAAGAGGTTAAAGAAAAATTGATAACTTTGCAAATGTCTCGTAAGTTCCCAAATGAAAGAAAGGTGAATTAAAAATGCAAATTAGATATAATATCAGGAAAGTATTTATGTTATTTTCTGCAACGAAACTCAGTTTAATGGAGAATGGGATAAAAAATAAGAAAATGAATTTGAGCTGTAGGGAATGCCATGCACTATCCACATCAGATTTTTACTTTCCTTACCATACATCGTAATGTATATGGAAAGTAAAGATCTACACGTTTTGAGCACACATTAGAATGTACAAAACAACACACACGTGTACGAAACAGACACACACACTGTATGTGTGTGTGTGTCTGTTTGTGCAATGTATGCATCCTTACTGACTCAAAAAATTAATTGCCCAGATTTCATAAAACTTGATAAGTAAGTCACTTTTGGGTTACGCTGGGGTTGATTAGATTTTGGTACGATTCAGGAAAAAGGAACATCCCTTTTTTTCACAAAATAACCAGCAAAAATCTTGCGTTTTCACTCTAGCTGAAAAACTGATTGACCAAATTTTACAAAATTTGGTAGATAAGTCGCTTGTAGGTTACACCGTTGCTGGTTGAATTTTGGACCGATTAAAAAAATAATCTACCGAAATGTCCCTTTAAAATCGTCATGATCTAGTAAAATGTAATACATCAAGTGTATCAATTAAATGCTTGTTTTATACGTAATATTTGACGACGAAAATAATAAGATTAAGCCCATTACTTTAAGAAGGACCATTTTGGAGATATTTATTAACACTTTACAACAAAGTTGAAAAGTGTTTATGACTTTGTTCATTCTGTCTGTCTGTCTGTCCGTTAGCACGATACCTGCCGTAAAAATGACTTTATCAAAATGAAATTTTAGTATGTTGTTCAGACGGTCTGTGGAACCTATGGGAATATAAATGAATAATATCAAACAATTAGTTTTGGATTGAACCCTAGTTGTAAAAATGAAATACAATGAACCCTATGGGACCTAATTTTTTCAAACATTTTTTAAGCGAATTTAAAATTCACAAATTGCTGCGAAAGTTTTAGGAAATATTCAAATTATCCCATAAAATATATAAAAAATATTCAGCAAAATATATTCAGTAGTTTTTTAAATAAAAATTAAAATAATAATTACACCTTTTATATGAAGCGATGACGTGACTACTATATGAAGAGATCATGTGACCCACTTCAAAATAAAATATGGCATCCATCTTGTGTCAAAATCATCGTGATTTATAAAGTTCTTTTTAATTCATATTTAGTGTTATATCCGACTTAAAACCGCTTTATTTTGGCTTAAATTCTGTGCATCTACACACTGAAACAACGCAACGTCCGGCCATTCACTGAGTTGCTCTAAGTCCTTGGACGAGTCGAATGGTCTGGGCTTTCGACACTGAAACAACGCAATTACAATATATTTGAGTTTAAATGATCCTCCAAATTTGATTATTTCTACAACGAAGCCTAGTTTTCACTTATGGAAAATGTAAACAGCAAAATGAGTAGCATAAGCATTGCTGAATTTATTTAACGCAAAATTATTTAGCTCATGGAGTCTGCAATGTAGCTGATATGAATGAAATATTCATTGATTTTACGGAGAGAAGGACGATTTTTTGAATGAAGTTTTAAGCATAGAGTTTAATTACTTGTACCTCCATAGTCTTAAGTTTTTAAATAAAATAAATTATTATAGCATTATGATGAATGAAATGAATGGAAACATGTTTATGAATGAAATGCTGCTTTTATAGAAAGAGCCAGGCGTGTTATATTTCGATGACGTTATTTGAAAGTTCATTTGTTTTCGATGGAGTTTTCAAATATAATAAATTATTGTAGTATTATGATAATTTTAAAAATATTACCGAGGAATGAATCGCATTTTAAAGATGTTTAAACCAGGCAATTTATATTTCAATGCCGTCATTTGAATGAAGTTCATTTTTTTCGATGAAGTTTCAAGTTTTTAAATATAATAAATTAATGTAGTGTTGTGATAATTTATAAAATAGTACCGAGGAATGTATCGCATTTTAGAGATCTTTAAATAAAATTGCATTGAAGTTGGAAAGTGTTTCATAATTAATGCTTTATGCATGATTGATCTTTCTGATTTTATTTTGAGGAACTAAGGACGTTTTTCACTGTAGTTAAAAACTATTGAAATTTCTTAAAATTGATTAGTTACGTTAGTTCAGGGTTATCTTGAAACTGATTAGATTTTAGCATGATTGGGGTAAATATAACTTACGTGTTTTTGCGAAAGAGTCCGCAAATATCGCGAAAATTTGAAATAAAGGATTAAATTTTCTGAAATATATGAATCAATTACTTCTTCTGCATGTTAGTTTTGGTAGCAAAGCAAATGAGACTGACCTCCATGATTCTAGGGTGAACCGTACTCGAGATATTTAAGTATTTTTAATTTTGCCGGGAGGAAAACATTAAAGTGCATGAAGGGGTTATTGTACCAAAATTGCTGAAATCTTCAATTTTGACGTTTTAGTTGTAATTTTTTGTATTCAGGTAGATTTTAAGTATAGTAAACAGAATGTGATATTCAAAATTTAAAAAATTAAAATTTCAAAAGTTTGACAAACTTCCTTTTTGATATAAGTAGAAAAATAATTTCCTTTATATTTTAATTTGAACATTTTTTGAACATAGAAATGTGTAAGGTATTAATTGTCTTCACAGTTTTTGTAAATATGAATCAGAAAAAATTTAATAAAAAATAATGTAAAAAAACGTGATTTTACACCACAATTTTTTTTTTCGAAAATCATAATAAACAAGAAAGATCAATCATGTTTAACAGATTGTTTATGAAACACTTTCCAACTTCAATGCAATTTTATTTAAACAAGTCTAAAATGCAATACATTCCTCGGTAATATTTTAAAACTTATCACAATACTACATTAATTTCTTATATTTGAAAACTTAAACCTTCATCGAAAAAAATGAACTTCATTTAAATGACGGCATTGAAATATAAATTGCCTGGTTTAAACATCTCTAAAATGCTATACATTCCTCGGTAATATTTTTAACATTAGCATTATACTACGATAATTTATTAGATTTGAAAACATCATCGAAAACCACTGAAATTCATTCAAATAACGTCATAGAAAAAATAACACGCCTGGATCTCTCTATAAAAGCAGCATTTCAGTCATAACATTTTCCCATTCATTTCATTCATCACAATACTATAATAATTTATTTTATTTAAAAATTAAGACCATGGAGTTACAAGTAATTAAACTCTATGCTTAAAACTTCATCGAAAAAAATCGTCCTTCTCTTTGTAAAATCTATGAATATTTCATTCATATCAGCTATGCAGACTCTATGGGCTAAATAATATTGTGTTAAAGAAATACAGCAATTCTAATACAATTCATTCCACATATTTTGCTGTTTACATTTTACATAAGTGAAAAATAGGCTTCGTTGTAGAAATAATCAAATTTGGATGATCATTTAAACTTAAATATATTGCAATTGCGTTGTTTCAGTATGTAGATGCACAGAATTTAAGCAAAAATAAAATAGTTTTAGGACGGATACAACACTCAATATGAATTAAAAAGAACTTAAAAAATCACGATTTTGAGACAAGATGTATGCCATATATCATTTTGAAGTGAGTCATGTGATCTTTTCATATCATGGTCACGTGATCGCTTCATTTAAGTGGTGTAATATTTTAATTTTTATTTAAAAAACTAATGAATATATTTCGCTTAATTTTTTTTTATTTATTTCATGGAACAATTTGAATATTACCTAAAATTTTCGAAGCAATTTTCGAATTTTAAATTCGCTTAAAAAATGTTTGAAAAATTAGGTCCCATAGGGCTCAATGTATTTCATTTTTTCAACCCGGGTTCAATCCAAAACTAATTGGGTGATATTATTCCTTTATATTACCATAGGTCCTACAGACCGTCTGAACAACATACTAAAATTTCATTTTGATTAAGTTCATTTTTACGGCAGTTATCGTGCTAACGGACAGACAGACAGAATGAACAAAGTCCTAAACACTTTTCAACTTTGTTGTAAAGTGTTAAAAATGTCGAAAATCACGTCTTTGAGAAAAAAGGCATTAAAGTTTAAAAGTTACTGGTGACAACGTCAGTACTTTAATTTTTAACATTGCAATATAATCGGTACTATTTAACGTAGCAAGATGAATTTTGTGTCATTGGAATCAAAAAATTATGAATTCATTTTAAACAATAAAAAAAATGAGATTTTTTGGGATTTTTTAAGTACCATACCCCCTTAAGTTGATTAATAAAACTAATGAAATAAAACTAATGTACAATATAAAGGCAAATTAAGGAAATAATTAAGGAAATGTATTTAAGTTTGTGAGGAAGGTCATATGCTGCCCACATCGGAATTTTACTCTCCCTACAATACATGGTAATGTATAAGGAAGGTATTGGAATCGTATAGAAAATCGAGTTTTCGACGAACCTACATGGTTCCAGACCTCTAAAACCCGAAAGCATAATTTTTAAAGTGACGTCTGTGGGTGTATTCAATGTATGTATACCATTTAGCTTAAAAACTATTCAACGAAACTTCACAAATTTTGGCGAGTAATTTTGGCACTTGTGGGTTATCCCGGTACTTATTAGATTTTTAGCATAATTCGGTAAAAAGAACTTGCCTATTATGATATAGCCTGCAAAATTCGTCCCAAACTGTTTTGCATTTTTACCACTGTGCCTTTGAAAATACTTCAATTACCACATGAAAACGGGAATTGAATTAAAACTGAAAATTTTGTGCAGTTTTAAATAATTTTCCTTGTTAATTTGTGAAATTAAACTCAATTTAATGAATTATATGAAAGAAAGAAAAATAAAATGAATTCGACTCTGTAGGGAGTGCCATCTACTGCCCACACCAGATTTCTATAATTAATTTCTGCGATAAGAGTTAATAAATTCAAGATACAAGGACTATATTTCACTAGACAAAAGATAATATTTTAATATTGTATCTTTTCATGGGTTTTAAATCTCCATCTGAGCATAAATCATTGTTTGAAAGTGCAGCAAGTATGGATGAGAAGGTTAATTTCGTGAATGGCATGATAGATTACACCGATGGAATTTGAATTTAGAATTATGTTATGAATTCATATCCAAGTGAAAGTGAATTTTAATTGTATCAGATACATTTAATATTTCATAATGGAAATGGAATAAGTATGTATGAGGATGAATAAATTTGTATATTTTAAGATAAATTATTAAATTTCAGAAAATTAAACTGGGATATTTTTAGGATTTAATAAAATTTTTAATAAGATTTTTAATAGGATTTTGGAAATTTTTATTATGAATAGTACCGCAAAATTTTTTGCCATAAAATTATTTTAGCGATATGATTTTTGAAACGCATATTTCTCAGAATTTGTTATAGATAAAACTAAATATGGAGTTGAAATAAAAGTACAAATTATGTGTAATGTTTAATAATTATACCTTCTAATTTGTGCGATTAAACTTTATTTATTGAATTATGAAAGATAGAAAGCGAAAAAAAAATTGATTCTGTAGTAAAACTCATGTGCTGCCCACATTAGATTTCTATAATTTCTGTGATAGGTGTTAATAAATACAAGATATAAGGACTATATTTTACTAGACTAAAGATAATATTTTAATATCTTTTTCACGGATTTTCCATCTGAGCATAAATCATTGTTTGAAAGAGCAGCAAGTATGGATGAGAAGGTTAATTTCGTGAATGGCATGATCGATTACTCCGGTGAAATTTCAATTTGGAATTATGTAATGAATTCATATCGAAGTGAAAGTGCATTTTAATTGTATCAGATACATTTAATAATTCGTAATGGGAATGGTATAAGTATGTATGAAGATATATAAATTTGTAGATTTTAAAATAAATGATTAAGTTTTAGAAAATAAAACTACGATTTTTAATAGGATTTAATAGGATTTAATAAGATTTGTAATAGGATTTTGGATTTTAGCTAGGATTTTGGAAAATTTTATTATAAATAGTACATTAAAAATTTTTGCCATAATATTATTTAAGATATTTTCGTTTGAAGCACATATATCTCAAAATTTGCTATAGATAAAACTAAAAAGGAAGTTGAATGGAAACTGCAAATTAAGTGCAATTTAAGAAAATTATCTGTGCTAATTTGTGCGACTAAACTTAAGGAATTATGAAAGAAAGAAAGGGGAAATAAATTTGATCCTATAGTAAAAGTCGTGAGCTGCCTACATCAGATTTCTGTAATTCCTGCGATAGAAGTTTATAAATACAAGATATAAGGACTACATTTCACTAAACTAAAAATGATATTTTAATAACTTACCTTTTCATTTTAAATCTCCACCTAAGCATATATCATTGTTTGAAAGGGCAGCAAGTTTGGATGAGAGGGTTAATTTCGTGAATGGCATGATCGATTACTCCGATGGAATTTCAATTTGGAATTATGTTATGAATTCATATCGAAGTGAAAGTGAATTTTAATTGGATCAGATACATTTAGAAAGTGAATTTTAATTGTATCAGATGCATTTAATGTTTCATAATAGAAATGGAATCAGCATGTATGAGAATGAATAACTTTGTAAATTTTAAAGTAATTTATTATTTTTTAGAAAATTAAACTAGGACTTTTATTAGGGTTAAATAGGATTTCTAATAATACTTTTAACACTTTACAACAAAGATGAAAAGTGTTTATGACTTTGTTCATCCTGTCTGTCTGTCTGTTTGTCTGTCCGTTAGCACGATAACTGCCGTAAAAATAACTTAATCAAAATGAAATTTTAGTATGTTGTTCAGACGGTCTGTAGGACCTATGGGAATATAAATGAATAATATCACCCAATTAGTTTTGGATTGAACCCGGGTTGAAATAATGAAATACATTGAGCCCTATGGGACCTAATTTTTCAAACATTTTTTAAGCGGATTTAAAATTCACAAATTGCTTCGAAAATTTTAAGTAATAATCAAATTGTTCCATAAAATATATAAAAAAAAATTCAGAGAAATATATTCAGTAGTTTTTTAAATAAAAATTAAAATAATAATAACACCTCTTATATGAAACGATCACGTGACCATGATATGAAAGTATCACGTGATCCACTTCAAAATGATATATGGCAACCATCTTGTCTCAAAATCGTGATTTTTAAAGTTCTTTTTATTTCATATTGAGTGTTGTATCCGTCCTAAAACTACTTTATTTTGGTTTAAATTCTGTACATCTACATACTAAATCAACGCAATTACAATATATATGAGTTTAAATGCTCATCCAAATTTCATTATTTCTACAACGAAGCCTATTTTTCAATTATGTAAAATGTAAACAGCAAAATATATAGGATGAGTTGTATATAAATTGCTGTATTTTTTTAACCCAAAAGAATTTAGCTCATGGAGTCTGCATAGCTGATATGAAAGAAATATTCATTGACTTTACCGAGAGAAGGACGATTTTTTGCGATGAAGTTTTAAGCATAGAGTTAAATTACTTGTAGCTCCATGGTCTTAATTTTTAAATAAAATAAATTATTATAGTATTGTGATGAATGACATGAATTGGAAATTATTTATGAATGAGATGCTGCTTTTTTAAAGAGAGCCAGGCGTGTTATTTTTTCTATGACGTCATTTTAATGAATTTCAGGTGTTTTCGATGAAGTTTTTAAATATAATAAATTATCGTGGTATTATGATAATTCTACAATTATTATCGAGTAATATATCACATTTTAGAGATGTTTAAACCAGGTAATTTATTTTTCAATGCCGTCATTTGAATGAAGTTCATTTTTTTCGATGAAGGTTTAAGTTTTCAAATATAATAAATCAATGTAGTATTGTGAGAAGTTTTAAAATATTACCGCGGAATGTATTGCATTTTAGATATGTTTAAATAAAATTGCATTGCTGTTGAAATGTGTTTCATAATCAATGCTTTAAGCATGATTAATCTTTCTTGTTTTAATAGGATTTTGGACATTTTTATTTTAAATAGCATGACAAATTTTTGTTTCATAATATTCCTTTTACGAAATTGTTTGTATCATAATATTTATTTTACGAAATTTTTTGAAGCATATATTTCTCGAAATCTGCTATAGATAAAACTCAGATAATGATTGATATGGACTCAACATAAAATTCCATAGGAGAGAGAAGGCCTTAATAAGGATTTCCACTTTAGTTCTTTTTTAATTTCAGGCTCAAAAATGTTTCCTACCTTTTTAATATCTATTTCTCAAGATTGGCTATAGATAGAACTGAAACTGATATGGATTCATAACTGATTATAAGTGATATGGATTTAGCAGTAAATTTTGGAGGAAATATGATGATTCAGTAAGTATTTTCACTTCTGGATCGTTTTAAATTTTCGTTCCAAAAATTTTTTTAAACATCTTTTTCTCAGTTTTGGCTACAGATAAAACTTAGATAATGATTGATATAGATTTAACTTTGAATTACGGAGGGGGTTGAGGGATTTCCACTTCCGGTTCTGGAGATGACATTTTTCCGATTTTTCCGAAAATTGGCGTGGCAGTACAAAATAAGTGGACAAAAGAGAATAGTGGTGGCCAAAATAAAGTGTACACAATTTGTCTTTTTATGAAGTTCTCCTTATAAATATTGCGTTCACATTTATAACGCTCAAATAATTTGGACAAGAAGAAGATCGAGCAAAAGTCAACTGTCAATAAAATGTTTAGATGAATCCCGCTATTCTTATTTGATTCAACTGGTGGAATACACCCATTGAAAATATACAGTGTTACAATAAACAAACTCAAGTAAATACCAGAAGAATTATATTCTTCCACTGGATCTGATCAAGTTGTTTAACAGTAAACGTACCATGACCGGTCAAATGACCGGTTGTAAATTTTTGATTAGAAAATTCGCATATAATGTTATCGCTTTTTCTTACTTGATTTCATGACTTTTCTATTAAATGTATACAATCAATATTTGAATATTTATTTTTCTTTTCTTGTGTTTATATGATAAAAATATATAGTCTAACGTCACCCACCACGACCGGTCAAATGACCGAGAGAAAAATGTATTGTCTTATAAGGTTATCGGGCTCAGAAAATGCGATGTACAGCCGCGGAAAAAAAACGCCCCACCCTCTGTTAATCGAGCATCATTCATCGTAGCGAAAATTTAATGAAACCATTTGATTAGGAATAACATCCTCTCCAAATTAATGTGCGTAAAATTTGCATAAGGAGCCGTCTTCATATCTAAACGCGCACAAACTTTGAAATTTTCAATGGCAACACCCACTTTTGACGTCACTTACAAGTTCTAGACCCCCCCAAATTAGTCCAAATTCAAATTTTCACGACGTTTCTATCTTTATATCAGAAGATATTCAATATTCCGGAATGTGCAATTTGCGGGGATCAGCTCCATATTGAAACCCGCATTTTGAAGAGTGATGTCTCTTTGATTGACTACAGCACTGTTGTAAATTATTGAACCATCCTCTTGACATTTAGCATTATGACTTACCTCACAGCCAAAAGGTCGCAGGTCTGATTCCTGCATGAGAGGGTGAACATTTTCATGGCTGTGTGTGGTATTGTCTTGTGTGTGTCTAAGTGTGTGTCTTGTGTGTGTCTATGTGTTACTAAGGCAGTAGGCCTGTAATGGGTAGGATTATGTGAGCCTCAAATAGGACACGATTATTAGGGCTAAAAGGCGTACTGGGTGCGTTGCTAAAAACTAATGGGGCATTCGTGCCAGGGTCAATAAAAGGAAGAAGAAATAAAGAAGAATGAAATATTTATTTTCAAATGTCATTTTATAATACTGTTTCAAAATCAATTTATGAGACTAACAAATATCTGCAGATGACGCGACAAAACAACTCCGTTGGAACTTGGTGACGAATTTAAGAGTATCAATCCGTCATTATCAATCACCGTTTGAAGTCTTGTTGGTGTTTAGTATCACATAATTTTAAAATTTGTTATTGTTTTATATAAATATTTTTTATTATAAATTATTACATTTTATGGGCGATTTTAACTCGCAGTAGCTCGGGAACTATTAATTGGCAGTAACATAAGTAGATCCCATTTATAACAATACAAGTTTGCACCCTTCAATACAGTAGCGGAATTACGTTGATTAGGTTGCATATATACAACACTGTTTAAGCAAAGTTTTTATTAAAACTGGGTAAAAATAAATGCCCGTTTTCTTAAATAAAGATTAACTTACAATTAATGTAACTTTTCCAAATTAATCATTTTTTAAACTAATATACGACTCTTATGTCATCGTGATGCTGAATATTTAAACATTTCGAAAGAACTAGTGGGAGGAAACACCTCGAATTTTATATAAACATATAAAAACTCTTTGTGAATCGATTTTAAATGGCAACACCCAAGTTTGACAACATAGTTCGAAACTAGAGCAAGATTCAACCTGTGATACCAAATTTCAAGTCATTTGGGTGAAGCGTTTCTGAGATGTGAGTATGTAAAATTTTGAGCTCCTAATGTTAAATTAGTTTCTAAGACTTCCATTCATATCTTCTGTAATAATTATCTACTTAAGCTGATTATTTGTATGACGTTACTACTAAACAACCCAAACACATTTCCGTGATTATTATTTTTGTAGAATACATTGTTTATATGAAATATCAATTATGAAATCAATAATCGAAAAAATGTGAATACAAGCCTGGACACGTCTTGATAAAAATCGATTCACAAAGGGTTTTTATATGTTTATATATAATTCCAGGTGTTTCCTCCCATCAGTTCTTTCGAAGTGTTTAAATATTCAGCATAACGATGACTTTAGGGGTCGTATATTAGTTTCAAAAATGACTAATTTGAAAAAGTTATATTAATTGCAAGTTCATCTTTATGTAAGAAAACGGGCATTTATTTTTACCCAGTTTTAATAAAAACTTTGTATAAATAGTGTTGTATAGATGCAACCTAATCAACGTAAGTATTGAAGGGTGTATTGAAGGGTGCAAAATTGTATTGTTATAAATGGGATCTACTTATGTTACTGCCGATTAATAATTCCCGAGCTACTGCGAGTTGAAATCGCTCACAAAATGTAATAATTTATAATAAAAAATATTTATATAAAACAATAAAAATTATAAAATTATGTGATACTAAACACTAACAAGACTTCAAACGGGGATTGATAATGACGGATTGATACTTTTAAATTCGTCACCAAGTTCCAACAGAGTTGTTTTGTCGCGTCATCTGCAGATATTTGTTAGTCTCATAAATTGATTTTGAAACAGCGTTATAAAATGACATTTGAAAATAAACATTCCATTCTTCTTTATTTCTTCTTCCTTTTATTGACCTCGGCACGAATGCCCCATTAGTTTTTAGCAACGTACCCAGTACGACATTTTACCCTTAATAATCGTGCCCTATTTGAGGCTCACATATTCCTACCCAGTACAGGCCCACTGCCTTAGTAACACACACACACATACACACAAGACAACACCACACACAGCCATGAAAATGCTCACCCTCTTATGCAGGAATCAAACCTGCGACCCTTTGGCTGTGAGGTACATAATGCTGAATGTCAAGAGGATAGTTCAATAATTTACAACAGTGCTATGGTCAATCAACGAAACATCGCCCTTCAAACTGCGGTTTTCAATATTTAGCTAATCCCCAAAAATTGCACATTCCGGAATATTGAATATCCTCGGATATAAAGATAGAAACGTCGTAAAAATTTGAATTTAGACTAATTTGGGGGTCTAGAACTTGTGGGTGACTTCAAAATTATGTGTTGCCATTGAAAATTTTAAAGTTTGTGCGCGTTTAGATATGAAGACGGCCCTTATGCAAATTTTACGCACATTAATTTGTAGAGGATGTTATTCCTCATCGAATGGTATCATTCAATTTTCTCTACGATGAACGATGCTCGATTAACAGAGGGTGGGGCGTTTTTTTTTCCGCGGATGTACATGTATATTCCACATACACTCAAACCTATTTTTGTGCGGTGGATAGGGATTGCATAAAAGAAAACGCATAAAAAAAATCGCACAAAATTTCACGAGTAGCTATAAAAAATAGTTTTCGCAACACAATTAAAAAGTATTTTTTTATGCGGTGAATAGAGACCGCATAAAAAAAGTCTCACGTAGAAAATAACTCAAAACCTTACGAAACAACTAGGAATTTACGCTTTGAAATGAATCTTATCTAAATGGTCCAGGAATATGAAGGACGTCAATTAATATTAGATTTAAAAATTAAAACACACGTAATATTCTTTTTTATTAAATCACTTTATTTAGAGGACTTGTCACTTGCGCAGATCAGAGACGAATAGAAACATGCTACTCTTTGCTCCCTTCAAGTAAACTTCTTCTACCTACTCGTTAAAACAAACAAAACAAAGCATGAGAGTAGTCGCCAACTATCTCATTAGCAAAAAACCAACTCAGCGACCTAACGAGACACGCAGTCTGTTTCAGGAAAACCCGAAATAACACGATGCAGATGTCCTTCAATGTTTATTTGCGATCAATGCATTTTTGCTTTGCTACGCAAGAATTCCATCGCAACATGCTATTGCACATTTCATTTATTTACATGGAAATTCTTGTGCGTTCAACAATTAAATTATGCGATTATAGAATTCAATACATATGTAATGTAATTGGCTCACGCAATACTTCTGTAATGTGATGAAATACATATCAAAAATCGAAAAAACTAAATGGCCGATCAAACCTACTAATTTTTTTTTATTGATAACTTCGTCAATTATGTTCCAATTTGATTGAAATTTTCATATACCGCACAAAAAAATCGCTCAAAAAAGACCGCACAAAAACAGGTTTGAGTGTAATTTTATCAGTCTCCTGCACATTTCTGCAAGGACTGTTGCGTAGTAAGTTCGATTTAAAATAATTGTGTATGAAAATTTCAATAAAGGGCGTAAAATCTCAAATTGCAAGAAAAAGTAACAAAAACTAAAAAGTATTACTAATTAGTTTATATTTTGTTTTTACAGCGTTACTTCATTTCTAATCTTCATCCTAAAAATGTCAAAACATTCAAGACACACCAAGTTCTTAGAAGAAATAAATAAAATAGGCGAGGAGTTTTCGCAAATTGATTAAGGTGAACTTTCTGAAAGTGAAGATATATTATTTGAAAATTATAACGACCTATTAGACACTGAGTGTGAGCCTGCAGATACCGACGATGAAGAGGAGAATATTGTAAATATAATACTTAGAGGACGACAAAGTATGAAATTGCCCTTAAGTTCTGAAGATGGCAATGAATAAATGAGCAGTATATTTCGATTGATGGCACTGTTTAGGAAGAAATACAAATAAGTGCTACATTTGGGAGGGCAGCACGTTATAAAATTTTAAGGGAAGACTCAGGTGCAACGGGATATGCAAAACGTAATGTTATAAAGGGTAAAGTGAAGACTGCATTTTCGCTGATAATTGAACACCGTATTATGAAACATATAAGAACATGCACAATAGAAGACGCAAATTAAGTTTTAGGAACCAAATGGAGACAATTACCTTAAAGTTTGTTTAATATTGCATTACTAAAATCAATATTACCAGCATTTAATTAGAAATAATAGAGTTTTTATCTAAAAACAGGTCATTTGACTGGTTACGATACTAATAGGCATATATTGAGTGTCGGTACATTTAATGTTAAATGTGTACAAAATCTTAAATCTCAGTCTCATAGGATTTTTCTCATATGAGGTATTTCTCATATTTTTGTTAAATCGGTGTTAGGTACCTCTAAAATACCAAATACTAATAGCAGTTTTTCTTTCTGTATTTCGTACGATGTATCCCAGTGCCAAATTTATAGATTATATTATAGTTTATATTATAGTTTATATTTATAGTTTATAGTTTATTTATTAATTTCAGTATATTTGAATGGCAAACAATTTTTCCAAATAGTCAATATTTCGAATGTTTCGGTGTACGCACCCTCGCAAATATATATTTTGGAATAATACGTTTTTTCTAAGGATCTTATAGAACTGGTCACACATTTACCAAATTTTAAGTGTCTATTTAATTTGAAAGGAAGTGCTGCTCATTCATTTAGTCAATCAAACATTTCAGTGTACATTATCCTTCAAATATCAAATATTGCAACGCAGTAATTTTCTTCATATTTTTCATCATACGACCTATATTATTACAGACAAGAAAGATCAAACATGCATGAATCATAGATTATGAAACACTTTCTAACTGAAATGCATTTTATTTAAAAATCTCTAAAATGCGATATATTCAGCGCTGACACATTTTAAATTATCACAGTGCTACGATAATTTATTATATTTGAAAACTTAAAACTTCATAGATAAAAAAAATATTTAAATGACGTCATCGAAATATAAATCGTCTAGCTTTCTATGTAAATGCAATGAATATTCCATTCATGTAACTTCTATTCCAGACTAGAGGGCAAAATAATTTTGCGTGAAAAAAATTCAGCATTTCTTATGCAACTCATCTTACAATCACTTGTTTGCGTTCTGCATCTATTAAAATTAAGCTTCGTTGTAGAAATGATCAAAGTTTTATGGTCATTTAAACTAAAAAATATTGTAATTGCGCTGGCACAGAATATAGATGCGCAGAAAAAACTCAACAATACATCGGTTTAGAACGGATACAACACTAAATATAAATTTAAAAGAACTTTAAAAGTCACGATCTTTAGACTGAGAAAACAATATGTATGCCATATTTTATTTTGAAGGGGTCACGTGATTTCTTCGCATAATATGGGTTGCTGTTGTTGAGACCCAGACCGTCCGACCTACCAGAAAGGTGCAAGGTAACTGTTTGGATGGCCGGGAAGTGCCACCCAATTTAGACCGGAACCCACTGGGAAGACATCCACAGGGACCGTACCCTCCTTTACCTACCACCAACCTCTCCGAAGGACTTACGGGCCCACATGTTTAACGTGATCGTACTCCGCATGAACACGGCGGCAGTTGTGGCAGCGTGCAAATCCAGCGCGCAAACCACCGGGCTACCGCGCCCGAAATGTGCCAACAGCACGCGGTGTTCCCAGGTGGTCACCCACCCAAGTACTAACCGCGCCCGATGCTGCTTGACTTCGGTGATCTAACGAGAACCGGTGTTTTCAGCACGGTACGGCCGTTGGCTCATATAATATGGGTGTAATTATTATTTTAATTTTTATTTAAAAACAACCAAACATATTTTTCTGATTTTTTTTTTTTTTTTTTTTTTTTTTTTTTTTTTCATTAATGGGATAATTTGAATATTTATTAAAATTTTTGAAGCAATTCGTGAATTATAACTTTGCTTAAAAATGTTTAAAAAATAGGTCCCATTGTGTAAGCATTTCAATTTTCCCATCTGGGTTCCCTCCATAACTAATTGGGTGATATTATTCATTTACATTCCAATATCTCCTACCGACCGTCTCAACAACATACTAAAATGTCATTGTGATAAAATTATTTCTATGGCAGTTATCGTGCGAACCGACAGACAGAATGAACAAAGTCATAAACACTTTTCAACTATTTTGGAAAGTGTTAAAAATGAAGTTTCTATTTCACTGCTAAATGATATTTTCCAAACAGTCCATATTTGGAAAGTTTTGGTATTGAATTTCCCCTCCCTCAAATTTAAATTTTTAGAAATATTTGCTTTTCACAGTGTGCGTTTAGAAGTATGTGTGCAGACGAATAAAATTAGATACCCGTTATTTTTAGTCTTTACTTTAAGAAAGGATTAAAAGAAGGATTTTCTTATTTAATCCGAATACTGAACATTTTGTTAAGCGGCACATAGCGGAAAAGTGAAAATTTGCACTTTTTAATTAAATGATATACTATTGCATCACATTTCTTGTTTCTATTTCATGGTGAATTATGTTTTTCTATCATTTCGCATTTCTAACGTTTTGGTGGAACACTCATCCCTGAAATGAACATTTTTCAGAAATTGACCGGTGTCCAAAATTTCAAGTCTGTATTCATTCGAAAATGTCTCAAAATGGGTGACAGACGGGCGGATAGATGAATAAACATACAGACAGTTACTTTGGAATTCTGCTAGCTATTTTTATAAAAAAATATGATGTTGGCAGCACATGGTTTTCCTTATATAATGCAATGAATTTACTTCTTTCACAGTGAAAATATCCAAGGTCACCAAGTTGGCGATATTCTGCCAAAATTCGTCGTCAGAATTTTTCACCATAAAACCGTCGCCAGGAAACAGTGTAACATACGAAAACTGTAATATACTACGTTATATTTAATATGTCGATTATGTGGCAATTCTGCGTTTCCTCTTTGAAACAATTAGTGCACGCGCAAAAGAATTATGTTTAACTTTTAATAGAAGTTAAGAAGAGAAGTGAACCGAGATTTTTTCTATAAATTGGTTTGGAGTTTAAGGCTGGGATATGTTGGGAGAGAATGGATATTTTATTTGTATGCCATCAGGCAATTTAATAAGATACTTTTATGTTGTCCTTTTACGTTTCTACGTTACAACACATACTCATACACACACACACACACACTGATATCACCTCAACAACGTTGGTTTGAGTTCAGGAATACTTGAAAAGTGTTTTTCCGTTGAAAACTCGAATTCGAATTTTCGACCCCGTTACAATATTTTCCCTGTGTATAATCCTATGCATTTAAGGAAAGTAAATAACAGGTAGACAAGCGATTTCGGAAGCTACAGGCACAGCACATTAATTAAATAAAACATGCTCAAAAGTTATTATAAAACACTTTAAAAATTAATAATAAATAATGACACAATACCAAACTATGTAGTATGTAATACGTATAAATAAAGGAAACAAATTGTTTCCGGACTTAAACGAGAAATTTGTTTTGAAGAACATCATAAAACTGTCGTTCAAATTATTATATAAAGTAACAGATTGTAAAAGGCTACGAAAATGAAGAAACAGGAAAACAACAGGTTTCGGTAAGCTATTTAAGCTACTTCATCAACTAAATCCAAATACCTTTTCTACAAAACTACTTTAAAAATGCCAATGGACTGTGGACATAAATACACAAATGTAACATAATTAAAAAACTGTGGACATAAGAATAGCATCCGTATTCGGAAACTGTATAATTTAACATCACCAAAAATATTAAAAACATTTTAAAAGCAAAAGCTAAAGTAATATTGAACTAAATTTTGCATGAATTGAAAGTATACAACAAAAATGCACATGCTACACACGAAAGAGGTTTCGTGTGTGGCATGTGCTGACCACATCCAGTTAACTGAAAAACCATTAGGAAAAATTACTGTAAGCACTACAAGTAAATGAGGCAATATAATTGAGAATGCTACAACAAGTAAAATAAACAACCGGTTTCGGAAAGCTACAATTGCTTTTTCATCAACAAATTTCGAACAACATTCTTTAATCTATACTTTAATTCCACAAACTTTCAAGTCCACATTTTGTTTGGAATCATGATTGAACTTTACAAATCAATTTTTTCTGTTACATGACAGTGATTTAAGAAAAACTGGCACCCTAAGAAAGATAAATTACCACTTCTCCCTATCTCTCTACGGCGTTCACAATCTCCTCCGTAAAGACAAGAGAAGCTTCTGAAAAATGCAGCCATGTAAACATTTATCAACCGCAGCTCTCTTACGATTTGTTTCTGTTGTACATTTGTCGAGATATAAGATGAAGTTGTCTCTCTGGAGCGCATTCGGGATATAAAAAATGGATTTCTGTTTATAATATATTTGATATATATTTATATAATTTAATTCTGCAGCAGAAACTTTATTTTTCCTCAAATTTTCGAATTTGATTGTTAATAAAACGTCACGTTTTAGTGCATTATAAGTGTATCGGAAACAGTTTTAGAAATTTAGAACGATGTCTGTCTACATGTGTAAGTTTGTATATCCGTTGCAGAAACTTTGCAGAACAAACTAGAGTGCATGAATAGCAAGCCATGTTCAACTCAAAGAGCACTGACTAGTGTCAGACAGTGAGATGTCGAAGAAAAATAGGTGATGCATTGAGATAAATGATATGTTGCTTGATGTGAGAATATATGCTGCGTGTCTGCGACTGCGCAGAACAGTTAATAATTTAAAATTTCTACCACAAAGAAAATTTTCGTAATTAATCGCAAAATATTCTCACTTTAAGAAGATTTCATTTTTCTCAGAGAAAATTTTTCATATATTCCATATTCTTTATTAATAAATATAAGCTTTCATAACAAAAACAATTCTTAATATTTTTAAATAGTGTGCCATGCATATAAAGAATATTAAGTTACACGTAGTAACAAAAATCATACGAAAGCATTATATTCATCGGAATGCCTGACAAGTAACCAACTTCCAAAATCAGTATCTTCAAACGTATATTTAACAAGAAAGATCAATTATGCTTAAAGCAAACATGATTATGAAACACTTTCCAACTTCAATGCAATTTTATTTAAAAAAGTCGAAAATGCAATACATTCCTCGGTAATATTTTAAAACTTATCACAATACTACATTGATTTATTATATTTGAAAACTTAAACCTTCATTGAAAAAAATGAACTTCATTCAAATGACGGCATTGAAATATAAATTGCCTGGTTTAAATATCTCTAAAATGCAATACATTCCACGGTAATATTTTTAAATCTATCATAATACTACGATAATTTATTATATTTGAAAACTTCATCGAAAACAACTGAAATTAATTCAAATGACGTCATAGAAAAAATAACACGCCTGGATCTCTCTATAAAAGCAGGATTTCATTCATAACTTTCTCTATTTCATTCATCACAATACTATAATAATTTATTTTATTTAAAAATTAAGACCATGGAGCTACAATTCATAAACTTTATGCTTAAAACTTCATCGAAAAAAATCGTCCTTCTGTTTATAAAATCAATTAATATTTCATTCATATCAGCCATGCAGACTCCATGGACTGAATTATTTTGTGTTAAAGAAATACAGTAATTCTAATACAACTTATTCTACATATTTTGCTGTTTACATTTTACATAGGTGAAAAATAGGCTTAGTTGTAGAAATAATCAAATTTGAATGAGAATTTAAACTCAAATATATTGCCATTGTGTTGTTTTAGTATGTAGATGCACAGAATTTAAGCAGAAATAAAGTAGTTTTAGGATGTATACAACACTCAATATGAATTAAAAAGAACTTTAAAAAATCACGAATTTGAAACAAGATGGATGCCATATATCATTTTGAAGTGGGTCATGTGATCGTTTCATATCATGGTCACGTGATCGTTTCATATAAGATGTGTAATTATTATTTTAATTTTTATTTAAAAAAACTACTGAATATATTTAGCTGAATTTTTTTTTATATATTTTATGGAACAATTTGACTATTACCTAAAATTTTCGAAGCAATTTGTGAACTTTAAATCCGCTTAAAAAATGTTAGGAAAAGTAGGTCCCATACGGCTCAATGTATTTCATTTTTTCAACCGGTGTTCAATCCAAAACTAATTGTGTGATATTATTCATTTGTATTCCCATAGGTCCTACTGACCGTCTGAACAACATACTAAAATTTCATTTTGATTAAGTCATTTTTACGGCAGTCATCGTGCTACCGGACAGACAGACAGACAGACAGACATACAGACAGATAGACAGACAGACAGACAGAGAGACAGAATGAACAAAGTCATAAACACTTTTCAACTTTGTTGTAAAGTGTTAAAAATTCTGATATGGACAGCACAATACTCTCCATATATAATGCAATGAATACTTCTTTCATCGTGAAAAAATGATGAAAAGATTCACGGGACAGCATTTGTAACGTTAAATTATACGTTTGGCGCTTTTCCTGATAACATCAGGTAAACTATTTCGTACCCAATTAACTTATATTTTACGCAAATCTAAATTTAAAAAAAATCTGATGTGGGCAACACATGACTTTCCTTATATAATGTAATGAATTTACTACTTTTACAACAAAAAAAATAGGTTTTTCTTATAGTAGATACTTATATTCTTTCCATGATATTGAATTTTCGACAATTAGTTGTCATTTTCATTGATTTAGCTTCATTTTTATTCATTTGGCGAGATTTTCCTTAATTTGGTAACATTTCAAAAAGTCGCCAAGTTGGCGACATACCGCCAAATTCGTCGCCAAAATCTCGCCAAGCGTTATGGACAAAGAAATAAGTTATTCTTACAGCAGATAAATGACTATTGGCGTTCAAACACAAAAGTATTACTCAAAGTATATTTTTTCGTGAATGGAACGAGCTAGAGCCACGAGAATGATGTCACCCAATTTATCGCATGGTATTACATATGAAAAGTGAACACTTTTCGCAATAGGAAATATATATTTTTTATTTTAGACGTTTGATGATTTTTTTTTTAAATTTGCAATATCTCGAGAACGGTTCGCATTAGCGTTCTAAAATTGATGTCAATCGTTTTCTAATGAAAAATTACATAAGAAATATCTATTTGCGTAACTTTATCAGCGATTTTGATTTTTTGACGATTTTTCAAAGTGTCACACGAAAATTTAGGGAGGTTCTGAACATTCGATTGCGCATAAAACAATAGGCTTCCAGTGTATACGGATTGTGATTTGTGTACCAAATTTCGTTCGTATCGGTTCATTCGTTCGTCAGTTATCGTCTCCACAGACTCACTGACACACACACACACACACATACTTTCACACACACACATACACACACACACACACACACAGACATACATCGCTTAAATGTTCGATTCGTGATCAGGGATGCTTGAAACGTGCTCTCCCGTCGAAAACTCGAATTCTAATTTTCGACCCCGTCACAATACTTTCCTTATACATTATGTATATAAGGAAAGTAATTAACAATATTGATAGCATTCTTAATGAGCAATATGGTCCATATATTAAAATGTTTTAATAATTAATTCATCAATTAGGCCAAGCGAAATATCATGTGAATTGTATCTTCAGGATGTTCCTTTGCGTTCTTTGCTGCCTCGTCCGCACAATAATTAATCCCTCTATTCCTGCTGGTACCCAAGTTAGCTGTACTCTACAACTCACCCATTTGACGACATTTTTATAAATTTGGTGGCATGTTTATAAATTTGGCAACAGTTTCATCAGTTTGGCAACTTTTGAAAAAGTCACCAAGGCGATATACCACCAAAATTCGTCGCCAGAATTTTGCCAAGCCTTACAGACGGAGAAATAGGTTATTCTTTTAGTATAATAACCTATATCTTTGTCTTATATTCTTTCCAAAATATTGAATTTTCATCAAATAGTTATCATTTTAATTTATTTAGTTTCATTCTTATCAATTTGGAGATATTTAAAAACTCGACAAGTTAGTAATATTCCGCCTAAGTTGTTAAAACTACGTCATGCATTATGATCGGAGAAATAGGTTATTCTTATAGTACATAAGTGACTAATAGCGTTCAAATACATAACTATTATCCAAAGTATCGTCTCTTATAGTAGATTCTTACATTTTCCCGAGATATTGATATTTCCATAATTAGACTATATTGCCATTGATTTAGCGTCATTTTTATCAATTTGGTAACATTTTAATCAATTTGGCGATATTTTCGTCAATTTAGTAACATTTAAATAATTCGCCGAGTTGGCGATATTCCGATAAATTCGTCGCCAAAAGTTCGTCAAGCATTGTGGATTGAGAAATAAGTTATTCTTATAGTACGTAAACGACTAATAGCCTCAAATTACAAAGCTATTAACCAAAGTGTCTTCTCTTGTGAATGGAACGAGCTAGATCCACGAGAATAATGATAATAAATGTGTCGCATAACATTACATATTAAAATGAACATATTTCACAATAGTTAATATTTTAATTTTATGTGATATCTTGATACATTTATTTGAAAAATGTTCAATATCTCCTGAACGGTCCATGGTAGAGATCTAAAGTTTCGGTCAATCGTTTTCAAATGAAAAATTACATAATAAATTATTGTTTACGAAACTTTATTCAATGTTTTAATTTTTTGATGTTTTTTTCAAAATTCCATTTCAAAATATAGGGGGTTCTGAACGTTCGATTGCGTGTAAAACCAATAGGCTACCAGTATTCACTGATTGTGATTTTTGCACCAAATTTTGTTCGAATCGCTTCATTAGTTCGTGAGAAATCGTTTCCATAGTCTCTCTCTCTCTCTCTCTCTCTCACACACACAAACATCACATCAAATACGTTAGATTTGTGTTCAGGGATGCTGTGCTCTCCCGTCGAAAATTCGAATTTGAATTTTTGACCCTGTCAAAATACTTTTGTATATATGTAACAATGAGACTAATGAATATGTATACTATGTATGTAAGGAAAGTAAAATTTCTTCACCGATTGGGGTCTAATGAAGTCACGAATACAAAAATTGTATTGTGGAAATGCTTCTCTACAATGATTGAAACTGATAACTTTCGTGATCACTGAAATGCCGTAAATATCTCCTTTCATACATAAAAATATCAAATTTTGTTCTGTGCTGTCATGTTACGGAAATATAAACTTTCGAAAATTTTTGAAGTTTTCACTTGAATCTAGAGTTTTTATTAACAAAATCATACAAAATGTTTCGTGAAAATCCTTTAATATTCGTGAAAGCTGTGAGACCAGGAGGCACCATATGCAGTTTTTGATGCTTACGATGAAACATAGCGCAGACTTTTAGTCACCGTTTCATGACAGTCTTGGCCCGGAAAGTTACGACCCCAATAAATACAAGTCACACAAATTGCAGGTGTGGTTGAAGCAAAATATCCTAGGGCCAAGACTTAAACCAAGCTTCATTGGCAACTGCAAGCGCCAATAATGCAACGATACGACAGCGCACTGAGGCACATCCAATGAAAGCAAGGAGGGCGTATTTGAACCCCAGGTCAAATGACGCGGATGCAAGGAGGAATGTCAACGAATAGCAATTGAATGATTACTCAAGAGTTGAAACGAGAGAGTTGTGATTTCAAGCAGTGTTATTCAGAGAGAGTCGCTTTTTCAGTTGAGTATTGAGAATGTTTTAGAAAAAGACGAAGTATGACTCCAAGTGTCAGAAAAAGAATCGGAAAAAGTGACATCCATGCTGAGCAGCAGACCATTGTCAGTCTTCATGTATGTTAGATCATTTTCTGATCTTTGGAATAGGATTCAAAAGACCTGGTCTCACACGGTGATTTTCTCCTTCTCAAGCGTTTGTTCATAAATTCATGCAATTTTAATAATAATATAGAGGTGTGAATAACTGATAATATAATTTAAAGGTTAAAATGTGAATTTTAATGTGTAGTGTTTTGATTTAATGATTATGTTAAGGAACTCGTGCAAAGAAGTGATGGTGGGTTTCGTGGCCATGGCAGCAAAGTACAAATGTTACGATTCACCACCACTTTAATTAAGATAAATAATTTAATCCACAAAATTTATTTAAAAAGTTAACCTAATTTAATGTTTTTTCATAGTAGCCATCGTGAAGAAAGAAGAACACAAGAAATTGACCACAGATAGACGCCAAACGGGCATCATTCTGAAAATAGTCAAAACGTCGTCAAGAGTTTCTGAATCATATATTGGCATAAAAATCCCGAAATCGAAAAGTTTTGTAAAAACACTAATTGCTCTATACTGCATTCTATTGTATAAGAAAGATAAAATAATCGTATGAACAAAATTTATATAAAGCTCGTGTTTTTATTTCTAATGCTGACTACATTCGTAATATAACACTGATGCAGAACACTTAAGGTTGCTCACTCCTGGTCTACATCATGAGTGGTTAACATGGTAACATCATAAATATATCAATCATCATCGACAACATCATTGTGATGTTTTATAAGTAAACATTGCAGTTTTCTCCTTTATAAGTAATAATTAAATCTTGGGATTGACATACATTATCATTCTTAAATAATCATCCTTATTGCCCGTGAATTCATATAGTCGTATCGTTGCCGCATTATAACCCACCATTTATTTTCTTTGTGCGAGTTCCTAAAATATAATTATTAATTAACATACCACACAATTGACTTTTACAATTTTAAATTTTAAACTAAACATTATTTATTACACATACACAATTATGATTAACTTAGATTATTTATATATATATATATATATATATATAGATATATATATATATATATATATATATATGTATGTATATATATATATATGTATTTAAGTAGGAGAAACTGGGTGTGTGAGACCAGGAATCTATTTAACTAAAATCATATAGATAAAAACTTACTGTAGATTGGCACATACCTCTGTTGTCCTCTTGGACATTGAAATGCATGTTGGACCTTCATTGCCTTTTGTCATGGCACTTAAACACACTCTAAGTATCGAACGCCATTGCAACTTGGCAGTCATTGCTTGCCATCATTTTTAAAGCGCAACATTTTTAGCCGGTCATTCTTAAATGAATTTTTCATCATTTCTCTGAATATTGACTGTTATTTTAATAACAACGCTCTTGAATGGTCATTCATAGTTGACTGTAACATCATGTATGTATATTGACTGAATCTTACTGTTGAACTTTTGAACTTTCTCTGCTTGTTGCCACATCGTTTCACCTGAGGTCCAGAAACGCCCTCCTTATTTTATTGGTTGTCTTCAGGGCGATGTAGCAGCGCTTCTTTACTGGCTAACAAGTTAACCAATCTGCATTGTATCAGCCTTGGCCTGAAGGAGATTTTTGATTCAACCACACCTGCAATTTATGTGCACTTTATTTATTGCGTACATGCGTTTATTTATTGCGTTATGACCTCCCGGGCGATGACAATCGTAAACTGGTGCCTACGAGTCTGGCTTTTGTTTCGCAGTACACATATTGTAAATCTTTGTACTATTAAACTACATAAATGTATCCAGGTCTCACAATCATGAACACACTTTCTTAACTGATTATGCAGATTATGTTCCCATTTTTTTTTTTAACTTTTAATGGTTGGAGAGCAATCGTTGAACTTTTGAATAATTGTAATTTCAAAATATTACTTCAAGTACAATACATTCATTTAATGTCGCTAAATCCACTTTATTTACATATTGCTTAAGATATCTGTGTATCACATTATTTTATGCAAGGAAAGAACAGTTCTTTTAATAAAAGTCTTTCAGTTTGGAAATATGTCGATGAGGTTTCCTTTTAAAAATGAAGTGTTATGAATTATTTATACTTTCCCTAGTTAGGTATTAATATAATTCTAAATTTCATTTTTCAAAATTTCCATTTTGTATAAAAGGATATATACGAAAATATATCCGCCTTTTATAGAAGTTTAACCGTTTTTGCATGGTGCATAAATTGCAATAAAGTACCATCACCTAACATTAGCTACAGCCCTAACTTTGGTCATTTATGGATATTCTTTTCAAATTTAATATCTTTGTTAATATTTTATTATAATAGTATTAGAAATACTATCTGTAAAAATCAGACATACTAGTATTAACATATGATTGTCTAGTAATTATTATACTTTGTAATACAAAGATATAATATATATATGTAAAAAATTGATATCTTTGTTTAAAATATATTTATTTGTATTAATAAATATATTAATACAAATAAACATATTAATTAATACATGTATTTTAAAATATATTTTTATTTGTATATCTATTTGCATATCTATTTTATATCTATTTGTAATCTATTTGTATATCTATTTGTAATATATTTTTATTTGTATATCTATTTGTATATCTATTTGTATATATATTTTTATTTGTATATCTATATATTTTATTTGTATATTTGTATATATATCTTTATTTGTATATCTATGTGATTATAAGCATTTTCTAATTAAAGTTTTATGTTTCCTACAGTATATGGTAATGTATAGGTAAAGTATATTGGAATCGTGTTGAAAATCGCAACTCGAGTTTTCAACGGATATACACGTTTTGAAACCTCTAGAATACGAAAAATCTATTTCTAGCGTGTCGTCTGTATGTGTGTGTCTGTGAAATGTATGTATTCATATGTATAGATAAGTTACCGTGGTGCTGATTAAATTTTGGTATGATTCGGGAAAAAAGAACCTGCCTTTTTTCTGTAAAATGGCTTGCAAAAGTAATATACTCTAGCTAAAAACTTAGTTAACACCCTAGCTAAAAACCTAATTGACCAAATTCCACAAAATTTGGTAGATAAGTTATATCTTCATGACGTCGGAGATATATCCTTGAAACAGAAGATGTCAATCATAGTATAGAACAATATCGTGCCATGGTCATAAATGCTATATATGAAGACTATTTGTTAAGAACTACTAGACAACACCGGATATTGCAACAACTTTGCTGATTATGTTTTAAATTTTATCACCTCTGTATACATTTGGAAATGAATATGTAAATACGTTAGAAACAGTATGTATTACATGCAATTCTTTAAGCTACATAATTCGTGACAAAGTTCATAACCAAAGAGTGTATACCATGTGAATTTGGTTTTTGTTTCTAATTACCACTTTAACGTTTAAAATCTCCAGATGTAATTCCCACGTGGATTGATGATATTTTTCACTTACACTTATTAATCAGGAAGTGATATTTGTTGAACACAGTCACGTTTTGTGTAAAATCCCTGGAGATATGGTTAACTATAAAAAAGTATGAAATGTCCAACACATAACTGTCTGTATAATGTAACGAATATATTTTAATGTTGTTGATGTGACGAGGAACGTTGTAACGAAATAGTGGTATGATTAAATCTCACTAAAAATTGGTTAGTTTATCTCATAAAATTCCTATTCATTTCATAATAATGCTTTTAATGTGAATGATTTAGCTCAAAATAATGTGGCATATTGAGAATCGTTCACGTTAGGATTTTGAAAAATAATGTGATATAATGAGAATCGTCCATGTTAGGATCTTTAAAAATGTGACATATTGAGAATCGACCATGTTAGGTTTTTTTAAAAAATGTGACATATTGAGAATTGTTCATGTTACGATCGTTGAAAAGATTGTGACATATTGAGAATCGTTCATGTTAAGATCTTTAAAAATAATATGACATATTGAGAATCGTCCATGTTAGAAGCAGTAAAAAAATGTGACCTTGTGAATCGTCCATGTTAGGAGCATTGAAATAATGTGACATATTGAGAATTGACCATGCTAGGATCTTTTAAAAGAATGTGACATATTGAGAATTGTTCATGTTAGGATCTTTGAAAAGAATGTGACATATTGAGAATGGTTCATGTGAGGATCTTTAAAAATAATGTAACATATTGAGAATCGTTCATGTTAGGATCACTGAAAAGAATATGACATTGAGAACCGTTCATGTTAGGATCTTTAATAAAAATGTTAAGCCAAAACTTATCAATGTTATTTTTTGAAACTTTTAATCACGTACGATAAAAATTATGAAGTTTTATTTTTGACGCTTCAGTTAAAAATGTTTAATATATCGAGAACAATTCATGTTATTATCGCATAGATAATGTGGTATGTTTTTAAATGGAAATTTAATAAATGTTTCATTTAAAATTTCTTCAGACTTGACATTACAAATAATGTTTATTGGTGACAAAAATGTAGCCATAATATTATTTTTACGATTTTTTCCCCTTTAAATATCTATTTCGTAGGATATGCTATAGTTAGAGCTCAGATGATGACAGAGAAGTACCAGAATCTCATTATGCGCGGCAGATAACCTATATGAGGATTATTATAAGATATGTATAAACAAATGTGTAAAATGTGTTTAATGTATGTTTCAAAATCTAGAGCTAAGCTTACGTTTTAACGCCCACTTTTATATGCCGCAGACAAAATAACATAATGGTAATTCTATTTAATCTCACAGACACACAAAAAGGCAAAATCTGTTGTTCAATGCAATTAAGAGTATAACACGTGCTTAAATGCTCTAGTGTAAATGTTTCAAGCAATTCTTGAGTCATGTTTACTTATGTGTCTGTCTTGTTTCTTGCCAAAGAAGACATGCGCACAGGCATAAGTCATAAAAGGTTGACTTCTATTTATGGATGCTGAAAACATGTAAATCCATCAAAATTATTTAAATTTTTTTAATCCTCTGATAATATAATTTCTTTTCACTTTCCTTATATACAATAACGTATAAGGAAAGTATTGTGATGGAGTCGAAAATTCGAATTCGAGTTTTCGACGGGAGAGCACGTTTCAAGAATTCCTGATCACGATTCGAACATTTTTGAAGTGATGTCGGTGTGTGTGTTGTTGTTGTTGTTGAAACCCAGACCGTCCGACCTACCAGAAAGGTGTAAGGTAACTGTTTGGACGGTCGGGAAGTGCCATCCAATTTAGACCGGAACCCAGTGGGGGAGGCATCCACAGGGACCGTACCCTCCTTCCCCTACCACCAACCTCTCGGAAGGACTTTCGGACCTACATGTTTAACGTGATCGTACTCCGCATGAACACGGCGGCAGTTTTGGCAGCGGCTGGAATCGAACCCGGGCCTACCGAGTGCAACTCCAGCGCGCTAACCAATGGGCTACCGCGCCCTCGGTGTGTGTGTGTTGTTGTTGTTGAAACCCAGACCGTCCGACCTACCAGAAAGGTGTAAGGTAACTGTTTGGACGGTCGGGCGGTGTGTGTGTGTGTCAAAGTTCTTTTTAATGGCCTGGCACATGACTTTCGTCAGTTGCCTTTCGTCAGCGGCCAGAACGTGAACCATTTAGCCGTCCTAAGACGTTGCCCCAGGCGCAGCAGAGGGGGGCGGAACACACTACGCCCACAAC
This sequence comes from Amaurobius ferox, assembly GCA_951213105.1. Lineage (NCBI taxonomy): Eukaryota > Metazoa > Arthropoda > Arachnida > Araneae > Amaurobiidae > Amaurobius > Amaurobius ferox. The sequence goes on along the minus strand of OX578146.1, from coordinate 83,452,971 downwards.
ACAAACATCCAAGCCTTACGTGGGACTCAAACCCACAACGCGGCGGTCGAGCGATTGCTGTGGAAAGGCTCGCCTTGACCACTACGTCGACAAGTATGTGTGTGTGTGTGTGTGTGTTAGTGAGTCTGTGGAGACGATAACTGACGAACGAATGGACCGATTAGAACGAAATTTGGTACAAAAATCACAATCCATAAACACTGGAAGCTTATTGTTTTTAAACGTAATCGAATGTTCAAAACCGCCCTAAATTTTCGAGTGAAAATTTGATAAAATCGTCAAAAAATTAAAACCTTTAATGAAGTTACGCAAATAGACATTTCTTATGAAATTTTTCCTTAGAAACGATTGACTAAAACTTTAGAACGCTAGCAGGAACTGTTCTCGAGATATTGCACATTTTAAAAATGAATTTATCAAAAAATCCCATAAATTAAAAAAAATATTAACCGTTGAGAAATATGTTCACTTTTAATTGTAATATCATTCGAAAAATTTGGTGACATCATTCTCGTGGATTTAGCTTGTTCCATTCATGACAAAAGATACTTTGAGTAATACTTTTGTATTTGAACGCCAATAATCATTTATCTGTTATAAGAATAACTTATTTCTCCGTCCATAACGCTTGGTGAGATTTTGGCGACAAATTTGACGAGAATGTCGCCAACTTGGCGACTTTTTGAAATGTTGATAAATGAACGAAAATTCGCTATAAATGGCCAAATTCGCTATAAATTGCCAAATCTGGAAATTCCCCCCCCCCATTTCATATGACAACCATATATTCACGTCATAAAAATTGCGGCCTGCAAAGATGTTTTCTCCGTCTGCTTTTCAAAAGAGGCGCCAGTGAAACAATTTTTTATATTAGTAACAATATACCATTCATAATGTGAAATTAAAATATAGCGAGTTATTAAAGATTAATATGAATATTGCTGCTTAGAAATATTTTATTGTTTAAAAAATATAAAGTCATATCAATAATAACAACAATAATAATAATAATAATAATAATAATAATAATAATAATAACAATTCCACTACAATGATGACTGAAATTGTACTACTACTACTACTAAAAACAATAAAATAATAATAATAAAATAAAAATATGAAATATTTAGTAATAATAATAATAGCGATAAAAAGTATAATAATCAAAAATTTCTAACGCTTTCTCCAAAAATTGTTTTAAGTTAAAGTATTACGGGTAACATTACTTACAGCAATTGTGACTATTTAAATATTTCATATTTTAATAGACGAGTATATGGATATGGCGGTATTTTGGAGCAATTTAAGACCAAATAACTAAAATAACTACTGTCAAAATCTGACATAAAATGTTGGACATGTTAATTATTTCAACTGTGCATATCTTGAACAAAATATGCCAATTTTTACATCGTTGACACAGTTTTAACAATGCAGGTTGTATCTTACGATTCTAAACTTAGTACTGCAACCTTCAAAATCTCCATTGAAAATTCCCACGTGAGTTGGAGATCATTTCAACTCTCTCGTATTATTCAAAAAATGACATTTGTGGAATATGGTCACGTGTGGAAGATATCTCAAGGGGTTGGGTTAACCATGAAAAATAAAGTAAGTGAAGCAAGTTTTGTTCCACGTGACACACGTTGTATTTCTTGTTATTTTTACCACTTTCTTATAATATTATACAATATTATAAGAAAGTGGTAACAATAAAAGTAAGTGTAATAAAGTATAATAATATAATAATAATAAAGTATAATAATATAATAATAATAAATTATAATAATGTAATAATAATAAGGTATAATAATATAATAATAATAAAGTATAATAATACAATAATAATAAAGTATAGTAATATAATTATAATAAAGTGTAATAATGATAAAGTATTATTTTCCGTAAAAATTTTCGAATTTGAGATTTAGATAGATTTACAGACACACTTTGAAATCTCTCGAACATATTTCGAACTCTTTTGGTAAGTTGTATTGTGTGCATGAGTGACCGTGTTTGTGTGTATGTTAGTATGTGTGTATATTTGTGAGGCTCTGGACACGCTAATTCAAGAACAGATTTTTGAACAGATACGAAATTTTATGTGCAGATACATTATTTAAAACACAAGAAGTAGATAGAATTTTTAGTTGTTTTTGATTAGAACGAAAATTATTAAATTTTTAAGAATTTCATAAGATTCTTTCCTACGGAAACTAATGATAATGACCAAAATAATTACGATAGTATGCAGCACGTAATTAATAATTTTAACTGCGGTATAGATGTTTAAGGTAATAAAATAATTTTAGTAATAAAATAAATAAAATAATTTATATTTATAGTCTGGGGGATTGGATGGACCCCGAAGGGTTAGAACCCGGGGATTCGAGTGTGGTAGCACGATACTATACGATTGGTCCAAAAGATATCGTCGTGTCCGAACGTATATTTGGGAGTGTGTTCATAGTAGAGAATGAAGCAAAAGCAGGTTACCACAAGTCCAATGCATACAATATTTTGGCATTACTATGCGGTTGCCAATTTGTATAAATAAGTTGTATATATAAATATAATCTAAATATTGTATATACAAATATGGTGTATATATAAATTTGTATATATAAAACAATTTGTATGAAGTATTTTGATAGAATGGCCTGGGTATGAAATTAAAAAAATATAAATACCTTTTATATTCTGATTCTGATTCTGATAAAAGTAAATCAAAATACTTTATGAATGTGTGAGAAACTCGAGAGGAGATCAGAAATGCTTAAAACGTACTCTTCCGTGGAAGACTTGAATTCGAATTTTCGACCTCGTCACAATATTTTCTCTATACATTACTATGTATGCAAGGGGAGAGAAAATGCATGATTATATATTGTACGCATTTAGAAATGTATATACGGTAATGTTAATAAATAATCTATACTCCATGCAAAATACAAGAAAAGATCTATGCCAGGAACACTATTCATTATAGGGTTAATTTTATTTATAATTTTCTTATACACCTATTAGCAATTACAATATTGTGGAAAAATGAGGAAGGTCTTCTATTTTGTTCAACTTTAAGTACCTAAGGCAACATTGGGTTTTCTACTAATACATCTATGGATTTAAATTTGCTTATACATATACATACATTATTACGAGGCAAATTACTTGCCAAACCATTGAGTTCTTGGGATACAGATGCATAGTAACCACGTTTGAGTCCCAGGTACGGGTGGATATATTATGTTTATATACGTGCACGTAGTCGTTGTATTCATAATTCAATGTCTTGGTCAAAATGCTCTCATGTGCTTATAAAGAAGCAGCCATTTGGCCCGCCCTTGCACGTTCTCAGTGGTTAGTTGTCACCAAATGCGTTTGTTATCTACACACTTAATAGACGTATTGAATGTCAAAAGTCCTTTCAAATTTAAGCACTAAAATGGAATGGCGCACACTTTTTTTGAGACAAAGAGTGTAAGTTTTCTTGGAGAATTTCTTTGTATCGTCGCACCTAATTTGAAATTTGAAATTTTTTTATTTTCGGGTTCATTTGGACGCTAAAGTGGATAAAATCAGACACACATCGAAATCCTGAATGGAAATGCTCTATAATTTTGAAAAGTGCTTTTCTAATTTTTTAATTAGCCACTTGCATCGTGACCAATAATTAGAATTTTCGACGTATCAGATAGTTTTCGTTGATTTGGAGGCTACAACGGTCCGAAACAGACACAAAGTGAAACTCTGTCTGATTCTATGTACTGGTTAAGTTTGAAATTTGCTTTTGAATTTTTCTTATTTCGTCACTTGCATAGTCGCCCTTAATTATAATTTACGAAATATTAGATTTTTTTTGTTAAGCTAAGAGGTGAGACAAATCGAATGAAACAAAACTGATATTCTAGCTAGAGTGGGAGTGTTCGATAACTGAATAAAATGATGAAGAGTTTTCTTATTATTCATTTGCACAGTCACCCCTGATTCGAAATTCTGTAATTTTAGATTTTTTTTCTTGACGTAAAAGTTGAGATAGTTCGTGTGGTGAAAAAACTTGACAGTGGAGCATATTTGCTTTATAAATAATAAATGATTCTTTAATGACTTATTATTTTTAAATATGAGTGATCGTGAATCAAATATTCGTACATTGCATCGCGTTATAACCCACCATTATTTCTCTGTATGAATTCCTAAAATATAATCATTAATTAACATACTACACATTGAATTCTACAATTTTAACTTTTAAAATAAACATTTATTAACACATATTACTGTTTCGCTTAAACTTACATTAATTTTATATACACTCTTAAGGAGGAGAAAATGCATGTGTGAGACCAGGATTTTATATTGTTCCCAAAATCATATATATCTGATCGAATATATATGCAGATTTGTATATACCTCTGTTTATTGTTCTGCTATTCATCATACTTGCAATATTGGTCGTTGCATGTTCTGAAAATTTGAGGTCAGCTTTATCTTTTCTCTCACACTCTCAAATTTCAACATAACCACTACATATTCTTATATCTCAACGCTTCTGCACTATCATTGCTTATGAACGCACTATTGAACATTCATTGCCTTGAATAAATATCAGCACTTCTGGACAGTCGCTGTGTATGAAACGCAGTCTTGGACGTTCTGGATTCCAATTGAAACACAACACCACTCTTGGACATCCCTAGCCTGAATATATATTGAATTCTCATTTTGTTGCCACATCATTTCGCCTGAAGTTCAGATACGCCCTCCGTATTTTTATTGGTTGCTCCTCAGTGCTATGTAGCATCACTGCTTCTTTGGTTACTTTATTATCTTACAATGCTGCTTGGTTTAAGCCTTGGCCCAAAGGAGGTTTTTGACCCAACCACACCTGCAATTTGCGTACTGATTTTATTGGGGTCATGACCTTTTGGGCCAAGACTGTCATAAAATGGCACCTTCAAGTCTGCGTTTTGTTTTTCTGTACATATCGTATAAATTTCAAAGCTGCATAAATGCCTCCTGGTTTCACAGATCGTATGGCATTAAAATCAAGATTCGAGTTATGGTGGAAGTGCTCATCGATAAATCTGATTCATCACCCTCTCACTCACTCACTCACTCAGTCTATCAGTTCAGTGCATATTATATAGACAGACACTCATAAGAATTTTCTTGTAATTTCTGGTTTAATAAGATAAATTTCTGCTTTTTACAGAGCATCTGGATGTCTTCATTCTACAGTAATGCTGCATTTAATTCTGTACAGCGCAGAGAAAATAATAAATCTTATATACAAAAGGGAATTTTGAGTGAAAAAAAAGTTCAGTTAATATTATATAGATTGCAGAGCCTCAGATGTTTTTTTAAATTCCTTATTTAATTACACAGGTTTCTGCTTTCTACAGGGCATCTGGATGTTTTCATTCCACAGTAAAGCTGTATTTATGTCTGTAGAGTGCAGAGAAATTAACAAATCTTATATACAAAAGATAATTTTGAGTAAAAATATTCAGTGTCTATTATATAGATAGTAGAACCACAATATTTTTTTTAATTCTTTATTTAATTAAATAGGTTTCTGCTCTCTAAAATGTACCTGGATGTCTTCATTCTTCAATGATACTGTATTTATTTCTGTATAGTGCAGATAAAATAATAAAGCTTATATACAAAAGGGAATTTTGAGTAAAAAGAAAAGTTTGCATATTATATAGATATAGAGCCTCAAAGAAAGTATTTTTAAATTCTTTATTTAATAAGTTCTAACTTTTTACGGTGCATTACGATGTTTTCATTCTACAGTATTGTTATATTTATTTCTGTACAATGCAAAGAAAATAATAACTCTTATATACAAAAGGGAATTTTGAATAAAAAAATCCTTTTAGATGCATTTGATAAGGCGATGACAATTTCTAACGCATGTAAATAAAAAAAAAATTAAAGAATTTAATTAATTTGTCATTGCCATTACTCACGTTTTGTTCAAAATAGAAATAAACATGATTTTCCCATTTAGCATGTGTAGTGGAAATACCATGAGTATTGGGTTTTTGTTATTGCCATTTGAATGAAAATATATTTTTCTTAGTTTTGTTTAAAGTGTCATCAAAAATTAAATATAATTACTACATAAAAGAATAGGTGTTATGTATTGCCTTAATTAAATCGAAAATTATTTATTCTTTAAAAGTGATTTTGCGAAACAAAATAAATCTATTCTCGTTGCTGAGTCTGTTACATCAGCTCTTTCTGTTTATTTTTCTTGATATTCTGTTTCTTCTATTTCTCTGATTTTCTATTTCTTACATTTTTTTTACCTTCTATTTCTTACATTTTTTTTACCTTCTATTTCTTGTATTTTTTTGATTTTCAATTTCTTGTATTTTATCTCATAAAATAAAATATAAAACACATACTAGCTGTGACATTCTCTGCCAGCAGTCATTTTTTAACTCCCCCTTTTTCAACTGCGTAATTTTTAGTGGAAGATAGCTTTTTAGTAGCCACGGCTACGTTAGATACGCATAGTGCCCACGTACCGGACCTATCATTTACCCTTTGGCAAACTTCGCGGTTACAAGCAATCCACTTACGGCACATAATAACAATAACCACATTCCATGTATTAACGAAAATTGCTATCGTACAAGAATAGACAGAAGCTGGCTGCACGGACTCGCACATGGCACATGCAATCCACGTAACAAGTTTATAAAATAAATTGCTTTTTAATTAAAATAAAACATGAAATCAGAACTTCGTACATAGGGTACATATCGTATAATTCGTACATACTTCGTACATAGGGTACATATAGTATACTTCGTACATAGGTAATTCTTATTCGAACCGTGTGATTTTTGCACAGTTTACTTGTCAAAATATTCAGTACTTATACACTCACGGACAATGAGAGTTCGCACCAAGAAAGAAGCATAGGATGGACCTGAAATGTTATCGATGGAAGGATACAGATGAATGATATACATGATCACAAAAACAGCGCAGTAAAACAAGTACAGAGGGAGTTGTGGTATATTGTCCGGTCATCCTCAATAGCTCGTCGCACCGCCTTGTGCTGCTATACAAGCAGCAATATGGTCCGGCATGGTGTCGAACAGACGCTTGATGTTGTCCTGTGGCAGATGAGTCCACACCTGTTGGTCGTTACCTTCCAAATCCCGAAGATTACGGTAACGAGGCAGCTGGCTTTTCAACTGGTTCCACACATGCTCGATAGGGGACAGGTCTCAGGAGCGGGCAGGCCATGGAAATGTTTGGACATGACTCAGGTAGGCCTAGGCGATCCGAGCCATGTGCGACCGAAGTTAGGAATCCAGGATTTGCCGAAGTTAGGAATCCATGTTAAACTTTAGGTGACGGCCAAGTAGTCCTGGTGTGTATATGGCTGAATAGCTGATAATATTTAATTTTCAGGTTTCGATATTTTTATCTTTATAGTTTTTGGAAACTTTTCTTCTTCTTTAAGAGCGTAACAACCTGTTACAGGTCTCAGCTGCCTCGACAGCACGCCTCTCCCAACACCGTCGGTCCAAAGCGACTCTTTGCCAGTTTTTAATTTCCAAAATGTTGATGTCATTCACAATGTCGTCTAACCATCTAGTCGAAGATCTGCCCCGGGCGCGGGTACCCCCAGGGTTCTTAAAAGTGTACAATCTAGTCGGGTTGTTTTCAGGGGTTCTCCAGACATGTCTCAGCCATCTCAATCTGTTACTTCGGATGATTTGTGTAACTTGAGGCTCTCTGTAGAGTCTATAAAGTTCAAAAATATATCTGGTTCTCCAGCATCCTTATTCTTATACAGGCCCGAATATAGTTCTTAACACTTTTCTTTCAAAAGTTTCCAGGGCATGCTGGACGTCTAAATTTAAAATCCAAGTTTCTCTAGCATACAGCAGCACAGGTAGTATAAGTGTCATGTATAGTCTCATTTTAGTTCTTCGGCTAACAAGCCTGGATCTTAATTGTTTTTTTAGTCCAAAGAAACATTTATTGGCCGATTTTATTCTGTAGTTAATTTCGGCTTTCAACAAGTTTTGGTCATTGATAGTAGCTCCAAGGTATTTGAATTCACTAATCCTTTCAAATATATGACCATTTATGCAAAACGGGTTGTAGTTCCCAGACGCGGACGGGACTTCCATAAACTTTGTCTTGTCCTCATTGATAGTGAGACCCATGTCTGTAGCAGAGATTTCAAGGGCACGAAAGACCTCTTTCACTGCCCTTTCAGATCTTCCAATAATGTCAATGTCGTCTGCGTAGGCCAATAAATACTGCGACCTATTCCAGAGAGTGCCTCTTCGGTCTAATCCGCTATCTCGGATGCATTTCTCCAATGCGAGATTGAAGAGCAGGCAGGCAAGCGAGTCTCTCTGACGCAGTCCTCTTTCAGCAGCAAAAGGCTCAGAAAGGTGGTTTTGAATTTTAACCCTGCAACGAACGTTGTTAAGCGTGGCTTTAGTAAAGTTAACAAGTTTAGTAGGAATATTAAAGTCAATCATAGCTTTAAGCAACTTATGTCTTTTTATGCTGTCATAAGCAGCTTTAAAATCAATAAATAGATTGAAGGTTTTGATGTCATACTTTTTAGTTTTCTCAAATTTGTCTCAGTGTATGAATTTGATCCACAGTCGATCTTTGGGGCCTAAATCCACACTGGTAGTTTTCAATAACTTTCTCAGTATGGGGTTGAAGTCTTGCAAAAAGTAAGTTGGAGAAGATTTTATATGCCGTATTGAGGAGTGTGATGCCCCTATAGTTACGACATTCAAGTTGGTCTCCTTTTTTAAAAATAGGGCAGATGGAACCCACTTCCCACTCAGTGGGCAATTTCTCCGATTCCCAAATTTTAACCAAAATATAGTGCAAAGCATTAATAAGCACTGGTTCATCGACCTTTAAAAATTCAGATGGAATATTATCGGGACCTGTTATCTTTAAGTTTTCTGATAGCAAGGATCACTTCGTGAATGGAAGGCGGGGGATAATCCCCGTCTACGATGATGTCCTGTTCCACAGGGTCCTCCTGGGGAGCGTCAGTTTCGTCTCTCCCCTCGAGCAGATCCTGAAAATAGACCTTCCATACCTCAGGAACAGCATGAGGTTCGCAAACGAGCTCTCCCCTCCAATTTTTACATGTGATAGATCATGGCTTGAACTCGCTTCTCATTTTATTGATTGATCTGTAGAACTTCCAGCACTCATTTTAATTGTTCAAGTTCTCTAAATTTTTTAATGAGCCTTCAAAAAAGGCTTCCTTCTTTCTTCTGTGTAATTTTTTTCCACTCTCCTCAGCACTCTATATTTTTCTTCATAGGCTCTTGTACGGTGCCTTTGCAGCATCAGCAAGTATGCCTTATTTTACTCATCTGTGGCTTTACTACACTTATCGTCGAGCAACTGATTTCTAATACGATGTCCCAGGTTTGGTACGGTCTCGATTGCAGATTTCAATAAGATTACACTGACCGATTTCCAGTTGAGATCACAATTTGGTGTTCCCAATTCCAAGCCGATGTCATTAGAAAGTTTAAGTTTAAATTCATTGAATATGTTTTGCTCCTTCAACTTAGAGATATCAGGTTTATAGTTATTCTCCCTCTTTCGGAAGAAATTTTTGCACAGTCTAAATCTAACTTTAGTTTTGACAAGTAAGTGGTCGGAGTCGGCGTTTTCACCACTATAGCTTCTTACGTCTATTACGTTGTTCCGATGTCCCCTATCAACAAGTACATGGTCAATCTGGCTGAGAGTTAAGCGATCGGGGGAGATCCAGGTGTACTTGTGTATTTCCTTATGTGGAAATGCTGTGCTGGCTATTAACATGTTTTCCGAGACAGCAAATTCAAAGAGCCTCTGTCCATTTCCCTTGGTGTCATTGTGTAAACTATAATGGCCAGCAAGGGAGCTAATAAGGCGTTCTTTTCCAATTGTAGCATTGAAGTCTCCGATAACAAGCTTCATATCCTGTGTGGGGCAGGAGTCATAAATCTTCATGAGTAGGTCATAAAATAAATCCTTTTCTGCATCATCTTTTTCATCAGTCGGTGCGTGAGCATAGATCAGGGTGGTGTTATAATACTTTTCTCTCAGTCGGATTTTGCAAAGTCTCATACTAATATCCTTAAAGTCGATGACTGCATTTCTTAATCTTTTACTTACGAAGAAGCCCACTCCAAAATGGTGAGCTTTTTCTTGGCAACTATAGTACAGGTTGCAGTCTTTCTTTTCCAAAATTCCAGATCCCAGCCATCTCATTTCCTGGATTGAAAGATGTCAATGTTATAGTTCACAAAAACATCAATTAATTTTTTCAAGGCGCCACCCTTATACAGGGTGCGAATATTCCATGTTCCAATACTCAAGTCCTTTTTCATGCCGAGTCGTTTGGGTAGATAGGGGCCGGATTTAGCATTATGTTGAGGTTTCGTAACAAGGTTTTTTTTACGGGGTGGAGTTGTTAGCACCACGCCCAACCCCCAACGTGGAGGGCTAGTCCCCTGATATAATCCCCAGGGGCAAAGTGCCCGGCTATACCCCTGGACGCTGTGTACCCATTTTAGTTGCCTCTTACGACATGCATGAGCTACATTGGGACTATTCTTTCACACCCGGTCACCACACGGGTGTTGGAAACTTTTAACAGGAATAAATTTTTGTAAATGTCTAATTAGACGATTTCTAATGAATGTCATGGGATTTTATTGTATAGTCTGTTTATGTGACAGAGATGACATTGACAGAAGATACATGTGGTATCTTTTCTGTTCTGCACAGAAATAGAAACTAATATCGGAAAACAAAGTATGCATTACAGATAACTCACTACTATGTACTAACAGAAGACTAATAGTATTTTTAAATTTCATTCTTATAATAAATATATAAGTGTCAGGAATCACTGGTAATTAATATACTCATCAAAAATGAGTCGTAAAAATTTAGTTTATCGTTAATTAAAAGGCTGCAAACAGATGTGGAATACAATTTGAAATAGTGTTTTTAATCTGACTTAAAATTATTGTTGTCGCCATCTAGTGAACGAGAAAGACGATTTTTTGGACAACATCGTGATGTCACCAATTCTCAGGGACAAACACGTATCAGCTATTTCACAAAATAGCATAGCTAAAATTTTTAGAAATAAGAATTTTTATAAGCTAAAATCGCAATTTATCTTCACCTATCTGTTTCTATTATGTATCTTGTTTATAGATGTAATTAAATTTAATTAAAAGATTAAAGCTCAAGTCATCTCTGGCAACAGCGATTTAGAAAACAAATGTTATTTTTATGAAGTCAAAAGTACATTTAATATAATTGAAAATCACATTTTTTGTTAAATTTATATATAGAGAACATGTTGTATCTTCAATAAATACTGCGCAATGTTATGTTATCAATTAGTATTTTTTTAAATCAAGAGACACAGAGTTGACAATTATTAGCCATGCAATTAACAATACATTCGAGTATACCAAATAGTCCAATCAAATCAAATCCAAGACCTCCAAGGATTGACGGAAAATGTTTTTTCCCAAATTTTTTATATAACAGGAAAATTTTCAGATTTCTACCGGATTGCTACATATCTGCTTGCTTCCAACAAGATAACTGGGTGCATATGTTTTACACTGTCGGCCTTTCAGCTTTTTAAAAGCTTTTGTGTTTTCAGATCAACCCGAAACACACTTGGTGACCTAGAAGACGGAAATTTTGCACATTTATATTATTGATCACAAAACTGAACATAAAGAAGCCATAATTTGGGTTTCTCTCCAGAGGGGTGATTAAAATGGGATAAAGGGTCCAAAAGTCTTAAAGATCCTCCAGATTTCTCAAGGCGACCTAAGAGTGTGAAGCTGTGCACCTTTATAACACCAAGTGTGCACCTTTATAACAGATATGTGCACCTTCATAACACCGAATGTGCACCTTTATAACAGAGCTGTGCACCTTTATAACACAGAAATTAAAACTGAGTCAGTTTTCGATTTAGCCCACCATTTGTGAAGCCAAGTGAAGTGCATTTTTAGATGAGACGTATTCAGAATTTCAGCCTAATATTTTAAAAATGTTAATTGACTTTGGCAGGCTTAAATATTAGTTATTGAATATTAAATCATGTGCAATAAAACAATATAATTAATTCTGACTAGAAATAAAAAAAACTGTTCATCTTATGAAAATAGTTTTGTAGTCCTCGCATCATATTCTCGTATAATTAATAAAAAAGTATATTTCAGCAAAATAATTATTTTTGTATTCTTTGGAATAACAACAATCTTATGTGTTCCAAAAATGGATATTCTTAATTGGATTTATGTGTTCATTAGTATGCAATTAACATCGATCCAACAAATTCAAGTCTTATACCTGATTACTATTCAAAACGGTACAACAAGCTGAGAATTACAAATGTAATCAACGTGTGGTTCCTTAAAGAACAATCACTATGCAATTAGCGAAATGAAACTTGGATATTCTTAAGACATTCGCCAAGCCGATAGAAACGTTAAAGTGGATGGTTTAGTGTGTTTGAAGGTTAAGTGGTAAATATTTAATTGGAAATTTAGTTATTAAAACAGGGTGTGTTTTGAGGGGAATTTGGAACTTCAATTTTGAAAAATATGCATGTCGTTCTTCAAATATAACTGTGTAAATGTAAAAGTAATTATTTAAAAATAAAGTTTTTCTTTATTTAATGTTATAGTTGTAATAAAAGTGCATAATTTAATGTGATATGAAATACATCATGTATGAGATACTTGAAATAATCGCGGTTGAAGGCTTGAATAAATGGATTTTTTTCTGCATTGCATTTTATAAGATGTAGAAAAAGAATTGGTATTCCATATTTAAGTAACAGAAGCATCGTTGTTATTAAATAAATTAAAATACCAACTCATTTATATAACACATGTATACTTACTGTGTACCAAAATATTTTGAACTGAAAATTTTGCAAAATTATCAAATTAATATACTTCGCTATATTTCAGCAAAACTTGATACATGTGTAGAATATTGTAGTGGCATTGCACGCTTTAACTCAAAATCATAGTCTTTATACTTGTAAAGAATATTGTAGTGACATTATTCTTCATTATCCATCAAGATTAGTGTAAAATAGATTCATATAATCATTAGAGTCTTTAGCAACATTTACATTCATTTTATTTTAGTTATCTGCAGATTTATCTTTTATTACAAATAAAAAAATCTGATGTGGGCAGCACATGACTTTCTCTGCAGACTTATATCCACGTTATCTTTATTTCAATTAAATTTAATTCACTTTTAATTCAATTTTCGTTCTCATTTGATAATTGGACTTACTTTCAAAGGTGACGTGGAGAAAATACGAAAAAAACTAATATATCTCGAGAACGGCTAGTCCTAGTGTAATTGGGTTGGTCTTATTCTTTTCTTCATTAAAAATTACGTATTAAACAAGCATTTAATGGATATATTTGAGCATACGTAGCTTTTTAGTTTAGATTTTGACAATTTTTGCGGGCCATTCTGCAAAAAAAGACAGGTCATTTTTTTCCGATTCGTACCAAAATCTAATCAGCACCAAGGTAACCCATAAGTGATTCATCTACCGAATTTTGTGAAATTCGGTCCATCAGTTTTTCAGTTAGAGTGGATACAAGCTTTTGCGGGCCATTTCGCAAAAAAAAGGCGGGTTCTTTTATTCCGAATCGTACCCAAAACTAATCAACACCAGACTCGCTCACAAGTAACTTACCTACCAAATTTTGTGAAATTCCGTCCATTAGTTTTTTAGTTAGAGTGGATACAAAATCTGCACAGACAGACAGACAGACACACAGACACACACACAGACGTCACGCTAAAAATAGTTTTTTCGTATTCTAGAGGTCTCGAAACGTGTAGATCAGTCGAAAACTCGAGTTGTGATTTTCGGCATGATTCCAATATTTTCCCTATACATTACCATGTATTGCAGGGAAAGTAAAAATCTGATGTGGGCAGCACATGACTTTCCCTGCAGACTTATATCCACGTTCTCTTTATTTTAATTACATTTATTTCACTTTTATTCAATTTTCGTTCTCATTCGGTAACCGGGCTTATTTTCAAAGGTGGCGTAGGGAAAGTACGAAAAACTAAAATATCTCGAGAACGGCTAGTCCTAGTGTAATGGGGTTGGTCTTATTATTTTCGTCGTTAAACATTACGTATTAAACGGGCATTTTATGGATATATCTGAGTATACCTAGTTCTTTAGTTTAGATTTTGAAGATTTTTGCGGGCCGTTTTGCAAAAAAAAGCAGGTTATTTTTTTCCGAATCGTACCAAAATCTAATCAGCACCAGAGTGACCTATACGTGACTCATCTACCGAATTTTGTGAAATTCGGTCCATTAGTTTTTCAGCTAGAGTGGATACAAGCTTTTGCGGGCCATTTCGCAAAAAAATGCGGGTTCTTTTATTCCGAATCGTACCCAAAACTAATCAGCACCAGCCCCGCCCACAAGTGACTTACCTACCAAATTTTGTGAAATTCGGTCCATTAGTTTTTTAGTTACAGTGGATACAAAATCTGCACAGACAGACAGACACACAGACAGACAGACAGACAGACACACAGACAGACAGACAGACAGACAGACACACAGACAGACAGACAGACACACGCACAGACGTCACGCTAAAAATGGTTTTTTCGTATTCTAGAGGTCTCGAAACGTGTAGATCCGTCGAAAACTCGAGTTGTGATTTTCGGTATGATTCCAATACTTTCCCTATACATTACCATGTATTGCAGGGAAAGTAAAAATCATGCGCGATGTTGATTATAATAATATTTTTTGTATTTCTCAAACAATGTGTGACCTAAAGAGTGAGAGAGAGAAACTAGCGTGGCATTTGACATTAGCAGGCAGCAATCAAATTTTGTATTGAATACTCGACTTATGAGCATATAGAAATGCGCACATACCTCCATGCTGCATGGAACACCCTTTGACACCGTTGCAACAATGACAGAATTTTGGCCTGGCTTTTAAGTGCATATTTTTTTTAACATTCTCGAGAATTTTACCTAGACCTTTTGGTCGGCAACTGTTCTCATGAAAAGTTTTTCTCCACTGGAACATATTTTATTTCCTTTAGGAAAAGACTTGTCTTGAGCTCGGCTTCAATGTGAAACGTCTTCCTTCAAGATCCCCGAATTCTGATTGGTGGTTACCTCTCTTATCAGTGCATGTGGCTTATGGGTCTATCCTGATTGGATGTAGAATTGTCTTCCCCTTGGTGATGTTGTTTCTTCGGGTTGGTTCGCAGCAAAATTTGAGCCCCATTTTCATTTATTGCTTATAAATAAATGTCTTATTTAATGCCATTTTAAGTAGTATGTTGTCTGGCCTATTGTTTACCAGCACTCATACTGCCATTTTACAAGTTCAAATTTATGATAGCTTTTTGTTCTCTCTTTTGTCTCATACATAGTATGATTTAACTCAAAACCACAGTCTTGATGTGTAGAATATCTTTGTGACAGTGTACTATATAAATCAAAACCTCAGTTTTGATAGATGTGTAGAATATTGTAGTGGCATTGAACACGGTAACACAAAATCACAGTCTTGTTATATGTGTAGAATATTTTAATGGCATTGGTACGGTTTAACTCAAAACCACAGTTTTGATAGATGTGTAGAATATTGTAGAGATATTACGCAATACAACCCTTAAACATCGTCTACATTCACCCTGCAGATAGGGGTTCCCGTTTTTTTAGAAAAGGATAAGATACCCCTTATCCCATTGTGACTTCTTTCCCCAATACCCCTATTTTATTCATTCTAAGAACTATGCGACATTTGATCTTGCCTAAAATATTTCTCTTCCACATTTTTATAAAACAACATTTCTACAACTTCTCTTAACACAAAAAAGCTTTGTACAACTAGTTAAAATTGAATTACTGTAAGCAGTCATTTGATAGCTGTGGCTCAGGTTTGGAATCTTGCATGGCAGTTACAGGACAATATTGCTGTTGCACGACTTCCAATAAAAAGCAACTTTAACCCAATGTAACGTTTAAAGATTGGCATATTGCGGATCTCTTAACACCAACATCTAGAAAACTTTTATCATTTAATGTGTTCATATAAATCGCAATTGAAGTTAGAAGCAAAGCAAAAATAATTTATTAAAAGTAAATTGTGGTCAATAATAAAAACATTTCATTTAGGAGAGGAATTTACAAAACATAGCCAACTTGCAGTAAGAATTTTTTGATGGTCGCTAAACTAAAATGATATGCGGAGGATGATTATAATTCAAGCCGAAATATCATTTCAACCATATTTATTATTTAAACATTATATTTCATTTTGTTTTCAGGGTGATTTTGCGGGATTTGAAAGTAGGACGGAGGGATTTGAAAATATACGGAGTTCGGGAGAACTGCCTTTACCTCAAGGTATCCTTTAAAATCACCACTATTGATTGTCTGACAGATCTCAGGGTGTTGTCGTTATTGAGACCCAGACCGTCCGACCTACCAGAAAGGTGAAAGGTAACTGTTTGGAAGGCCGGGAAGTGCCATCCAATTTAGACCGGAACCCAGTGGGGGAGGCATCCACAGGGACCGTACCCTCCTTCCCCTACCACCAACCTCTCGGAAGGATTTACGGACCCACATAATTAACATGATCGTACTCTGCATGAACACGGCGGCAGTTGTGGCAGCTTGCAAATCTAGCGTGCAAACAATCGAGCTATTTCGCCTGAAATGTGCCAACAGCACGCGGTGTTCCCAGGTGGTCACCCACCCAAGTACTAACCGCGCCCGATGCTGCTTGACTTCGGTGATCTAACGAGAACCGGTGTTTTCAGCACGGTAGGGCCGTTGGCTAGATTTCAGGGTGTGGCATTTCTTAACGGATTGGCATTTTGGTCAGAGGAGTTTGTTTATATCATCTTGTAGCACATTTTATGACCAGCTGACATTTCGTGTACAACCCCCTATAAGTCCCTGAAAAATATCCTGTCACTTGTAGGATCCACAAAGCCTAAACTTTCGTTCAAGTAGAACACATTTAACATTTCGAACTCTACTCGTGATATCACTTGCTACGCAGTTCTTTATACATTTAACAGCAGCAGATCTAGTGCAGTTAAATGCCACCATGTTACTTGTGCTAAAAATAACTTGAAGTACTATAAAAACAGATTTTCGTTATCCCACATGTTACATGTTACAACGTACCTCATTTAGCACCAGTATATTGCTGTTAAGCAAATATTTTGCATGCTTATTAAAATGCAATCTATCTTTTCACATAATCTATAAAACCTTTCTGATAGATCAGACGGTCTGGATCTCAACAACAACAACATAATCTATAAAAATGTATTCCTCCACGTATTTCAATGCTTGTTCTTGAATAACAGCGATATTAAGTGTCTCAACTAAGGATATCCGTAATTGGATCTGTGCTCATTAGTATACAATTAACATCGACCTGCCACAATTCTAATATTATGCCTAACTTCTGTTTAGAATAAGTTACAAATTGTAAATGTTATCAACGTGTGGTTCCTTAAAGAACAACCACTAGATAATTAACGAAATAAAATTCGAATATTCTTAAACCATTAGCCAGTAGTTAGAAAATGCTCTAGTGGATTGGTTATTTTTATTTAAAGAATAAGTGGTAGATATTTAATGAGAAATGATTTATCTTTTCACAGTTACTACTGTACGGGGTGGAAAACTTCAACTTTAAATTAAAAAGAGTTTTAAACAAGCATTCCATTCTTCCAAACACGTGTAAAAACTAAATGTGTATTAAAAGATTCCAACTCCTTTAAGTAAAAAAACTGATTGCATTAAAATGTATATCTGTAAAGGAGATTAAGGTTGCAGGGTTTTTGGCTCTCTATGATCGTTTTGCTAACAAGAAAGCTGAATTTACAAAAGATTACAATTTAAAATGGATTATATTAAAAACTAACTGTTACAAACGCTCCATAGGGGTGGAAAAGTCCAGTGGTTAGCGTGCTGGGATTGCACTCGGACGACCCGTATTCGATTCCCGGCACTGCCCATATTCTCCTAGCGTTCACGTAGAGTATGGGCACCTTAAATATGTGGGTCCATAAGTTTTTCCAAGATATTGCTGGTAGGGAAAGGAAAGTAAGATACCTGTGGATGCCACCGCACTGGTTCCGGTTTAAATTGGGTGGAATTTTCCGGCGGTCCGAACACATTCTTTAAACCTTTGGGTAGATTGGACGGTCTGGGTTGAAGAAGAAGAAACACCCTATATACTTTTAGGTATTTCCATTAAAATTCAATCAAGACTGTCACCTAAAACTGCAGCATAAAATAAATGATATGTATTAGGTATGAGTTGTACAAAATGTATGTAAATATAAAAACTCCATTTTTAAACGTCTTGATAACCTAAAAATACGAGAAACATAACTAATGTAATCGGTCAGCCTATTTGTCTGTCTGTTGCTCGTCTGTCTCCAATTAGCACACCAAAAACGCCGGGTTGATTTCTTTCAGAATTTAATATACAGAAACAATGGATAATTTTGAGGCGTCAAAATAAAATTTGTTAAAATCTGTTAACATCGATAAAAGGTGAAAGCAAAGTATAAAATGTATATTTTTTTCCCCATTCTTCTTATAGGCGAAAATGACATCTTGAATTGAACCAACATTTAAAAACTCGTGTTGCCAGTCAGTAATTTGATACTACGTGAAATATATAATAAATAAATTTTCATAACGCTCCGTCCATAACGCTTGGCGAGATTTTGGCGACGAATTTGGCGGAATGTCGCCAACTTGGCGACATTTTAAATTGTTGCCAAATTAACAAGAATCTCGCTAAATTGATAAAAATCACGCTAAATCAATGAAAATGACGAGTAATTGAAGAAAATTCAATATCTTTGAAAGAATATAAGTATCTACTATAAGAATAACATTTTTTTAACTGTAAAAGTAGTAAATTCATTGCATTATATAAGGAAAGTCATGTGTTGCCCACATCAGATTTTTTTTTATTATATTGGTGTTTCTATGTCTGAAAGAAGACGAATGACAGATAGTGAGCGCTGGCGAGCTGTCGGACGCATTGAAGCAGGGCATTCAATTAAAGATGTCGCTATTTTCTTTGGCTTTGATCATTCGGTAATTCTCGATTATGGAAACAATTCCAAACAGGTCGCATATTTGTCCGGTGACCCGTGCCCGGTCACCCAAGGGTTACCACCCGCTCTGATGATCGGTATATTGTTATAGTAGCCAAACGGAATCGACCAGCGACCACCACAACTGTTACATCCATGGTTGCAACGGCAGTTGGTAAGACAATATCTGCTAGTACTGTGCGCCGAAGGCTCCACTTAAGGGACTGTACGCCCGAGTACCATGTTTTTGTGTTCCACTAACCGTCCAAGCTAGAGTGGCAAGAACCGTCCAAGCTAGAGTGACAAGTGGTGTCGTTAGCATGTCAATAGGACTGTCTTTGATTGGCGCAACGTTCTGTTCACGGACGAGTCCAGATTTACCCTGGAATCAGATGATAAGCGTGTGTGAGGGTCTGGACAGAACAAGACACGTGCAATCAGGCCCAGAACATGACCGAACATCACGAATTCAGAGGTGGCAGGGTTATGGTGTGGGCTGGAATTTCAATGGGATATCGCACAGGACTGCACATCTTTAAAGACGGTTCTTTAATGGCTGCGCTGTATCGGGATGAAGTCCTAGTTCCCATTGCGAGACTCAACGCTGCAGCAGTTGGTCCTGATTTCCTCCTAATGGACGATAATGTTCGTCTCCATCGAGCTAACATCGTTGACGAGTACCTTGAAAGTGAGGGCATTTCTCCTATGGAGTGGCCGGCGTAATCTCCCGACCTTAATCCCATTGAAAACCATTGGGATGCCTTCGGGCGTTCTGTCTCTGCATTCTTACCTCCTTCAGCCAGTCTCAGAGAGTTGGAAACTTCCCTATTGGAGGAATGGCCATTGCTCGCATCTCTACGATGGTTGATCATGTACATTAAAATTATGCAAAATCGTTATAAAATTTGTGTGAAGGTCCGGCATGGTCACATATCATATTAATGTAAGTTTGTTTGCCTTTAAACATTATTTTGTTAATGACCCAAATGTGACGTCATTATATAACTTACTTAAAGTAAATATTTTTTTCATCTGTGTAGATAACTCTTGTTTTTTTTAATTCATAAACACATTTGCGACCTTCATGTACAATTTTGAGTTAATTAGAGTTTTACTTTTCCTTTTTTAGATAATTTAACTGTTCGCGCTTAACTTTTAGAAGCCAGTGTACTACACAAAGTATCTTCTCTTATAGTAAATTCTTATAATCTTTCCAAAATATAGAATTTTCATTAATTAGCCGTCATTTTCATTGATTTAGCGTCATTTTTATTAATGTGGTGACATTTTTATCAATTTTGCGACATTTTCGTGAATTTGGCAACATTTAAAACACCCGCCAACTTGGCAATATTCCGCCAAATTCTGCGCCAAAATTTTGCCAAGCGTTGTGGACGGAGAAATGGGTAAATCTTATAGTAGATAAAAGAATAATGCCCTCCAAATACAAAACTATTACCCAAAGTATCTTCTCTTGTGAATGGAATAAGCTAGATCTACTACTATAATGATGATAACAAATTCACCGCATAATATTACGTATGAAAGTGAACATATTTCACAATAGTTAATATATTTTTTTAATTTGTGATTTTTTGATAAATTTATTTGAAAAATATGAAATATCTTGAGAACGGTTCATGCTAGCGTTCTAAAATTTGTGTCAATAGTTTTCTAATAAAAAATTACATAAAACATGTTTAATTTCGTAACGTTA
Organism: Amaurobius ferox; assembly: GCA_951213105.1. Lineage (NCBI taxonomy): Eukaryota > Metazoa > Arthropoda > Arachnida > Araneae > Amaurobiidae > Amaurobius > Amaurobius ferox. The sequence goes on along the minus strand of OX578146.1, from coordinate 83,432,039 downwards.
TTCAAGGTTTTCATTTTTGATGATTTTTCCAAATTTCATTTCAAAATTTGGGGGGGGGGGGGTCTGCGCATCTAATTGCGTGTAAAAACAATAGACTTCCAGTATTCACGAATTGTAATTTTTGTACCAAATTTCGTACAAATCGCTTCATTCGTTCGTCAGACATAGTATCCATAGACTTATTGACACCTTCAACACACACACACTTACACACCCACCCACATATACACACATTTACACATACACACACACACATACATCACTTCAACGTCTCACTCATGCTTGAATGATGCTCTCTTGTCGAAACTCGATTTCGAATTTTCGACCCGTCACAATACTTTCCTTATACATTATACCATGTATATAAGGAAAGTAAAAAGTGACAGATTTTTTTTTTATTTTGTGTGATAGAAGAAACATAATAATTAATTTTCACAAGCCTAAGTATATATTTTAATATCCTCACTGATTTTAATTCTCTACCCGAGCATGAACAATTGTTCGAAACTGCAACGAGTATGAATGGAAAGGTTAATTTCATGAATGAAATGATAGATTTCTCCGGTAGAATTTCAACTTGTAATTTAGTTATCAATTCATATCTAACTGAAAGTGCTTTTTAATTGTGTCAGATATATTTAATATTCCATAATGGGAATACGTATATTTGAAGCAGATTTTTAAAAATTTAAAAATAAATTATGCTCTCAATGTTTTGTAGAAATGCGAATAAAAACTACTGCCAGTTTAAACAAATCTGATGTGGGCAGCACATGACTTTCTCTACCGACTCAAATTCATTTTCTCTTTATTTCTTTAATGATTCAAAGTTGAGTTAAATTGCACAAGGTAACACGCAAACTTGCTTGAAATTACACAAAATTGGCACGTGCAATTCAATTTTTGTTTTCATTTGGTAATAGGATGTATTCTCAAAGGAGGGGTAGCAAAATTGCAAAAAAAAAAAAAATAAATAAAATATCTCGAGAAAGGCTGGTTCTAAAGTAATGGAATTGGTCTTATTATTTTCATTCTCAAAATGACGCAAGAAACAAGCATTTAATCAATACATTTGAACATATTGTATTATTCTATATTTTGATGATTTTTTCTGGTATTTTCATGAAAAAGGCAGGTTATTTTTTCCGAATTGTACCAAAATCTAATCAGCACCAAGGTAACATACAGTTGACTTATCTAACAAATTTTGTGAAATTTGGCCAATTCGTATATAGCTATAGTGGGTACATACGATTTCTACGGGCCATTTCCCCAAAAAGGAAGGTCCTTATATTTTGAATTGTGCCAGAATCTAATTTTACGAAATTTGGTCAAATAGTTTTTAAGTTAGGTGGTATACATATGTTGCACAGACACACACACATACACAAAGAGATACACACATGCACGCACATACATGCACATACACACAGAGCCACACACATTCACACACACACAGGTACGCACATACACAGACATACACAGGGACGTCACGCTAAAAATCGTTTTTTCGTGTTCTCAAAAAGTTTTCTTTTGGAGTTCTCAAAAATTCCCAAATCTGGAGTTCCCAAAAGTCGAAAACTCGAGTTGCGATTTTCGACGCAATTCTAATAGTTTCCCTATGCATCACCATGGGAAAAGTAGAAATGGCTGTGATTATGTTATATTGTTTCAGGTAATGAATGTGATGAGAGCGGAACGGAGTACAAAGAGAAAAAGTAAGAGGGAAGCCGTTAGATGAGAAAAGGAGAACCAAACAATTGGTAAAAGACTTAACTCATGAATGCAGAAGAGAAAAGGAGAGAACGAGAATGAAATAGAAATAAACACCAAGACGAAACCTGTTTGTATTATTATGGACTGTATCAAATGAACATTGAGTTTCATGCATTGAAGTTAAAACGTAGCCAATATCGTATGTGAAGGTACAGAAAGCAGAGATGATGAACCATGTACTTTGTCAACTATAAAGAGTAAATTATATACTCTATTCTGCTCCACATATGTAGTCGAATGCTGCGGCAAACGATTTTCTTAATAACATTTTTTATTAACACTTTACAACAAAGTTGAAAAGTGTTTATGACTTTGTTCATTCATTCTGTCTGTCTGTCTGTCTGTTAGCACCATAACTGCCGTAAAAATGACTTTATCAAAATGAAATTTTAGTATGTTGTTTAGACGGTCTGTGGGACCTATGGGAATATAAATGAATAATATCACCCAATTAGTTTTGGATTGAACCCTGGTTGAAAAATGAAATACATTGAACCCTATGGGATCTAAATCTTCAAACATTTTTTAAGTGGATTTAAAATTCACAAAGTACTTCGAAAAATTAAGAAAATATTCAAATTATGCCATAAAATATATAAAATGAATTTCAGCAAAATATATTCAGTAGTTTTTTAAATAAAAATTAAAATAATAATTACACCTTTTATATGAAGCGATCACGTGACCACTATATGAAGAGATCATGTGATCACTATATGAAGAGACCATGTGGCCCACTTCAAAATAAAATATGGCATCCCTCTTGTGTCAAAATCGTGATTTTTTTTTTTTTTTGCTTAAATTCTGTGCATCTACATACTGAAATAACGCAATTACAATATATTTAAGTTTAGTGGATCTTCCAACTTTGATTATTTCTACAACGAAGTCTATTTTTCACTTATGGAAAATGTAAATACCAAAATATATTGAATGAGTTGTACAAGAATTGATGCATTTCTTTAATGCAAAATTATTTAGTTCATGGAGTCTGCAATATAGCTGATATGAATGATATATAAATTGATTTTACAGAGAGAAGGCCAATTTTTACGATTTTTTTTTAAGCACAGAGTTTAATTACTTGTATCTCCATGGTCTTATGTTTTTAAATAAAATAAATTATTATAGTATTGTGATGAATGAAATGAATGGATAAATGTTTGTGAATAAAGTGCTGCTTTTATAGAGAGAGCCAGGTACGTTACATTTCGATGACGTCATTTGAATAAATTTCATTTGTTTTCGATGAAGTTTTCAAATATAATAAATTATTGTATTATTATAATAATTTTAAAAATATTACCGAGGAATGTATCGCATTTTAGAGATGTTTAAACCAGGCAATTTATATTTCAATGCCGTCATTTGAATGAAGTTCATTTTTTTCGATGAAGATTTAAGTTTGCAAGTATAATAAATTAATGTAGTATTGTGATAATTTAAAAAATATTACCGATCAATATTTCGGATTTTAGAGATGTTTAAATAAAATTGCAGAGAAGTTGGAAAGTGTTTCATAATCAATGCTTTATGCATGATTGATCTTTCTTGTTTTTAATTTTTTATATCTCAAGTACTAGGAAGTTTTTAAATGGAGTTCATTTGGACGAGCTTGCAATTTCATCCCAAAATCTCAATGGTAGAACATCGGCTGTTTAAAATGAAATTCCTTGGTTCGATTACCGATTGGGGCAGCAAGCTTTTTTACGATGCCGTCTAAACAAATTAACCCTGCAAGATAGTTTAGTGATAATGGTGGTCAAAGAGTGGTTCTAGTACAATTATTACAGATTCAGTGGACTCTGACATATTGGTCTATGATTTTAGATCTGGAGTCCAGCGGTTTGGGATACTAATTTGAGTAAAAAATAATTGTATCAGGCGCCTAACATGAGGTAAAAATGACCAGCGGCCAATCAGATTGCCAAGTTGCACATTAATTTGACATTAGCGGGTGGAGAATTGAGTATACACTTCAACGATAAGAGCTTAGTGTTCGTTGGTAGTGTTCATGGCTAATAGAAAGATTCGTGGTCGATTATCGGTTGGGGTTGCAAAGTTCTTTACAAATGTTAGAATAAATTACTTTCCGTTTTTAAATGTTTTTATGCCAAATGTTAGATACGTCATTCCGTCCCGGTCTTCCCTACATGGTACATGCAGAAATTAATAATTTGAACTACACCATAGATGTTTATATCAAAATAGTTCATATTAATACAGATAAATATGCATTCAAATGCACATTAATCATCCATATTACTAAGATGTTTCTATCCTAAAATAATAAACTATATTTTTCAAACTATTTCAAAATAATAACTTTCGTGTAGGAAAAATCATTATTTTTACTTTCCCTACAATCATAGTATAACGAATAGGAAAAGTATGTGACGGGGTCGCAAATTTGAGTTTTCGACTATAGGGATCAGTCCTGAACTCGAATAGAACGCTTTGGAGGGGTTGTCTGCATGTGTATGTATGTTAGCGTGTGTTTATTTTAGTCTGTGAGTATATGTATACTTGTGTGTGCCCGTGAGTCCGTGAAAGAGATATATCTAGTGTTTAAAAAATGGAGTATTTAAAAAATTGCTACTCTTATTTGGACAGTGAATTCTGGAACTGTACTGATTGTAAACTTAGCCAACTGTTTAACTGACCCCATTTTCAATTTTAGAATGCATTTTTGAAGAAATAAATAAAAAGTCAGGACTTTTAATAATGATAAATAAATCATCTTTTCATGCGTAATTTTTCATTAGAAAATCAATGATGCAAATTTCAGACCGCTAACATAAACCTTCTCGAGATGCCGCACGATTTTCGAATATCTTCTTTGAAAAGTCCTTAATTAAAACATTCAACACAGTAATACAAATTATAATTTCCTACGTAATTTTTCATTAGAAAACGAATGATGCAAATTTTAGAACGCATTCATTAACTCTCCACATTTAAGCATAATTCTGATGTGACAGAACATGACTTGCAATGAGTTTACTTGCAATGAGTAATTCTGATGTGACAGAATTTTGATAATGCAATGAATTTACTTCTTTAACGGTGAAAAAGTGATGAAAAGATCCACGGCACAGAGTTTGTAACATTAAATTGCACATTTGGCGCGGTAAATTGTACATTCGGATGACAACATCTAAAACTACTTCATACCCAATTAACTTATATTTTACGCAACTCTAAATTAAGAATTATCAATATAGATAGCATCTTCAATAAGCAATATAGTTCATATATTTAAATATTTTAATAATAAATTCATCAATTAGGCACCATTTTCAATAACTTGGTGTTAGTTTTACAATTTTGACGATATTTTCGTCAATGTGGGGCCAAGTTGGCAATATTTAGAAGAGTATTTCTTATATAATAAAAGGTATGCCCATCATATGATGGAATTAAAAATTTGCAAATTATTGCATCCAATTTGGCATCATTTTTATCAATTTGATAATATTTTTATCAATTTGGCAACAGTTTCATTAGTTTGGCAACATTTAAAAAAGTCGCCAAGTTGGCGATATGCTGCCAAAATTCATAGCTAGAATTTTATAAAGCGTTATAGACGGAGTCCTATGGTAGAGTCTTATATATTTTTTAAAATATTGAATTTTAATCAATTAGATGTCATTTTCATTGATTTAGCTTCATTCTTATCAATTTAGCGACATTTTCATCAATTTTTCTACATTTCAAAAACTCGCCAACTTGGCGATATTCCGCCAAATTCGTCGCTAAATTTCGTTAAGCACTATGTTCGGAGAAATAGGTTATTCTTATAGCAGATAAACTCCTTATGACGTCCAAATACTTCTGACGTCTATTATTCAAAGTATTTTCTCTTATAGTAGATTCTTATTCCTTCCAAGACATTAGATTTTCATCAATTAGTCTTCATTTTTATTGATTTAGCGTTATTTTTATCGATTTGGTGATATTTTTATCAATTTGGCGATATTTCCGTCAATTTCGCAACATTTAAGAAACTCTCTAAGTTGGTGATATTCCGCCAAATTCGCCTCCTAAATTTCGCCAAGAAGAAAAAATAAGTTAGTCTTATGGTGGATAAATGACTAATGGCGTTAAATTATAAAACTATTATCCAAAGTGTCTTCTCTCGTGAATGAAACGAGCTAGATCTGCGAGAATGATAATAAGAAATTTATTGCATAATATTACATATGAAAAGTGAATAGATTTCAAAATATTTAATATAATGTTTTTAATTTTATGAGATTTTTTGGTAAATTTATTTGATAAATGTGCAATATCTCGAGAAAGGTTCATGCCAGTTTTTTAAAGTTTATGTCAATCGTTTTCTGATGAAAAATTACATAATAAATAATTATTTACGTAACTTTATTGAATGTCTTAATCTTTTGGGGATTTTTTCTTAAATTTCATTTCAAGATTTAGGAGGGTTCTGAACATTCGATTGCATGTAAAAACAATAGACTTCCAGTATTCACTGATTGTGAGATTTTTTACAAACTTTGTTCAAATCGCTTGATTCGTTCGTGAGATACCGTTTCCAGATACTCGCTGACACAAACACACACACACACACACACACAGAGAGATAGACATTACCTCAAAAATGTCTGATTCTTGCTCAGGGATGCTTGAAAAGTGCTCTCCCGTCGAAAACTCGAATTCGAATTTTCGACACCGTCACAATGTTTTTCTTATACATTATGCTATGTATATAAGGAAAGTAATAAATTTATAAAACAAATTACAAATAATTAAGAAAGTAGGATGTATCATCGAAGATATTTCCTTTCATATGCAAAATTACGCAACATATCTGATAAGATAATTCCTGTGAATCTAGATCGTTTCATTCATGAGAGAATGTACTTTTTATTATAGTTTAGTATTTTAACCTTAAAGAATTGGACAGTAGACATTTACTTCATGGGATATTTATTAAATATCAACCTCATTTTGATGAGGATTTTGTACATGAGTAGGAAACAGTCATTCTGTTTGAATTATAATTTGCCATAAACGCGCGATTTTAGTTTACGTGACCTTAATTCAGTCATTAAACTATTTTAATTCAGTCACTAAAATATTTTTGTTTAGGCATTAATATATTTCAATTCAATCATTAAAATATTTTAATTCAGTTATTAAAATATTATGCCGTAGATTTTGTACATTAATTCGCTATAAAAGAAGTAAATTCATTTCCTTATGTAGAGTCAGTTTTGACCATGTTAGATATATTTCTTCATTTTGATAATGATTGCGATGCAAATGGAACTAAACACTGTACAATATAATGATTACATTGAATTTTCATGCTTTCATACTATAGAATACAGTATAGAGAAGGTATTGTTTTCACGGAAATTTTTGCTTTCGAGATTTTGATGCCAAGATTTGCTTTAGGACCTTTTGAAAACATTTTGATTATATTTGAAGTGATGCCCGTCTGTCTGTCCATCTGTCGTATGTCGTCTGTCTGTCCATCTGACGTATGGTGTCTGTCTATCTGTCCATCTGTCGTATGTTGTCTGTCTGTCTGTCCATCTGTCGTATGTCGTCTGTCTGTCTGTCTGTCTGTCTGTCCGTCTGTCGTATGTCGTCGGTCTGTGGTTGATTTCTTGTGTATACGATAGTTCCCCCAAATCTCAATGAATTTTTTACGAAACTTTATATCTGACTTTGTTGACAAAAAAATCTAGAACTAGATAGGACTTTTTGAAATTCGAGAGAAAACTTTGAAATGTATTCAAAATTTTATATATTTTTAATATATAGCATAGGGCAAAATCTGGCATTAATAATGCATAAAAGGGATTATTTATGACTGAATGATCACAAAGTTTGATAGTTTCAATCATTGTAGTGAAAAATTGCAGCGATCTAAATTTTATGTTCGTGGCGTCATTATCCCCCCTGTTTGGCAAGTTTCTCCCCTTCCCCAAGGGTGTATATTATCCAACTTGCATTAATCGACAGATGCGCAAAGTCCGCTGCCGTGTTAACCTGTTTGGGTGGCATTTGTAAAGGTTTTTTTTTTTGGGGTGGCATTGTACAGTAACTTTTACTTCAATCGTAAACCTACTGACTACAGTTCGATGAATAATCTACAACATTGACAAACACATACTTTATTTCAGCTAACTTCGCTGACAACTCAAAATACAATTACATACACAGAATATTTACAAAGCTAGCACTATCATATCTATACCGAAGCTAAACCTTAACCTTTTTGTAACTGAACTGGATTAGAACTACTAATCAACTATTAAACCATATATATCTATACTCACAATCTTGTAGAGATAATAACTTCGCCGCGTACTTCCATTAATGAACAGTACCACCACACCCCTGCACTCTGTCCTTCCGAGAGGTTGGTGGTAGGGGAAGAAGGGTACGGTACCTGTGGATGCCTCCCCCACTGGGTTCCGGTCTAAATTGGGTGGCACTTCCCGACCGTCCAAACAGTTACCTTACACCTTTCTGGTAGGTCGGACGGTCTGGGTTTCAACAACAACACCCCCGCACTCTCGGTGTTGAGATAACAGCCGAAGCTGTACGACGGCGACTCACACTTGCATCGTGCTCGGATACCAATACAAATACGAATTTCTTCGATCTAACGTTTGCCTATTTTATAGTCCTGGCTAGTCATGAGTACGTGATTCTCGAAAACAGAGTTGAGGCGTTTCGTACATAAATTAGCATAATGAAAAGTAAAATTAGCATACAATAATAATGAATAATAGAATTCTCGCAGATTCTTTCAAGCCCTTTAAAATGAAAGGTAATATGTTGCAAGTATGATCACTTGTACCAACTTGGATCTTGAATACAGATTTTTCAAGTTTTTTTTTGCAAAATTTGAAAAATTTTCATAAAAAGAAAAACAACAACAAAATACCAAGGTATTTAAAAATGGATTTGACGGTATGAGATAGATTGTCGAAGTGAGCCAACTAATTTGATGTCAATCTGTTGGAGCGAAAACCTCAACTGCATCACCATTTATGGCGTAAAAATATTTCCTAAATCTAATTCAAATAGGGTTATATAATTATTATCCCTTTTATCCACAAATGTAGCAGTAATAATCGTGACACTCTTTCATTAGAGGAAAAATATTTATTTCGAACTCACTTCTCTATTTCTGTATTGTAAAATTTCAAAACTGATATCCATTGAAAGTAGCCACATTGTTCTACGGAAGGTATTCGGAAATAGATCCAATTAAATCTGAACAAAATAATTTTTTTACTGAAACCTATATTTTATTTTTAATTATGTGATTATGTCTAGACATTGAAGGTTAAATATGTGAAAGGTTTTCTAGAATTTCATCATAATCTTTTTAATCCCATTACTTTTAGATATCTAATATAAATCAGTTTAAATTATAATAAAGGAAATCTATAATACTAAAATAATATGTTTGCGCGTCTTTGTTTGTTCGTAGCAGAAAATAATTTAAGCGACACAGAATTTGGTATAAATTTGGAATAATCCGAATTTGGTATAATTTATATCGAGCCCCGAGATATCTCGGGAATTTTCCAAAAATTCCAATTAGTGTTAAGGTTTGTTTATGTCAAAAACTTTTCCGAGGGTTTTTCATACAAAGATGATCTTTAGTCATCAAAAATGCATATCACAGACTTTCTATCTTATCACCATCTTGATTCTCTAAAAACGTTTTTTCAACGAAATTTGAAGCGAAATCGGAACAAAAGAAGTTCATTTTTAAAATAAAATTTTAATATAATTATAATTTAATTTTTTTACATTATATTACATATAAATATTAATTGAAATACATGTAATTTAGTTCAATATTTAATAGGACATAAACTATGCTATAAAATGCTTATATAAGTTTCCTAATGCAATGTACATTTCATAAATTTTTGTAAAATTGTATAGCTTAAATTATGTTATAAAACAAATATTACTTTCCCTATAGTACATGGTAAGGTTTAAGGGAAGTATTGGAATCGTGTCAAAAATCGCAACTCGCGTTTTCGCCGGATCTACATATTTCGATCACTCTAGAATACGAAAGTACGGTTTTTAGCATGACGCCTGAATGTTTGTGTCTGGCTGTGTGTCTGTCTGTATATTTGTCTATATGTCTGTTTGTTTTTCTGCGTGTTTGTCTGTTTGTCTGTATGTCTGTCTGTCTGTGTGTTCGTATAAGCAATGTATGTATTCACTCTAGCGCAAAAGTTTTTCAACGAGATTTCACAAAATTTGGTAGGTATGTCCCTTGTGGGTTATCCTAGTGCTTATTTGATTTCGGCACGATTCGGGAAAGAAAAAACCTGCTGCTTTTTCTGCGAAATGGCCCGCAAAAATCGTATATATCCACTCTTACTGTAAAATTTAATAGCCCAAATTTCACAAAATTTGCACATAAGCCGCTTGTGGGTTAGATTTAGTCATTTGCTGATTAGATCCTGGTACGATTAAAACAAGAAAGATCAATCATTCTTAAAGCATTGATTATGAAACACTTTCCAACTTCAATGCAATATTATTTAAACAAGTCTAAAATGCAATACATTCCTCGGTAATATTTTGAAACTTATCACAATACTGCATTAATTTATTATATTTGAAAACTTAAACCTTCATCGAAAAAAATGAACTTCATTCAAATGACGGCATTGAAATATAAATTGCCTGGTTTAAACATCTCTAAAATGTTATACATTCCTCGGTAATAGTTTTAAAATTATCATAACACTACGATAATTTATTATATTTGAAAACTTCATCGAAAACAACTGAAATTAATTCAAATGACGTCATAGAAAAAATAACACGCCTGGATCTCTCTATAAAAACAGGATTTCATTCATAACTTTCTCCCATTCATTTCATTCATCACAATACAATAATAATTTATTTTATTTAAAAATTTTGTTTAAGACCATGGAGCTACAAAAAATTAAACTCTATGCTTGAAACTTCATCGAAAAAAATCGTCCTTCTCTTTAGGAAATCAATTAATATTTCATTCATATTAGCCATGCAGACTCCATGGACAAAATTATTTTGTGTTAAAAAAATACAGGAATTCTAATACAACTCATTCTATATATTTTGCTGTTTACATTTTGCATAGCTGGCTTAGTTGTAGAAATAATCAAATTTAGATGAGCATTTAAACTCAAATATATTTTCATTGCGTTGTTTCAGTATGTAGATGCACAGAATTTAAGCAAAAATAAATTAGTTTTAGGACGGATACAACACTCAATATGAATTAAAAAGAACTTAAAAAAATCACGATTTTGAAACAAGATGGATGTCATATATCATTTTGAAGTGGGTCATGTGATCGTTTCATATCATGGTCACGTGATCGTTTCATATAAAAGGTGTAATTATTATTTTAATTTTTATTTAAAAAACTACTGAATATATTTCGCTGAATTTTTTTTTATATGTTTTATGGAACAATTTGAATATTACCTAAAATTTTCGAAGCAATTTGTGAATTTTAAATCCGCTTAAAAAATGTTTGAAAAATTAGGTCCCATAGGGCTCAATGTATTTCATTTTTTCGACTCGGGTTCAATCCAAAACAAATTGGGTGATATTATTCATTTATATTCCCATAGGTTCTACAGACCGTCTGGACGACAGACTAAAATTTCATTTTGATTAAGTCATTTTTACGACAGTTATCGTGCTAACGGACAGACAGACAGACAGACAGACAGACAGAATGAATGAACAAAGTCATAAACACTTTTCAACTTTGTTGTAAAGTGTTAAAAAAAGGAACCTGCTTCTTCTTGCAAAATGGTTCGTAAAAATTGTCGAAGACATTTGAGCATAAGTACTGCTTATGCTCAAATGTATCAATAAAATGCAGGCTGCTTTTGTTTTATGCGTAATTTCTGACGTCAAAAAGAATAAGACCAAGCTCACAACACTAGGATTAATAGAACTCGAGATATTTTAGTTTTTTCGCATTTTTATCACGTCGCTTTTGAAAATACGTTCCATCACCAAATGAAAACAAAAATTAAATTAAAACTTTAAATTTATTGTAATTTCAAATAGTTTTCCATGATATTTTGTGCAAATAAACTCAATTTAATGAACTGAAAGAAAGAAAGATAACATTAATTTGTGTCTGTAGGGAAAGTTATGTGCTAGCCACATCAGATTAATATTTTTGAGGTAGCATTTTGTTGAAAAAAGTATCTTTCAAATTAATATTGATAATTTCGTACCGGGAGAGCCAGAAAAGGTATAAATAAGACAGTCTGGAAATTCTACCGAAACCATCAAATCTGGCAAGTAGCAGAAAGCAATAAATATCTTAATTCCTAAGCTATCTCCATGTACAGGGAGTCTTAATTAGATCCCTGAAACAGAAACTACCTGATTTGTCTGTAAACTCAACAAAAGAAGTATATTAATTATCTAACAACCTTTCCTTGAAAAAAGCTGGCATATGTCAGTTAAGTTACTGCAATAATTTAGGGAGTTATAAACTCTTTCCTCAAGTTAAAAAAACTGTATCCGTCCTTAACAACCGCTACGAACAAGCTGCCTGAAAAACGGATCAAGAAGATATTTTAAATTCAGGATTAAATTGTACTCAGTCAGGTCACTCCTCTATTACTAAACATACTGCGTCTATTGAATGATCTTTAAAACACATTTAGATGTCTTTGGCACCAAAATGATGTCTTACGAACTAGTGGTTAACACTGTTTCTTCAAATAACAATTCTTATCTTTCCAACCTTACTAGGAATAAGCAACGTTAAAAGAAAGCTCATTTTGAGCGGTTATTAAGGGCTTATACTGTTCCTCGGTCTGAGGAAGGTGGCTTATAATGCTTTCGAAACAATTGCAGTCACTTAATTGACACATGCCTGCTTTTAAGGAAATATTGTAAGTTAATATTTTACAAGTAGCAGTTTTCCAAGGGGTGGGACAGTCCAGATGCTAGCTTCCCGGTTATGTACAAACTGTTCCTGTGTTCATGCGGAGTACTGGCACGGTAAATATATGTGTCCGTAAGTCTTTCTGAGAGGTTAATGGCAGGGGAAGGAGAGTACTGCCCCTGTGGATACCTCCTCTACTGTGCTACGGTCTAAATTGGGTAGCACTTACTGGCCGTCCAAACAGATACCTTAAACTTTCGGGTGGATCGGATTGTCTGTATCTAAGAAGAAGAAAAAGCAGCAGTTTTTCGTGTTTACGGGGAGTACGGACACTTAAATATGTGGGTAAGTACTTTCCCAGAGGTTGGTGGAGGGGAAAGAGGCTACGGTCCCCGTGGATGCCGACCCCACTGCGTTACGGTCTAAATTGAGTGGCACTGCCTTCCAATCAGACACCTTGAAACTTTGGGTAGGTCGGACGGTCTGGGCCAAAGAAGTAGAAAAAAAGCAGCAGTTTTATTTATTGTGCTGTTGTTAAAGAAGTGTAATGTTAAGTGTAAGAATGTTAAGTGCAAGAATGTTAAAGAAGTGTAGCTGACATTCTTAGTTAAAGAAGTCAGTTCATTGATATAAATACAGCGACATTGCATTTTGAGGGGGATGCAATTTTGCATATATTCCAACTGAATTAAACAACATCATATATATAAGATTCTTCCTCTAAAATCTCATATATAAAGAGCAATATTCAGGACTTCTACGTTGCGTATGGCATCAGATGCTGAAAACGCAACTGGATATTGTATTCATTTTTAATTTATTTACAACAATGGAGAATTCTGGAGATTTGCAGAGCATATAACATTAGATATTGAAAGCGGAGTTGGATATAGGACTAATTTTTAATTTATTTACAACAATGGGTATTATAGTAACCCCGTTTGTGTTATCGCTACGATGTGATTGAGTTTTGTTTTTCATTACAGTAAAAGTTCCACAAATAAAGCGATTTTTTAAATGACATATGGGCAGAATGTCCGCGGGATTAACTAGTTTAAATAAAACTGTCATGATTGCTTCATATGACGCCCGATATCGAACAGCCCACTCAAACGCTACAGGAGTTTTTAACACTATTGGAAAAATACCATTTTAAATGTTGACAAGAAAAGGCTGAAATGACACTGAAATTTCACACTTGTTGTTCGTAAGAACCAGTGCAAGTGCCAGTGGAAGCATGAGTTCCTGAGAACCGTGAAATTTTTCCATTTCTGAGAAAAGTCAAAACCTTCAATTCCCCAAAACTGTCAAAACCTTCAATTCCCGAGAACTGTCAAAACCTACAATTACCGAAGACTGTTAAAACCTTCAATTCCCGAAAACTGTCAAAACTTTCGATTCCCGAGAACTGCCGAAACCTTCAATTCCCAAGAACTGCCAAAACCTTCAGTTCGCGAGAACTGCAAAACCTTCTATTCCCGAGAACTGTCAAAACCTTCAATCCGAAAAATGTCAAGAAATTAATACATTACCCGAACTATAACACGATAATGCAATAAAATACTTTAGTAATTTAACTCATCATATTAGAACGTAGATAATGTTATAATATACGACATATTGCGCTAACGCAATATAATGATGATTAGAAAATGGATGAAACATATTGGTTAATAGAAATTTTATCGAAGTTATAGATTATTTTATTAAATAAATCTTCTCATGCGTGTATTCTGAAGTTTCAAGATATCAATCATGCTCTGCTGAGATGCGATTTTACAATTTACTAATAGATTAGCTAAAATCACGAAATATTTGCAAATGGAATTGAACTTTAAAATTTCAGCCTGAAAATTTAGATGCGTGCCTTTACGAAAGTACGAATACTCACACGAAATTCAACAAATACAATACATATACGTTACTTATGACTACAGCATAAACTTTTAGATGTTGTTTTATTTGAAACATGCACAGTACACGTACAGTACTTACATGAATAGGAAAAAATCTAATATGTGCAGCATATGACTTTCTGGACATAATACACATTGAAGTTATTTTTTGCACAGTTTAATAAGGGTACGCTAAATCCACGGCACAGTGTTTTTAGCGTTAAAATGTAATTTTGCAAATAGATATGTTGCCAGTTAAAAAATACAACCCATAGCATAAACTATTTCAACATAAAAGAAATAAATATTTTCATCAATTAGGTGTCATTTTCGTTAATTGTGTGTCATTTCTGCTAATTTGGCAATATTTTCCATATTTTGACGACATTTTTAAAAATTCGCCAAGTTGGCGATATTTGTAAAATTGTCGACACATTTACCGCCAAACATTACAGACCGACAGGCAGAGAGAAGGACATGTCTTATATAGGAATATATAGGAAATAACATTTTTTTTTATTAGAAACTAATATATGAAGGGCATTTTTTATAGATAGAAACTAAAATCTCATTACATAAAACTGATGGTTTGCGTTCTAATAAATAGATTCCTAAAACTCAAAATTACAATGCTAATTAAGTTTTTAATTTTATAAGATGTTGCATTTTCATTAGTTTGATGCATTTTCTTTAATTATATGTCATTTCTGCCAATTTGGCAACGTTTTCGTCATTTTGAGGTTGCATTTTTAAAATTCGGCTAGTTAGCGATATTTTGTCAAATTACCGCCAATTTTATTAAAACACTGAAATTAAAACACAGGGGCAAATGTAGTCTTTTATTTTTAGATTTTTGACGACATTTGCGGGCCATTTCCCCCCCAAAAGTAGGTTCTTATTTTACTGAATAGTACCCAAATCTAATCAGTATCAAGGTAACCTAGAAGTGTCTTATCTACCACTTTTTATTTTAATTTGGTCAATTAGTCTTTGAGCTAGAGTAGATACTACATGCAGTGCACATAGAGACAGACAAATACACACACACACACATGTCAAGCTAAAAAGGTGTTTAGGGTTCTAGAGTTCTCGAAGCGTGTATATCCGCCGAAAATTTGCGATTTTTGACATGATGCCAATACTTTCCTTATACATTGCAATGCATTGTCTATAAAAAATAATAAATTAATTAATTTAATGCAAAATCTTGACAAATAAATACTTTTGCTAACGGCTGAAATACAATACAATGAGCTAACAGAATGGGATTTGTTTGGAAATGAATTAAACTATTCCTATAATTGAAACTTCACCTATTTATCATTTCATTCATTTAATGAAGCATTTCAGCCTTTGTCACTCAAGATTAAGGATCTTTATGAGATAAAATTCTATTTGCTAATGTTATTATATTAGGTACTACAATAGGGTTGTGTACAAATGAAATTGGCTTTTTAAAGTTCAATATTTAAATGTATATCTGTAGTGAATAAACATTAAATGCAGATTTATTTTTTAAATAATGAATTTTGTGGATTAAATTATTGATCTTAATTAAAGTGGTCGTGAATCCTAACATTTGTACAACGCTATCGTGGCCGCAAAACACACCATTTCTTCTTTGCATGAGCTAATTAACATAATCATTAAATCAAAACACTATACACTAAATTCCACATTTTTAACTTTAAAAATAACATATCATTTATTTACAGCTCAATTATTGTTATAATTAAAATTACATCAATTTTAACAAACGATTAAGGAGGAAAAAAGCACCGCGTGAGACCAGGTCTTTTGAACCTTATTTCAAAGAACAAAAATTGACCTAACATGCATGAAGACTGGCACATGCCTCTGTTTTTCGGGTCTGTAGCTCAGCATGACTATAGTCTTTAACAATTCTTTTGCTAACATTTGGAGTTACACTTCGTCTCTTTCTATAACATTTTCACTACTTAAAATGAATAACACTGCTTAAAAACACGACAATCTCGCTTTTCGCTCTTGAATATTATTACTTTCCTTATATACATAATGCATAAGGAAAGTATTGTGACGGGATCGAAAATTCGAATTCGAGTTTTCGACGGGAGAGCACGTTTCAAGCATCCCTGATCACGAATCAAACATTTTTGGAGTGATGTCTGTGTGTGTGTCATTGAGCCTGTGGAGACGATAGCTGACGAACGAATGGACCGATTCGAACAAAATTTGGAACAAAAATCACAATCCATAAACACTGGAAGCCTATTGTTTTTATACGCAATCGAATGTTCAGAACCCTCCTAAATTTTCGAATGAAATATTGAAAAAATCGTCAAAAAATCAAAACCACTAATAAAGTTACGCAAATAGACATTTCTTATGTAATTTTTCATTAGAAAACGATTGACATAAATTTTAGAACGCTAACATAAACCGTTCTCGAGATATTGTACAATTTTTCAAAAAAATTATCAAAAAGTCATAAAATAAAAATATTTCCTATTGAGAAACAAGTTCACTTTTCATATGTCATACCATGCGATAAATTGGGTGACATCATTCTCGTGGATCTAGCTCGTTCCATTCATGAAAAAAGATACTTTAAGTAATACTTTTGTATTTGAACGCCAATAGTCGTATATCTGCTGTAAGAATAACTTATTTCTTCATCCAAAAGGCTTGGCGAGATTTTGGCGACGAATTTGGCAGAATGTCGCCAACTTGGCGTCTTTTTGAAATGTTGCCAAATTAACGAAAATCTCGCCAAATGGATAAAAATGACGCTAAATCAATGAAAATGACGACTAATTGTCGAAAATTCAATATCTTGGAAAGAATGTTAGTATCTACTATAAGAAAAACCTATTTTTTTACTGTAAAAGTAGTAAATTCATTACATTATATAAGGAAAGTCATGTGTTGCCCACATCAGATTTGTTTTTTTTTATATTCGTTGACTTTTCTCTTTGTAGACAAATCATTTGGCCTGGGGTTCAGATACGCCCTCTTTGCACTCATTGGATGCTCCTCAGGGCGATGTCGTATCTTTGCATGATTGCCTCTTTCAGTTTCTATTATAGCTTGGTTTAAGTCTTGGCCCTCGGATTTTTTGGCCCTACCACGTCTGCAATTTGTGTGCCGCGTATTTATTTGGGTCATGATTTTCCGGGCCCAGAGTGTCATAAAACGGTGACAAAAAGTCTGCGCTTTGCTTCGTTGTAAGCAACGAAAACTGCATAAGGTGCCTCCTGGTCTCACAATATCCATTGATGTATTAGAAGAAAATCCCGCCGTTGTCTGGGATGCAGTTGATTAAAATATAACACCTACTTGATTTTTCCACAATTTTGTAATTGCTAATAGGTTTGTAAGAAGGTTATAAATTAAGAATACTGGATGGTGCCGCTTTTTTCTTCCATCGGCCTTTTCTTCTATTTTGCAAACAGTACATGTTAGTAGCAGTATTAAGTTAGTAACAGTATATGTCAGCATTAACGTACATACATTTTTGTTTCCTTAACATACATTTTATTTTCCTTACAATACATGGCATTGTATAGGGAAAGTATTGGATTCAAGTTGAAATTCGCAACTCGAGTTTTCAACGGATTTCTATGGTTTTGGAAACCTAGAATACAAAATAAAAATTTTTATAATGACGGCTGTGTGTGTGGGGTGGGGTGGGGGTGGGGGTGGGGTGGGGTGTATGTGTGTGTGTTTGTGTTTGTATGTGTGTGTCTGTGTCTCTGTGTCTGCAATATATGTATCTACTCGCATTCAAAAACTAAAGGACCAAATGTCCTAAAATTTTAAAGTTAAACCACTTGTGATTAACCCTGGTGCTGATTAGAGTTTGGTACGATTCGGGATAAAATAATCTGCCTTTTTACGAAATGGCCCGCGACAATCACATGTGTCCACTCTGGTTAAAAAACTATTTGATCAAATTTTACAAAATATGTCAGAAAACTCACTTGTAAGTTATCCTGCTGTTTATTACATTTTCAGACGATTCGGAAAAAAAAGAACCTGACTTTTTTACAACATGATCCACAAAAAAGTCAAAATCTAAAATAAAAGACTACCTGTGCTCAAACAAACAAATGCTTGTTTTATACGTAATTTTTGACGATGAAAAGATTAAGTGTAATCCCATCATTCTAGGACTAACCGTTCTCGAGATATTTTACTTTTTTTTGCATTTTTGCTACACCGTCTTTGAAAATACGTCCAGTTATCAAATGAAACCGAAAATTGAATTAAAAGTGAGTGTAATTCCAAATAATGATGAGTGTTATTTTATGCGATTAAACTCATTCCAATTAATTACCATAGACATAAGGGACAAGAAAGATCAATCATGCTTAAAGCATTGATTATGAAACACTTTCCAACTTCAATGCAATTTTATTTAAACATGTCTAAAATGCAATACATTCCTCGGTAATATTTTAAAACTTATCACAATACTACATTGATTTATTATATTTAAAAACTTAAACCGTCATCGAAAAAAATGAACTTCATTCAAATGACGGCATTGAAATATAAAGTGTCTGGTTTAAACATCTCTAAAATGTGATATATTACTCGGTAATAATTTTAGAATTATCATAATACCACGATAATTTATTATATTTAAAAACTTCATCGAAAACAACTGAAATTCATTCAAATGACGTCATAGAAAAAATAACACGCCTGGCTCTCTCTAAAAAAGCAGCATTTCCTTCATAAATAATTTCCCATTCATGTCATTCATCACAATACTATAATAATTTATTTTATTTAAAAATTAAGACCATGGAGCAACAAGTAATTTAACTCTATGCTTAAAACTTCATCGCAAAAAATCGTCCTTCTCGGTAAAATCACAGAAGATTTCTTTCATATCAGCTATGCAGACTCCATGAGCTAAATTCTTTTGCGTTAAAAAAATACAGCAATTCCTATACAACTCATCCTACATATTTTGCTGTTTACATTTTACATAAGTTGAAAAATAGCCTTCGTTGTAGAAATAATCAAATTTGGATGAGCATTTAAACTCATATATATTGTAATTGCGTTGTTTTAGTATGTAGATGCACAAAATTTAAACCAAAATAAAGTGGTTTTAGGACGGATAGAAGACTCAATATGAAATAAAAAGAACTTTAAAAATCACGATTTTGAGACAAGATGGATGCCATATATCATTTTGAAGTGGATCACGTGATACTTTCATATCATGGCCACGTGATCGTTTCATTTAAGAGGTGTTATTATTATTTTAATTTTTATTTAAAAAACTACTGAATATATTTCGCTGAATTTTTTTTATATATTTTATGGAACAATTTGAATATTACCTAAAAATTTCGAAGCAATTTGTGAATTTTAAATCCGCTTAAAAAATGTTTGAAAAATTAGGTCCTATAGGGCTCAATGTATTTCATTTTTTGAACCCGGGTTCAATCCAAAACTATATGGGTGATATTATTCATTTATATTCCCATAGGTGCTACAGACCGTCTGAACAACATACTAAAATTTCATTTTGATTAAGTCATTTTTACGGCAGTTATCGTGCTAACGGACAGACAGACAGACAGAATGAACAAAGTCATAAACACTTTTCAACTTTTTTGTAAAGTGTTAAAAACGAATTTGAGTCTGTAGGGAAAGTTATGTTCTTACACACATAGTAATGTATAGAGGAAGTATTGTGACAAGGTCGAAAATTCGAATTCGAGTTTTTGACGAAGAGCACGTTTCAAGCATCCCTAAACTCTAATCCAACGTTTTTGACGTGTTGTTTGCATGTGTGTGTGTGCGCGCGTGTGTGTTGTTGCTGTTGTTGTTAAGACCCAGACCGTCCGCCCTACCAGAAATGTGTAAGGTAACTGCTTGGACGGCCGGGAAGTGCCACCCAATTTAGACCGTAACCCAGTGGGGGAGGCATCCACAGGGACCGTACCCTCCTTCCCCTACCACCAACCTCTCAGGAGGACTTACGGATCCACATGTTTAACGTGATCGTACTCAGCATGAACACGGCGGCATTAGTGGCAGCGTGCAAAACCAACGCGCAAATCACCGGGCTACAGCGCCCGAAATGTGCCAACATCAGTGTTCCCAGGTGGTCAACCATCCAAGTACTAACCGCGCCCGATGCTGCTTGACTTCGGTGATCTAACGAGAACCGGTATTTTCAGCACGGTACGGCCGTTGTCGTGCGTGTGTGTATAGGTGTGTGTGTGTGTGTGAGTGTGTGTGTGGATATGATATCGCACGGACGGGTGGAACGCTCAGAAGGTAATTTCGTACGATTATTGCGATCCGTGATTACTAGAACACTATTGATGTTAAACGCGATCGAACGTTTGAAAGACCCCAAAATTTTCGAATAAAAGCTGATAAAGCTCTGCTTTGTTAGAGTGTCTAGAGAAGCGTAAATAAATTGCGTTATGTTAGGAGATGGTATAACATGTATGCTCTGATAGTGAGTTGCATAAGGAATAGTAATATTGAATGTGATGATGTATGGCTGGCATGTGTCTGTGAATATAGATAAATAAATAATAAATAAATAAACTTTTTTTTTTGCCACATAATAATTACAATTTCAGCTTATAAATAAATTATAACAATGGGGAATGGGACTGCGGAAAAAATGCGCTTTAATTGGGTCTGATGATTCCATAGCACCCAGCCGAACTGGCATAAAATTAACAGTCAGTGACAGAACAAAAGTCATAACAAAAAGGACTAGAAATAATTAGTAGGGATACAAGCAGCAAAACAGATAAACAATAGATCAGCAAACCAATCGAACTTGTAACAGAAATGACTTTAAGTACTTCTTAAAATTATTTTCGTAGTTCAGCGATTTTAAGAAAGGTAAAAATAATTCTATAATATTGGGAACATATTCAAGATGGGAGGGTTGACAGTAGGACATGTCTGCAGGTTCCGGTTTCCCATGTCTGGTCATGGTGTACTTGGACGGGCATAGCCCACGACGCGAGCGGAGTGTGCTGTTATAAATAAAATTATAAATTGTGCCTCTCTTTCTGTTTACTATCTGAGCACGAGCAAATTTGCATTTTCCTTTTCGCGAGAAAAAATATTAAAAGAAATTGAAAAGAAATACACGAAATATGAAATGTTTACCACATATTCCGAATCAAGTTTCTTTACATTATATATTCCAGAAGAACGGATATACAGATAACGCTTAAATAATATGTACAAATTTAAAAAAACAAATGCATTTAAGATTTTTTACTTAAACATTTAAAGCACTTAAAACGCTGAATTTAGCATTCGCATTTTAACCCACGTTCAATTAAATCCGCGCAACCCTTAAAATAAACACCACCTCGTACATGTATCAAAAATTAATTGATAAAATTTGTCTTTTATGTTTGATAATGGTATTATATATGACATCATTTCTGAGTTAGCAAACTTCGAACATTAATCCAATATAGCTTAAGGCTACTCTCATATAGGAAAAGATAAATGTTATAAGAGTAGGGAAACGAATATGAATCATCAATATAGCCTTACTAAATATCACAAGGGGTATTTTATCTGTAGATTATCCCTTCAAGTGCATAATTTAAGTGTCGCTTATGAGCTTTGAAATTAGGTATTTTATGGAAATAAACAGTACATTCTTATTAGATAATTTGAAGTTTCGGATAAAAGGAAAACATCTTGATGTATCTGTCTGTTTATTTATCTATCTGCGGGTAACGCTTGGCGAAATTTTGGCTTTGAAATTAGTAAAATATCGCCAACTTGGGAAGAATTTTAAATGTTGCCAAATTGACAAAAATGTCGTCAAATTGATAAAAATGTTGCCAAATTAATAAAAATGTCGCCAAATCGATAAAAATGACGTTAACTCAACGAAAATAACGACGGATAAAACTTCAATATCTTGGAGAGAATATAAAAGTATTCTACTCGCATAAGAATAACTTGTTACTCCGTCTGTTATGCTTGGCGAAATTCTGGAGGAGGAATTTTGGCGGCATATTGCCAAATTGACGAATCTTTTCAAATTCTGCTAAATTAACAAAAATGTCATCGAATTGATAAAATTGGCGCTAAATCAACGAAAATGACGACTAATTGATGAAAATGCAGTATCTTGGAAAGAACATAACAAACGATTATATGAATAACACATTTCTCCGCCCGTCGGTAAGGCTTGGCGAAAAATTTGGCGGTATGTCGCAAACGTGTTGACTTTTTTAAATATTGTCAGATTAACGAAAATGTCACCAAATTGATAAAAATGTTATCAAATAGATAAAAATGACGCTAAATAAGAGACAGTGCTTTGCAAATTTTTAATTCCGCAATGTGACGAGCTTCTAGTATGCATATGTTCGACTATTTGGGTTTGCTTACGTTACATGCTTTTAATAAAGCAAGAAAACCTAAAGCTAATCATGGAAATTTGAATATGTAGTGTTTGTGTTTAGCACTTAATTATAAATATACGTTTTACAATTGGCATGGTTGCTCATGAAAAAAAAAACAGATCGTCGGAATAATTTTAGTTTAAAAATGACGATTTGGAAATTGAGTGGTGTTATCTTGACTTTTGTAATTCAAGTAACGGGTGCTTATTTAGGATCCGGGATAAAAGATCTATTTCTGATTCCCACATTTGCACATTCTTGAATATGCATCAGCTATATTTACAGAGAAATCTGCTTATATCACCTGCCTGTGTATGAGGCTGCAGAGACGATATCTATCTAATGAATCTAGACAATCGCATGAAATTTGGAACGACTATTTCAATTAATACATTCCAGAGGTCTACTGATTTTCAGAATGGTCCGACAAAAGGAATGCTGTCATTTTTTTTTAATAATTACAAAAATCACACACACACACACACATATATATGTTGGTTTTCCGGGTATATATATATATTATATATATATATATATATATATATATATATATATATATATATATATATATATATATATATATATATATATATATATATATATATATATATATATATATATATATATATATATATATATATATATATATATATATATATATAAATATATATATACATGTGGGTTTTCCGGATGTATAGTCCATAAAATACGATTCTATTTTGCACAAGCATTTACTGTTACTACTGTTACTTAAGCCACTTAGTTATACATGTTATTTAGTCTATTTACATCTATTTACAAGTTGAATTTTACAAACGTCACACTCAATCGTCTCTGCATGCATCTCTTTTGCGTACGTCCTCAGTCTGTGCCGTCTCTCTCCTTTCTGTCTAACGTTGACTCGCTCACCCACCTCCCGTTTGTAGGTGACGTTGTTCTCTATCGTTCTAGTTGCCACATTTTCGGTTGTCCTGACCACACTTCCTGACAAACTTAAAATTAGAAAAAAGAAAACAAAATAAAAAACAAAATTAAAAAGGGCGTCTGGATGGGTGGCTTTTCTACTTGGATCACGATTTCATGTGGTCAGCTGCAGTCGACGTTACATTGGGTCTGTTGGATATCTGTGATGAATCGTTGTTTGAGCGATAAAAAACAATTTGTGACTTTCACTTTCTCGCCAACCTCCTGCAACCCTTCATCTTCAAAAACATTATTTCCTCTCACAGACTCTGATGTTTACAGTCGAACTCTTGCAAGTACACTATGCAAATAATAATGTTTGTACATAATATTTTGTAAATTAATAATGTATAATTAAAATATAATTTAAATATATTACAGTAGTAGTCAATGTGCGAAAAATCCTGTCATGGTTCATTATTAAATTATATAGCTCAAAGAAAGAGGCGCTACTGACAAAAAGATGTAATAAAGGCAAGTGATTTAATTTCACTACCTTACCACTTTACATAAACTTATCTTTATATATGGAAATTTATAAAAAACTACTAACAGATTATGAGACTGACGTCTCACAAATAAATATCCTTCAGCATACACATATATAATAATTTGTAGCAAAATGTTTCTCATAAAATACAGCACTCATATTGCAAAATTAAATGCAACTAACTATGCCACATGGAAGTTTAAAATGGAAATGTATCTCATAAAAGGAGATTTGTATAGTATCATTCAAGATGAATCGCCCGATCCGATAACGGTGAAGTGGCAAAAATCCGACCAACAGGCACGCTGACTAATAAATTTATGAATTGAGGATAATTAAATTATTCATGTTAAATATGAAACCACTGTTAAAGCTATATGGGAAGCTCTCAGAAAAATTCATGAAAGGTCAAATCTCTCAAGTAAACTCTTTTTACTTAGAAAACTCTACAGCACTAAGCTGGAAGAAGGTGGTAACATGAACACGCACATTGTAAACATGTTAGAGCTAATTGATAAACTGCGAGATATTGGTGAAAATACAAGTAATTCTCATATTTTAGCACTGCTACTATGTTCAGTGCCAAGAAGTTACGACGGAGTTATTACCGCTCTTGAGGCGAGACCGGAAGATGAACTAACTCCGGATTTCATTAGAGGAAAATTAATAGATGAGTACAATCGAAGAAAAGAGAATCGATAAATAAACCATCTAAAGCTTACAAAATCTTTAACAGAAATAAAAATCGCGAAAATAAATTTTGTACATAATGTCAAAAACAAAGTCATTTTAAATCCGAATGCTCAAGGCTCAAGGCAGGGGGGGGATTAGTGAAGTGCCCAGGAGAGGATAAAATCCTCCCTTTAATCTTCAGGCGTAAAGGAAGTTCAAGAAAAAGGAGATTCAGAAAAGGAAAAATAGGAACTAAGAGGTGCTTGGGGGGAAGACATCATCATGCCGATTCCCAAGACTTCAGAAGGGAAAGGACTGGGGCCCAAGTGGGCGTCCAGTAGTTAAGAGGAAAAATGGGGAGACAGCGTTGCACCCCTAAGGGCGCAGGGCCTTGAGCAATGAGTTTCCTAACATAAATTTAAAGTTAAAAGATTTAAGATTTAAGGGAAGCTTGTAAAGTACGCGAAATTCCCAAAAGCAAGGGAGAAGTACAGAAATAGCTAGAAGGTTGCACCAAAAACACAGAGAGTGATAAAACTATGTTAGACGATTCCGCTTCCAGGTAACGACCGGGGGCGCTTTCGCGCCTTTGGGTTACGAGGATGGTAACGATGGATACTGTCTAACGTAGGATTATTGACACTTCTCAGACCTCTAAAATCCGAATGCTGGCATCTTAAAAATAAGAATTCCAACTTTCAGAAATATCCCTCAAAGAATTCCATTAAATCCAAGCAAAAGTCTTCCTTCTATGTTGAAACGAAAGGAGAATAAAGTGATGACTCAGCAGAAACATATATTCTCTCTCGAAAACAACCGGGCAGTTCGGTACTAATTTCAGCTCCGATTTGTGAAAAACCAAAACAAATATCGCTCTCTTCAGACGATGCTACGTTCGCTGCAACAAATGTAAACAATCTCAGCTGTACTTGGCTCATAGATTCGGGGGCATCTTCGCATATGTGCAATGGCCCAGATTTCTTCGCGGAAATAAACTATGAAGCTCGAGGCAAGATAACAGTTGCGAATGGAAATAAGTTACAAGCTAAGGGTTCTGGCGAATGTGTAATTTTAACCAAGAAACCGGAGAATAAAATAAGACTACAAAATGTTTTATAAGTTCCTGAATTAGAAAGTAATCTAATGTCAGTTAAAATGGCAACTCAAAATGATTGTACAGTTATATTTGAGGAAAACAAATGCACAATTATGAAAAATGGATATGTATGTTTAAAAGCTAGGGCGCATGATAGTTTATGCGAAGTCATGACAGATAGGGTTAATGATGTGAATACTTCAACACATTTTGCCTTACAATGCAAAAAAAATCTGATGTGGGCAGCACATGACTTTCCTTATATAATGTAATGAATTTACTACTTTTACAGTAAAAAAATAGGTTTTTCTTATAGTAGATACTAATATTCTTTCCAAGATATTGAATTTTCGACAATTAGTCGTCATTTTCATTGATTTAGCATCATTTTTATCCATTTGGCGAGATTTTCATTAATTTGGCAACATTTCAAAAAAGTCGCCAAGTTGGCGATATTCCGCCAAATTCGTCGCTAAAATCTCGCCAAGCGTTATGCACTTAGAAAAAAGTTATTCTTACAGCAGATAAATGACTATTGGCGTTCAAAAAGAAAAGTATTAGTCCAAGTATATTTTTTCGTGAATGGAACGAGCTAGATCCACGAGAATGATGTCACTCAATTTTTCGCATGGTATTTCATATGAAAAGTGAACATGTTTCTCAATAGGATTTTTTTTTATGTGACTTTTTCATAATTTTTTTGAAAAATGTACAATATCTCGAGAACGGTTCATGTTAGTGTTCTAAAATTTATGCCAATCGTTTTCTAATGAAAATTTTACGTAAGAAATGTCTATTTGCGTAACTTTATTAGCGGTTTTGATTTTTTGACGATTTTTTCAAAATTTCATTCGAAAATTTAGGGGTGTTCTGAACATTCGATTACGTATAAAAACAACAGGCTTCCAGTGTTCATGGATTGTGATTTTTGTACCAAATTTGGTTCGAATCGGTCCATTCGTTCGTCAGTTATCGTCTCCACAGACTCACTGACACACACACACACACACACACACAGAGAGACATCACTTCAAAAATGTTTGATTCGTGATCAGGGATGCTTGAAACGTGCTCTCCCGTCGAAAACTCGAATTCGAATTTTCGACCCCGTCACAATACTTTCCTTATACATTATGTATATAAGGAAAGTAATAAAAATTGCATAGAAACATGGTACAAAAGACTTGGTCATAGAAATAATGATGCCATAAAGCAATTAATTTCTGAAAAACTAGCTGGCGGTATACAGATTGATAAGTGTCAGCATGAGAATACATGTGACAACTGTATCAAAGGTAAAATATCTCAGTTACCTTACCCTAAATAAAGCAAATACAGAGCAACCAAAGCACTTGAATTAATGCATTCAGATATTTGCGGCCCGATGCCCACTCCTACTTTCATTGGAAAATTATATTTCCTTACCTTTGTAGATGATTACAATCGTTTTACTATGATCTATCTCATTTCAAAGAAAAGTGAAGTATATAGCAAACTTATGGAATACATAGCAACGACGAAATAAATTTGGAAGAGAAATAAAAACACTAAGATCTGACAGTGGGGGAGAATATATCAGTAAGGAAATGGAAGACTACCTAAAGGATCATGGGATCTATCATCAGGTTCCTGTACCTCACTCACCGTCACAAAATGGAATAAGTGAAAGAAAAAACCGCAGTTTAGTAGAAATGACTAGGTGCATGCTATTGGAAGCAGGATTACCACATAAATATTGGGGTGAAGCAGTTAAAACTGTAAACTAATTACAGAATAGTTTGCCCACAAAACCAAAGAAGAAAGCACCAAACGAACTGTGGACGGGAAGAAAAACCGATCAATCCCTTATTAGAATATTTGGCTGTAAAGCATTCGCTTACATTGACAAAACAAAGCGAAGAAAACTCGATGACAAAACCATCGAAGGAATCTTTGTTAGATATGCCAATAGGAGCAAAGGTTGCCGAATTAAAGTAGGTGATAATAACATAATAATCAGCAGAACAGTAAGGTTCATAGAAGAAATAAAAGGAAAAAAGGTAGAAATTCCTATTGTAGAAATTCATGAATCTGAAACTAAAGAACAAAGGAGATCAGAAAGAGGACAACCTCCAGAAGGAGATCAGATAAAGGACAACCTCCAGAAAGATTTGGTTGCTATACTGAAGGTACAAAAGTTATTGAACCAAAGGACTAGGAAGAAATGCAAACTTTGGAACCAGAAGAAAGAATGAAATAGATTAAAGCAACTAAAGAAGAAATAAATTCTCTAGAGGAAAATGACACCTGGGAATTAGTAGATATACCTAAAGGAAGGAAAACCATAGGATGTAAGTGGCCATTTAAAGCGAAGCTGAATGCAGATGGAAAAATTGAAAGATACAAAGCCAGACTAGTTGCAAAAGACTTTAGTCAAAAATTTGGCGCAGATTACGACGAAACATTCACACCAGTCGTAAAGCATACAACGATAGGAACATTCCTGGCGGCAGCAGCATACAAGGACATGAAAGTTCCCCACATTGATATAAAAACAGCATTCCTCCATGGTGATTTAGAACAAGAAATTTATATGGATCAACCAGTGGGTTACAACGAATTACAAGATAATAAAGTATGCAAACTAAGAAAAGCTATATGTGGACTCAAACAAGCAGCAAGAGCTTGGAACTTAAAAATTGGAGAGAAACTACAAGAAAACTCATTCAAACAGAGCAATGCAGATCCTTGTCTCTTCATAAGAAATGACGAACAACCTGCATATATCATCTTATACGCTGATGGCATCCTTATAACAAGTAAAATTGAAAAAAAAACAATTCAAGAAATCATCAGAAACTTGAAAAAGGAATTTGAATTCAAAGACCTAGAAGAAGTTAGCTATTATCTCGGAATCAAAATTGAAAGATCAAATGGTAGATATTTCACACTATCTCAGAAGATTTGCAGAAAATTTTGCTGAAGAGCGAAATTGAAGATATTGCAGAAAATTTCTTTTACAAGACTCAAAACCAACCTACACACCAATGAACACAGACTACTGCAAAATGGATGATGATGATGATGATGTCCTATAAGATAATACCAGATATAGAAAAGCAGTAGGGGTATACTGTACATAGCCACAATTACTAGACCAGACATTGCAAACTCAGTCAACTAACTAAGCAGAAGAAATGAAAGACCTAGACAAAAAGATTGGATAGCCATAGAAAAGTAATAAGATGTCTAATAACTACAAAAGATCTTAAACTCCTAATCTCCGAAAACGAAGAACCAGACCTTAAAGGATACACCGACTGGGGAAATGATAAGATATCCAGAAAATCAACAAGTGGCATCATATTTCAAATTGGAAATAATACAATATCGTGGAATTCAAAAAGGCAAAATTGCATTGTTTATCCTCCACAGAAGCAGAATACGTGGCAGCAGCAAATGCAGCGCAAGAAGAACAATGGTTAATTGGACTAACAGAAGATCTCGGACTAAAGCAAATTCTACCCATAACACTGAAGACAATAGATTCTGCATCATATTATCACAAAACAATAAAAACTGTTCAAAAACAAAACACGTAGACATAAAACATCACTGCCTAAGGGATCTTCAAGAAAAGAAACAAATAGAGCTAGAGTATTGCAAAAGCAATGAAATTGTGGCAGATATACTCACAAAACCACTTAGAAGACTACAATTTCAGACACTTAGAAACCAAATTGGTCTCAATACGGCTCACATCAAGTAGGGGTGTTGGATATCTGTGATGAATCGCCGTTTGAGCGATAAAAAACAATTTGTGACTTTCACTTTCTCGCCAACCTCCTGCAACCTTTCATCTTCAAAAACATTCTTTCCTCTCACAGACTGATGTTTACAGTCGAACTCTTGCAAGTACACCATGTAAATAATAATTTCTGTACATAATATTTTGTAAATTAATAATGTATAATTAAAATATAATTTAAAATTATTGCAGCAGTAGTCATTGTGCGGAAAATCCTGTCATGGTTCATTATTAAATTATACAGCTCAAAGAAAGAGCCGCTACCGACAAAAAGATGTAATAAAGGTAAGTGATTTTATTTCACTACCTTACCACTTTATATAAACTTATCTTTATTGAAATTTATAAAAAAACTTACAGAGTCAGTCATGGGTGACCACTTTCTCAGCATCATAACATTCATTAGATTTCACTGATTTAACCCTATATGGTCCAAAGAATTTTTGTCGTAGTTTTAGTCCTGTGCTGAATTAAGTTCTTGGGATCGCAACCATATCACCGATCCTATATATTTGCGGTTTCCTTCTTTTTCGGTTGAATTGCCGACGGTTTTCTTCTTGTAATTTCAAGATATTGTTCTTGGCAGCTTCCCGAATTTTTTCTCTGTCTTTTGTCATACGGTTAAAGATACTCTTCCTCTAGAAGTTCTATTATTTTCATGTCTTCTTTGTTTTTCATCTTCACGCCCGTCATTAATACAAAAGCGGTACACTTGGTGTCTCTTGTGGTGGCGCTGTTAGTAATGCGCTGAGCATCAGCTACGTACTTAAATCAATTTGACGGATCTCCTATTGAAAGTTTTGAATGTACGGGAATGAGAGTACTGCGTACTTGTTTAATTTGTCCATTCCCTCTCGGTATTCCTGAATTGATTTTAATGTGTTCTGTCCCTTGTTTGTGGCAATAAGCTTCGAATTCGCTCAACCTAAAAGCTGTTCCCCTGTTTGGAATCAATCTTGCAGGATTGCCGAATACGTTTTGCTGTAATTTTAACTTCTCAATTGTGTCTCGTGACAATGTTGATTTCACAGGATAGAACCACGTAAATTAAGTAAATGTAAATAGCATCGTAAATGTATGTTGGTATTCCTTGTTCGTGGATAGAAGTGGTCCTACGAAATCAATGTGATAGGTGCTTAGTGGGACATTTTGTTTTGATATTGGGTTTAAGAGATCTTCGCCTTCCCACGCTTCTTATTACAAAAAATACATTCTACACAGTTGGATATAACATTTTCTACTTGTTTTCTTGCCTTTGGGATATAAAAGCTTTGCTTCAAAATTTCTTCAGTTTTAGCTGCGGCGAAATATCCCCTTTTGTGTACGTCTCGGATTATTTCTGTCTGCATTGCTTGAGGTATTACCAACAATTCTCTTCCATCTACATATTTGTATAAAACATCATTCTTAACAAGGTAACCGCTTTCTTCTCTTTTTCCAATTAAGGTGTTTATTATTTTTATGTGTTCATCCTTTTTTCGTGCGTCATAGATTTTTGCTGTTACTTTACCGTGAGAACGAGTCACCATCAAACCGGTGTTGCGACTTAGAGCATCCACATGCTTTATCAGTTTACCAGATCTATGAATAACTTCATAATCAAATTATTACAGAAACAATGCTCATCTGGCGACTTTTGGAGTAAGGTCTTTCTTATCGATTGTTTTATGGAATGCCTCACAATCGGTCACAATTTTGAATTTTGAACCCAATAAGTAATTCCTAAACTTTTTCAAAGCTTCAATTATTGCGAGTACCTCCAGCTCGCAGCTACAATATTTTTCCTGCTGTGGTGTTTTTTTTACTCATGTAGCGAATCGGATAGAACTTCCCGTCGTCTAATCCCTGTAAAAGAACTGCCCCAAATCGATGTGTACTTGTGTCTGTGTGTAGTTATAACGTAGCTCTTTGTTTTAAAATGTGCAGGACTGGACTTTGAGACAACATTTCTTTCAATTTATTCAAAGCTTCTTTTTGTTCTGAACCAAAACAAAATTCTGTGTTACTTCTAAGCAAGTCGCTTAAAGGTTCCGCTATTATGGCATACTGAGGTACGAATTTTCTAAAAAACCACGAGAGACCCAGAAAATTTTGTACTTGTTTCGTTGTTACTGGCTGAGGAAATTTCTGAACGGCTAAAATTTCAGCTGCAGAGGGTCGAATTGTCCCATTCTTTATCAAACGACCAAGAAATTCAATTTTCCGTTATAAAAACTGACACTTTGCTAAATTAAGTTTCAGACCATAATCTGACGCTACTTCAAGCATACGTTTCAGTTTATCTATTCTTTCTATTTCATCTCATGAGGGAATAATCATGT
Organism: Amaurobius ferox; assembly: GCA_951213105.1. Lineage (NCBI taxonomy): Eukaryota > Metazoa > Arthropoda > Arachnida > Araneae > Amaurobiidae > Amaurobius > Amaurobius ferox. Next base: position 83,399,707 of record OX578146.1, on the reverse strand, counting down.
CATCTATGTAAATCACTAGAGTGTTAGCCTTTAAGAGATCCCTGAATACGGTATAGATTTATCGCTGAAATACACTTGGACTATTAGCTAAGCCGAAAGGAACCTTAAACTCATACTGTCCTTAGTGAGGAACAAAACTGTATATTTGGTACTATTCTTATTCACATCTACGTGAAAAAAAAACAGTTTTTTAAATCAAGTGGAGTGAATACTTTCGCATGTTCTAAATGATCTAAAGCGGCTTCTAGTAGTGACAACGGAAAACGATCTTTAATGATCAACGATCAAAACGATCTTTAATGATCGTCTTAAAAAAACGATCTTTAATGATCGTCATTTTTCTTACACAACATTATTGGAGCTACGTAATCCGAACAACTGGGCTAAGTGATATCATTATCTAGCTATTCCTGTATTTGTCTTTCAGCAACTCTTTATTCAGCGAAAGTCATTCTACATTAACGCTGATTAACAGGTATCTCGTCAGTTAAAATAATATTCATTTTTAACACCGTGCTTTTCGTTTTATGGGGTTTTTCATACCCCTTTACCCTATCCACCACTTCTTTTTCATGAGCTTCATTTAAAATGTGGGTGAAGTCCACATCATTTGCTACATCTATATTTGCAAACAAAATAACAAAATCATCACTTTTCACTGCGAGCTCATTAGTCTTTTCCTTCCGAAACCCGTGACTCATGTTCCCATTGAAGTTGTTTATACATTTCTCATCAAGAGATTCAGTGCATAAGCAGAATGAATTCGGAATGTTTAAATTGATTTCTTTCCTTTCTTCCAATATTTCAGATGATATTTTGCTGCTTTGATTAATTGTTATATTTGTGTTTCGAACAACTCTTGCATAATTTACTTGAATACCTCGTCTTTCAAAATTTTCTATTGCATTTCGTGTTAGCGAAAAATTAAGTTTATTTATTACATCAATACCAATAACTTGATAGTACAAATTTTGTAGAACATAAATATTAGTAAGAATTGCATATTTATCAATAGTTATTTCTGCAGAAAAGGAACCTAGACAAGATATCTTGTCTCCGCTAATGCCGATTAGAGTTACGTTATCAACGGTTAATGTGGGTGATCCAATATCAATATACAATTCCCATTTTACCATTGTTACATCACTTTCGGTATCAATTAACGAATCTGCTTTTTGTCACAATATTTTAACACTTTTTAGGACTTTTCTTGGAAAATTAAGGGGTTACGAATTATAGTTCTGCTTACTTCTTTTCGAATCACAAGTGTTAGCTTTATGCCCGAAATTTTTACATTTGAAACACATGATTCCTTCTTTTTTATCCTTATAGTCAATTGATTTATGAACTAATTCATTGTAATTAAACACCTGATAGAGGCGACGTTTTCATGACCACGTACATACAATCGTGTCTTAGCTTTGTCATAATCTTTATTGAAGCGTTTTTTGTACAATTCATCCGATATTTTCTAACCTGTTTTCAACTGCCATCGAGCTGCTTCATATTCATCCAATTTGTTTACCAATTCGTCAATTTTCTTTATTTTAGGAAGGTCGTCAATAAAATGTTCGCGTATGTCATTAGGCAATTTTCATTTCAGTTGGTCCGCGTTCATGAGCTCTTTGAGGTCGTCATAATTCGATACTTCTGAACATCCTATCCATTCCTCGAAGTAATTTTTTAAATCAAAAGCAAAATCATTCCAAGTGGCATAAGCATCTTTGCGATATGAAATTTTGACGGAACTGTTCCGTACTTAGTATGAATCTTTTTAACAATTTCTCTACATAATTATAGTCATTAGATTTTTCGTCTGTCTCTCGTGTGATTAAAATTCACTAATTCTAATGGAAGCAAACCCAACAAATGAGTAACCCACTCTGTTTTTGGTATTTCGATTCGATTAATCTGCCGTTCAAATAGAGTTAAGTAAATACTTATGTCACTGCTCGTATCGAAACGATTAATCAATTTAAGCAAATTGTTACTTTTCCATGTACTGACTACTTCGGAATCATATTTTCTCTTGTTTGCAGCTTCAATTTCACCAGTTTCAACTCTCTTTTGCGTTCCGCCAATTTTTCTTCCTGTTCTCGTTCGGTTGTAATAGTTTTCAACACATTTTTTGTGAATTCCTCATCGTGACCTGCGGAACTAAGAACCAATTGCAACAGCTGCGAAATCTTTAGATTCGCCGGCGTAGTAAGGTCTAACTCGTCAACTAAAGTTATTGAATCAGCCTTTCGTGCCCTTGCAAGATTTGCGTATTTCTAGAGAATAAATTTCTGTACTCACCGTTTTGCAATTTATCAGAGTTTGTTTCGTAGTAATCCTTCACTATTTTTTCGAAAACAAAAGTAGAGTTCAACTTGAAACTATCCCCATCCCGGTCGAGCCCCCAAATAGTTTTCCGGTTGTATAGTCCATAAAATACGACTCTGTTTTGCACAAACGTGTATTTCTACTTCAGACATTTAGTTATACATGTTATTTAGTCCATTTACATCTATTTACAAGTGGAATTTCACAAACGTCACACACAACCGTCTCTGCATCCATATCTTTTGCTTTCGTCCTCAGTCTCTGCCGTCTCTCTCCTTTCTGTCTAGCATTGACTTGTTCACACACCTCCCGTCTGTAGGTGGCCCTGTTATCTATCGTTCTAGTTGCCATATATATATATATATATATATATATATATATTTTTTTTTTTTTTTTCAAAAAAATAGTAATTTTATCTGCGTATTTTTAAAAGTAAATGGCATCGATAAATGTTTAATAAGTGCCGTTTCTGCTATATTTCATGCCTTTTGGCCTAAAATAAAAAAAAATCTGATGTGGGCAGTACATGACTTTCCTTATATATTGCAATGAATTTAATTCTATCTCAGTTATAAAGTGATGAAAAGATCCACGGCAAAGTGTTTGTAACATTGAATTTTAAATTTTGCGATTTTTGGAATGACAACATGTATAGCAATTTCGTTCCCAATGAAATTATATTTCAGGCAACTTTAAATTAAGCACTATCAAAATTGATAGCATCCTCAATAAGCAATATAATCCATATATTAAAATATTTTAATAATAAAATCATCAATTTGGCGTCATTTTCATTAATTTGGCGAAATTTATGCAATTTTGACGATATTTAGTTAATCTGGGGCTATATATCACAAAGTTGGCAATATTTCCCTATATTACTTCCCAAGTTCGGCATATGTATCGTTAAGTGTTACAAACAAACAGAGAGAAACTCATTTCTTATATACTAGAAAGTATCGCCGTCATATGATGGAATTAAACATCTGAAAAGCCTTCTATTTAGCGTCATTTTTAATAATTTGGTGACATTTTTATCAAGTTCACGACATTTTCGTCAATCTGGCAATATTTAAAAGTTGCCATGTTGGGTGACATCCCGCCAATTTTTTTGCCAAGCTTTACTGACGGACTGAGAAATAGAATTTTCTTATAGTTGTTAATTATGTTCTTTCCAAGATATTGAATTCTTATTAATTTTTCGTAATATGCATTTAATTTAGAGTCATTTTTATCAATTTGGCAAAACTTATATCAATTTAGTGGCTTTTTTTTATCACTTTGGAGACATATTCGTTAATTAGTCAACATTCAAAAAATCTCCAAGTTGGCGATATTCCGCCAAATTCATTGCTAAAATTTACCCAAGCGTTATGGACAGAGAAATATGTTATTCTTATAGTAGATAAAAGACTAGAGGAGTCCAAATACAAAACTATTACCCAAAGTATCTTTTCTCGTGAATGGAACAAGTTAGTTGCAGGAGAATGATGATAAAAAAATGTATTGCATAATATTACATATGAAAGTGAATATATTTCACAATAGATAATACTTTTTTAATTTCAAGTGATTTTTTGATAAATTTATTTGAAAAATATGCAATATCTGGAGAACTGTTCATGCTAGCGATCTAAAGTTTATGACAATCGTTTCATAATGAAAAAGTTCATAAGAAATAATTATTTACGTAACTTTTTTGTAGGTTTTGATTTTCTGATGATTTTCTCAAAATTTCATTTTAAAACTTGGGAAGTTCTACGCATCCGATTGCGTTTATAAATAATAGGCTTCCAGTATTGACTGATTGGAATTTTTGTACCAAATTTCGTTCGAATTGATTCATTAATTCGTGAGTCTCCCCAGAATATATATATATATATCTCATACACACGCACACACATATACACACATATAAACACATACACAGACATCACTTCAAAAACATTTGACTCGTGTTTAGGGATGCTTGAAACGTGCTTTCCCGTCGAAACCTCGAATTCAATTTTTCGACCTCGTTACAATACCTTCCTTATACATTATACTATGTATATGTTACGGTAAAAGTGATTAATCGCTGATTATGCATAAATGGCGGTTATTATGCATAATCACCAATCATCTTGGTAAGTTTGATAAATTTCACTCAATTTCTCACTTTTATCGGTGATTATGCATAATTACCAAATAAAGTTGATAAATTTGATTAATATGTCAAAATTGCTCACTTTACCGGCGATTATGTATATTTCCTAAATTAATTTGGTAAATTTGATAAATATCGTTGAATATATTATTTAAAGCGACTCTTGCATAATTTCCAAAATGTAGTTCATAAATTTGATAAATATCATGAAATTTCCCACATTTTGTGGTTTTAATAAAGTAACGTGTGGATTTAAATAAATTTTAATATAATGAATAAAAAATATATTTTTTGTTTTACTAATATTAAAATTAATTAATGGTAAGGAAACCATAAAATTTAATGGTAATGAAACCATAAAATTTAATGGTAATGAAACCATAAAATTTAATGGTAATGAAACCATAAAAAAATCTGTTTCAGCTTAATATTAGAATTATGTGTACAAAAATATCAAAAATGTATTGGGGGAAAAATATAATAATAATTCTTAATATCTGTGATAATCTTTAATAATCTCCAATAAATTGTATACAACTTGCACTTTCAAAACAGGAAATTTCAATTACCCGTCAGTGAAAATATTGGTCGTTCTAAATACTAACGTTATTTTCATTGTGCATTGTAGGGTCCCCATAACATCACTGGAGCTGATAGTTTGATCATTTGCATAATTCTGATCATTTGCACGCCAATTTTCGCGACTCAAGTTCAATTTTTATGGGTGCATATATTTTTTGCACCAAAGTGTATTATTTAACATATTACTTTCTATATATATATATAGTATAATGTAAAGGAAAAGTATTGTGAAGAAAGAGGTCGAAAATTCGAATTCGAGTTTTTGACGAGAGAGCACGTTTCAAAAATCGCTGAACAGGAACCAAAGATTTTTGAGGTGATATCTCTGTGTGTAAGTGTGTATGTGTGTGTGTGTGTGTGGAGACGATATTTCACGATCCATGGAACGATTTGAACGAAATTTGATACACAAATTACAATCCGTGAATACTGGAAGCCTAGTGTTTTTAAACGCAATCGAATGTTCAGAACCTCTTAAATTTTCGAGTGAAATTTTGAGAAAATCATCAGGAAATCAAAATTTTTAATAAAGTTACGCAAATAGTCATTTCTTGTGTAAGTTTTCCTTAGAAAACGATTAACATTAACTTTAGAACGCTAGCATGATCCGTTCTCATGATATTGAACATTTCTCAAATAAATTCATTAAAAAATCGCATAAAATATAAACATATTAACTATTGTGAAATATGTTCACTTTTATTGTGTAATATCATGCGATAAATTTGGTGACATCTTTTTCGTGGATCTAGTTCGTTTCATTCCAGACAAAATTTACTTTGGGTAGAACTTTTGTATTTGAACGCCGATAATCATATATCTGCTATAAAAATAACTTATTTTCTCCGTCCATAAAGCTTTACGAGATTTTGGTGACGAATTTGTCGGAGTATCTTCAACTTCCTGACATTCTAAATGTTGCCAAATTGACGAAAATGTCATCCATTTGATAAAAATTCGCTAAATTGATGAAACTGACGCTAAATCAATGAAATGACTACTAATTGATAAAAGTTCCATATCTTGGAAAGAACATAAGAGTAGATTGTAAGAATGACTCATTTCTCCGTCCGACCTTGCTTAACGTTTGGCGAGATATTTTGCGGGATGTCACCAACTTGGCGACTATTTCTAATTTTGCCAAAATGGCAAAAATATCGCAAACTCGATAAAAAAAAATGACGCCAAATGAGACGTAATGTTTCGTAAATTCTGATTTCCTTCATATGACGGGCATATCTTCTAGTATATAAGAAAAGCACTTCTTTCCGTTTGTCTGTAACACATGGTGATGTATGTTGGTGAATTGACGAATAATCTTGCGAAGCACCGCCAACTTAGCGATTTTTAGCCCCAGATTGATGAAACTATCGATAAAATTGCAAAAATTACGCCAAATTAATGACAAGAAAGATCAATCATGCTTAAAGCATTGATTATGAAACACTTTCCAACTTCAATGCAATTTTATTTAAACAAGTCTAAAATGCAGTACATTCCTCGGTAATATTTTGAAACTTATCACAATACTGCATTAATTTGTTATATTTGAAAACTTAAACCTTCATCGAAAAAAATGAACTTCATTCAAATGACGGCATTGAAATATAAATTGCCTGGTTTGAACATCTCTAAAATGTTATACATTCCTCGGTAATAGTTTTAGAATTATCATAATACTACGATAATTTATTATATTTGAAAACTTCATCGAAAACAACTGAAATTAATTCAAATGACGTCATAGTAAAAATAACACGCCTGGATCTCTCTATAAAAACAGGATTTCATTCATAACTTTCTTCCATTCATCACAATACTATAATAATTTATTTTATTTAAACATTTTGTTTAAGACCATGGAGCTACAAAAAATTAAACTCTTTGCTTGAAGCTTCATCGAAAAAAATCGTCCTTCTCTTTATGAAATCAATTAATATTTCATTCATATCAGCCATGCAGACTCCATGGACAAAATTATTTTGAGTTAAAAAAATACAGGAATTCTAATACAACTCATTCTATATATTTTGCTGTTTACATTTTACATAGGTGAAAAATAGGCTTAGTTGTAGAAATAATCAAATTTAGATGAGCATTTAAACTCAAATATATTGTCATTGCGTTGTTTCAGTATGTAGATGCACGGAATTTAAGCAAAAATAAAGTAATTTTAGGACGGATACAACACTCAATATGAATTAAAAGGGACTTAAAAAAATAAAAAAATCACGATTTTGAAACAAGATGGATGCCATATATCATTTTGAAGTGGGTCATGTGATCGTTTCATATCATGGTCACGTGATCGTTTCATATAAGAGATGTAATTATTATTTTAATTTTTATTTAAAAAACTACTGAATATATTTCGCTGAATTTTTTTTTATATATTTTATGGAACAAATTGAATATTACCTAAAATTTTCGAAGCAATTTGTGAATTTTAAATCCGCTTAAAAAATGTTTGAAAAATTAGGTCCCATAGGGCTCAATGTATTTCATTTTTTCGACCCGGGTTCAATCCAAAACTAATTGGGTGATATTATTCATTTATTTTCCCATAGGTTCTACAGACAGTCTGAATAACATACTAAAATTTCATTTTGATTAAGTCATTTTTACGGCAGTTATAGTGGTAACGGACAGACAGACAGACAGACAAACAGACAGACAGACAGAATGAACAAAGTCATAAACAATTTTCAACTTTGTTGTAAAGTGCTAAAAATGATGCCTAATCGATGAATTGATTATTAAAATATTTTTATATATGAACTACTATATCGCTTATTGAGGATGCTATCAATATTATTGACAATTGTTCATTTAGAGTTGCGTTAAATATAAGTTAATTGGGTACTTTGAAATAGTGTTACATGTTGTCATCCGGAAAATCGCCAAATGTATAATTCAACGATTCAAGCACAGTATCGTGTATCTTATACATTATGACTTTCCTTATTTACAATAATGCATAAGGAAAGTATTATTCTGACGGGATCGAAAATTCGAATTCGAGTTTTCGACGGGAGAGTACTTTTCAAGCATCTCTGATCAAGACTCGAGCATTTTTGAGGTGATGCCTGTGTGTGAGTGTGTGTGAAAATATGTATGTGTGTGCGCGCGCGCGTGTGTGTGTGTGCGAAAATATGTATGTGTTTGTGTGTGTGTGGAGATGATAACTGACGAACGAATGGACCGATTCAAACGAAATTTGGTACAAGAATTACAATCCGTGAATACTGTTGCTCATGTCCTTGCTGACGAGCCGGTCGGTCTGGGTCTTCAATCCGTGAATACTGGAAACTTATTGTTTTTATATGCAATCGAATGCTCAGAACCCCCTAAATTTTCGAATGAAATTTTGAAAAAATCATCAAAAAATCAAAACCTCTAATAAAGTTACGCAAACAGACACTTCGTATGTAATTTTTCATTAGAAAACGATTAACATAAATTTTCGAACGCTAGCATGAACCGTTCTCGAGATTTTGCGCTTTTTTCAAAAAAATTATCAAAATTATATAAAATAATAAAAATTCCTATTGAGAAGCATGTTCACTTTTCATATGTAATATCATGCGATAAATTTGGTGATATCATTCTCGTGGATCCTAGCTCGTTCCATTCATGAAAAAAATATACTTTGAGTAATACTTTTGTATTTGAACGCCAATAGTCATTTATCTGTTATAAGAATAAATTATATCTCCGTCTATAACGCTTGGCGAGATTTTGGCGACGAATTTGGCGGAATTTCGCCAACTTGGCGACTTTCTTAAATGTTACCAAATCAAAGAAAATCTCGCCAAATGGCTTAAAATGACGCTAAATCAATGAAAATAACGACTATTTGACGAAAATTCAATATCTTGGAAAAAATTTAAGCATCTACTATATGAATAACCTATTTTGTTTTTACTTTAAAAGTAGTAAATACATTGCGTTATATAAGGAAAGAGGAAAGTCATGTGCTTCCCACATCAGATTTTTGTTTTTTTACTGTAAAATTAGTAAATTTATTGCATTATATAAGGACAGTCATGGGCTGCCCACATCAGCTTCTTTTTTATATATGTATCTTAATAAACATTCAAGAATTTAAACTATCTTGATAAAATGATGTGTAATAACTTCTACATAATTTGTTATTTGAATAATGCTCAACAAATAATGAATATGTCATTTTTTCTTTTAGGTTTTAATTTTGTAACAACTTCGAAATATGGTGCTTGGGAAAATATACAACTTGCTATTCCCCTTATCTACGCTACTTCTTGCACTTATACCTTATTAATTACATTTTACTATGATTGTAGCTTAAACGATAAAGGCACTTATTCTTATAAAGAGAGATAATTATGTTTAACAAAAAGTAATCATAAAGAAATACTTCTTAACTTTAAAGAATCTCTCATAAAGAGAAAAAGTAATAATAAAACATTCCCAAAATGGAAACTTTACTAAGAAAGTAATTGGGGTACAGCAGTCTACCGGAGAAAAACATTAAATGAATATCTTTAAAATAAAGGTTTCTCGACAAGAATTCATTATTTATCAAATTTACCATCCTAGTCTGGTGATTATGCATAATCTCCTGTAAATTTGAATAATACGCAATATATGAAAAAAATCTATCAAAGTTACCAAAATGTTCGGCGATTATGCATAATAACCAGATGACCGTTTACCGTAAACTATATAAGGAAAGTAGGAAATCATAAAAGATACATATATTTAATATTATTAAATACATAAATGCTTTATAAGTATGTGCAACTGGAAATAAAGAATCATGAATATTTTGGAGTTATTTGCGAACCGCTCTAGAGATATTGGAAACTTTCCTTTTTCACTTGGAGCGCTCTGTGTTTCAAACAAATGTAGTAAATGGAATGGGATTTTATAAAATTATTATAGTAGATAAATATTAGACGTCTAGTGATTTTGGTAGAACAAAAGATGGAAAATTCCTTAATTTGTAAGAGATTTTTTCAAAAATCATAAAAATTATTAGAAAAAAAATAAATGCGCAAAAATTGCTGCAGAAACAGAACATGATATATATCTATCTATCTATCTATCTATCTATATATATATATATATATATATATATATATATATATATATATATATATATATATATATATATATATATAATATGAAAACACCGTGAAATACAACATTACAAAATCATCTGAAATCACACTTAAAAGGCGCAAAGCTGCACTAAAAAGAGGATTAAAATATTTTCAAAAAGAAAAGAGGTATGGATGGAAACAATATACCAAAAGATGGCCGGGGGGAGTTGTGACCCCCTCACCCCGGTTAAGCATGCTTTGCGTCGCGACAACACTCCCGGAGAGCCGGTATATTGCAAAAAAGAATACGAATGTATCAAATTGTAAGATGTAAATAGACAACATACACAAACGAATATAAGATATAATTGTCGAGATCCAGCCCTATCAAAATTCATCAACAGTAAATGTTTGAAATATATTTAAAAAGTGTTTGAATAAAGTTTGAAACATGTTCATAAGTATAAATTATCAAAATTACTTAGCTTCTACTTAAAGAAGACTTTAAATATTGACACATAATAGAACAATAATAACAAAGTCTATTTCTAAAACCATATACCTGAATGACAATCAACAGCATATTACATGCAGATGTACATCAATATTGTTTCATACAAGACGATGCAAATCTTCCATAACGTACTGGATTGTCAAAGGTAAAGCGTGTGATAACTGATACGGGACCTCTTGAATAGGGTCTAATGTATAATACGTTATGGAAGATTTGCATCGTCTTGTATGAAACAATATTGATGTACATCTGCATGTAATATGCTGTTGATTGTCATTCAGGTATATGGTTTTAGAAATAGACTTTGTTATTATTGTTCTATTATGTGTCAATATTTAAAGTCTTCTTTAAGTAGAAGCTAAGTAATTTTGATAATTTATACTTGTGAACATGTTTCAAACTTTATTCAAACACTTTTTAAATATATTTCAAACATTTACTGTTGATGAATTTTGATAGGGCAACAATTATATCTCGACAATTATATCTTATATTTGTTTGTGTATGTTGTCTATTTACATCTTACAATTTGATACATTCGTATTCTTTTTTGCAATATACCGGCTCTCCGGGAGTGTTGTCGCGACGCAAAGCATGCTTAACCGGGGTGAGGGGGTCACAACTCCCCCCGGCCATCTTTTGGTATATTGTTTCCATCCATACCTCTTTTCTTTTAGAAAATATATATATATATATATATATATATATACATATATATATATATATATATATATACATATATATTTGAAATATGTAATAATAAGAATTATGTAAAAATAAAAATAAATAAATAAACAATTCAAGTAATATTAACATCACCATAGAAGCAAATTCACGGCCACAATGCCGATAAGAGAAAAGAACAGCACCGTCCCAAATTCGATGATTAATCAGAACTAGATTCATCTTCAGGTCTGAGTATTTATTTCTAATTAACCCAAACAAATGCCTGTTTCAGATTAAGCAATAGCACATCACTATAAATGCTTAAACTTAGACTACAGGCAACAAAAATTGAAAAAACGAAAATAGGATACATTAAGAAAATTTGTATTACCATGCGGCATGAACCCTTCTTCTTCCACCACGTGTATACACGATCAACCTCAACAGCTTAATCTAGAAGCACCGGAATGAACAAGTCGAAATTCTACCAGGGAGGCAGTACGAACGTTCACGTTAATACTCCCGGACCCGTCCAGTGACTCTAAGCTGGAGACCGGACATGCAATTCAGAATATTAACTTCCCAAATATGCAATCCTGAATATGAATTTGAATCAAAGATGAAAATTCTTGCTAAACAAGTAATTCATAGGAAAAATGGATAAACGAGAATGCCACTATACACCATTATAAGGGCGCTCAAATCGTAGTTTCAATACTGACAAAAGTTACTTCTTTTTGCGAAAATAAAATTCAAAACATTAATGTTAATGCATCTTATTTTCCGATTTTTTGATTTTTCTAATGTTTTTGACATAGTTTATTATTTTTCATTTTTATTTATTTATATAATTAATAAATAATTATATATAATATATATTTTTTTTAGTCACTATAATTGACAGTTAATTAATATACATATATATATATATATATATACTGCTGGCCATCCAAAATGCAACACAATGAAAGACAAGAGATATCAAAGCCAAATTTATTGGACAAAGAACATAAAGTACAAGGATGAATTGATTGGAAATACAGCCCCGTTCGACTTGCGTAACACGAAGAAATCAGTATTTTGTGCAGCCGCCATGGCTGACAATAACTGCTGCTACACGCCTCGACATTGGAAGAAAGAGACTTTTGATGTGTTCTTGGGGTATGTCAGTCCATACTGCTTCCATACGTTGCCAAACTTCATCTGTCGTAGCAGCTGGTGGTGTTTGCGGGGCCAGTCTTTTGCCAATCATCGACCAGACGTGTTCAATGGGCGACAGATCTGAAGAACGGGCGGGGCAAGGAAGCAGTGGAACTTGGTGGGCAATGAAGAAATGCTGAACGATATGTGCCACGTGTGGTCTCGCATTTTCCTGTTGAAACTTGGCCGCAGGCAAGCCTTGAAGGTAAGGTAAGACAACAGGCTCCAAAACTTCAGAAATGTGGAGGTGGCTGTTGAGTGTACCTGCAATGCGTATTAGGGGGGTGCGGGAGTAAAATCCAATGCCACCCCAAAACATAACGCCAGATGAAGGACCGTCTGTAGGTGGCGCTAGTAGCGCACATGATTTGCATAAGAATTAAAATTCTAATCATTTGTATGTTCTATCGAGGTCTACGTATGGTACAAATTTCATGCTTATTGGATGCTTCCTTCATGGTGTTGCATTTTGGATGGCCAGCAGTGTATATATATATGCATATATATATATATATATATATATATATATATATATATATATATATATATATATAAGATTTAAAATGAAAAAAGAAAATATATAGATGGAATGATTGTTTTTACAGGGTTGCAGAAAGGTCAAGGGGGATTGCGACCCCTATTTCCTGGTTAGAAGCTAGCTTTGACTTCATGAAAATGCTCCCAGAGACTCTGCACGCCCGAAACAACAATCGATCATGCCCGTGGGGAAAAAATGGCCGAATCCCAGACAACATGAAAATGATCAAAATAACAAAAATTGGAAATTTTACTAATCAGCAAGACGAGAATCATGGAAGAGTTGCATAAAGCGTATATACTTCGAATAGGAAAGCATACATAAAAAAGTCGCGTCTAACTTATAGAGCCATCTGGATGTGAAACAATCAGATAATCCTAGGTAAGAGTTGAGTTGTATTGCATGATGTCGGATAAATTAACATAATTTTTATCACTATAATTTCTGCAAAAAACATCATAATAGTGCTGTACAAAGCGGAAGGGATATGATTGTTCCCGAGTTCCGTTGATTAAATGCATCATGCATTTATTAAATTCTGTAATAGATGAGTTTAATAATCTGTAACTGTTCAAGTGATTTACGATTAAATTACGTTGTACGTTTAAACTCAAGTTGGTATTCCAGGAACTCGGGAACAATCATAACGGAATTCCAACGGAACTCGGGAACAATCATATCCCTTCCGCTTTGTACAGCACTATTATGATGTTTTTTGCAGAAATTATAGTGATAAAAATTATGTTAATTTATCCGACATCATGCAATACAACTCAACTCTTACCTAGGATTATCTGATTGTTTCACATCCAGATGGCTCTATAAGTTAGACGCGACTTTTTTATGTATGCTTTCCTATTCGAAGTATATACGCTTTATGCAACTCTTCCATGATTCTCGTCTTGCTGGTTAGTAAAATTTCCAATTTTTGTTATTTTGATCATTTTTATGTTGTCTGGGATTCGGCCATTTTTTCCCCACGGGCATGATCGATTGTTGTTTCGGGCGTGCAGAGTCTCTGGGAGCGTTTTCATGAAGTCAAAGCTAGCTTCTAACCAGGAAATAGGGGTCGCAATCCCCCTTGACCTTTCTGCAACCCTGTAAAAACAATCATTCCATCTATATATTTTCTTTTTTCATTTTAAATCTTATTTTTCAAGACTCTGATAGTGCGGCAATTTGCGCCTTTCTCTTTCTTGGATTTCATACTTTTTGGGATTGTATTTCTTTATATATATATATATATATATATATATATATATATATATATATATATATATATATATATATATATATATATATATATATTTATATATATATATATGCAATGTTTTAGTCAAGAGGCAATTATAGCATTTGCAGAAAGATAACACGTTTTCATATTGAGTTATATTGATATAAAATTAAAATTAAAATACAATTACATGTATAATGAATGCAAAAAAATCTGGTTTTAATATTTTGTAAAATAAATATACTATCATGTAACGTTTATTTAAATGAAGCAAAGAACAGCATTTCAATTTAAAATTTCGATTAATGTATGTACATAAATATGCTACGATGAAAGTGTGAAATGAAGATCATAACTCTTATATTAATGAAGTAATATTAATTCAAATCGAAGCATTTTTTCAGTTTTATCTAAAAAGCACTTTTAGCTATTCAATAAAATACTTTAGCGTAATATAAAAATACATAACTTACAATCTCAGTTGTTCTTTATAAAATATTTTTTTATGCATATTTGATCCTTTTTTCTTATGTTCTATTAGACCTTGGGGATTTGTGCTTCACATTTTCGAAAGAAATTTATTCAAAAAATTCACTCTTGGGTCACATTATACTGGAATTTTTGCAATTTATTCTTTATTAATTTTAGTCATTTATTCGAAACACTCATACTTTAGAATTTTTCATTGATTCAGATTTATCAAAATGTCATTTTATTTAACTGTTTGCGAAAATTTTTTTTTTTTAATAGTCAAATTACATTTTTCCTATTTTTTAACGTTTTGAGCACTTGTTTTATTATTGTTATGAATATTTTGAGAATTGGCTTTTGAAGGAAAGTATTCATGAAATGTATTTATCTTAAAATGTGGACAATTTTACATCTACATTTTTACTGTACATATTTACTGTACATTTTTACTGTACATATTTTTAAATATACATAAAATTTAAACCGTGTTATTTTCTATTTTACGCATCTGATGTGGGTAGCGCATAACTTTCCCCACAGACTCCATCATTTTCTTTTTGTTTCTTTAATAATTCATTAAATTGAGTTTAATTGCACAAAATAACACTCATAATTATTTCAAATTACACAGAATTTGCCCTTTTAATTTAACTTATGTTTCCATTTTGTAACTGGGCGTATTTTGCAAAGGCGCCGTAGGAATTCGAAAGTACGAAAATATTTCTAGAACGACTAGTCAAAGAGCAATGGGCTTGGTCTTATTATTTTCATCGTCAAAAATTACGTATGAAGTATGCATTTATCTGATACATTTGAGCACATGTAGTCTTTTAGTTTAGATTTTGAAGATTTTTACTGGTCATTTTGCCAAAAAAGTAGGTTCTTTTTTTCCGAATCGTACTAAAATCAAATCACAATCAGAAAAACTCACAAGTGACTTATCTACCAAATTTTGTGAAATTTGATCAATTAGTTTTTAGCTAGAGGTATACATTCGATTTCACCGGGTCATTTCGCAAAAGAAGGTAAGTTATTTTATTCCGAATTGTTCGCTATTGCAGATATCGGCTGTTCTATAAAAGATAGCGCTAAACAACGCGAAACCGGTCCATGGGTGATATTATCTGCAATAGAAAAACGATTCTGCGAAACTAGAGTTCAATGGATATCAAACGGTGTTCATATGAGCACTTTATGTGCATGTATTAAATACTATGTAGAATTTGGGGGAAAACTGAAGAAGTAATAAAATTGCATTGCCGAAACAAAGCACAAATAGTATGCCCATTTTTTGCTCTCTCGCGTATATTTAATGTTTTTTCCTGCAATTTTCTTTTATTGTCATGTCTGGGATCAATGATCGCGATAAATCAGAAGTTAAGCACCAAGTTTTATTAATCTCAAAATTCATTGCTGGTTCTACGAGTTCCTGCCACAATCATTATATATTAACTGTATGAAACAGTCAAAACATTACTCAACAATAAGCAATAACTCAGGTCACAAGTACAGGTATAGTAAGCAGGTTAGAATCAACATAAAGTAAATACATAAGAAAATAGAACAGTTTAATTTGTGTAACGTGTTTGGTATCTAAGACCCAGACAAGATTGGCTTGTCTTCTCCACGTAAATGACATGGCAACTACACTTGGAAAATTTTAGGGCACTCATTTAGAATATAAAACCCCTCACAGAATGGCTCGGCGTATCACTTACACAAATGAGAAAGGATTCCACGTTCTCATATTAAGTCACAGAACCGACTTATTTGGATACTCACAATAATTGGTTTAAGACTTCGCTTAGTGGGTATTGCACTTACGACAGACTTTGGACATTAAGGACTCGATATCTGTGCACAACTTCTTCAACGTTATGTCCGGAAAACGCACGCTATCATCAGATGAAAAACACGATAACGATACCTATGACAACAGTACGGTTATGGCCAGTTGATTGCACAATGGTTTCCACAGATCCAGCTGTAACTCACATGAATTGATTTATTAGACACCAGAACATAGGGACTACGAAATTCAGTCTGGAACTGAACTCTTACAACAGAGCTATCTGGAAACACTCTCAACTAACTAATTCCCACTGTCTATATATGTAGCTTCACCTATGCCAACTTCCGGTATGCAACGACTACTGCTGCGATCAATAAAACAACTCCAATGTCGAACGCGACGCCTCAAATTCGCAATCAGGGAATTCCATTATTACTGTATCTTTGGATATGAATAGTCAGTCATTTCGTACTGCACTGATGTCGAGGACTGTCACATTGCGAATATATTTGTAAGCGTATTTATATCCTATAAATATAATATCACACTTATTGTTATCGGTTTATCCATCCGTATATCAGTCTGTGTGTCTGCATATAAAACAGAAACAGCCAGGTTAATTTTTGCAAAATTTAATATATATATATAGCATCTGGAGACAATTTTATCTAACGTAAATGGTTAAAATAATTTAAAATTAAAAGGAAAATGTTTCAAAGGACGGCATGATCTTATTCCATTATTTTTGGTGGGAGGAAAGAACATATTGTAAATGAACGCCAATAGTCATTTATCTGCTGTAAGTATAACTTATTTCTTCGTCCATAACGCTTGGCGAGATTTTGGCGACGAATTTGGCGGAATGTCGCCAACTTAGCGACTTTTTGAAATGTTGCCAATTTAACGAAAATCTCGCCAAATGCATAAAAATGGAGCTAAATCAATGAAAATGACGACTAATTGTCGAAAATTCAATATCTTGGAAAGAATATTAGTATCTACTATAAGAAAAACCTATTTTATTTACTGAAAAAGTAGTAAATTCATTACATTATATAAGGAAAGTCATGTGTTGCCCACATCAGATTTTTTTCCCTTGATTTTACCTAAACATTGATTGTTTCAATTTAGTTATTTAATAAATCTTTCCCTCCCAAATTTTAAATTGGGAAGAGATTTTGCAAAATTTGTCTGTGTTTAAAACTTCGATATTGCCTGTTTGAGGTTGAAATGTTTTCATCGAAACTAATCATAATCCTCACGCATAACTATTGGTTAATTTTTTTCTACCAGACCTTTCATTATATGGTTGAGAAAATCAATTAGTGACTGGAGTGCCACAACAGTTTTCGAGTCTGACTAATAGAGACAATTTGTTTTCGCTAATTATAAGTCTTTGCTGCTTTTAAGCTGTATAAAATGCTAAATGACTGCAATAACGGCATTTTAAAAAACATCTTTACTAATATAATCATCTTTACTAATGTGGGCAGCTCACGACTTTCCTTAAATAATGCAATGTATTTACTACTTTTACAATAAAAACAATATAGGTTATTCTTATAGTAGATACTTATGTGTTTTCCAAGATATTGAACTTTCGTCAAATAATCGTTATTTTCATTGATTAAGTGTCATTTTTATCCATTTGGCGAGATTTTCTTTGATTTGGTAACATTAAATAAAAGTCGAGAAGTTGGCGACATTACGTCAAATTCTTCATGAAAATCTCGCCAAGCGTTATGGACAGAGACATAATTTATTCTTATAGCAGATAAATGACTATTGGCGTTCAAATACAAAAGTATTACTCAAAGTATCTTTTTTCATGAATGGAACGAACTAGGATCCACGAAAATGATGTCACTAAATTTATCGCATGATATTATATATGAAAAATGAACATGTTTCTCAATAGGAAATTTTTTTTTTATTTTATATAATTTTTTGATAATTTTTTTGAAAAATGTGCAATATCTCGAGAACGGTTCATACTAGCGTTCTAAAATTTATGTTAATCGTTTTCTAATGAAAAATTAGATAAGAAATGTATATTTGTGTAACTTTATTAGCTCTTTTGAGTTTTTGATGATTTTTTCAATATTTCACTCGAAAATTTAGGGGGTTCTGCACATTCGATTGCGTTTTAAAACAATAGGCTTCCAGTATTCACGGATTGTAATTTTTGTACCAAATTTCATTCGAATCGGTCCATTCGTTCGTTAGTTATCGTCTCCATAGATTCACTGACACACAGACACACACACACAGACACACACACACAGACACACACACACAGACACACACACACACACACACACACACACACAGATATCACCGCAAAAATGTTTATTTCGTGATCAGGGATGCTAGAAACGTGTTCTCCCGTCGAAAACTCGAATTCGAATGTTCAACCCCGTCACAATACTTTCTTATACATTATGTATATAAGGAAAGTAATAAATATAATCACCATGAGTAATCATTGCTAATATAAAAAAAAAAAACAAGTATACTTTCTATTTCTCAGCAAATTCTGATCTTTTATTTCTAAAAGAAAAGAAAAATGAATACAGAAAAATATCGCAGATCATTTAATTTTCTACCATCGTTGTCTGTAACAGGGGAGGAGTAAAATACTGACAGTTCTAAAGATATATTGCAATAAAAGATACATGACGGCTCTGAAACCAATCTCTGATACTCCACTCTTGACATATACTTTTCTGTTCTTTGTAACAAAGCCGTGTTCAGTTACGCAATTTTATTTCTTTTATTTCGCCTTTCTTTTGAAATATTGAGTCCTTGTATTGCCTTTGTTTAAGTTGTTTAAATAATCAAGACAGCTTTAAACATATTTTAAATATTCATAATTTACTATACTAATACAGCAATATTATTAATAATAAAAATAATGATGATGATGATAATAATAATAATAATAATAATAATAATAATAGTAAAAATAATAATAATAATAGTATTAAATAAAATAAACAAGCAGTACGAAATATATATTTAGTTTAGTTCAGTGTTTTGAATTCTAATGATCCACGATAGGTTGTTCTGGATTCGATAATCGAATATCGTATCTCGATATATATATATATATATATATATATATATATATATATATTATATATATATATATATATATATATATATATATATATATATACATTTATATATGTATATATATATATATATACATATATATTAAGAGATTGCATTTTCGTCCCAGTAACTCAATAGTATAGCGTCGGCTGGCCAGTTAGAAGATCCAGGGTTCGATTCCCATTTGGGACAGCAAGGTTTTTACAATGGCGCCTGAACAAAGCAGCCCTGTAGGTCAGTGAAAGTAGTAGCAGGAGGCTAACCTGAGATCTAAAATGCCAGGAGGTAGTCACTCAGATTGTCAGTTGCCCGCCAATCCGACATTAGAGGGTTGAGAGTGCAGAGTATAGTTCGACAATAAGAGCTTGAAATTTCTTCCTAGTAACTCAACAGGAGAGCGTCGGTTGGCCAGTTCGAAGATACAGGGTTCGATTCCCGGTTGGGACAACAAGGTTCTTTACAATACACACACACGCACACACACACACACACACACACACACACACACATTTATATATATATATATATATATATATATATTTATACATGTATAGAAAGACAAAATTAAGAAATGCAATGAATAAGATGATCTTGTACGAATAAAAATTTTACTAAGCTAGTGCTGTAATAAATTTTAATCATCTTTTCGTCCCCACATTCCAATCAGAGTTCTGAATAACCTCAGACAAAGCCATTTCTCTCTATTTCCTTCACATTCAGGATTAAAAACTGTAATTAGAACAGTATTAAAATGTATGTTTTCGTATAACTTGCAAAATAAAAAATATATATATTAGAGGCATTTGCATTGTCAGTGTTTTTATTATTGTCAGAATCATAAGAAATATAAATATGAAATTTAGATTAACCATATATCTCATTATATGTATTGACAAGCTAAATAAATAGGATTTAATTTTGAAATTTTATACATAATACAAGTGAAGAAAATGGAAATTTATTAAAATATTACTACTGCAATAAAAAAAACAGATTAATGCATGTTAAATAATTTTTTGTCACACAATCAAGGGCATTTTGGGGTAGCAAGTAAGTCTTTCTTGTCTTCATTTATTAGAAATACAGTAAAAGTGATTTAATAACCCTTATATTGTTCTCAAATTAATAAAACATTCAGTTAATTGTAATGTGGATAATTGTGCGCCTGTTCCGGTAAAGGTGTAATTATTGTCATGCAATTCCTTCTTGTGTCTGTTCTTTTGGATATATAAGTACTATAGTTTTACTTATTTTATATCGAAAATATATTCACATCTTATAAATGCACTTATTGATTTATGCCTACAACTAATTTCCATTTTCTAAAATTATGAAAAATTATTAATTGTTGGTAAGAAGTGGGCTTCTGGAGTGCCTGAAAAGATACAAACTCGTTAGGCCAATTGTTCTGAAAGTGGGGTCTTCAAACCCTTGGCATCTGTGAGAAATCTAAGAGGGTCAGGGAATAACACAAAAAGTATGCGCTTTAAATAGTAAAGTTTTTGTTAAATCCCGTCTTGTGTTCAATTGAAAGTTGGTAAAAAGTTTTTTCAAATTAATACGAAATCAATCAGTTAAGCAGTAACAATATTTAAAAATTAATTTTGGCGAAGATATGGAGAGATATCGTCAACTTGAGTGCAGATTTCTTGAATGCAGTGCCAAATTGAAGGAAATGCAGCGAAATTTGCAAAATTACGTTGAAGTTACGAAGTTGATACTAAATCGAGGAATTAATAATAATTAACGTATTTTAGTATAACATAATGGAGTATATTGGTTATTGTTAACAATATTGTTAACAATATAACAATATTATTATTATTAACAATGTTGTTAACAATATACCAATATTATTATTGTTAACAATATTGTTAACAATATAACAGCATTATCATTGTGCCGATCCGGTGGTCGAGCGGTCAGGGGCATGCGTTTCCGTCTCATCGCTGGATTGCCTGGTTGTGGGTTCGAATCCCGCCAGCGATCATGGATGTTGTCATGTCGAGGCTAAGTCAGACTTCCACCCTTCGGGGGGCTTCTATAAAAGTGAAGATGCAAATTTCCTCCCCTTCGCCATGGAACACCCTGGGGGGGTCTTGTGGACGTGGTGTGTAGGCGCCCCTTCACCACTGGGGAATTAGTACACACACATTATTATTGTTAACAATAATTATTGTTAACAATTATTATTGTTAACAATTATCAAGTTATATTTGCGCTAAATAGAAGTTAATTTGGTATTTCAAAATAATTTTAAATATAGTCATCTAGAAAAGCGTCAAACGTCAGTGTATTTAAACATTAAAATCATTGTGCCGTGGATATTGTACATCATTATTTCGAATTGAATAAAGTAAATTGCATTACGTAAAATCATGTGATGCCTACATCAGATTTTTTTATTACATCTAACTATCATCTATATTTAGTTGGTTGGTTGGTTGATAGTGTTTTTTTGGCACAAGATCCAAAGAGGATATGCTGTGCCAGATATATGATATTAAAATATAGATATTAGTAAAGAATAAAAACAAGTGCAAAACCTAAAAGAGCGATAATGTGTGATTCAAATGTGACAATGGAAGAGGTATAACGATGGAAAAAGATAATAAATGGCTGAAAGGTGATAAAGGGTGCAACCAAATATGGTGGTAAAATCCAATGTCCAATAAGAATGGACAAATCCCCAAATGAGGTTTTTCTCCAATCATTTCTGTCAAAGTTATAGTGTAAGTCCTGAAATGGTTAAAACGAAACTGTTTAAATTTAGTACAGGTAATTAAATTACACACTCGCTGCGGTTCATTAATATTTAGTATTCGAAGTTACGTATGAGGCCTATTTTATTTTATGATGTCAAGGGAACCGCAATATATTTTTTCTTTCCTTATATACATCACAGAATACTATATTCAGAAGGTGCACTCCCATAGGACCCTATGGCAACATTTTTAATATGGGATGTCGCATAGACACTAGAGCTCGTGAGTTGGACCAACTGAACTACGATGCGTCTGCCAGATTTGGCGCGTTATCGCTCGCTTGGCGATTTTTTTTTAAACGGGAGGGGAACAAAATGTTGAGGACTGTACTTTTATAATTTTTGAAACTATAGAAAGGATCAGGATTTAAAAATACATTAATCTGTAACATAAATATTCATTAGTTTAAGAATATTTAAATAAACATAGTTATATATTTAATTCAAATAATCATAAAATAGATTAAAAAATAGACACATTGCATTGTCTCACTATAAAACATAATGCACAAAAAATTACAAGCTAACATACTCAAAAGACTGAAATATTATATAATACTTTCAGTCTAAAAAGTATACTAGCGTGTTGATCGTTAATTACTTGATCCTTAATTTATTCTGGGATACTGATAATAGACTTTTTTTTTAAATATAAAAATATTCATATAGTAAATAACAAATTTACATAAATGCACTATCGAAGTTGTGGAACTCAATCATTAATTACCTGAGGATGGGGGGGGGGAATTTTTCACCATAAGGTACTTAATAAAAATTTTACATAAATATATACACATACTATATCACATTCAACTAAGAAATAGCTATCCAAATATCAATTATTTCACATTTTATAAAAATACGGAAAATATTTTTTAACTAATTATACCACTACCTCTTAAAATTTAGTCTAATCCGGCAGCAATAACAACACAGCACTAATTTCGTATGATGAACACATGTATACTTATATGAACACGTGTATACTTATAATGAACACGTATGTAGGATGGTGATAACTAAAATTATTTCAATTTTAATAAACATAAATTACATACCCTGTAACGCAACCAGTTTTCTTTTATCAATCCATTTCTATAAAATGATCTAAACACTTAACAAATAATCCTTTTTCACGTTACTCAAACCACGCTAGTCTGTTGTTCTAAGTTTTCGCCGAGCGAAATAGGGTTATAACATTGAAAATCGGCTTGGACCCAAACCAGATCATCGCCAAACGCTCGGATCAAACCAGACCATCGCCAAGAGCGCGCCAACCCAATGTTTGGTCTATCTCTAATGGCCGCCGCGAAAACGAAACTATCGAGAGTGACAGGTCTGTATAGTAGTCTGTGATATACATAATGTATAAGGAAAGTATTGTGAAGAGGTCAAAAATTCAAATTCGAGTTTTCGATGGGAGAGCACGTTTCAAGAATCCCTCATCACGAATCAAACATTTTTGAGGTGATGTCTGTGTGTGTGTGTGTGAAAGTATT